>CM074855.1:113492500-114117500 GCA_037501455.1 Lantana camara
CACGAAAGGTGTCTCGCCATTAGCCGCTCGTGGAGTAGTGCGATAAGCCCATAGTGCCCCTTGCAATTCTTCTGCCCATTCACTCTTTTTGCTTTCTAACATGGTTTTCAGATGTTGCAAAATGACCCTGTTGATGACTTCCGCTTGTCCATTGGCTTGGGGATGACCCACGAAGGTAAAATGTTGCTCAGTACCCAACTCTGAACACCATTCTCGGGTGTCAGCTGCTATGAATTGGGACCCATTTTCTGAAATGAGCATCCTTGGTATGCCATATCTGCAGATAATGTTTTTCCAAATAAAGTCCCTCACGACTCTGAAAGTATTCTTTGCTACGGCTTCAGCCTCAGCCCATTTGGTAAAATAATCGACAGCTAAGATGACAAACTTCTTCTCTCCGGCCGCGATGGGCAAGAGACCCACAATGTCGATCCCCCATTGGTCAATGGGCCATGAGACATCTATAGGGACCATCTGAGCGGCTGGCAGTTGAGGGAGGTTAGAGTGAAATTGACACTTAGGGCATTTCCTGGAAAACTCTATGGCGTCTTGGAGAACCGTGGGCCAATAAAACCCACTCTTCAGGACCTTTTTTGCGAGGATACGCCCCCCTGAATGGTTTCCACAACTTTCATTGTGAATAAGTTCGAGCATTTCTTTAGCTTGCGAGGGCCTTAGGCATCTCATCGGGGGCCCTTGAAATGACTTCTTGAATAATCTCCCCTCAGAGTCTAAAGGAAACCAAGGGGCCTTGTTCTTGCCTTTCCGGGCCTCCACCCTATCAGTGGGACAAACACCATCCCTAAGAAACCTTATAATATCATCAAGCCAGCATGGCTCGTGCGGATCAATCATGGCCACCGCTCTCTTGGTGCCCTGCTCTTTTATCAGAGGCTCTTCGGTTCTAAGAAATGTAATGGAGCGCTCACCGATACCTTCTAAGGCCGAGGTAAATTTTGATAGAGCGTCAACGCGCTCATTTTCTGCCCGTGGGACCTGGAGTAGTTGGAATTCCTTGAACTACCCAATAATTTCCTTGGCTTTGCTCAAATACTGCACCTTGGTGGTTTCTCGAGCCTCATAAGTCCCTTCAATCTGGCTCGCAATTAATTGTGAATCCACATAGGAGGTAATTCTGGAGGCTCCGTTTTGAAAAGCAATTTTCAATCCTTGAACAAGGGCTTCATATTCTGCCTCGTTATTGGTGACCTGGAAATCCAACCTGATCGCAAAGTCCAACTCAACTCCGTTGGGGTCTCTAAGGGTTACCCCTGCTCCTCCCCCTTGAGAGGTTGAGGAACCATCCGTGTGCAGGACCCAAAGACCATCGTTCTTTAGAACAGCGGGTTCTAAACCTAAGCATTCAACCAGTAAATCCGCTACAACCTGCGCTTGTATAGCAGTTCTGGGCTCGAAATTTAAGTCAAACTAGCTCAACTCAATAGCCCATTTTATCAATCTTCCCGACACATCTGGTTTAGACAGCACTTGCTTCAGAGGCTGATCAGTGAGGACAGTTATTGAGTGTGCTTGGAAGTAAGCCCTCAACCGTCGTGATGCATTAATGAGGGCGAATACAAATTTCTCAATTTCCAAATACTTCCTCTCAGCCCCTTGTAACGTTTTGCTCAAATAATAAACGGGCAAGTGCTTACGTTCCCGTACAGCTATCAGTACTGCGCTCGTTGCCTCGGTTGAAACGGAGAGGTGCATAAACAGCTTCTCACCCTCAACCGGTTTGGTCAAGAGCGGAGCGCTCGAAAGGTAAGCCTTCATGTTCTACAACGCCTTCTCACACTCCTCAGTCCAAGCGAAATTCCGAGCGTTGTGTAGAATTTTGAAGAAAGGGAGGTTTTTGTCCGCCAAGCGCGAGATAAATCTGTTTAAAGAAATGATTTTTTCTACCAGCACCTGCACTTCCCGGAGATTACAAGGGGATGGGATGTCCAAAATAGCCTTGATTTTTTCCGGATTGGCCTCAATTCCCCTCTGGCTGACCATGTAGCCCAAGAATTTTCCTCCTCGCACTCCAAAAGTACACTTTGAGGGATTCAATTTCATCCCATACTGGCGCAGAATGGCAAAGATGCGCTTGAGATCTTCTAGGTGCGAGTCTTGACGTTCGCTCTTAACAATCATATCATCAACGTATACTTCCATGGATCCCCCAATTTCTTTTTCAAACATTCTGTTAACGAGGCGCTGATAGGTGGCCCCAGCGTTCTTGAGCCCAAAGGGCATGACCAGGAAGCAATATATCCCCAAGTGGACGACAAATGATGTTTTGGGATGGTCTTCCGGGGTCATAAAGATTTGATAGTATCCTTGAAAGGCATCCATCATACTCATGAGTTCGCATCCCGCGGTCGAATCCACCAACTGGTCTATGCGGGGCAATGGGTAAGGGTCTTTAGGGCAAGCCTTATTAAGATCCGTGAAGTCATTGCACATGCGCCACTTATTTACGCTCTTGGGCACCAGTACCACGTTACATAACCATTCTGGATACAGTATGGACTCGATATACTGGGCTTCAAGGAGCTTGTTAACTTCCTCCCCAATAACTTTCTTTCGAAAACCGTGCATATCTCTCTTCTTCTGTTTAATTGGCTTAAAGGATGGGTCCACATTGAGCCTGTGGACCATGACGCTTGGGTCAATCCCAGTAAGATCCGAGGCTTTCCATGCAAAGACATCAATATTTTCTCTGTGGAAGTCGATCATCATGATCTGCGAGGGCCCAGAGAGGTTGGACCCAATCTGAGTAGTTTTATCATTGTTCCCTGGTTCTAGCTCAATAGTAAGGAATTTTTCTGAGGGCTCAATCCTCATTTCTGGACGGGGGAGCTCAAACGCCCTTTTCTTTCCTATCAGATGGCCATCATCCCTAGGCTCCTCTTGCCCACGGTCGTTTTCCTCAGAGGAAGACTCTCCAACCGTCCCTGGCGGGGCAGCTTCGTGGGTATCTTTGTTGTTGGGATCTTTCTTTTTTGTTCTTTTTCTTATTCATTTTGGCCCTCTTGCGCACGGGACCGTCCTCGTCCAAATTGGGGAAATCAACGGATTTCTTGGTGGACCCGATTTAAAATGCTTTCTCTGTTTTAGGCTTTCTGAGGGATAGCATGTAGCACTCCCAGGCTTCTCGTACGTTGCACAAAACTTCTCCGACGCCCTCGGGGGTGGGGAACTTAATTTTTTGGTGGTAAGTGGAAATAATCGCTTTGAAATCTACAAGAGCCGGTCGCCCGATTATGATGTTATAGGGGATATGAATTTCCACCACTGCGTAGGTGACCATGAGCGTTTTGCGCTGCGGGGCTCGACCAAATGAAGTGGCCAAGCGAATTTGCCCTCGTGGGACAACCTCAGAACCTCCAAAGCCAATGAGGGTTGTTTTGAGGGGTTCGAGCGGGATGTTGGTAACATTCATTTTTTGGAACGTGGTGTAGGGCAAAACGTTAACAGAGACTAACACCCTCTTTACAATGTGATTGTGGACATCCAAGCTAACCACCATGGGGCAGTCAGAGGTTTCACTGACCCCATGGGGTGTTACAATATGTTCTAGGTCCTTGTCTGTAAATCCTATCACATCATGTTCCTTTGAGCGATCGTCCCTGGACTCCCGGATGGCATAGACTGACTTGGGTTCCGAGGGGCGCTGATCATAACTCCGGACGAACCGTCGTCTTGAAGCGTTCGAGTCTCCCCCTGAGGATCCTCCTGCTATCATGTTGATGACCGCAAAAGGGGCATTTTCTTGCTCTGCCATTTTCTGTTTTCCACGAGAGCTGCTCTCTGGAGGACCTCACCCTCGGGGGCTCCTTGAGCGTGATGGGCTTCTTCTTCTATCCCGAGATTTCTCACTACAGCGTTCGTCGTAGCGCTCCAGGGCTCGCACAAACTCCTTCAAATGGCCGCCGGCGACAAGCCTCTGAATTTCATTATCCAACTGGCGGCATTCATCTGTATCGTGCTCTTTCTGCTTGTGGAAAGCGCAGTACTTGTTCGACCGTCTCAGAGCCTCAGTGTCCCTCATCTTAATGGGTCTTTTGAAGAGCTTCTTGTCAGAGAGGTTGTAAACTTCTGAGTTTGGTCTTGTAAGGGGGATGCGCTCGAAACATCGAGGGGCCGGAGGAGATTTCTTGCACTCCTTCCTGGTAACATCTTCCCGACCCCGATCCTGGTGATGCTCGTGTCTCACGGGGCTATGATGTCGGGGTCCATTCGTCCCACACATATCTTCGAGCGCGAAGAACGGCTCGGCAACTTCTCTTAAGGCCATGAGGGATCCTGGCCTTCTTTCTACAATGACATCGGCAAACTTCTTACTCATGTACTGCTTGTGATCCACAGCCTTAAAGAGCACGGGGATCAAGAAATCTATGGAAGGCCTTTCCATTTGCAATATCTCCTTGTTAAAGCGGGCGAAGAACGAGCGAAGAGATTCATTCTTGCCTTACACTATATTGTAAAGTGCCGTGGACGCAGTGACTGGGGCCTTCAAAGAGTTGAAGTGGTTTAGCAAAGTGTTGGCCAACTCCTCATATGAATGTATCGAGCGTGGCGGCAGCCGCTTATACCACTCCTGAGCCATTCCTACTAGGGAAGTAACAAAGACTTTAGCCCAATAGTGGCTCGAATGTTTGTACAAGTGCATCAGGTGTAAGAAATGATCCAGGTGTTTCGCTGGATCTGTTGTCCCATCATATCGGTTGACGGAGGTGGGGATTTTGGCCATTCCTGCTTGGGCCATCAAAACTTCTTCTACGAGGGGGGGAGCCTCTCGCAAGTGGATGATATTCATAAGTGCAGAAGTTCTCTTCCTGCTCCTGGCGGTGGGGGACTCGTGGCTGGCGGTCTTTGGGACGAGCGTCTCTGGCATCGGCTCGTTCATCCTTGTTGTGGGAGATCTGAGACCGCGCTCGAGAGAGCTGTCTGACCATATCCTTTAACCTCTGCAACTAGCCTTGCACAGCCGCGAGGAGGTTAGGATTCTCATCTCTCTCTTTGTCCCCCTGTTTTGTGGCTCGGGAAGCTCTTTTGGAGGCATGAGAGTCTCTTTCATCTTCCAAGTTGATCCGATCCGTCGGGCCTTTACCTTTGCTGGCTTGAGGGCGGTCGTCACCCCCCTTTTCTGGAGCCTCCCTCTCTTTGGCAGGCGGAGGCGGCGGTCTGGCTTGCAGGACGTTTTGGGCCGCCGTTAATGGATGAACCTGCCATCCTCGTGGAGGGGCATTTGAGCGGCTGTCCCTGGGGGAAAGTAGGTGGTGGTGAAATTCTGCCAAGCGTTTTGGGCGGCCTGGATTTCACATTGGGTGTACAGAGTCTTCAGTTGTTCCGAGGTTAAAGGTGGCAGCTCTACTCCATAAATTTCTTTGGGGACAACGATGGGCAGCTGCATCTGTCCAGCATGGTAAGGCTGGACCATAGGAATCATGGGTGTTGGAGTCAAGGCGTACCCTGGTGGCGGCATCATATAGGGATACGCGCCAGGCTGGGCTGGCGACGCGTGGTTGGGGCCCTGGGAAACAGGAATCCCAGGTCCTCCTGCGACGGCGGTGGAGAGGGGATCCACGTGGGGAGCAACCGTCTCCAAGGGGGGAGCAGACTCATCAGCCGGGGGTGCGCCCCCAATCACAGGCGGAGGGGGACGACTGCTCGCGTCTTGGGGAAGATTATCTCCTCCACCTGCTGTTCCAGAACGCGTGGTGACCATGATGCTTTAAGTAACAGGTGCTTGTTTTTCTACTAGCAAGGAAGGCGAAAGAGAAGGCTTCCCACAGAGGACGCCAAAAATGATCGGTCTGAAAATGGGATACAGAGTCCAATCACTTTAGAATTTGTTTAATGATGGGAAAACCGATGATGATCGCCGGAGAAGAGGGTAGGTTCAACCTGCTAGGACAAACACCAAAAGAAACAGAGGTTAGATGGCCAAGCTGGGGGAATTGGGGGTGATTCCCAGTTTGGCTCTCCGATGCTCAAGTCAGATGATGATCTGAAAGAGTGAGTACGTGAACTATGAAATTGCAGTAATGGAGATTGCTTACTTGGATGGAGATGAAGACTCCTATTTATAGTTGTGGGTCAGGGACTGTAGCACCCCTTACACGTGGAGGTGCCACACCCCCTCACTATAGCCTCGATCCACGTATGAAATGGAAAGTCCATACATGAATCAAAACTATAGCGAACGGGTGACAATGCAATACCAACAAGCTAGGCGGGAACTACACCATACATGCAATAAAATGAAGCGGAAGCACTGAATAATTCCTCAGTATAGGTAATATATATATCAATTGAAGATGCTGCTAAATTATAAGCCACAGGCACAGGCACCATAAACTTACCCTTGAGTCACACTTTGCTCACTCGTTTGAATCAATTGAAGATGCTGCTAAATTCCTGATGAGAAACCAAGAGAAGAATTAAGAGATACTCTTAGATGCTGAAAGAAAAGAAGAATTCAAAAGGAAGTAGTAAAAGAACGAGTTGTGTAAGCAAAAAGTAGACAAAGAAAAAAAAAAAAAAGAAGAGAAAAAATTTTTATGGAGAAAAACATTGATTAGATTTGAAACAGAAGAAAATTTTAGACTGTCTGTGACAAACTTAGACAAGTCTAAGTTTGGGGGAGTTTAATGGGGAAAGACAAAGATGGCGGCCAAGGAGATTTGAATGGGTGAGCTAGGTGTGTTGAGTTACTACTATACCAAAATTCCATAACCTTAACCCCAAGCCCACATTACAAGCTTCGAAAGACCTTCCGATCCTTAATTCTTGGTTAATTCCATTAGTGGAGATAGGTGCGAAGAATGTTTTCCGAAGTCTATCATTGGTACTTAGGAAGGAATCATTAGTTTGGTGTTCTGACCATTGTACATTCTCTTGTTCGAATTCACACACTACACGAGGATATTTGATTTATACCATTGTGTTGATACTTGTGTTTGATTGAAATGTGTTTGATGAGCTAGACTTGTTTTAGTGAAATTCTGAAAATTGCCCCATAGAGAGATTGATTTTGAGGTTGGTTTGATGTAATTTTCTTGATTGCTCGAGGACGAACAATATCTAAGTTTGGGGGAGTTTGATGTATTGGTTTATTGCATGGATTTGTAGGGCAATTGTAGTTAAATTCTAACAGTTTTAAGAACTTATAGCGTGATTTATGCTCCTTATTAGGTACCTTTCACCTTGGAGTTGAAAAGACGGAGTAAAAGCAAAACCATGCAATCAAGGGCGAAAAACGAGAGATTTCTAGGGGACACGCCCGTGTCCCCATGGAAGAGCAAACTGAGACACGACCGTGTCTCAGTACAGAAGTGACCTTCGGATTTCAGGAGGTGACACGCCTGTGTCACCAATGAAGAGTAATTTGTTGCACGGCCGTGACGTGGTACAGAGAGGCCTGGAGATTTTGCACGCCCGTGTTATCGAGAAGAACAGGATTTGACACCCCCGTGTCAAGTAAGAAAAGCGCGGATACGCTTTAATCTGTGACACGGGCGTGTCACAATTTTATGCTGAGCTTTGCACGCCCGTGTCACGGGGCGGTTTAGGATTTGGAACTTCTATTTAAACGCGGATTTGAGGCGGAATAAGAGAGCTTTTGGACTACGTTTTTCCCAGAAGTTCAAGAACACTCGGGTGAAGAAGAACCACGAAGACATAGAGTTGAAGATTGATTTCAAGCACAAGACTTTATCAATTTGGTTTTATTTATTGCTTTCCGATCAAACTAATTCCTCAAGTTTTGATTTTTCAATTCTCGCATAGTTAGTTATTCGCTTTAGATTCGTTTTTGGATAATTAGGTTAGAATTCAGAATTATTAATTCCGTTTTGATGTTTATGTTAGACATGAGTATTTTGAATGCAATTCTTTTGATTTTAATGAGTTTTAATTCACATATGAGGAACTAATCTCCTAGGGTTAGGGGGTAAGGATTATGCATCTAAGGTGTTTGAATTAATGCTTGAGTTAAATTGTGTGATTCTTAGTTAGGGAAACGGTATTGATAAGATTGGGAATGGATTGGCCATCCATGAACATATTGTAAATTATCCGATAATCGAGAGATTGAGGATAATTGAGTTTGTTTTCCAAAACTTAGACTTTTGGGCTTAAAGAAATTTAACCCTAATTTCTACAACCCGTATTTAGAATTCCATGCCAAGCCGCTAGGTTTTAAATACACTAATCTTGTTTTATTCGATTAATTTGGTTACTAGGTGATTGTGAGAACAACACTTGGCTTAATTAATTAGACATCTAGTCTTCGAAAGGAGCTAGGTATAACATCGTGATTAGGTTGAAGAATCATACATCCATACTTGAGTATTGATTTGATCATAAAAGAGCATATGATTTACTCCCCGACCTGTTTTAATTAAGTGGTTTAATCTTGTGTTTATTTGTTAGCTCGTGAGATTGATTTCTTATTAGTTAAGTTTAATTGTGTCATAGTAGTATAATACACCCTTGTCAATCTTTTCCGGTCTCTAGATTAGAAATAATCATAAAAGTGGTTGTTGAATTCCCTTCCCTGTGGATACGATACCTTAAGTGTTGCAATCGAATTAGAACTTACACTTGGGTTCAAGATTTGTCTATCAGCGGGCAACAGTGGCAGGTGCGTGGGCATGTACGGGGTGTCAGAGAGCCGTTTTAGGGGGTTGATAACGAGGGCTTGAGAGCACGCTCGTGTCAACCAAGGGCCTTGGAGGCCAGAAGATCCTCTAAGGGATGAAGGCCAAGGCTCATGCAACGAGGGGGGTTGGAAGCTTCCCTAAGGGGGGGTAGCGCTCGAAGAGAGCTTCCTTGATAGTTTTGGAGCTTAACCTAGTATGGCCGAGTGCGCTCGTTAGAGAGCGACAACGTTGATCGCGTGTGCGCGCACCATAGATGACACGTGTCCCTGTGAGACTTTGACGCTCGGGGGGTTTGGGCGCTCGTGAATGACTGCCTTAACCACAGGAGGAAGAAGTACTGACAAGTGAGCCCCCTTCAAAGCCAAAGACATCAGTGGCACCCAAACCGTACGTGCCACCACTTCCTTTCCCGCAGAGATTTCAAAAGCAAAGGTTGGAGAAACAATTCGAGAAATTCTTGAATATCTTCAAGGAACTACACATTAACATCCCCTTTGCCGAGGCCCTAGCTCAGATGCCCACTTACGTCAAATTCTTGAAGGAGATCCTCTCCAACAAGAGGAAATTGGAGGACTATGCCACTATAGCACTTACTGAAGAGTGCAGCGCCATTCTACAACATAAGCTTCCACCAAAGCTTAAGGATCCAGGGAGTTTTTCAATTCCTTGCACAATTGGTCATATGTCCTTTAATAAAGCTTTATGTGATCTTGGTGCTAGTGTGAGTCTAATGCCATTATCTGTTTGCAGGAAACTTGGACTGAATTCATTAAAGCCAACTACCGTTTCCCTGCAGCTAGCTGATCGATCAGTCAAGTACCCCACGGGAATCCTGGAAAATGTTCTAGTCAGAGTTGGGAAGTTCTACCTTCCGGTAGACTTCATAGTTTTGGAGATGGAAGAAGACCAGAACATGCCGCTCATCTTAGGGAGGCCTTTCCTAGCCACAGCAGGAGCCTTAATTGATGTGAAGAGTGGCATTCTAACTCTTCGTGTGGGGGATGAACAGGTGGAGTTTAATCTGTTCAAAGCAATGAAAGGACCAGTGATCGAAGAACAATGCAATATGGTGGAAATCAGAGCACAGACACCGATGTCCATAAGCAACGAGGACCCTCTCGAACTCTGTCTAAGAGGACTCACTGACCACATTGATGGGGAAGACATATTAGAAGAATTGGCCGCCTACGCAAAGGCACTCGAAGCCACCCCCTACGTACCATTCCGAAAGAGGTTTGTATATGAAGAGTTGGGTACAGGTAAGCCCACTCTTCGTCCTTCTGTTGAAACAGCTCCCAAGTTAGAATTGAAACCCCTCCCCGCTCATTTGAGATATGCTTATTTGGGTGAATTTGAAACACTGCCTGTTATAGTTGCCTCTGATTTAACTAATTCACAGCATGATGCCTTGTTGAGGGTTTTGAGAGAACACAAACGAGCGATAGGTTGGACTATTTCTGACATTAAGGGGATTAGCCCATCTATTTGCATGCATAAAATTCTTATGGAAGATAACCATAAACCCTCCGTAGAACATCAGCGTAGACTGAACCCGAACATGAAAGAGGTAGTTAGGGCTGAGGTATTGAAGTTGTTAGATGCCGGGATAATTTATCCTATCTCGGATAGCAAGTGGGTTAGCCCTGTACAGGTAGTGCCCAAGAAAGGGGGGATGACTGTAATTAAAAATGAAAAGAATGAGTTAATACCAACTAGGACAGTCACGGGTTGGAGAGTCTGTATAGATTATAGAAAGTTGAACAATGCCACTCGTAAAGATCACTTTCCACTTCCCTTTATTGATCAGATGTTAGAGAGGTTAGCCGGGCATTCTTATTACTGTTTTCTGGATGGGTATTTAGGGTATAACCAAATTGCTATAGCTCCAGAGGATCAGGAAAAATGTACGTTTACCTGCCCTTATGGAACTTTTGCGTATAGACGTATGCCTTTTGGGTTGTGTAATGCCCCGGCTACCTTTCAACGATGCATGATGGCCATTTTCTCTGACTTTATAGAACGGACAATGGAAATTTTTATGGATGACTTTTCTGTGTTTGGTTCTTCTTTCGATTCTTGCTTGCATAATCTTGCTCAAGTTTTGCAGCGATGTGAGGAGACTAACCTTGTGCTAAATTGGGAGAAGTGCCACTTCATGGTAAAGGAAGGAATAGTGTTGGGTCACAAAGTTTCGGAGAAAGGCATTGAGGTGGACAAGGCCAAGATAGATGTGATTGCAAAACTGCCTCCACCCACCAATATCAAGGGAGTGAGAAGTTTCCTTGGTCATGCCGGGTTCTATCGCCGGTTTATCAAGGACTTTTCGAAAATTACCTTACCTTTATGCAAGTTACTACAAAAAGATACTGAATTCGTGTTTAATGATGATTGTTTACTTGCATTTGATAGGTTGAAGAAGGAGCTTACCTCGACACCAATCATGGTTGCACCGGATTGGACTATACCGTTCGAGCTAATGTGCGATGCGAGCGATTTGGCCATTGGAGCAGTTCTTGGCCAACGAAGGGAGAAACGTTTACACGTTATCGCATATTCTAGCAAAACTTTAAATGATGCACAATTAAATTATGCTACTACTGAAAAAGAATTGTTAGCTATTGTGCATGCTTTTGACAAGTTTCGGTCTTATTTGATAGGTTCGAAGACAATTGTCTACACGGACCACGCAGCAATCAAGTATCTCCTTTCGAAGAAGGATTCCAAGCCCCGTTTGATTAGATGGATTCTATTGCTTCAGGAGTTCGATCTTGAAATTCGTGACAAGAAGGGGACGGAGAATTTAGTTGCAGATCACTTGTCAAGATTAGAGGTTGGGGACAAGGAGGATGAGTACGAGGAGGAGATTACTGAGAATTTCCCAGATGAGGAGTTGTTTGCAGCCGATGCAATAGTTCCTTGGTACGCAGATATCGTGAATCACATGGTTTGCAAAGCTCTACCACCGGGCATGAATTTCCATCAGAAACAGAGATTCTTATCCGAAGTGAAATGTTATTATTGGGAAGAGCCATATGTATATAAGCATTGTTCAGATGGTCTAGTACGGAGATGTGTCCCGGAGGTTGAGGCTGATGAAGTGCTTGAGAGATGTCATGCAAGCTTATATGGAGGGCACTCTAGTGGTCGAAAGACAGCAGCCAAGGTATTACAGTCTGGGTTTTGGTGGCCAACGCTGTTTAAGGATGCTTACAAATTTGCCAAGGAATGTGATACTTGTCAGAGATCCGGGAACATTAGTAAGAGAGATGAGATGCCCATGAAGTATATCTTGGAAGTTGAATTGTTTGATGTTTGGGGAATCGATTTCATGGGACCTTTCCCACCGTCGTATGGGAATCAGTATATCTTGGTAGCGGTGGATTATGTATCCAAGTGGGCTGAGGCCGTGGCAACTCCGACCAATGGCTCGAAGGTGGTGATTAAGTTCTTACAAAAGAACATTTTCAATAGGTTCGGAGTCCCACGGGCATTAATCAGTGATAGAGGTACGCATTTTTGCAACAAGCCTTTGGAAGCTCTGCTGAAGAAATACGGGGTCCAACATCGGGTAACTACGGCGTATCATCCCCAAGCAAGTGGGCAAGCAGAGGTCACAAATAGGGAGTTGAAGTGGATTTTGGAGAAGGTGGTGAGCCCCTCTAGGAAGGATTGGTCCTCAAAATTGGATGACGCGTTATGGGCCTACAGGACCGCGTTCAAGACACCTATAGGAACTTCTCCGTATCAGTTGGTTTATGGTAAAGCATGTCACCTCCCCGTCGAGATCGAGTATAAGTCATATTGGGCCATTAAGGCTATAAATTTTGATCTCACAAGAGCCGGAGAAAAAAGGATACTTGACTTGCAAGAGTTGGAGGAATTAAGGTTAGAAGCGTACGAAAATGCCAGGATTTATAAGGAGAGAACAAAGAAGTGGCATGATAAGCATATTCGGGTCAAGGAGTTTGTTGAGGGTCAACTGGTGTTGTTGTACAATTCTAGATTGAAGCTTTTCCCCGGGAAACTTAAGTCAAGGTGGTCCGGTCCGTTCAGAGTAGTAAAAGTCTTGGTGAATGGAGCGGTGGAGATAGGCAATGAAGGCTCACCATCCTTTGTGGTGAATGGACAAAGACTCAAGCCATATCTTGCCGGAGATCGGATTGGCGAACACGTCTCGTGCGTGTTAACAGCTCCAGCACCTTAGCCAGGAGTCATGAAGTCAAGCTAACGACTATAACTTAGAACTATTTTTCTTTCCGTTGTCGTTTTTCTTTTCTTTCGCGTTAGGTAGTTAAGCTTGTGATTGATGATATCTTTTGTCTCGTGTTCAGGTATTTTGGTTCGATTAGAGTGGATGGATTATGAAGTGACTGGATGATTTTGAGTTAATAGGTGCGAATTTGGCGGATGAAAACACCAAGGAACGAATGGTGAGGAATTTCGTGCAGAGTTTCTAAGTTTGGGGGAGACACGGGCGTGACTCCCACAAAGCATAAACCGAGACACCCCCGTGTCTCGGTACAGAAGAGGTTTGGATGATTTGGGGGAGACACGGGCGTGTCACCAGCCTTAGGCATTTTGTGACACCCCCGTGTCAAGGTACAGAATTTGCTAGCCGAGAAGATGACACGGGCGTGTCAAGTTCCACAAGGAAAAAACGACACCCCCGTGTCAGAGTACAGAAATCGCCAGGTAAGGGATGACACACCCGTGTCATCCATAAAGCATAATAAACGACACGGGCGTGTCGTGTCTGTTCGGCCGAGATAAAACGGGGGTTCCTCCCCCTTTTTCTTATTTTCACACGAAAACCTCCCCTTATTTTCTCTTCTCCATCTTTCTTCTTCCCCATTCCCACACGGTATACACACCTCCACCATTACTTTTGGTTCATACTCCGGCAAGACACACACACCCACATTGCACCGCATCATTCTAAATTAATCGGGTAAGTCTTCTCTTCTCTTGGGTGTTTTAATTTCTTGGATTTAAGTGAGAAGGGTTAGACCCTAGTTCTATGAAGCATGCTATGGTGTATATTCTTTGACATTCTTGACTCTATTTCAAGTTTTTGCATGATTGGAATTAGGAATTGGCAGAAATTTGCAAGTGTTTGGCCTTTTTAGAAGATGAACCCTAATTTCTTATTGAAGCATGTTGGATATAATTTCTAAGAATTCTTGCTCCTTAGTCAAGTTTCGTGCATGCTAGAGTTAGGTGTTTGAAATGTATTGGAAAATTTGGCCCTTGCTCTTATACATTGTCATGAATGTTGCAAATTCTGGAGAATTGTTGTGGGTAGTTATTTATACGTTGATGAATGAAATTGAGGCACTATGATCTTTAAACGAATTTGGTGTTATAGAGAGCTAAGTCTCGGTATTGGGTGACTACATGTTGTGCTTTATTTGATGAAATCCTAGGTTTCTTAGTGGTGCTTACAAGGTGCTCGATAAAATGCCTCATTGGACTTGCCTTGATTTTTGTTGTTGATTTGGGGGTATTTTTTGTGCAGGAACTATGGGACGCAACAAGAGACCAGCGCCTCTGCAACTCACCTCTTCGTCCGGGCCAACCGGCCGCCAACCACGGGATTCCGTGAATGTCACATTGGAAGGGCTTGGGAACCCTTATAACCGTAATACGACGCGCAATATCATGCCCACAAAATTCCCGCATCTCGCCACACTTCGGAGGTTAGGAGTTTGGGAAGAGATTGAGGTTTTGTTCAATAATATAGGGTGGAGGACGTTCATGATGGTTCCGGCTAATACATATCCGGAATTAACAACCGCATTCTTCACCACCATGACTTGGGATCAGGTCGACACCAAGCTCAATTTCACATTAGATGGAGAGGATACCGAATCTTTAAATCTGGATGAGATTCGGGATGCCTTAGGGTTTCCTATGTGCGAGATGACAACATTGCCAAATTGGTCTACTGCGGACAGAGAGGCGGTGTGGCGGTCATTTCCTCTTAAAGCTGGTGCCCCGGCATACAACCCACGTAATACTAAGGCCACATGGCTTGATAGCTTAGTCTGGCGAATGGTGCATAGGCTACTAGCTATGGGAATATGTGCGAGGCATGAGAGTGATGGCAATATAAACGGGTTTGAGTTGGCCATCATGTATTTCATGAAAGAGGGGGTGCAGTTTGATGCCACAACGGAATTCATGTACAAGTTAAAGGAGGTGGCCGGCAGGGCATCGGGAACTATAGGTCATGGAGCCTATGTGACGAAGCTCGCCAGAGAGGTAGGATGGCTTGAAGAGGATACGGAGCCCTTATCCAACTTTCCCTATGTTGAAGAGCAGACGTTCATCAAGATGGACCTATTCATCCGATGGTCTGCCGGGAGCCTAAAGGACAGGGTTTTACCCTGGTATCCGGAAAGGGAAAGGAACCGGTTTGAGCGAATGTACAGGTGGGGTGTGGCCAAATATGATGACCTCACTCTTGATCAGCAAAGGAGGCTTGCTCAGATACCGGATAGGGAGGAAGGCGGGCGAGGAGCACAGATGCCAATGGTCCAAGACAACGAGGAGGAAATCCCCGCTTACATGCGGGATTATATGGCATCGCAGAATGCGCGGATGGACAGCTTCGTAGAGCATGTGGACTCCCGGCTTGATGCCTTGCAGCTCCACATTGATGGTCAGTTCGAGAACCTTCACGCATACCTCGCCAAACAATTTGGAGGCGCCGGAGCGAGTAGCTCAAACCAGCCGCCACATTACCCGCCACCTTTTCCTTGAGTGATTTCTTTTCTAGTCTTTCATTTTCTTTGCCTTGGTCTGTATGATGATATAATTCACCACACTAACCTAACTAATTGCACTGTGCTAATTATTCTTATGGTTATTTGCGATACTTGACGACAGGGCCTTCTTGTTAATTGCATGTTGATTATCATTTGCTCTGCTTAGCTTATGATCCGTGTTTTAGTCGTTTAAGTGCAGGTTAGGGTTGATGAATAGCTTGTTGCTGGGTTCTTCGTTGTTTTGAGGGAGTTTTCTTTTTGCCTTCTTTCCTTTTTCTTTTATGCATGAGGACATTGCATGGTTTAAGTTTGGGGGAGAGGGGCAAAAAGTTTGTTTGTGAGTGTAGTGCTAATATTTTGCATAGGAAGATGCATTGGGGGATTGATTTACTTGAATTTGTGATATCTTTGAGCATGAAAAGATGGTTGCTGAAAATAAGCCAAAATTTTTAATTTTTTCGATGAGGTTTGATTGTTGGAAATTTGCCCAAGTGAGTTAGGCGGGTTGAATGCATGAAGTTAGGTGTGAGTATTGATACTTTGGAATGGTGGGATATCCTTATTTTTGTGCACATTGGAACAAGTTCATGTACTTAGGTTAGGATACTGAGTTAGTAATTCTTGAATAATACTGAGAAGTGGATTAGGATGCATTTTAGTCCTTTTGAAGCGAAATTTTGAATTGACGAAGAGTTAGGGAGATGACTTAGGCATTCATGTCGGAGGTAGCCTCACCATGGAGCCATTGGTACTAAAGAACGAAATCCTATTGACCCCGCTGAGCCTAAGTGTTGTGCCATTAATTTTTGTAGCCATATTATAAGCCACAGGCACAGCACCATAAACTTACCCTTGAGTCACACTTTGCTCACTCGTTTGAATCAATTGAAGATGCTGCTAAATTCCTGATGAGAAACCAAGAGAAGAATTAAGAGATACTCTTAGATGCTGAAAGAAAAGAAGAATTCAAAAGGAAGTAGTAAAAGAACGAGTTGTGTAAGCAAAAAGTAGACAAAGAAAAAAAAAAAAAAGAAGAGAAAAAATTTTTATGGAGAAAAACATTGATTAGATTTGAAACAGAAGAAAATTTTAGACTGTCTGTGACAAACTTAGACAAGTCTAAGTTTGGGGGAGTTTAATGGGGAAAGACAAAGATGGCGGCCAAGGAGATTTGAATGGGTGAGCTAGGTGTGTTGAGTTACTACTATACCAAAATTCCATAACCTTAACCCCAAGCCCACATTACAAGCTTCGAAAGACCTTCCGATCCTTAATTCTTGGTTAATTCCATTAGTGGAGATAGGTGCGAAGAATGTTTTCCGAAGTCTATCATTGGTACTTAGGAAGGAATCATTAGTTTGGTGTTCTGACCATTGTACATTCTCTTGTTCGAATTCACACACTACACGAGGATATTTGATTTATACCATTGTGTTGATACTTGTGTTTGATTGAAATGTGTTTGATGAGCTAGACTTGTTTTAGTGAAATTCTGAAAATTGCCCCATAGAGAGATTGATTTTGAGGTTGGTTTGATGTAATTTTCTTGATTGCTCGAGGACGAACAATATCTAAGTTTGGGGGAGTTTGATGTATTGGTTTATTGCATGGATTTGTAGGGCAATTGTAGTTAAATTCTAACAGTTTTAAGAACTTATAGCGTGATTTATGCTCCTTATTAGGTACCTTTCACCTTGGAGTTGAAAAGACGGAGTAAAAGCAAAACCATGCAATCAAGGGCGAAAAACGAGAGATTTCTAGGGGACACGCCCGTGTCCCCATGGAAGAGCAAACTGAGACACGACCGTGTCTCAGTACAGAAGTGACCTTCGGATTTCAGGAGGTGACACGCCTGTGTCACCAATGAAGAGTAATTTGTTGCACGGCCGTGACGTGGTACAGAGAGGCCTGGAGATTTTGCACGCCCGTGTTATCGAGAAGAACAGGATTTGACACCCCCGTGTCAAGTAAGAAAAGCGCGGATACGCTTTAATCTGTGACACGGGCGTGTCACAATTTTATGCTGAGCTTTGCACGCCCGTGTCACGGGGCGGTTTAGGATTTGGAACTTCTATTTAAACGCGGATTTGAGGCGGAATAAGAGAGCTTTTGGACTACGTTTTTCCCAGAAGTTCAAGAACACTCGGGTGAAGAAGAACCACGAAGACATAGAGTTGAAGATTGATTTCAAGCACAAGACTTTATCAATTTGGTTTTATTTATTGCTTTCCGATCAAACTAATTCCTCAAGTTTTGATTTTTCAATTCTCGCATAGTTAGTTATTCGCTTTAGATTCGTTTTTGGATAATTAGGTTAGAATTCAGAATTATTAATTCCGTTTTGATGTTTATGTTAGACATGAGTATTTTGAATGCAATTCTTTTGATTTTAATGAGTTTTAATTCACATATGAGGAACTAATCTCCTAGGGTTAGGGGGTAAGGATTATGCATCTAAGGTGTTTGAATTAATGCTTGAGTTAAATTGTGTGATTCTTAGTTAGGGAAACGGTATTGATAAGATTGGGAATGGATTGGCCATCCATGAACATATTGTAAATTATCCGATAATCGAGAGATTGAGGATAATTGAGTTTGTTTTCCAAAACTTAGACTTTTGGGCTTAAAGAAATTTAACCCTAATTTCTACAACCCGTATTTAGAATTCCATGCCAAGCCGCTAGGTTTTAAATACACTAATCTTGTTTTATTCGATTAATTTGGTTACTAGGTGATTGTGAGAACAACACTTGGCTTAATTAATTAGACATCTAGTCTTCGAAAGGAGCTAGGTATAACATCGTGATTAGGTTGAAGAATCATACATCCATACTTGAGTATTGATTTGATCATAAAAGAGCATATGATTTACTCCCCGACCTGTTTTAATTATGTGGTTTAATCTTGTGTTTATTTGTTAGCTCGTGAGATTGATTTCTTATTAGTTAAGTTTAATTGTGTCATAGTAGTATAATACACCCTTGTCAATCTTTTCCGGTCTCTAGATTAGAAATAATCATAAAAGTGGTTGTTGAATTCCCTTCCCTGTGGATACGATACCTTAAGTGTTGCAATCGAATTAGAACTTACACTTGGGTTCAAGATTTGTCTATCAGCGGGCAACAGTGGCAGGTGCGTGGGCATGTACGGGGTGTCAGAGAGCCGTTTTAGGGGGTTGATAACGAGGGCTTGAGAGCACGCTCGTGTCAACCAAGGGCCTTGGAGGCCAGAAGATCCTCTAAGGGATGAAGGCCAAGGCTCATGCAACGAGGGGGGTTGGAAGCTTCCCTAAGGGGGGGTAGCGCTCGAAGAGAGCTTCCTTGATAGTTTTGGAGCTTAACCTAGTATGGCCGAGTGCGCTCGTTAGAGAGCGACAACGTTGATCGCGTGTGCGCGCACCATAGATGACACGTGTCCCTGTGAGACTTTGACGCTCGGGGGGTTTGGGCGCTCGTGAATGACTGCCTTAACCACAGGAGGACATGTGTTATTATCTTGAGGTGCCACGTGTCCAAACGTAGGACGAGTGTGTTTTGGCCCTATCAGTCATAACAATGTAAATCCATAAAATAAGAATTCATATTTAATAAGTGTTTGATGTATGAAATAAAATAGCATGTATTATTTTCATTTTTGCAAAATAAATAAAAAATTGATAATACTTAAAATAAAATAAAAACCCTAAAATTAAAATATAAATACTTAAACAAAAAATAAAAAATAAATTACGAAATAAAAAAAATTCCTATAGAGTCGCTAAAAACTCAAGCGACTCCATAATAAAATATATATATATATATATATATATATATATAAAAGAATGGCGTCGCTGAACCATAATAAATTATATATATATATATATATAAAAAGAATGGCGTCGCTGAACTACTCTACGATTCCATAATAAATTATTAAAAAAATTAGGATGGAGATCTCCGCGACTCCAATTAAAATATTGAAAAATATTAGAGTTAGGGATGATCTCCACGACTTCGCAAAAAATAATATTAAAAAAATCGAAATCGTGAGGATCTCCCACGGCTTAGTTATAAAGTTTTAAACTCCCAAAAGTAGTACTATTTTATGTATAAGGAATAAAATAAATATTATTTAGGAGAAAAAGTTTCCTATATTTGGCAACAGTATGGATTTCTACTATTTAGTATATGCTACGATGAGTTTCTCTCTTATTCAATTTGAGTTATTGTTATTTTTCTTTCATCATTTATTTTCCATAATTTAATTTTACTTTCAAAATATATAATCAAATATTCTATTAATATATTATCTTTTTATAATATAAAGTAATTCTCGATATATAACACATTAGTTATATATTTTAAAACTTCCATATTTGTTTTATATTTTAACAACTCATAATTAGTTGAGTTCATAATCATCGTTTTTTTTAAATAATTAATAACATCTTATAATTGAATAATATGTTTATATTGTTGAGTTCATGATTATCGTTTTTTTAAATAGTTAATAACACCTCATAATTGAATCATATGTTTAGAAAATATAAATCCCATGTAATCAACATATATATGTCTAAAGAGTAGTGGTTTTTCACAAATTAAAAAAGCATAAATTAAGTAATATATTAGATAAAAAAATATAAACAATTAAATTTTTATCTAAATATTATATTTTGTAAAATAAATTGAATTATATATTTTTTAAGATATAATAATCAAACGAAAATTGAAAAAGTGAAATAGAAAAAAAATAATAAATTGGAATCATAAAAGAGGATAAGAGAAATAAACCGACACATGTCAAATTTGAGAGAGTTGCCCTGTGCATTTAGAGCTCCTTTACTTAAGTGAAAAATAGCGGGTTGATTATGCTTCAGGGGTTTACCAGTCTTTTACTTCACTATTTAATTATTAGGGTCTAAAATCGGAGCCCCAGGTTAACAATGGGAAATGATGGGTTATATACCCATTAAAAAAACTGTGGCTAAATAAGCTAGTTGAATTGGATAAGACGAATTGATAACTTTGTCCTTGTTTTTCAAAGAAAAATTACATACTTGCCAATACATGACAAAATTGTTCAGTTCCCAATGTGGGGACAAAATTATAAATGTATACCCTTAATCTTGTTTAAAAACCAACAATGTAAAGAGTCCAACAATCTAGTATATTTAAGAGCAATGTTTTCCAATCAAAGTAAAGAGGGCACAGGTTTGTATAACCAAGAAAAAAATCATAAACAACCCATTGACAATGGTTAGCCAACTAAAAAAGTAAAGGAACTCTTAGTATATACTAAACCGACTTATAAGGCCGTGTTTACTTTGCCCCGTAACAGGGGGTTTGAGGCATTTATCTCTCATTTTCAGCCGTTTACTTTGTAATGACTAGGGCCTTAGAAATCCGTACAAGCCTGTGCGCCAGCCATGTTGTGGACGTTGCTGCTTCACACGCAAATTTACCATGTGCAACTACACATGAGTTTTAACATGGAGGGGCACATTACCAATTACCCCAAAAGTTGTATTTATTTACAGCAAAATGCCATGGAAATTAATTCATTCCCTGTATTTCCTTCCCCGTTGGAGCTGAAAATTTTTTCATCACTTGAAGCACATTTCCCCTTTCCAAATCTACGCGACCAAGGGACAGCAGCGACGGGGACTTTGGGCGGCCAATGTCGGTACAAATATGGCCCTTTTGCAAGGCATAAGCTTTCCACGTTCGAAACCTCTGGCATCGGCGCACCACCAATTTCAACTGCATAATTATAGTTTCTTTGCCGTCACAGCAAAGCTTTGTAACGGCGAGGCCCTTTGGTTCTTGGACTCAAACCGTAATCAACACAGGAGGCCGTGATGGGGCCGCCGCCGGAGATGGAAGTGATCAAGTGGCGGGTTCTCGCCTATATCCGAATAAGTGGTCTAAAAATTATCTTGATTTTAACCATCATTCCCAGTGATTATTGCATAATGCAAAAAATCACAATAAATTCTCATAATTATCCTTGTTTTTCGTTTCTTGGTAGGAGATTATTTAAGGTTTTTGTGTATATGAATTTGGTTTCGTCATTGATAGCAAGTGTAGGGCAAACAAAATGTTGTTTTGGGGAAGAAGATAAGGGCAAAATTGTATTTTACCTTTAAACATTCAATAACCTTTTCTTAAAAGTCAAGGTCCCAACAAAGTTAACACCATATTTCCATATTTAATAAAATCAATATCATGACTCCCCTTAACATTTTTTCCAAAATAAACACACTAAGATGATATATATTTGGTCTAATTCACCTTAAAAATTAATTAGGCCCACATGATTTAATATTTAGTTTGACTCCGTTATATTTAAACATAACAAAATAAAAGAAATTACAATCGCATTTACTAAATCATCTAAGTTATTTTTGAGATGTTAAAAATTTAGTAATTTATGATATTAATGAACGCATGGATATATACGATCTCATCAAAACATTGACCCAAGTGAAAATAAGTAGAACATATTAATTAAAAGTTTTATTAATATATCATTTTTTTTTACTCAATCATTTTAATCTCTACATGAAATGCTAAATAAAATAAGCAAACATCATTAAATTAATGTTTTTCCACTCAAACAAGTTTCATTTAATCAATTAATGTGGTCTTTGGAGTTAATCAAAACCTATGACGCAAAGAATAAAAATACGTCGTCACCAACACAATATTATATGGATACAATAATATAGATTTTTTTATATTTTTAATACGAAGAGTGTTGGATATGATGTCAGATATAAACGTTCGATATGATATAATACAACACGATAAAATAATATTTTTATATATAAATATTCGATATAACATTACACGATATAATGATATTTTTAAAAGTATATCAAAATTTATTTAATTAGGACATGCAAGCTTGACTCAACAATTAAATGATTAATTAAGGCTAACATGGCGTGCTTGAGGCGGTGGTAGTTAAAAATCTGTCTTTTCCGCCAACACCACAACCACCACCCTACGCCGCATTCATTTAATGCCCAACAACATGCGTTTGGAATTAGCTCGATTTCATTATCAGCTCCCACAATTATTTTGGTAATTTGTTCGAATTCTTTCTCGCTGGAATATTGCATTTTCCCGCGGCGGATTCCACCGGAAAAATCAGCCATGGCGAGTTCTACTCAGCTCAAATCGGATGCGCTGATGGAGCAGATGAAGCTTCATATGTCGACTGACGCCGGAAAAGAGCTCGTGAAGAAAATCGAACTCGTTTATCAAATCAACATTGCTCCCAAGGTTGGGTTTTAGTTTTTCACTGATGGGCGATTTTTGTGGTGTTGATTTAAATGTGCAATTGAGTAATTAGGGTTTCAATTTTTTGATTCTTTTTTTTGGAATCGGCAGAAGCTCGGATTCAATGAGAAGTCTTATGTGGTTGATTTGAAGAAAGGGGAGGTTAAAGAAGGTTGATTCTTCTGCACTCTGCTCAGTTTTGTTGATTTATTTTGCTGTTTTTGTTTAGTTCTTTGAAGGACTGAATGATTGATTGGTTAATGATGATGCAAATTGATATCTTGTTAAACGATTGTGTTACAGCCGTGTGAAAGATTGAAATTTGATTATATAGTAAATATACAGAGTCATGCTCAGATATCTGTAATGCATGATCGTTTGAGGACCTGTTCGAATGGAAAATTGATCGTTGAAGTGAAAATTTGAGGGATTATTTGCAGTAGAGGTCAGTTGATTGAACTGTCACTGTGCGTGTCGAGTTTTATAAGGTCGCGAGTTGCGCAGAAGTAAAAGGAAATAAACATAAATCAGTCGTGGCAAGTAGTTCTGATATTGCGAATTAGTTCTTTTAGAGAGGCTAAAATCGAGGCGGCTTCGTCAAGAGATTCTGTGTTCATGGTAGTTTCTTCTGTTGGTATCTTATTTCTAGATGATATAAACAGCATAAATCGTTGTGTGTGATGATTTTACTCGCTCTCATTAAACTTGTGATTGAATTTGATACCTTAGGAGCTTACGAGGACGGGAAACCGGATGCAACATTCTCGTTCACAGATGATGATTTTCTCAAGGTTGCCACCGGGAAGATGAACCCTCAAGTTGCTTTCATGAGGTGCCCCATTGTTTTAAATCGACCATTTCTTTTGATTCTTCATTGAAAATGGAACTAAACTAATGATGCCTCTGAATGAATGCAGGGGTGCAATGAAGATAAAGGGTAGCATCAGCGCAGCACAGAAATTTACACCCAATATTTTCCCGAAGCCATCAAAGATTTGAGAAGTAAGGACTAAGGATAACTAACATTTATGCCGCTCACATTATTATGTTGTAGCTGAAAATTCGTGCATATTATTACGTGTTTTAGCCATTACTATCTCTAAGATAAATCGACTTTCATAGTCTCGTAATGTTGCACTTGTGAAGGCTGCCCATTCCTAAGGTATTGGTCGTGTTCACTTGTGTATTTCCAGGAAACATATATTAACATGACTTCAGCTTTATGGTTTGTAACTGAGAATAAGATTGTGCTTATGGATGAAGCTTCACACTTTCTGATGACAGTCATAAACTTTTATGCAAGTTTCATGAAATTTATCTTGTTTTATTTTGGCAATCATATGATAATCTGTTGCAGAAATGGCCGTTGTTGTTCCATCTAGGTAGGTTATAGACTATGATGCACGGACACTTCTAAAAATATCATTTTGCCGTGTCGTGTCATGCCGTGTCGTGTCGGACACTTGTGTCGGACACCGTGTCCGACACTCCTTACGTGGGAAATTCAAGAAAAAATCCGTGTCGCCGTATCCGTGTCGTGTCGTGTCCGTGTCGCCGTGTCCGTGTCCGTGCATCATAGGTTATAGAGTAGTAGTTTTTTTGTTTTTTTTAAATGCACGCTTCCAAAATGGCTAGAGAGATTCGAACCCATAATCATTGGGGTGTAGGGTAGAAGGTTGGATGACTAGTAATTATCTATATTTTTTATTTATTTCCGTTTATCATATTAGCATTAGGGCTAAATTTTAGCCCCCAAATTAGACGGGGTATTTACAATTCGCTATCATTTTTAGATTAAATTATAGACAGTACGCTTCAAAAAATAAATAATTACACTTAACCTCCATTTTTATTTAAAAATTGTTGACATGAGCAAAATTTTTAATAAAAATCCAAAAATATCCTCCGTTGATTTTGGTCATTTTTTAATTTCAATGTTATCATTGGGGTTAACTGTAATTAATTATACTAATATGGTGATTAAGTGTAATATTTTTAATCAAAATTTCAAATTGTCATTTTTGGACATAATATAACTGTTATAAAGGTTATATTCCTCCTTCAGCTATAATTTATGGGGCATAATTAATAAATCACTTCCAGTTAGAAATAATTTAGTTTACTCCTCCATGTAAAAAAAAATATATACCAACTCCCCCAATTCAAATTGATAATTTGATTTCACTCCTCACTCACCTAAATTGATTGCAATACGCTTACTTATTTCTTTTTCCTTTTTATACAACAATTTTGAAGCTAAATATTTTAATTTTTACGAATAATACTCTATTTTTAAATCTGAATACTTTAATGTTTATGAACAAGACTTCAATTATAAATTTAGGTAATTTAACTTTTATAAATAATATTCTAATTTAAAACATAAGTACTTTAATTTTTACGAACAATATTCTTTTTTTTTTTTTTTTTTCTTTCTCGTACTTCAATTTTAAACTTGGGTACTTTAACGTTTACAAATAATACTCAATTTTTAAATCTGGATACTCTGTTTTACAATTTTGATACTTTGTTTTATAATTCGAAAATTTTATAATACTCTATTTTATAATTTGGATACTGTTGCGAAACAGAATCACAATAACGCGAACCAACACACAAAATATTGAAGAGAGAACTTTTTATTGAGAGAAACAATAGAAATGGTATTTTGAATCGACTTATTCAACTTATCAAATGAACTTATATAGCGCTCTATTTATAGAAAAAGTTTACAGTGTGAAAACTATATAAATGGCGGTGAAACATTTACAACTATTCAAAGTTGTATTCCTTCATGTTTCTTCTGTTTCCTGAGCCTTCTATTTGGTGATAACTCTGGCATTCCAATTTGTCAAGTATTGCGGCTGTGCAAGCCGTAACTATTGACATTCATAACACTCCCCCTTGGAATGCCTGAGTAATTATCTCTTTCGTATGCGTCTCTGGTGCTGCATCATTAAAAACCTTATAAGGAAAAACCCAGTGGGATAAAAACCTGAAGAAGGAAAAGAGTACAGCTGCGCAGGCTTCCCCTGATTTTGACATTGGCGAGATCTTTTCATAGATCTCGGAGATGACGCATTCCAATATCATGAACATGTTTCTTGAAAGTTGTAGTGGGAAGCGCCTTTGTAAAGAGATCTGTTGAGTTGTCACATGATTGAACATACTGGACACTGATTTCTCCGCTCTTCTCAAGATCTTGCGTATATTGGAAGAACTTAGGACGTATATGTTTGGCTTTATCGCTTTTGATGTATTCTTCCTTCATTTAAGCAATACATGCGACATTGTCTTCATATATCATCGTTGGACTTTTATCGGCTGATACGCCATAGGAGGTCAAGATGTGTTGTGTAATTGATCTTAACCAAACATATTTTCGACTTGCCTCATAGAGTGCAATTGTCTCAGCGTGGTTGGAGGAAGTAGCAACAAGAGTTTGCTTTTGTGATTGCCATGAAATTGCAGTGCCCAAATCGTAATGACAAAACCTGTTTGGGATCTAGCTTTGTGTGGATCTGATAAATATCCTGCATCTGCATAGCCAAACAAAACTTTTTTTGCATTTTTAGAGTAAAACAATCCCAAATCAATTGTATCTCGAAGATATCGGAATAGATGTTTAATCCCATTCCAATGCCTTTTCGTTGGGGATGAGCTGAACCTTGCTAATAAATTAACTGCAAAAGATATGTCAGGTCTAGTACAATTAGCAAGATATATAAGTGCTCCGATAGCACTGAGGTATTGTGACGCCCCGACTTTTCGGCCGTACAGGTACGTTATCACGAGTGGGCTATATGCGCATTTAAATTATTTATTTATGCATTTACGTGTTTAATTTATTATTTATTTGCTACTTTGAATATTATTTGAAATAATTGTTATGTTTGAATTATGAATTTTGTACATATATGCATGTTTGTTCTTGAACTTGATCGGTTTGCCTCGGAATTTAATTTCGATTTTTGTGAGAACTTGCCATGCATGATTTATATGTGTTATGAATGCATTTTTATGCTCATTGCATGTTTTCGTGTTCGCTTGATACGGTTTTTAAACCGTTTTGTGTGAATTGGGATTTAAGGGCCTAATGAGAATTTAGTGCGCCTTGTGTTCCAGAAAGCGTAACTCGAGCTCGAGAATTCGGATTCGAATTCCAAAACCTACGCTAGACTCGTATCGGAAATGCGGATCTATTAAACACAGCCTTGTATTTTTCTAAGCCCGTTTGAACCTCCGAATTTTGCTCGGAACATGAGCCTCGCGTAGATTTGCCACCCTTTTACGGCTTTGGCCATAACTTGCTCATTTCTTAACCAAATGACCTCAAACTTGGACCCAATTAACCCTAGTTAAGCCTACTTTCTCCCTAACCCAGCCCCATTTCGAGATTCAGCAGGAAAAGAGGAGAGAGAAGCAGATGAAGTGGCAAGAGAAGAAAGAATCTCGACACTATTCACCCCCTTGCACTTTTGAGCTCGTATCTTTCTCGTTTCTTCTCCGATTCAAGAGGTAAGCACGGATTCTTGTTCCTTACTTAATTGTGGTTCTTTTAAGCTATCATTTGCATACTTTCATTGTGAGTTAGGTATGCTATGAACAAAATGATGAATAGTAAGGTTTTGGCCAATTCTTGAATCCATAATCATGACTTGATTTCTTTGGAATTTGGTGCTTGATATATGATAATTTGAGCTTCCATAACTTGTTTCCTTGCCTAGATTTCGTGCTTAGGGTGTGTATGAAGAATCATCATTGTTGAAGCTTGAATACTTGAAGGGTTTTTGGGTTAAATTTGATGAGAAATCCGCACTCTTGTTTCCTTGCTGTCATGTGTGGATTTGGGGCGGTTTTTGTGTGAATCTTTGCATGATATTTCATGGTTTAATGCTTGAGTATGTTGCCTACTTGGTTGTGCTTCGTTGTCCTTGTTTTCCTTGCCTTTTTGCCTTGTTTTGCAGCTGGAACGAAGAAGACGATCAATAGCAGCAGCCACGACACGCCCGTGTCATTTCTTTTATCTCCTGCGTGTCACCCTAGGGCTGAGGGCCTGTACTCGAACATGCCCATGTCCTCCTTTGTGCTTCAAGGGAGACATGGACATGTCCGTGGGTGTTGCAGCCATGTAATGGCTGCTGCACGTGTGGCTTTCCCGGGCCGTTTTCCTTGCTCGTTTGTGGTGTTATATGTTATATCCTTGTTTTTCTTGCTTTGCTCTTGATTATATTTATTTTCTACCACCCCAATCATGATCTTAACATGTTAATGAATGTGTATATTATGCGTTTCGTTATTTATTTAATGTTTTATAGCTTTAATTGCTAAGTGTATAAGAGACATGAGTGTATGAACGTTTATATGCAATGTATGAAGCGTCCTTGTATCTCTTGCCTTGTGTATGTGCTTTAAACTTGTTTATGCATGAAATATTATATGTTATGTGTTCATTTGACGTGATATGTGTTTAATTTACCCGCTACATACGTGATAGTATGCTAAGTGCTTTGATATGCCCTAACTTGGACGTATGTGAAATACATTGCATCATATGCATCCATATGCACTTGCCGAGCGTATATATGGTTCATAATCGAGTCTAGCCTTGTTTTTTGTGTTTAGATTGCTCTTGTGGAGTAGCTCGTGGTGTGGAGTCGCTTCGTAGATGTGCTTTGAGTTTGTTTGGTCCAATTTGCTCGTCAAGGTAAGGTTTTGTTCTTTTAGTTAAAATGACCTACAACCCTACATGATTTGAAGCCTGCATGAGAAATACTTATAGTATATGATAAATACGTGCTTGATATGTATTTTGAGGGTTTGTCCCGTTTGTTATGATCTTGAAAACGATTTTATACGTATATAAGCTATGTTTTGATTTGATTTGAAAAGTCTTGAAGCGTGTGTGCGTGTCTTGCGAGAAAATGACCTTGAAAGATAGGTCCCTTGAAAATGAACTTGTTCTTGACTTGATGGGCCCTAGAGATTGTGGGTAAGGAGCATCCGGGATGACCAAGGGGTCACCGGACTCACCTCCTGTGCATGATCTCCACTTTTAGGATGTACTGAAACCCACTAAAAGGTTAGTGGGGAATGGAGTCCGACAGGCGTGAGTGTCGCGAAACTTACGTCCTGCTTGCTTGCTTGGATGGTTTAGGGTCGACCGGCCCTTCCATCACTGAAGTATGAGGTAGGATTGTTTTGATTTGAATTTGCTTGACTTGATCTTGTCTTTATATGAGAAGTTTGGAGAACTCGTACTCCCCCAGTTAGCTTGTCTTGTCTTACCTTGAATCTATGAAACGAGAATGGACTTATAAATACTTAAAATTGGCTGATTTTGTTCTTCGGCCTAACTTTCTTTAAGTATATATACCTATTATCACGGTAAACATTTTGGCATGCAAAAACCATTCTCGATTCATGGATTGTTACGTTCTTGATACGTGTTTTGCTTTATATGTGTACGGGTGTGTGTGTTAGCCCCCTCACCAGTCTCTAAGACTGACCCTCGTTGTTTCCCTCTTTTTCTTCCTTGTTCTTTAGTTTGTAGGTACAGGTTGGGTTCGTGCTAGGCGACGGTCTTCTTTTGAGTCTTTGAGTCCGGGTTTGTAGCTCAAGTCCTTGCATCTCGCATATTTACTTTCTCGCTTTGGTAATTTGTATACGTTTGTATTTGTACATGAACTTGACATTGCATTTTCGTATGACTTAAATTGGTCGTGGTGGCTTAGCATGTGTAATTGTTTTAAATGTTGCTCGTATTATGCATATTTGTATGGATCCTGTTGCTTCCGCATTTGCTTTTGTTTATTGCACACTCTGTATTAGGGTCTAGACCGCCTAGCCTAGGAGTTTGATTTTGTTTGTCTCCCATTCGCTATGGTTTGGTGCGTGTGCGGAGTCCTTATTTCGTTACACATGTCGAGCTATGGTATGGGGGATGTGGTGCCCACCTCTTGGGGTGCTACAGGTATGGTGTCTCAGATCCGAGAACTTTCTCGTTTTCTTCGTGGGGGCGAAAAGGATCTGTTTCTATAACAAATGATCTCCCAATCATTGGGGTGCTTAAAGGGGTTGCTTTATCCATGTTAAAGTGTTTCAACACCCTTTCAGTATAGGTTGATTGATGAACAAAAATTCCATTTCGTTTATGCTCGATCTGCAAATCTAGACAATATTTGGTTTGTCCAAGATCTTTCATTTCAAACTCATTTTTCAAGTAAACTGTTGTTTCATGGATTTCCTTAGCAATTCTAATGATATTCAAATCATCGACATAAACTGCAATAATCATATATCCGGATATTATTTTCTTAATATATACGCATGGACAAATAGGATTGTTCACATTTCCTTTCTTTGAAAGAAATTCGCTTAAGCGATTGTACCACATGCGCCCGGATTATTTTAACCCATAAAGAGATCTTTGTAATTTGATTGAATACCTCTCTTTAGGTTTTGATTCTAATGCAACAGGCATTTTGAATCCTTCCGGGATTTTCATATAAATATCTATCAAGTGATCTATATAAATAAGTTGTAACAACATCTATGAGACGCATTTCCAGTTCCTGAGTAACTGTTAGGCTGATTAAGTATCGAAACGTACTTGCATCCATGACAGGAGAATACGTTTCCTCATAATCAATTCCAGGTCTTTAAGAAATCATTGAGCAACAAGCCTTGCGTTGTACCTTGTTACCTCATTTTTCTCATTTCATTTTCGTACAAAAACCCATTTATATCCGACAGGTTTCGCACCTTTGGGAGTGAGGACAATACGTCCAAACACATTTCATTTTTTCAGGGAATTCAATTCAGCCTGAATAACGTCTTTCCACTTTATCCAGTCATGTCTATTTCGACATTCAGTGATAGATCTCGACGCAGGATCTTCACTTTCATGAGTGATATCATGCGCCACGACATAAGAGAATATATCATCAATTTTGATATCACTTCGGTTCCACAACTTTCATGAATGAAAGTAATTTATTGAGATTTCCTCGTTAAAATCACTTTGTGACTCTTCTGGGACACTTTCCTCGTCTTGTGTCTCTTCTGAGACACTTTGCTCACTATTGGGGTCATTATTCACATTTGCTCCTTTTTTTTTACGAGGATTTTTATCTTTGGAACCAAATGGTCTACCACGCTTCAAGCGTGCTGTAGGCTCGTGAGTGACATTCTTCTCGGATTGTCCCTTCGGACCTCAATCCGAGCAGGAGCATTAACAACTGATATATATGATTTTGTCACTCTTTTTGTATTTGTGAATGCATCTGGCAATTGATTTGCAATACCTTGCAAATGTACAATCTTTTGTAATTCCATCTCGCACTACTTTGTGTGTGGATCAAGATGCAATAATGATGGTGTAAGCCATGTAATATCTCTTTCCAGTTGTTTATTTTCTCCCCCTAATGTTGGGAAATCATTCTTATTGAAATGACAATCAGCAAAACGTGTTGTGAATACATCACCCGTCTGGGGTTCAAGATATCTTATGATAGATGGGCTCTCATAGCCAACATAAATTCCCAACTTTCTCTGAGGTCCCCTTTTACTGCGTTGTGGTGTTGCTAAAGGCACATACACCGCATAACAAAAAAATTTCAAATGGAAAATATTCGGTTCTTGCCCAAATGCAAGTTGATATGAGGAGTATTTATGATAAACACTTGGCCTTATGCGAATTAAAGATTCAGCATGTAAAACTGCATGACCCCAAACTGAAATTGGTAGCTTTATTCTCATTATTAATGGTTTAACGATAAGCTGAAGGCGTTTAATCAATGATTCAGCTAAACCATTTTGTGTATGTACGTGAGCAACGGGATGCTCAACAACAATCCCAGTTGACATACAATCATTAAAAGCTTGAGACGTGAATCTAAAATACCACATTAAAAATGTGGGCCTACTACTACTCATTGGTGAACCTAAGGGGTCACACAATTGTTCGAAAACAGGAATCAGAAAGCAGCGGAATTTTAAAATTTTTCCAACAAAAGGATCTTGGACTCGCAATCGTGTATCCAAATTCGTAGAGATCAAGAAACTCACTTGGGTAGTAGCTTTCTTGACACGTTTTGAGCCGCCCTCAAACGCGCTTCATGCGGTAATGGCAACCCGTTCCTCGAAAGTCTCTTTCTACTTCAGAATCCATTGTAGGGATAACAATCCACACCAACCTAGATTCAAATCATGTTAGGGAAGTTCTTAACAATATAACATAAAGAAAGAAACACGAAACGAGAAAAGCATGATTGAAACTCCCTTCGAAAACCAGTTTTGCGAAAGTAGAAAACTGCCAGTCACAAAACCCTCGTGAAAAAATTCATCCTTCAGGATATGGACGAACGGTTTTCGCCATCTTCTTTGGTTCGATTTTTTCACTCGTTTCATGTTGGGTTCAGAATCGTTTCATCATCCCTTCTGATCGTTTTGCTTGATCCCCACTTTTTGATAAAGCTCGAATCTTCAAAACTTCTAACTTGAAGCTCTCTAGAGATAGTCCACCAACTTGGCTACAATCTAACTAGTAAGGATGCTAGTTCTCTAGTTAGTGTTTCGGCTTAACCTAGGGTTTCGTTTATCTTGGAGAAAGGATGGTGTTCAACACATCAACCAAAAGAATTCTCGATTAGCTCTAAGGGGAGCTCGAGCTCCCCTATTTATAGGATGGGAGTGGCCGAAAATCCTAGTCCTTATGGACTAGGGTTTTGGTCCCTCTCTCTCCTATTACTTGATCATCAAGTATTTTGACTTTGACTTTGAATTCTAATTCAAATCAACTTTCAAGAGAGCTAAAAATATCCAAACTAATTTTGGATAATTTTATACTTTATTTATTTAAAATAAATAACTTATTTTATCTAATTAATTAATTCATAATTAATTAACTAGATTATTTTTCTCCAAAATAAGACTTTCTTTTTAATTCAAAATTAAACCAAAGTCTGTTAAATAATTAATAAATTAATTATTTAATATTCAATCAAATAAACACGTGTGGCACACGTGTCCCTATGACACGTGTCCAGTCACGTGACCCACACGTGTGGTTTCACACGTGTGGAACCCTCTAGGCCCGATTAACTCGTTTAATCATTTTAAAGCCTCAACTCATGTAACCAAGTTGTTGTGTTTGACCCTCTAGGTTCTCAATTCAATTAGCAGTGACCCTAATTAATTAATTCACTAATTAATTAATCAGTCCACAGATTAAACGACCATAGTCTAGCAACAGGTGTTTAACCCCTAGCTGAATTGGAATGTTCGGATTCGACAGAAGCTTTAAGTCATTGATTCATGTGAGATACAATCCTCCTACTTACTATCTCTCAACCAAGATCTAGGGTAAGGGAATAATTAGAACCCTAATAATCTGGTCTTAAAGCTAAGTGCATTTCATATCCATTTGATCTCAATCCAAGAAACCCTTTTCTTGATGTCATGATCTACTGCCTTGGCCAAGGACTCCATATGGCATATGAATGACTTACACAATAAGAGATCACCTTGCAAATGCAAGTGTAGGTCCTTTCTTGATTCTCATTCACTTTCATGAATCACTTGTGCAGCCCCAGCATAAGCCTTGAATCAGTTGTCTAAGGCGACACCCTTTAAAGCTTATACCTAAGACTACAGAGTTAACTCATAAAGTGACAAGGAACCTCAAGTCTAAGGATCAATTAATCACATCAATGACTCGTGAGATATTTCCTAATGTGGAAGTTTCTATTTCCTGAAATAGAAACTTCCTTTCCCATTTAGGAATCTTCTCACACGGGGCACCTCAGTGAACTTACTTATTGAAGTAAGCACCCTCATGTATCACGCACGTATCAACTATACACTTTGCACCTACATGAAACAAGGTGGTCCTTCTTAAGGGCGTGATCCCACAAGCAAGCCTTAGAGGAGTCAGGTTGACACTCCCACTGTCTGTAGGACTCATCGGCTTGGAGTATTTTACTAATCATGACTTATGTGATATAGGGCTCGTTTCATGAACCATTTCACCTAAATGGTAGAGTCCTAAAGTCATCAGGATTAGGGGAGTTCTCATACATGCACAGCTAAAGTAAACGCATACCAAACAAGAGCATATAAAGAAGTGTTTGCCTATGATATTAATCAATCGTATATTATTCAAAGATTATCTGTAATACTAGGAAAGTCCCAAAACGGATTATAACTAATCGGCTTTCTAGGGCACTATTCCTAACAATCTCCCACTTGCCCGTAAAAGCCATTTAGGTACTCTAAGTCCCATCTTCTCAAGATGCACTTTGAGAGCCTATTGACTTTGGGCGTTTCCAAAGTGGATCTGCTATATTCTCTGCTGATGTGACCCTCTTGTTTACACATCTCTTAGGAAAACACCTTTTCCTTATAAAGTGATTCGTAATCACGTGTTCAGTCTCTTGGTGAGGTCTTGGTTCTCTTACTTGAGCAACCATCCATTTTGTCATACAATATGATAAAGGAGTTGTTTCATGCTAGGAACTTCATCTAACCAGTTAGATGGAGTTTCTTACCCAAACACTTAACTTAGCGTTATATAATACGACTAAGTTCTCAACTACGATAGTCGAGTTTTGCAATGTCCGTCCTTGGAACCCCTTTCCAGCACATTGCATTACCATTCTGGTAGAAGTTGTATCCTTTCAATGATTTCATAATCATCTATGTTTGATGAAACAATTACATCAAAATATCCTTTCAATGATAAGATCTTTTGGGCTCTGTAAACTAATACATATCCTCATTTCTTCTCAAGTACTCTGAGGACATCCTTTACAGAGATGTAATGACCTTCTCTGAGGTTACATTAGATTCGGCCCACTACGCTTAGTGTTGCGCCATATCAAGTCTAGTACATAACATTTCATACATTATGCACCCTTTTACTTAAAGGGATTTTGGACATTCTAACTTTCTTAAAGTTATCTTAGGACACATACTCTTCAAAAGAGATGTTCCATTGTCCCTACTAAACTCCTTTTAGTATTATGGTTATGTACTCGTTTTGTGATAATCCTTTTATTCTCTTAGATCTATCTTCTATAGATCTGAATGTCGAGAATTTAGGATAATCACTAAGATCTTTCATGTCAAATTGTTTCTTAAACAAGAATTGGTAACTTTCACGTTATCCTTGACATTCCTAATGAGAAGGATGTCGTCTTCTAAAGAACCAAAAATTGACTCTTACATCACTAACTTTCATATGTACACTTTCAAGACTTATTCGACTTCCATCTGTGCCAAACGATTTGACTATCCTATGGAATCGAATTGTCTAACTCCTAGAAGCCTTTATCAATCCACAAATTAACTTTAGGGATTTGCATACCTTATGCATACTCCCACTGAATATGAGATTTATAGAAATACCTTATTTCAGTCTCTTTCAATCTCATATTGAACAAGATAATTCTCATATTCATTTATCATATCTCATAGTCAGAATATGAGGATGTGATAAACACAATCCAAATGGACTTTTGCATTTCAACCGTCAAGAAGGTTGTAATGCTTTCATTCACTCGAAGCTGCACGAGCTTGATCCTATCAGGTGGATCAACCAAGGTCAAAACTTGGTTTGAGTATATGGAATCCATATTGGATTTCAATGGATCGAAATCCACTATAATTTTGGAACGTTCCATGTTTCACCTAAACAATGTTCCGGGAACGTTTTCCCTTTGAGATAGGATTCACAGGAAGTCAACTCTATAGGTTCATTTTCATAGAATGATCCTAAGGTGTCTGACTTGGTAATCCTTTTATATCTCAACGTTCCAAAGTAATTCGAAGCTTTGTCATCTCACTTACTTTTGTTATCTCGTTGTATGTTCAGAACATTAGTGCCTTGAGTCTTTGCACAACGGATTATGCAGAATTGACTCAAGACTAGTGAATTCTATTCCTAGTAGAATTACTAAACGAGGTAACATTTCAGAGTACTCATACTCTTCGCAGTTCCCTTTCAAAGTCCTTATTTGCTACCATAGAAGCAAACGTCCTATTTGATCTCTAGTGTCTTTTGGGCGCACCCCTTACATGCCCCTCCATTGGGCTCTTAAGGGTTTCTTCTTCTTTAGGCGTTCAAGCCTTTAACTTAGGGAGTTTAGAAGAAGAATTAACCATCTCAACCTTTTATTCCTTCTTAAGGATGCTCTCAACCATTATCAACTAAATGATTAACTATGCTACATTAGCATCATTCTAGTTGAGCATAAAGGGTTTGAATGATGGTGGAAGCAATGTAAGCAATCAGTGCATAGAGAACTCTTTTCTCGGTTGATGATCGAGACCATAAGATCTTCAAATAAGATCTTTAGACCTTGTTTGTGTGCACTTGTTTCCTCATTTGGAATATTGAATAATTCCATAATGTTATACCTTGTAACATTTTTATGAGGTGGTTCAATTGCTCTTAAGTGGTTTGGAAAAAATCCATTCACCTCAGATTGCTTCTCTTTTGGCCCGGGTCGAATTTTCACAATTGAAAAACTTCGCCCTTTAGAGAACGCCTTTCTCTTATTCGGAATCTAAAACGAATTTTTGGGTCCGAAGCCAATCAGAGTTAGTTAGGACTTAGTCAACTCTTTTGACTTAAGGATGGATACAAATGGGTTTGCATTTCATATTGTAGAGAATCACAGAACTACAACCTAAATGCTAAGCAGAGAAAATGTGAGCATGCTGAATTATAACGATATACAAAAGATAAGGTCTTTAATCTAATGTAGCTCCCACTGTTTTTCAAAGATCTATAATTCCCAAAGATCTACGAGGAACGCGTTTCCCAATGGGTACTAAGATCCTAAGCATTTTACCTCGAACCCACGACTCGCGGACATTCTAAGTAAAATCCTAGGTAGGTACAACTTACCAATTCTAACACCTTTAGAACTCTTAGTAATTGTTTTTGCATCACGTATCTTTCAATATGGACCCACGACTCGTGCGACATCCATATTTACTTAGGCGTTAAGCTAGACCCATCAATCATAAGATCATGATCAAAACTTAGTTCGAACGACCCACGACTCGCGGACATCGCCCTTGCCAAAATTAACCACGAAATATTGATCATTTAAAATGATCAATTAGGTAACTAAGAACTAATAAGCTCCACTAGCTATCCCACGACTCGCGGACAATAACTAGCTTTACTTACTAAACTTAAAACCTATTGATGGAATGCTAGGAATTTAATTCAAAATTTGCATCTCGAATTAAATACCTATTATTCGAAATGAGCTTAATATTTAATGGGAATTTTCGAATCAACCGAAGAGTTGTTCGGTTCGACCTCACCAACATATATGTTATCCGATTTTATTAGTCTTGATTAATGCAAGTACAACTTAAATGCATTTCAAACAAGAACATAAACAGATACCATGTCCTAGCATGATACTAACATGTAATGATCATGGGTTCTACCTATCTTATGCGTGATATGTGGGAACCACTCCACAATCACAAGTTCTAACATACATGCCACATAAACAGTTTAAATCACATAAGGGAAAGCGGTAACAAAATACGAGCCCTATCTCTATTACATTTTACAATTGAGATTCCCCTCCCTAACATTTTGAGGGGTCTTCACTTATGGCCTCCTTGTTGCTTGAATGTGGTCCATCTTACTCCATGGGTGCATTGTCTCCAAAATGAAAATAAAACCTCACCACCTATCTCTACTCTCAAATTACAATAAAAAGAAAAAGACATAAAGTAATAAGGCTCAATCTTCATATTGGCCTTAGACAAATACACGGGGTATACCCCGGCCTCAAAAACAGTAATATGGAAAGCCACATAATAAATCACATAACAGTGCGCACATAAGTGAGGCTCCGACCTCAATTGAAAAACGCAACTATAGGGCTCCAACCCCAATTTAAACCATCCATGTGCATAAATTAAAACCATACATAAGTCTAAACCCATGATCACCTAACATGCATAAATTGCAAGAATTTAAATTTAACCAATAAATTAAAATTCTCGCTTTAAGCTCTAATAGCTTAAAACACGACTTAGATGCAATTCTTGTTCAAGAGCCTTTTCAATAAAACCCGAAAAAACAATAAACTAATAAAATTCCAATTAATTTCTGAAAATTAACAATTTTATTCTTTCAATATTTTCATAAAATAAAGTTTGCAATTTTCCCAAAATTTAAATCGCTTAATTTTTAAAATCCCAATTTAAATAATTATTTCAAAATAATTCAAACTTAATAAAATAAAATTTTTCAGGAAAACTTAAATCGGGATTGGATTGGACTAAACACGAAAATAAAGATCGCGAAACGAATGGCCCGAAATGCCCGGACTGTCCGCCTGCACACCGCGCGACATCGCGCGCTAGGCGCGCACGCCAGCACCGTGCTAGACCGGCAGCAGAAGGCTGCCAGCGCGCGCGCCTTGCGCGCATCGTGCGCAGCTGCAGGCAGGGCGTGCCGGGTGAGGCTCTCGCGCGGTTGCGGGAGGCGAGCAGGCGCGCCTAGGCGCGGGCCTAGGCACAGGCGAGCAGTAGCGGCGGGCAGTCCCGCGCGGTTGCGGGACTGCTGGGCGAACGGGCACGCGGGCCTAAGCGTGCTACGCCTTAGCACGTTTAGGCTCGGGTTCTCGTGACGCGATTTCGTGTTTCGTACTTTTAGTTCAAAAACCAACAACAATCCAAAATTTAAAACACGATTTAAATATATTTGATCCAAATAATTTCAATCAATTTTTCGAAAACGTTTTTCAGAAACTTTTAGGAAAAATACAATTTCGTAATTCAGGCTTTCTAAAAGAACTCAAGAATACTCAATTCGCATCTAAGCCTAAGAATTTCTACCAAATTCAGAGTAATTGAGACGAATCAGAAACACGATTAACGAGGTGGCTCTGATTCCACTTGTTGGAAAACAAGAATCAGAAAGCAGCGGAATTTTAAAATTTTTCCAACAAAAGGATCTTGGACTCGCAATCGTGTATCCAAATTCGTAGAGATCAAGAAACTCACTTGGGTAGTAGCTTTCTTGACACGTTTTGAGCCGCCCTCAAACGCGCTTCATGCGGTAATGGCAACCCGTTCCTCGAAAGTCTCTTTCTACTTCAGAATCCATTGTAGGGATAACAATCCACACCAACCTAGATTCAAATCATGTTAGGGAAGTTCTTAACAATATAACATAAAGAAAGAAACACGAAACGAGAAAAGCATGATTGAAACTCCCTTCGAAAACCAGTTTTGCGAAAGTAGAAAACTGCCAGTCACAAAACCCTCGTGAAAAAATTCATCCTTCAAGATATGGATGAACGGTTTTCGCCATCTTCTTTGGTTCGATTTTTTCACTCGTTTCATGTTGGGTTCAGAATCGTTTCATCATCCCTTCTGATCGTTTTGCTTGATCCCCACTTTTTGATAAAGCTCGAATCTTCAAAACTTCTAACTTGAAGCTCTCTAGAGATAGTCCACCAACTTGGCTATAATCTAACTAGTAAGGATGCTAGTTCTCTAGTTAGTGTTTAGGCTTAACCTAGGGTTTCGTTTATCTTGGAGAAAGGATGGTGTTCAACACATCAACCAAAAGAATTCTCGATTAGCTCTAAGGGGAGCTCGAGCTCCCCTATTTATAGGATGGGAGTGGCCGAAAATCCTAGTCCTATGGACTAGGGTTTTGGTCCCTCTCTCTCCTATTACTTGATCATCAAGTATTTTGACTTTGACTTTGAATTCTAATTCAAATCAACTTTCATGAGAGCTAAAAATATCCAAACTAATTTTGGATAATTTTATACTTTATTTATTTAAAATAAATAACTTATTTTATCTAATTAATTAATTCATAATTAATTAACTAGATTATTTTTCTCCAAAATAAGACTTTCTTTTTAATTCAAAATTAAACCAAAGTCTATTAAATAATTAATAAATTAATTATTTAATATTCAATCAAATAAACAAGTGTGGCACACGTGTCCCTATGGCACGTGTCCAGTCACGTGACCCACACGTGTGGTTTCACACGTGTGGAACCCTCTAGGTCCGATTAACTCGTTTAATCATTTTAAAGCCTCAACTCATGTAACCAAGTTGTTGTGTGTGACCCTCTAGGTTCTCAATTCAATTAGCAGTGACCCTAATTAATTAATTCACTAATTAATTAATCAGTCCACAGATTAAACGATCATAGTCTAGCAACAGGTGTTTAACCCCTAGCTGAATTGGAATGTTCGGATTCGACAGAACCTTTAAGTCATTGATTCATGTGAGATACAATCCTCCTACTTACTATCTCTCAACCAAGATCTAGGGTAAGAGAATAATTAGAACCCTAATAATCTGGTCTTAAAGCTAAGTGCATTTCATATCCATTTGATCTCAATCCAAGAAACCCTTTTCTTGATGTCTTGATCTACTGCCTTGGCCAAGGACTCCAGATGGCATATGAATGACTTACACAATAAGAGATCACCTTGCAAATGCAAGTGTAGGTCCTTTCTTGATTCTCATTCACTTTCATGAATCACTTGTGCAGCCCCAGCATAAGCCTTGAATCAGTTGTCTAAGGCGACACCCTTTAAAGCTTATACCTAAGACTACAGAGTTAACTCATAAAGTGACAAGGAACCTCAAGTCTAAGGATCAATTAATCACATCAATGACTCGTGAGATATTTCCTAATCTGGAAGTTTCTATTTCCTGAAATAGAAACTTCCTTTCCCATTTAGGAATCTTCTCACACGGGGCACCTCAGTGAACTTACTTATTGAAGTAAGCACTCTCATGTACCACGCACGTATCAACTATACACTTTGCACCTATATGAAACAAGGTGGTCCTTCTTAAGGGCGTGATCCCACAAACAAGCCTTAGAGGAGTCAGGTTGACACTCCCACTGTCTGTAGGACTCATCGGCTTGGAGTATTTTACTAATCATGACTTATGTGATATAGGGCTCGTTTCATGAACCATTTCACCTAAATGGTAGAGTCCTAAAGTCATCAGGATTAGGGGAGTTTTCATACATGCACAGCTAAAGTAAACGCATACCAAACAAGAGCATATAAAGAAGTGTTTGCCTATGATATTAATCAATCGTATATTATTCAAAGATTGTCTGTGATACTAGGAAAGTCCCAAAACGGATTATGACTAATCGACTTTCTAGGGCACTATTCCTAACAACAGTGACTCAAATTGAACAACGTGATTATCTAAAGATCAATAGAGATTGATCCATAAATTAAATGAGTTTAATTTATAATATGAGAGAGTAGTTAACTAATAGTGGTATTAATTATCTTAGGTGTGGCTTTTGTTGGTCTCTCGTTCGTTAGTGTTTGGTCCATGTATGAATTTTCCATTTCGTTACACTTGTCAGGCCCTAGTGGGGGGATGTGGTACCCACCGCTTGGGGTGCTACAATAGAAGCATGCTAGGCTTTTATTATCTTGTTATGAATGTTATATTTATGTGCATAAATGTGTTCACGTTCAAGAAAAGTAGGTGATTCATTATGTATCTTAGCTGGTGATGGTTTCAAGATAAACTTTCTAAGAGAACAAGTTGTACACGGATCCTTTTTCTTTTGAGGAAGCTTCTGGTCCCTAAATGGATGCCCACGTGTACTTTCAATGATCTTTCGCATCATTGTTGAACCAGGATAACCCAATCGGTCATGCCAAATATCTAACATCAAAGTATCGATGTGCTTTTCTTTAACTACCATATGTGATTCAATCACATTTATGTAAGTGTAATGCAATCCAGAAGAGAGCATTGGTAGTTTTTCAATATGTATCTCTTCCCCGCTTTACAGGTTGTAAGATATATATATTTCTCGATACCTCCAGTCCCAGACCGAGTATCATATTTATGGGAATATATGTCATTGAAATTTAACAAGTTTTTTTTTTTTTTTTGGATTTTGGCGCATATAAGGCATTTTCTAATGAGAACTTTGTACCATTTGGTAACAAAAAGTTTGCCTAGCCAATTCCCTCAATCAGATCAGAAGGACCTGATATTGTATTCACAGTGGTTCTTGTTGGGTTTAACCATGAAAAGAACCTTCTTACTTTAAGAATAGTGTGAGTTGTGCCACTATCGGGTATGCACAAATTCTCTTCATTAATTATTCTTTCGATTCCTTTCTCAGAATGATCCATATCAAAACTTCAAATAAACATACAATTTGATATGAAAATTAGTCATGAATTCAATGCAGAAAAGATACTTCATATTGTAATATATGAAAAGTACATAATAGTTCCTAAAGATCTAGTACAATAAAACATGTTTATAATGATAAATTGCAAACTAGGAAAGCAGTAGCACACTAGAAACATAGCAAAACCTAACTAACTGCCACCAACATTGTCATTTTCATTTTCATCAAAAAATCATCGGTAAAGTCCGAAGCATTTAGGTGAGTTGAATCACCAAATGAATCGTGATGTTCAATGAAATTTACTTCTTTTCCCTTTCCCTTCAAAGATACTTTGTATAAACGGGCAAGGTGTTCTGGCACTCGACATATCTTATTCCAGTGCCCCTTTATGCCACATCTATGGCAAGTATCCCCAGGATTCATCGAAGGCCCAGCTTCGTGAACATCCTTTTGTGGTGTGCCTTATTCTAGTGGTACGGGTTTCTTTGAGGCGAGGAGTATGGATAACTCCCTCGGCCTCTTCCACGACCAAGATTGCAAGTGTTACTCCGGCCTCGACCACGACTATGACCTTGACTGGGTCCATGGTGATTTTTCTGTTCATACTTTGACGGAATTACAGCATTTGCTTTAGGAAATGCTGCCGCGCCAGTAGGGCGGGATTGATGATTTTTCATCAACAATTCATTATTCTTTTCAACCACAAGAAGGCATGCAATAAGTTCAGAATATTTCTTAAATATATGCACTTGATATTGTTATTGTAAAGTAACATTCGATGGGTGGAATGTGGAGTATGTTTTCTCTAACATATTCTCCTCAGTGATTTGTTGCCCACAAAACCTTAATTGTGAGACTATTCTGAACATTGCTGAATTATATTCACTAACTTTCTTGAAGTCTTGGAAGCATAAAGTGCTTCATTCATCACGGGGGGCAGGAAGCATAACTTCCCTTTGGTGATTGTACCTCTCTTGACGGTTTTTCTATAAAATGCTTGGATCTTTAACCGTTAGGTATTCCATCTTGAGCCCCTCATCAAGATGTCGATGGAGAAAAATTATAGCTTTGGTTTTATTTTGGTTGGAACATTTATTATTTTCTTTGATGGTGTCTAATAGACCCATTAATTCAAGATGCATTTCTATATCAACAATCCAAGGCATATAATTTTTTCCCATGATATCGAGGGCTATAAACTCAAGCTTTGTAAGATTCGACATGTTGGTAGCTAGTACAAGAGAAACGATAACAATCAATACATTTATTCAATCAAATAATTCATACAATAATTTAAAAGCCAAGCTTGAATTCTATGGTTATGAGCAATGATGCACGGACACTTCTAAAAATATCATTTTGCCGTGTCGTGTCATTTTTAGAAGTGATGAACGGGAGGGGGGAGTGATGTATTATGTCATTTCATGTTTCTTCAAGGCTATTTTGGTAATTTCGTAAAAAATGGGGAGTGAAATCAAATTACAAAATTGAATTGGGGAGTTAGTATTGATATTTTTTCATGGGGGAGTGATGTCAAATTTGTCTTGTGTCTTGGGAAGTTTTGCCACTTTCCCCCATAATTTATTTATATAAATTAAATATTTTATTTTATTATTAATATTAAGATAAAAAGTAACAATTAATTAATTATGATTAACGATCAATTAAAAATATAATTAATTATGATATTTTATTATTGAAATTTTCTATTGACTAAGTTTAGTGACCAAAATTATTAATTCAAAATTAGAAGTTAAATTATTATATATATATAAAAGTTAATCTCTAATAATATTAAATAACAATTAATTATAAATTAAAATTACAAGCTTTTAATTTGTAATATATATGCTAAAATTCTTATGTAAATATAAAAAAAATTCCTCTTACATATAAATAATTATTAAAACTTTTGATATTGAAATATTTCAGTTTTTTTTTTTTTTTTTTGGTTAGTATTTCTTGTTCTTTTTAACCATTTTCAGTTAGATTTGATTCGCTTTGAGCATAAATTTTTTAATTTAATGAGGACAATTTGCAGCTTTAACCGCATGGTACAAATTAAAATCTTCATATTTTCAAGTTTGTTCAAATGTCATGGTCGATAAGTATCTATTATAAAGTACTAAATTCTTTAACAATGTTTACTTAAGTAAATTAGAATAATATATTAATTAAATATAAGAATTGTTTAATCTAAAGAAATATGAACGAAGTTTACAAATCAAACTAAATATATAAAGTCAAATAAAATATGAACGAAATGCATAGTCAATTATAGTTGAAAGAGGAATACATTCGTTATGGGCTATATTTTGTCCAAAAATGACAATTGAAAAACTTTATTAAAAGTATTACGCTTAACCCCCATATTAGTATACTTAATTACAGCTGAAAATTTTTGGAACTCAACATATTAAAAAAAAATTAATAACTTGAAATTAAATAAAAATATTCAATTACATAGGACTTTTTTGCAATTTTTCTGAGACACTAGAACTTATAAATGATAACTGTTTTCGACGATTCGCCATCCCTTGAAACCGATGTAGAATAGTCTCATTATCAATTATTTTGAAGATTTCTCTTTCATTGTATACAACCATGATGTCGTTCAGCCATTTATCTCTCATTCTGCATTGCAAATCAGTTTTGATAAGTTTCATGGCAGAAAATACTTTCTCGACAGATGTTGTTGCAACCGGAAGGATCAACGTCAATTCAATTAAACGATACAACAATGAGAAAACTTATCTCTTCCAATAGTAACTAATATCTTTGCTATCTTCAATACTGGAGAATTCGTCTTTATCAATTACATCAGTAATATAAGTTTTAAGTTGATAGGGGGTTATAAATTCCAAATTTGGAATTTGGAATTGGGGCTTGTGATGGGTGGGCCGTGGGGAGGGTATAAATTCCAATTGAATTTGGAATTGGGGCAAGAGGGAATTTATATTTTGGAATTTGGAATTGGGGGTTGTGGTTGGTGGGTGGACCGTGGGGGAGGGTGGGTTGGGAGGGGGAGAATCCCCCACTTCGCCTACATTGGCTCCGCCACTGATAGTGGGTAGTTGCTACCATCACATTATATTGAATTTTCCATTGAATCTTACACGCGTAAAATAATGTTGATAAATATGAGTATTCGACATGATACGAATTTATTTTTTTTTTGAATTTTTTACGTGAGAACTATTGATGTCAGACATGAGTATCTGAGATGACACAATACGATAAAATAATATTTTTAGAAATATCAGTGCACTATATATATATTACTAGACAATTATTCCACTTATTTTCAAGCAAGGATCACAATTTCTAACTATTTTGAATAATTTGTCAACAAGGGTTGGTTCAAATAGTATAATGATTCATTCTCCAAGGCAAGGTCCTAGGTTCGAATCCCATTTAGGTGTGTGTAAAAAAAACAAATAAAAAATACTTTGAATAATTGGGAAGTGCCAGTTGTGGAAAGTTGTTTTGGCATTATTAACGGCAAAATAACCATAACCTTTATGTTCTTTTTCATGCCCGTTGGTTACTGGCCTACGGCTATAAGGTTCATAAATGCATGAAGCCGTGTAATATGATCTGAATCAGGAAAATTAAATATTTTGGATATAAAACTACTATTTTATTCCTATATATGAGGTGAATAAATCAGCATTAAATATTTTAAGTTCCGATTAGCATAATAAAATTGCTAAAATTAACTATATACTTACATCTAGTCCCTAAATTAAATCGAATAATTATAAAAGGTACCTGCATTTTAATTATTCTTATTACAGAATTTTAATTATATAGAATTCTGTTAATAATGCATTAATTACATACTTAACTCTGTATAAAATATATTATTACCAAACAAATTGGCATATTTGAAATTTAAATATGTTTATATTTAAATATAGAATACCACTTTTGTAGTAATCATTAGTAATTTGAAGGTTAGATTTAATTAACCTTAATATATATTTACTAGAGAAGACCCTATTAAAAACCTTAATGTTAATAAAATAATGTATTTAATTTATTGTGAGATATAAATATCATAATAATATCTGTCCATAACTATTTGAATACAGAAAAAATATGTTCAATCTATAAATAGAAAAAATCCTATGACGCACAGATACAGATACAAATATAGCAATATATATCTTTTTTTAAAAAAATTTAAAAGTACCCGACACGATATGACATGATAAAAATATATTTTTTAAAAATGTCCATGCGTGAAAGAAAAAAAAACATATACGACTGAAGTCGGGCATTAAGGCATTAATCTTTCTATTATAATAAATAAAAATTACTAAAAAGAATAATCAACTTGGAAAATCTTGAGTTTTGCTAAAAAATTCCAATTTCCACCAATTAGGTGTTCAACAATTAATATAATTGGTAGCATATATGATCTCCAAAATAAAAATCCCTAATTGGAAGCTTTATTGGCACAATTTTTGCTTCCAAATTAAATCTCATTTATTTTCCAAACCAAGAAATACATTCAAACCCCAAACTTTTATCCCCCAAAAAATTCCCCTATATAAATCCCAAAAGTCTCTTCATTTTTTTCCAATATAGCCAAAGAAGAAGAATCAATTATGACCACTTTTGTGTCTCATCTTTCTTGTCTCTTCATAGCTTTTGCTTTGTTTTCCTCCTTAGCAACTCCTACGTTGTTATTTCAGGTATATTTCTGAGAATTTTCAGGTATTATTTTTTTCGGTAAAGTTTACTTTGGAGTCGATTTATACTTATCGTGTAATTAAATTTTTTTTTTTTAATATTAGAGGATTGTTGTTGGTTCTCGTAATTTCTATAGATTTATTAATTTTCTGGGGGTCACGTGATCAGGGTTTTAACTGGGAGTCCTGGAAGAAGGAAGGAGGGTGGTACAATTCGCTTAAGAATGTTGTACCTGACATAGCTAGTGCTGGTGTAACTCATGTCTGGCTGCCTCCACCCTCACAATCTGTTGGACCCCAAGGTCAGTTTCTCTTTTGCCCCTCAAAATATATATATATATATATTGTATTTCTTTAATACAAAAATTTATTTATCTCTGCAATCTGCTCTGTAATTCTTAAGAACATCAATACTGAGTTTCAGAAAACCTTTATTGGGTATAGAACTAATTTTGATGAGTGTGAAAAACGATAATTGAGGGATGTTTTTCTTCAAGAATTTTCTGCTTAAAACTTGCAGAAAGAGACCTTTAAACAAAGACTTTTCACATAGAAACTGTTGGAAACAAAGCTAAATTTAGAGATTATTTGTTACATCAAAAAGGCTTAAAGATTTAAGCATAAGTCAAAAGTAGCTTAATGACAAAAGTCGTTCAATTGTTGCTTAGGCTTTTAAGAAATGCCAAACCATAAGCTATAAAAGGTTCATCCGGAATTGGGACGGAGTCAGAATTTTAATAGTTTACAATTAAATTCCTCATACTCGAAAATGACACTATAACCCTTGTAGGCTATCTGCCCGGCCGGCTCTACGACCTGGACGCGTCCAAATACGGCAACACCGGCGAGCTAAAATCGTTGATCCAGTCGTTTCACGACAAGGGCGTAAAAGTCCTAGCCGACATCGTAATAAACCACCGAACAGCCGAGAGAAAGGACGGCCGGGGAATATACTGCATTTTCGAGGGAGGAACCCCCGACAGCCGCCTCGACTGGGGGCCGTCATTCATCTGCAAGGATGACACCCAGTACTCTGATGGCACAGGCAACCCCGACTCGGGGGCCCCCTACGACGCCGCCCCGGACGTTGATCACCTCAACCCGACGGTCCAGAAGGAGCTCTCGGACTGGCTCAACTGGCTCAAAACCGACATGGGCTTCGACGGCTGGAGGTTCGACTTTGTGAAGGGATACGCCCCGAGCATCACGAAGCTCTACATGCAGAACAGCAGCCCTGATTTCGCGGTCGGGGAGCTCTGGAATGGCCTGGATTACGGGCAGGACGGGAAGCCGAGCTACAATCAGGACCGGCATCGGAACGAGCTGAGGGAATGGACAACTAATGGAGGTGGGGCCGTCAAGGCCTTCGATTTTACGACGAAGGGAATCTTGCAGGCTGCTGTGCAAGGGGAATTGTGGAGATTGAAAGATGGCAATGGAAATCTTGCAGGTTTGATTGGGATCGCCCCTGGGAATGCTGTTACCTTCATCGACAACCATGACACGGGTTCGACGCAGAATTTGTGGCCTTTTCCGGGGGATAAAGTCTTGCAGGGATACGCTTATATTCTCACCCATCCTGGAACTCCATGCGTGGTGAGTGTTCTTTATATTTCTTGAACTTCCAGATGAGATGACTGATGACCATTAATCCTTGTTGATCGGTTTGATTTGTATGTTTTGCAGTTCTACGATCACTTCTTTGATTGGGGGAAGAAGGATGAGATTTCGAAATTGAGTGGAATCAGGGGGAGGAATGGCATCTCAGCGACGAGTAAAGTGGAGATATTGGCAGCTGATGCCGATCTCTATGTGGCAAGAATTGATGGTAAAGTGATTACTAAGATTGGGCCAAGAATGGATCTTGGGAATCTGATTCCACCCAATTTTAAGGTTTCGGCCTCTGGAACGGATTACGCTGTTTGGGAGAAACAAGGTTGATTGGTTTGTTTGGTGACAAGTATGGAGTATGGACTATGCTTAGAAGTTTAAATGGCTTTTGTAAGGTTAATAAGGTTCTCTTCAAGGTTTATTTATTTTCTTTTGAGGTGTATGGGACCGTAAACATTATAATTTAAGTAATACAAAGGTTCCAAGTAATTTTCATTGTTTTTCTTTTTCTTTTTTTTTTACACACATATTTTTCCTTCTATTTTTTATATTCCGAATTTTTATGAATATTCACGAAATTTGATCATATTACAAAGAAAATCTAATAGTTGAGAAATTATCACACATTAAGCACGGGGTGTTTTTATAATTCTTGTTCATCATTAAAGATTTTTTTATTTTTGAAATTTTCAACTATTAAAATTTTTTTGGTAATTGAATTAAATTTTAAGGGATATTCCTCGTCATTATAGTCGTTACCAGTACCATTCTCACGATATTTTCTCAAATATTTGATATTTACATTAATTAAGTAGTAAAGAGTACCAAAAATAGATTTTGGAATTCACACAATTGGACTATATAAATTAATGCTCAAACTTGAATTTGAGAAATTGGTTATTTTTTCTTATGGTTTCATGTAACTATTAATTTAAGGTCAAATAATGCATTTTTTCACTACATGGTGAAATTTGACACTGTTGAAAGTCGAAATCATTAGATTTAGGTAAATGATCCCTAAACTTACTTAACTTGGCACAATACCTCCTCAAAGTGATTTAAAAGTACCATATCTTGAAAAAGAGAGAATTTGGAGCACTTGGCCCCATAAATTAATTTTAAATAAGATTTTCAACCGAGAAAATAAAGTAATTCAATTTCATTAATTAAGTTAAATAAAGGGTATTTTTATCTTTTTAATTTTCTTTCCCGCTAAAAATATATGTTGCTAATAAAAAGACATTAACAAGATAAACTTGTTGGGTCCGGCCCATATGTACAAGATTTTGTTGGCTCAAATTCCAAGCCTATAAAGAAATAGGTTTATTTCTTTAGTTGTTCCTTTACCGATCAGATTTAGCAGAGAGGCGTGAGAAACAAGAAAGTTGCCTGCACAGTTTTGTGTTGATTTTGGGCAGCGACATCTTTTTCAATTGGACGATCGGGAGGTCATTTGTGGTCCGATCGAGCTGATTTTCGGACAGCAGGTTCCTAACTCATCGAACTTGAAAGTGAACGGTGGAGATCGGATTTGAAGCACTGTAAGTCGGGTTGTTCGGTGCGTGAACAGTAGCACATTTTCGGCTTGTTTTGTGTTCTTTTTCTCCTTTTGTGTTCTAGTTCGTTTTGGATCGAATCGGTGTTTGGTTCATATTTGGAGTTAGATTTATTGGTATTTGAACCGCTGTAATTTTGCCTCGTATTATAGTGGATTTGTTTTTGGGTCTCGTAAGCCTCATGGTTTTTACTCTTCGTTTTGAAGGGGTTTTCCACGTTAAAATTCTCGTGTCTCTCTATTCTTGTTTGGTTGATTAATTTTTTCTATCCTTGGTATACTTGGTTGATTATTTATTGGCCATTTGGAGAGGAGTTTGAATTTCCGCTGCGTACACTCGATTTTGGTGTATCCCTTTCCTATCAGAGTGGTATCAGAGCCGTATTGGTTCTTTTGCCAGTGTGACCATGGAGATGAGTACAAGTAGGATGATAAATTTGAATGGATTAAATTATCATCTATGGAGTAATAAGATGAAGGATCTCCCCTTTGTTAAATCTTTGCACTTGCCTGTTTTTGCAACTGAAAAGCCCGTGTCTAAAACCGATGAAGAATGAGATTTTGAGCACAAACAAGTTTGTGGGTTTATCAGACAATTTGTTGAGGAGAATGTTTACAACCATATTCAACACGAGACACATGCGAGAAGTTTGTGGGAGAAGTTGCAGAATTTGTATGCATTGAAGATGATGCAGTTGAAATACAAAGAAAGCACTTCTATTGCTGATCACTTGAATGAGTTTCAAGGTGTTCTTGATCAGTTGATAGGTATGGGCAATAAATTTGATGCTGAAATTGTCGGACTTTGGATTCTTGCCACTTTGCCTGATTCTTGGGAAACTTTTCGTGTTTCACTTGTTAACTCTTCGTCTGATGGTGGTATAACCGTTGAGCTTGTGAAGAGTAGTGTTTTGAATGAAGAGATGAGACAAAAAACTCAGCATTCGTCTCAACCCGAGTTGTTGGTTTCAGAGAATAGGGGGAGAAGCCAACATAAATATAATAATAAAGGTAGAAGCAAAAGTCGAAACAAATCAAGGTCAGGATGGAAAGAATTTAAGTGTGATCATTGTGGTGAACCTGGTCATATCAAGAAATATTGTTTTAAATTGAAGAAAGAGCGTAGAAGCAATCGTGATGGGCACGATAAGAGAGACCAGGATAAGAATGATCGTGTTGCTACTACTACTTCCAATGATGATCTTATTCTTGCATATGATGACAATGTAGTTGTCGTAGCCAGTGATGATTCCAGTTGGGTTATTGACAGCGGTGCCTCATTTCATGTAACATCAAGGAAAGATTTCTTCACTTCTTATACTTCTGGTGATTTTGGAGTTTTGAAGATGGGGAATGATATGGTGGTATCAGTAGTAGGCATTGGGAATGTTTGTTTGAAAACCAATAGTGGGTTGGTGCTTCATGAGGTTAGACATGCACCTAATGTTCGTTTGCACCTGATTTCAGCAGGAAAGCTCGATGATGATGGCTATTGCAATTTCTTTGGTAATGGTCAGTGGAAACTCACAAAAGGGAGTCTAATTGTGGCTCGAGGTGATAAATTCCATAATTTATATAAGATGAAGGCTTCTATTTGTGTGAACTCGGTTAATGCAGCAGAGAGTGACAACTTATCAGAGCTTTGGCACAAGAGACTTAGTCACATTAGTGAAAAGGGACTCGATTGTTTGGCCAAGAAGAATTTGTTGTCAGGGCTGAAAGATACAAATTTAGAAAGATGTGTTCACTGTTTGGCTGGGAAGGAGAAACGGGTTTCATTCAAGGGTCATCCCCCTTCAAGGAAAACTGAGCTTCTTGAACTGGTACACTCAGATGTTTGTGGACCAATGAAGGTACGAACTCATGGTGCTGCACTTTATTTTGTCACTTTTATTGATGATTGTTCGAGAAAAGTTTGGGTTTATGTTTTAAAAACCAAAGATCAGGTATTTGATGTTTTTAAAGTTTTTCAGGCATCAGTTGAGAGAGAAACTGGTAAGAAACTGAAATGTATTCGTACTGACAATGGTGGCGAGTATTGTGGTCCATTTGAATCTTATTGCAGGGAACAGGGTATTCGGCATCAGAAGACGCCTCCTAAAACCCCTCAATTAAATGGTTTGGCAGAAAGGATGAATAGGACTCTGGTTGAGAGAGTCAGATGTTTGCTTTCAGACGCGAAGCTACCTAAGTCTTTTTGGGGTGAGGCTTTACTCACTGCTGCCTATATAATTAATTTGTCTCCTTCTGTTGCATTGCATGCTGATGTTCCTAATAGGGTATGGTATGGAAAGGATGTCTCCTATGATCATTTACGTGTGTTTGGTTGTAAAGCTTCTGTGCATGTACCTAAGGATTAGAGGTCTAAGTTAGACACTAAAATGAGAGAATGTATATTTCTTGGGTATCGTCAGGATGAATTTGGTTACAGGTTTTATGATCCGGTTGAAAAGAAACTTGTTAGAAGTCGTGATGTAGTCTTCATGAAGGATCAAACCATTAAAGATATTAGTAAAGCAAGTAACTTGGAGTCTTCAGGTGGTGATGACTTGATAGATTTGGATCCAAAACCTATTGTGACTTTTCCTGATGCAGTTGAGTTAAACAATCAGAAAGATGTGGAGACAGGGGGTTGATCATGATCATGCTGAGGAAGATCATGAAATTCGGAATGGGAAAGATAATCCAATTGTTGAGCAACCTTCAATCCAACCAGAAGATCTACCAGGAACAGAATGCAATCTGTTAGATACACATCTAGTGAGTATGTGCTTTTGACAGATGGAGGAGAACCTAGTTGTTATGAGGAAGCTATGGATAGTGAGCTTAAGGAAAAGTGGTTTGAAGCAATGAAAGATGAGATGCAATCTTTACATGACAATTATACTTTTGACCTTGTCAAGTTACCTGAAGGTAGAAAAGCTCTAAAGAACCGATGGATTTATCGTTTGAAACAAGAAGAGAACAATTCACTGCCGAGATAAAAAGCCAGATTAGTTGTTGAAGGCTTCAGTCAGAAGAACGGAATTGATTTTGAAGAGATTTTCTCACCTGTTGTCAAAATGTCATCAATTCGTCTTGTTTCGGGCTTAGCAGCTAGTCTTGATTTAGAAGTTGAACAGATGGATGTGAAGGCTGCTTTCTTCTACGGTGATTTGGAGGAGGAGATTTATATGGAGCAACCGGAGGGTTTCGTTGTTAAAGGGAAAGAGAATTTTGTTTACAGATTGAGGAAAAGCTTGTATGGTTTGAAACAAGCTCCAAGGCAATGGTATAAGAAGTTTGAGTCAGTTATGCTGCAGCAGGGTTATACAAAAACTAATGCTGACCATTGCGTATTTATTCAAAAATTCTCTAATGTTGATTTTATCATTTTATTGCTTTATGTTGATGATATGCTCATTATTGGTCGTAGTGCTTCCAGAATTGACAGGTTGAAGAATGAGTTGAGCAAATCTTTCGCCATGAAAGATTTGGGACCAGCGAAGCACATTCTTGGCATGGAATTTCTCGTGATAGAAATGCCAATAAGTTGTGGTTGTCTTAAGAGAAGTATATTGAGAAGGTGATTCAGAGGTTTCACATGAATAAAGCCAAAATTGTAAGTACTCCTCTTGATGGACATTTTAAGCTGAGTAGTGCACAGTCTCCTTCTAATGATGAAGATAAGAAGGACATGCAAGGTGTTCCCTATGCATCCGCGGTTGGAAGTTTGATATATGCCATAGTTTGTACAAGATCGGATTTGGCTCATGCAGTTGGAAAACTTAGCAGGTTTCTCTCAAATCCGGGTAGAGAGCATTGGAATGCTGTAAAATGGATTATGAGATATCTCCGCGGCACTACAGATTTGAAGCTTTGTTTTGGGACTGGAAAACCGATGTTGGTTGGATATACAGATTCAGATTTGGCAGGTGATTTGGACTCGAGAAAGTCTACTTCTGGTTATTTGATTTCTTTTGCAGGGGGAGCAGTGGCTTGGCAATCTAGACTGCAAAAGTGTGTTGCTTTGTCTACTACAGAAGCCGAATTTATTACAGCTACTGAAGCTTGCAAAGAATTACTTTGGATGAAGAAGTTTGCTCAAGAACTTGGATTTTCACAGTCGAGGTATGTTTTGTTTTGTGATAATCAGAGTGCAATTCATCTCAGTAAGAATTCAAGTTTTCGTGGTAAGTCGAAACATATTGATGTGAGATATCATTGGATTCGAGATGTTTTGAATTCCAAGTTGATTGAACTTGAAAAGATTCACATCGATAACAACGGTGCTGATATGTTGACAAAGGTGGTAAATCGTGATAAACTTGAGGTTTGTGCAGGGATGGCAGGTCTCAAGTTTGAATGATTAAATGGTGGTTTGTCTCCTTCCTCGACTTGGGCTGGAGGGGGGGATTTGTTGGGTCCAGCCCATATGTATATGATTTTGTTGGCCCAAATTTCAAGCCCATAAAGAGATAGGTTTTATTTCTTTAGTTGTGCCTTTACCGATCAGATTGAGCAGAGAGGCGTGAGAAACAAGAAAGTTGCCTGCACAGTTTTGTGTTGATTTTGGGCAGCGACATCTTTTTCAATTGGACGATCGGGAGGTCATTTGTGGTCCGATCGAGCTGATTTTCGGACAGTCGGTTCCTAACTCATCGAACTTGAAAGTGAACGGGGGAGATCGGATTTGAAGCACTGTCGATTGGGTTTTTTGGTGCGTGAACAGTAGCATATTTTCGGCTTGTTTTGTGTTCTTTTTCTCCTTTTGTGTTCTAGTTCGTTTTGGATCGAATCGGTGTTTGGTTCGTGTTTGGAGTTAGATTTATTGGTATTTGAACCGCTATAATTTTGCCTCGTATTATAATGGATTTGTTTTTGGGTCTCGTAGGCCTGGTGGTTTTTACTCTTCGTTTTGAAGGGGTTTTACACGTTAAAATTCTCGTGTCTCTCTATTCTTGTTTGGTTGATTATTTTTTTCTATCCTTGGTATACTTGGTTGATTATTTATTGGGCATTTGGAGAGGAGTTTGAATTTCCGATGCGTACACTCGGTTTTGGTGTATCCCTTTTCTTATCAGAGTGGTATCAGAGCCGTATTGATTATTTTACCGGTGTGACCATGGAGATGAGTACAAGTAGGATGATAAATTTGAATGGATTAAATTATCATCTATGGAGTAATAAGATGAAGGATCTCCTCTTTGTTAAATCTTTGCACTTGCCTGTTTTTGCAACTGAAAAGCCCGTGTCTAAAACCGATGAAGAATGGGATTTTGAGCACAAACAAGTTTGTGGGTTTATCAGACAATTTGTTGAGGAGAATGTTTACAACCATATTAAACACGAGACACATGCGAGAAATTTATAGGAGAAGTTGCAGAATTTGTATGCATCGAAGACGGGAAACAATAAGTTGTTTTTGCTTAAGAAGATGATGCAGTTGAAATACAAAGAAGGCACTTCTATTGCTGATCACTTGAATGAGTTTCAAGGTGTTCTTGATCAGTTTACAGGTATGGGCATTAAATTTGATCATGAAATTATCGGACTTTGGATTCTTGCCACTTTGCCTGATTCTAGGGAAACTTTTCGTGTTTCACTTGTTAACTCTTCGTCTGATGGTGGTATAACCGTTGAGCTTGTGAAGAGTAGTGTTTTGAATGAAGAGATGAGACAAAAAACTCAGCATTCATCTCAACCCGAGTTGTTGGTTTCAGAGAATAGGGGGAGAAGCCAACATAAATATAATAATAAAGGAAGAAGCAAAAGTCGAAGCAAATCAAGGTCAGGATGGAAAGAATTTAAGTGTGATCATTGTGGTGAACCTGGTCATATCAAGAAATATTATTTTAAATTGAAGAAAGAGCGTAGAAGTAATCGTGATGGGCACGATAAGAGAGACCAGGATAAGAATGATCGTGTTGCTACTGCTACTTCCAATGATGATCTTATTCTTGCATATGATGACAATGTAGTTGTCGTAGCCAGTGATGATTCCAGTTAGGTTATTGACAGCGGTGCCTCATTTCATGTAACATCAAGGAAAGATTTCTTCACTTCTTATACTTCTGGTGATTTTGGAGTTTTGAAGATGGAGAATGATATGGTGGTATCGGTAGTAGGCATTGGGAATGTTTGTTTGAAAACCAATAGTGGGTTGGTGCTTCATGAGGTTAGACATGCACCTAATGTTCGTTTGCACCTGATTTCCGCAGGAAAGCTCGATGATGATGGCTATTGCAATTTCTTTGGTAATGGTCAGTGGAAACTCACAAAAGGGAGTCTAATTGTGGCTCGAGCTAATAAATTCCATAATTTATATAAGATGAAGGCTTCTATTTGTGTGAACTCGGTTAATGCAGCAGAGAATGACAACTTATCAGAGCTTTGGCACAAGAGACTTAGTCACATTAATGAAAAGGGACTCGATTGTTTGGCCAAGAAGAATTTGTTGTCAGGGCTGAAAGATACAAATTTAGAAAGATGTGTTCAGTGTTTGGCTGGGAAGCAGAAACGGGTTTCATTCAAGGGTCATCCCCTTTCAAGGAAAATTGAGCTTCTTGAACTGGTACACTCAGATGTTTGTGGACCATTGAAGGTACGAACTCATGGTGGTGCACTTTATTTTGTCACTTTTATTGATGATTGTTCGAGAAAAGTTTGGGTTTATGTTTTAAAAACCAAAGATCAGGTATTTGATGTTTTTAAAGTTTTCAGGCATCACTTGAGAGAGAAACTGGTAAGAAACTGAAATGTATTCGTACTGATAACGGTGGCGAGTATTTTGGTCCATTTGATTCTTATTGCAGTGAACAGGGTATTCGGCATCAGAAGACGCCTCCTAAAACCCCTCAATTAAATGGTTTGGCAGAAAGGATGAATAGGACTCTGGTTGAGAGAGTCAGATGTTTGCTTTCAAACGCGAAGCTACCTAAGTCTTTTTGGGGTGAGGCTTTACTTACTGCTGCCTATATAATTAATTTGTCTCCTTCTGTTGTATTGCATGCTGATGTTTCTAATAGGGTATGGTATGGAAAGGATGTCTCCTATGATCATTTACATGTGTTTGGTTGTAAAGCTTCTGTGCATGTACCTAATGATTAGAGGTCTAAGTTAGACACTAAAATGAGAGAATGTATATTCCTTGGGTATGGTCAGGTCGAATTTGGTTACAGGTTTTATGATCCGGTTGAAAAGAAACTTGTTAGAAGTCATGATGTAGTCTTCATGGAGGATCAAACCATTAAAGATATTAGTAAAGCACGTAACTTGGAGTCTTCAGGTGGTGATGACTTGATAGATTTGGATCCAAAACCTATTGTGACTTTTCCTGATGCAGTTGAGTTAAACAATCAGAACGATGTGGAGACAGGGGTTGACCATGATCATGCTGAGGAAGATCATGAAATTCAGAATGGGGAAGATAATCCAATTGTTGAGCAACCTTCAATCCAACCCAGAAGATCTACCAGGAACAGAATACAATATGTTAGATACTCATCTAGTGAGTATGTCCTTTTGACAGATGGAGGAGAACCTAGTTGTTATGAGGAAGCTATGGATAGTGAGCTTAAGGAAAAGTGGTTTGAAGCAATGGAAGATGAGATGCAATCTTTACATGACAATTATACTTTTGACCTTGTCAAGTTACCTGAAGGTAGAAAAGCTCTAAAGAACCGATGGATTTATCGGTTGAAACAAGAAGAGAACAATTCACAGCCGAGATAAAAAGCCAGATTAGTTGTTGAAGGCTTCAGTCAGAAGAAAGGAATTGATTTTGAAGAGATTTTCTCACCTGTTGTCAAAATGTCATCAATTCGTCTTGTTTCGGGCTTAGCAGCTAGTCTTGATTTAGAAGTTGAACAGATGGATGTGAAGACTGCTTTCCTCCACGGTGATTTGGAGGAGGAGATTTATATGGAGCAACCGGAGGGTTTCGTTGTTAAAGGGAAAGAGAATTTTGTTTGCAGATTGAGGAAAAGCTTGTATGGTTTGAAACAAGCTCCAAGGCAATGGTATATGAAGTTTGAGTCAGTTATGCTGCAGCAGTGTTATACAAAAACAAATGCTGACCATTGCGTATTTATTCAAAAATTCTCTAATGTTGATTTTATCATTTTATTGCTTTATGTTGATGATATGCTCATTATTGGGCATAGTGTTTCCAGAATTGACAGGTTGAAGAAAGAGTTGAGCAAATCTTTTGCTATGAAAGATTTGGGACCAGCGAAACACATTCTTGGCATGGAATTTCTCGTGATAGAAATTCCAAGAAGTTGTGGTTGTCTCAAGAGAAGTATATTGAGAAGGTGATTCAGAGGTTTCACATGAATAAAGCCAAAGTTGTAAGTGCTCCTCTTGATGGACATTTTAAGCTGAGTAGTGCACAGTCTCCTTCTAATGATGAAGATAAGAAGGACATGCAAGGTGTTCCCTATGCATATGATAAGTTGTTAGTTAATCATCTTTATGATTAATTAAGGCCCCGAATTGTACTTGATTTGATATTTTTAATAAAGAATTGATGCTTTGTTGTTTATTTTGTAGATTAGGGGATCGAAAGCAAAAGTGGAGCAAATTAGGACGTTTTTATACCCAAACCAATGCATACGAGCATAAGCTGGAAAACTGGAATTGAGGTTGATTGTTGTTGTATAAGGATTAAGCAATTGAAAGAAAATTGGCGGATTGAAGGGAGTGCATGCACGTGGACTTTTTGAAAGATTGTTGAATTAATTTTGATGGGTGGGAGTAGTTTTGATATTCTCCATGCATGAATTCGTTGCAGAATGTTGGGAGTCAATTTTATTTGGGCTGATGATTGTTTAATGAAATTGGGCTGCGTGCGTGGCATAAATTAATAGAGACCAAATATCTTTGGTGGGTAATGGATTTAATTAATTGGGAAGGCCCAGTTTGTGTTGACTTTGGAGAAAAGACGTTGAGCCCAATTTGGACAAGAAAAACAATCAGGTTTTGCATGAGAATTAGGAGTCTGAATTTAGGAAGGAAAATTTGATTATATATTTGGGCAGCATCACGTAATAATTGGAGTGGAATTGGGAGTCTGGTATTGGAGGCTTGGATCTTATATATATTTCGGACAACGGCCTTAGGGGAATCACGTAACACGCTGGAGGCGTGATTTTGGGAGCGACATCACGAGTTCTTCATTCTTTTTTTTAATTCTTTCGCAATTTAGTTTATTTATGTTAAAGAATTCCTTTAGTATTATTTTGATGAATTCTAGTAGCTAAGTTTTTAATTATCTAGCTAGGGATTAAGATTCGATTTGGGATATTGTGAGACCTAAACGTTTTTATTAATTTAAGTTTATTTAGGCATTTATCTTATCTCCGTGTTTCATGTTTATTGTGATTAGGCAATATCGGGATAGTGCACGATCTCTAGGTTGTTTAATTTGCATATAGCCATTCATGATACTTGAAGTGTAGTAGAGTTTGATTGATAAATTGTGGTAAATTAGTGGCAGGGTCTTAGCGATAACATTCCTCGTTCACTAAGGGATTTGATAATCTAATTTAAATCTTGCGTGTGTCACGACTTGGTTAATTAGGGTTGGTGTTTTATGGTTCTTAATGCTGCGAATTCATTAAATCCTGTCGAGTGTCTCTAGGGGTTGTGAATTTGTTAGGGAAGATAACTGTCGAGTGTCTCTAGGTTATCCGATTAATTAAGTAAAAACGAGGTTGAGTCGAGTGTCTCTATCAACTATAGCCAATCTGTCTGAATAACTTGAATTTATCCTTGAGTCCATGATCAATATAACAATTCGAATCGAATATCCCTGGCTAGGTAATTTTCCCTCTGATTGATTTAATCCTACGTGACTTGCTTGATAGTTTTAATTAGTTTTTAATTCTTGTTAGTTTATTTTAATTGCATACCTTAGTTTTAATTATTCAAAACCCCCCTCTTTAATTGTTGCTTTTCGTGAATCCTTGGAATTGTTAGAAATAAATCAACCAGTCTCTGTGGATCGACCCTGTTTGCACTATGCTCTGTGTTTGGTTGTTAAATAGGTCTTTTAATTATTTTTGACGGATTCGACACCTGTCAGCATCCGCGGTTGGAAGTTTGATGTATGTCATGGTTTGTACGAGATCGGATTTGGCTCATGCAGTTGGCAAACTTAGCAGGTTTCTCTCAAATCCGGGTAGAGTGCATTGGAATGCTGTAAAATGGATTATGAGATATCTCCGCGGCACTACAGATTTAAAGCTTTGTTTTGGGACTGGGAAACCGATGTTGGTTGGATATACAGATTCAGATTTGGCCGGTGATTTGGACTCGAGAAAGTCTACTTCTGGTTATTTGATTTCTTTTGCAGGGGGAGCAGTGGCTTGGCAATCTAGACTGCAAAAGTGTGTTGCTTTGTCTACTACAGAGGCCGAATTTATTGCAGCTACTGAAGCTTGCAAAGAATTACTTTGGATGAAGAAGTTTGCTCAAGAACTTGGATTTTCACAGTCGAGGTATGTTTTGTTTTGTGATAATCAGAGTGCATTTCATCTCAGTAAGAATTCAAGTTTTCATGGTAAGTCGAAACATATTGATGTGCGATATCATTGGATTCGAGATGTTTTGAATTCCAAGTTGATTGAACTTGAAAAGATTCACATCGATGACAACGGTGCTGATATGTTGACAAAGGTGGTAAATCGTGATAAACTTGAGGTTTGTGCCGGGATGGCAGGTCTCAAGTTTGAATGATTAAATGGTGGTTTGTCTCCTTCCTCGACTTGGGCTGGAGGGGGAGATTTGTTGGGTCCAGCCCATATGTACATGATTTTGTTGGCCCAAATTTCAAGCCCACAAAGAAATAGGTTTTATTTCTTTAGTTGTGCCTTTACCGATCAGATTTAGCAGAGAGGCGTGAGAAACAAGAAAGTAGCCTGCACAGTTTTGTGTTGATTTTGGGCAGCGACATCTTTTTCAATTGGACGATCGGGAGGTCATTTGTGGTCCGATCGAGCTGATTTTCGGACAGCAGGTTCCTAACTCATCGAACTTAAAAGTGAACGGTGAAGATCTGATTTGAAGCACTGTAAGTCGGGTTTTTCGGTGCGTGAACAGTAGCACGTTTTCAGCTTGTTTTGTGTTCTTTTTCTCCTTTTGTGTTCTAGTTCGTTTTGGATCGAATCGTTGTTTGGTTCGTGTTTGGTGTTAGATTTTTTTGGTATTTGAACCGCTGTAATTTTGCCTCGTATTATAGTGGATTTGTTTTTGGGTCTCGTAGGCCTCGTGGTTTTTACTCTTCGTTTTGAAGGGGTTTTCCACGTTAAAATTCTCGTGTCTCTCTATTCTTGTTTGGTTGATTAATTTTTTCTATCCTTGGTATACTTGGTTGATTATTTATTGGGCATTTGGAGAGGGGTTTCAATTTTCGAAGCGTACACTCGGTTCTGGTGTATCCCTTTTCTTATCAGAGTGGTGTCAGAGCCGTATTGGTTCTTTTGCCGGTGTGACCATGGAGATGAGTACAAGTAGGATGATAAATTTGAATGGATTAAATTATCATCTATGGAGTAATAAGATGAAGGATCTCCTCTTTGTTAAATCTTTACACTTGCCTGTTTTTATAACTGAAAAGCCCGTATCTAAAACCGATGAAGAATGGGATTTTGAGCACAAACAAGTTTGGGGGTTTATCAGACAATTTGTTGAGGAGAATGTTTAAAACCATATTCAACACGAGACACAAGGGAGAAGTTTACGGGAGAAGTTGCAGAATTTGTATGCATCGAAGACGGGAAACAATAAGCTATTTTTGCTTAAGAAGATGATGCAGTTGAAATACAAAGAAGACACTTCTATTACTGATCACTTGAATGAGTTTCAAGGTGTTCTTGATCAGTTGACAGGTATGGGCATTAAATTTGATCATGAAATTGTCGGACTTTGGATTCTTGCCACTTTGCTGATTCTTGGGAAACTTTTCGTGTTTCACTTGTTAACTCTTCGTCTGATGGTGGTATAACCGTTGAGCTTGTGAAGAGTAGTGTTTTGAATGAAGAGATGAGACAAAAAACTCAGCATTCGTCTCAACCCGAGTTGTTGGTTTCAGAGAATAGTGGGAGAAGCCAACATAAATATAATAATAAAGGTAGAAGCAAAAGTCGAAGCAAATCAAGGTCAGGATGGAAAGAATTTAAGTGTGATCATTGTGGTGAACCTGGTCATATCAAGAAATATTATTTTAAATTGAAGAAAGAGCGTAGAAGCAATCGTGATGGGCACGATAAGAGAGACCAGGATAAGAATGATCGTGTTGCTACTGCTACTTCCAATGATGATCTTATTCTTGCATATGATGACAATGTAGTTGTCGTAGCCAGTGATGATTCCAGTTCGGTTATTGACAGCGGTGCCTCTTTTCATGTAACATCAAGAAAAGATTTCTTCACTTCTTATACTTCTGGTGATTTTGGAGTTTTGAAGATGGGGAATGATATGGTGGTATCGGTAGTAGGCATTGGGAATGTTTGTTTGAAAACCAATAGTGGGTTGGTGCTTCATGAGGTTAGACATGCACCTAATGTTCGTTTGCACCTGATTTCCACAGGAAAGCTCGATGATGATGGCTATTGCAATTTCTTTGGTAATGGTCAGTGGAAACTCACAAAAGGGAGTCTAATTGTGGCCCGAGGTGATAAATTCCATAATTTATATAAGATGAAGGCTTCTATTTGTGTGAACTCGGTTAATGCAGCAGAGAGTGACAACTTATCAGAGCTTTGGCACAAGAGACTTAGTCACATTAGTGAAAAGGGACTCGATTGTTTGGCCAAGAAGAATTTGTTGTCAGGGCTGAAAGATACAAATTTAGAAAGATGTGTTCACTGTTTAGCTGGGAAGCAGAAACGGGTTTCATTCAAGAGTCATCCCCCTTCAAGGAAAACTGGGCTTCTTGAACTGGTACACTCAGATGTTTGTGGACCAATGAAGGTACGAACTCATCGTGGTGCACTTTATTTTGTCACTTTTACTGATGATTGTTCGAGAAAAGTTTGGGTTTATGTTTTAAAAACCAAAGATTGGGTATTTGATGTTTTTAAATTTTTTCAGGCATCAGTTGAGAGAGAAACTGGTAAGAAACTGAAATGTATTCGTACTGACAATGGTGGCGAGTATTGTGGTCCATTTGATTCTTATTGCAGAGAACAGGGTATTCGGCATCAGAAGACGCCTCCTAAAACTCCTCAATTAAATGGTTTGGCAGAAAGGATGAATAGGACTTTGGTTGAGAGAGTCAGATGTTTGCTTTCAGACGCGAAGCTACCTAAGTCTTTTTGGGGTGAGGCTTTACTTACTGCTGCCTATATAATTAATTTGTCTCCTTCTGTTGCATTGCAGGCTGATGTTCCTAATTGGGTATGGTATGGAAAGGATGTCTCCTATGATCATTTACGTGTGTTTGGTTGTAAAGCTTCTGTGCATGTACCTAAGGATTAGAGGTCTAAGTTAGACACTAAAATGAGAGAATGTATATTCCTTGGGTATGGTCAGGATGAATTTGGTTACAGGTTTTATGATCCGGTTGAAAAGAAACTTGTTAGAAGTCGTGATGTAGTCTTCATGGAGGATCAAACCATTAAAGATATTAGTAAAGCAAGTAACTTGGAGTGTTCAGGTGGTGACGACTTGATAGATTTGGATCCAAAACCTATTGTGACTTTTCCTGATGCAGTTGAGTTAAACAATCAGAACTTTGTGGAGACAGGGGTTGATCATGATCATGCTGAGGAAGATCATGAAATTCAGAATGGGGAAGATTGTCTAATTGTTGAGCAACCTTCAATCTAACCCAGAAGATCTACCAGGAACAGAATGCAATCTGTTAGATACTCATCTAGTGAGTATGTGCTTTTGACAGATGGAGGAAAACCTAGTTGTTATGGGGAAGCTATGGATAGTGAGCTTAAGGAAAAGTGGTTTGAAGCAATGAAAGATGAGATGCAATCTTTACATGACAATTATACTTTTGACCTTGTCAAGTTACCTGAAGGTAGAAAAGCTCTAAAGAACCGATGGATTTATCGGTTGAAACAAGAAAAGAAGAATTCACAGCCGAGATAAAAAGCCAGATTAGTTGTTGAAGACTTCAGTCAGAAGAAAGGAATTGATTTTCAAGAGATTTTCTCACCTGTTGTCAAAATGTCATCAATTCGTCTTGTTTCGGGCTTAGCAGCTAGTCTTGATTTAGAAGTTGAACAGATGGATGTGAAGGCTGCTTTCTTCTACGGTGATTTGGAGGAGGAGATTTATATGGAGCAACCGGAGGGTTTCGTTGTTAAAGGGAAAGAGAATTTTGTTTACAGATTGAGGAAAAGCTTGTATGGTTTGAAACAAGCTCCAAGGCAATGGTATAAGAAGTTTGAGTCAGTTATGCTGCAGCAGGGTTATACAAAAACAAATGCTGACCATTGCGTATTTATTCAAAAATTCTCTAATGTTGATTTTATCATTTTATTGCTTTATGTTGATGATATGATCATTATTGGTCATAGTGCTTCCAGAATTGACAGGTTGAAGAATGAGTTGAGCAAATCTTTTGCCATGAAAGATTTGGGACCAGCGAAGCACATTCTTGGCATGGAATTTCTCGTGATACAAATTCCAAGAAGTTGTGGTTGTCTTAAGAGAAGTATGTTGAGAAGGTGATTAACAGGTTTCACATGAATAAAGCCAAAGTTGTAAGTGCTCCTCTTGATGGACATTTTAAGCTGAGTAGTGCACAGTCTCCTTCTAATGATGAAGATAAGAAGGACATGCAAGGTGTTCCCTATGCATATGATAACTTGTTAATTAATCATCTTTATGATTAATTAAGGCCCCGAATTGTACTTGATTTGATATTTTTATAAAGAATTGATGCTTTGTTGTTTATTTTGTAGATTAGGGGATCGAAAGCAAAAGTGGAGCAAATTAGGATGTTTTTAGACCCAAACCAATGCATACGAGCATAAGCTGGGAAACTGGAATTGAGCGTGATTGTTGCTGTATAAGGATTAAGCAATTGAAAGAAAATTGGCAGATTGAAGGGAGTGCATGCACGTGGACTTTTTGAAAGATTGTTGAATTAATTTTGATGGGTGGGAGCAGTTTTGATATTCTCCATGCATGAATTCATTGCAGAATGTTGGGAGTCAATTTTATTTGGGCTGATGATTGTTTAATGAAATTGGGCTGCGTGCGTGGCATAAATTAATAGAGACCAAATATCTTTGGTGGGTCATGGATTTAATTAATTGGGAAGGCCCAGTTTGTGTTGACTTTGGAGAAAAGACGTTGAGCCCAATTTGGACAAGAAAAACAATCAGGTTTTGCATGAGAATTAGGAGTCTGAATTTAGGAAGGAAAATTTGATTATATATTTGGGCAGCATCACGTAATAATTGGAGTGGAATTGGGAGTCCGGTATTGGAGGCTTGGATCTTATATATATTTCGGACAACGGCCTTAGGGGAATCACGTAACACGCTGGAGGCGTGATTTTGGGAGCGTATCAACTATACACTTTGCACCTCCATGAAACAAGGTGGTCCTTCTTAAGGGCGTGATCCCACAAGCAAGCCTTAGAGGAGTCAGATTGACACTCCCACTGTCTGTAGGACTCATCGGCTTGGAGTATTTTACTAATCTTGACTTATATGATATAGGGCTCATTTCATGAACCATTTCACCTAAATGGTAGAGTCCTAAAGTCATCAGGATTAGGGGAGTTCTCATACATGCATAGCTAAAGTAAACGCATACCAAACAAGAGCATATAAAGAAGTGTTGCCTCAATTCGTTATTTCATTCAAAGATTGTCTGTGATTACAATAAGGAAAAGCACAAAGCGGATATACAATCGGCTTTCTAGGGCACTATTCCTGACAATCTCCCACTTGCCCGTCAAAGCCATTCTAAAGCTACTCTAAGTCCTATCTTCTGAAGATGACCTTGGAAAGCTTCTCGACTAAGGGGTTTAGTAAGTGGATCTGCCACATTCTCTGCTGATGTACTGATGTGACCCTCTCAATTTGCACATCTCCTCTTTTGATAATATCACGGATTAGGTGATACTTCCTCATAATGTGCTTGGTCCGTTGGTGAGATCTTGGTTCTCTTGCTTGAGCAACCGCCCCAGTGTTGTCACAAAACATAGTAATGGGGTCTTTCATGCTAGGAACAATATTCAACTCTTGAATGAAGTTTCTAATCCAAACACCTTCCTTAGCTGAATCATTTGCAGCTAAGTATTCGGCCTCAGTGGTCGAATCTGCAGTGGTAGTTTGCTTGGAACTCTTCCAACTCACTGCTCCGCCGTTTAGGCAGAAAATTTATCCTGACATTGACTTAAAATCATCTAAGTCAGATGCAAAGCTTGCATCGCAGTATCCTTCGACAGTAAGATCTTTCTGACCTCCGTAAACTAAGAATAAATCTTTAGTACTTTTTAAGTACTTAAGAATATTCTTCACGGTAGCCCAGTGACCATCTCCAGGGTCAGATTGGAAACGACTTGTTACACTAAGTGCATAAGCCACATCCGGTCGAGTACATAACATTACATACATTATGCTACCTATTGCTGATGCATAAGGTGTATGAGTCATTCTTTCCTTCTCAAGGTTAGTCTTAGGACACATCTTCTTTGAAAGACATGTTCCTTCACTCATAGGAAGGTTCTTAACCTTTGTTGACTCCATATTGAATCTCTTCAATATTTTGTCAATGTACATCGACTGTGATAGTCCTATTAACCTTCTAGATCTATCTCTATAGATTTTAATTCCAAGGATATAGGACGCATCACCAAGATCTTTCATCTCGAATTGGTTCGATAACCATAACTTAGTTACTTTCATGTCATCCTTCGAATTCCCAATAAGAAGGATGTCATCAACATAAAGTACTAAGAATTGCACTGAGGTCTCCAATTCCTTTCTATACACACAGGACTCATTCGAAATTTGAATGAAGCCAAACGCTTTGACTGATTCATCAAATCGAATGTTCCAATTCCTAGAAGCCTGTTTCAATATGGACCCACGACTCGTGCGACATCCATATTTACTTAGGTGTTAAGCTAGACCCATCAATCATAAGATCATGACCAAAACTTAGTTCGAACGACCCACGACTCGCGGACATCGCCCTTGCTAAAATTGACCATGAAATATTGATCATTTAAAATTATCAATTAGGTAACTAAGTACTAATAAGCTCCACTAGCTATCCCACGACTCGCGGACAATAACTAGCTTCACTTACTAAACTTAAAACCTATTGATGGAATGCTAGGAATTTAATTCAAAATTTGCATCTCGATTTAAACACCTATTTGTTCAAAATTAGCTTAATATTTAATGGGAATTTTCGAATCAACCGGAGAGTTGTCCGGTTCGACCTCACCAACATATATGTTATCCAATTTTATTAGTCTTGATTAATGCAAGTACACTTAAATGCATTTCAAACAAGCACATAAACAGATAACATGTCCTAGCATGATACTAACATGTAATGATCATGGGTTCTACCTATCTTATGCGTGATATGTGGGAGCCACTCCACAATCACAAGTTCTAACATACATGCCACATAAACAGTTTAAATCACATAAGGGAAAGCGGTAACAAAATACGAGCCCTATCTCTATTACATTTAACAATTGAGATTCCCCTCCCTAACATTTTGAGGGGTTTTCACTTATGGCCTCCTTGTTACTTGAATGTGGTCCATCTTACTCCATGGGTGCATTGTCTCCAAAATGAAAATGAAACCTCACCGCCTATCTCTACTCTCAAATTACAATAAAAGATAAAGACATAAAGTAATAAGGCTCAATCTTCATATTGGCCTTAGACAATTACACGGGGCATACCCCGGCCTCAAAAACAGTAATATGGAAAGCCACATAATAAATCACATAACAGTACGCACATAAGTGAGGCTCCAACCTCAATTGAAAAACGCAATTATAGGGCTCCAACCCCAATTTAAACCATCCATGTGCATAAATTAAAACCATACATAAGTCTAAACCCATGATCACCTAACATGTTTTTGCGAGAATTTAAATTTAGCCAATAAATTAAAATTCTCGTTTCAAATCCTAATGACTCAAAACACGACTTGATGCGAGTCTTATTTATAAAAGTTTTCAATAAATCCCAAATTACCAAAACAAATAAAATTCCAATTAATTTCTGAAAATTAATAATTTTATTAAAGATTGTATTTTCCCAAAATATAAACCGTTTCAATTTCTCAAAAATCCCAATTTTAAGTTTTATTCAAAAATTAAAATAAATATTCAAAAATAAAAATTTAAAAATTAAAAATAAAATTGGGACTGGATTGCACGAAACACGAAAAATCGAATTGCGACTGAGAAAACGGGGCCCGTACGAGAAAGGGCTGCGCGCGGCCCTCTCGGCCAGTGCGGGCGGGCGATGGGCGGCCAGTCTCGGCCGCCCTAGGCGCGCCCGGAAGGGCCTCCTGCGCGGTTGCGGGAGGGTGCTGGGCGGATGCCCTGCTCACGCCTAGGCCAGGCGGGCGGTGGCGCGCGAAGTCCGCGCGCGCGACGCCTTCGCACGCGGGGTTTCACGTGTTCGTCGTAATCCGGGTTTTGTTTTGTGTTTTCGTTCAAAAGCAAAACCAATCAGTTTTCAAAAAATTAAATTTTGCAAAAACCAATTTTCAGAAACTTTCAGGAAAAAATACAGTTTCGTAATTCAGGCTTTCTAAAACAATTACAAATACTCAATCGCATCAAGCCTAAGAATTTTTACCAAATTCAGTATAATTGAGACGAATCAGAAACACGATTAACGAGGTGGCTCTGATACCACTTGTTGGAAAAATGAATCAGAAAGCAGCGGAATTTAAAAAAAAAAAAATTTCCCAACAAAAGGACCTTGGACTCGCAATCGTGTAACCAAATTCGTAGAGATAGAAAACTTACTTTTCTTAAGAACGCTCTTCTCGCGACTTGATCCCCTCTCCTTGGTAAAGCTCGAATCTTCAAACTTCTAACTTGAAGCTCTCTAGAGATAGTCCACCAACTTGATCACAATCTAACTAGTAAGGATGCTAGTTCTCTAGTTAGTGTTTAGGCTTAACCTATGGTTTCGTTTATCTTGGAGAAAGGATGGTGTTCAACACATGAACCAAAAGAATTGCCAATTAGTTCCATAAGGAGCTCGAGCTCTCCTATTTATAAAGAGGGGAGTGCCGAAATTCCTAGTCCTTAATGGGCTAGGATTTTGGTCTCTCTCTCCCCTATTACTTGATCATCAAGTAATTTTGACTTTGACTTTGAATTCTAATTCAAATCAACTTTCAAGAGAGCTAAAAATATCCAAACTATTTTTGGATAATTTTATACTTTATTTATTTAAAATAAATAACTTATTTTATCTAATTAATTAATTCATAATTAATTAACTAGATTATTTTTCTCCAAAATAAGACTTTCTTTTTAATTCAAAATTAAACCAAAGTCTATTAAATAATTAATAAATTAATTATTTAATCACCAAAATAATTATTCACGCACATGCACACGTGTCCATGAAGGACACGTGTCACGCACGTGACCCAAACGTGTGATTTCACACGTGTGGAACCCTTTGGCCCGATTAACTCGTTTAATCATTCTAAAGCTTCAACTCATGTAACCAAGTTGTTGTGTGTGACCCTCTAGGTTCTCAATTCAATTAGCAGTGACCTTAATTAATTAATTCACTAATTAATTAATCAGTCCACAGATTAAACGACCATAGTCTAGCAACAGGTGTTTAACCCCTAGCTGAATTGGAATGTTCGGATTCGACAGAACCTTTAAGTCATTGATTCATGTGAGATACAATCCTCCTACTTACTATCTCTCAACCAAGATCTAGGGCAAGGGAATAATCAGAACCCTAATAATCCGGTCTTAAAGCTAAGTGCATTTCATATCCATTTGATCTCAATCCAAGAAACCCTTTTCTTGATGTCTTGATCTACTGCCTTGGCCAAGGACTCCATATGGCATATGAATGACTTACACAATAAGAGATCACCTTGCAAATGCAAGTGTAGGTCCTTTCTTGATTCTCATTCACTTTCATGAATCACTTGTGCAGCCCCAGCATAAGCCTTGAATCAGTTGTCTAAGGCGATACCCTTTAAAGCTTATACCTAAGACTACTGAGTTAACTCATAAAGTGACAAGGAACCTCAAGTCTTAAGGATCAATTATTCACATCAATGACTCGTGAGATATTTTCTAATCTGGAAGTTTCTATTTCCTGAAATAGAAACTTCCTTTCCCATTTAGGAATGTTCTCACACGGGGCACCTCAGTGAACTTATTTATTAAAGTAAGCACCCTCATGTATCACGCACGTATCAACTATACACTTTGCACCTCCATGAAACAAGGTGGTCCTTCTTAAGGGCGTGATCCCACAAGCAAGCCTTAGAGGAGTCAGATTGACACTCCCACTGTCTGTAGGACTCATCGGCTTGGAGTATTTTACTAATCATGACTTATGTGATATAGGGCTCGTTTCATGAACCATTTCACCTAAATGGTAGAGTCTTAAAGTCATCAGGATTAGGGGAATTCTCATACATGCACAGCTAAAGTAAACGCATACCAAACAAGATCATATAAAGAAGTGTTGCCTTAATTCGTTATTTCATTCAAAGATTGTCTGTGATTACAATAAGGAAAAGCACAAATCGGATATACAATCGGCTTTCTAGGGCACTATTCCTAACAGTTTCAAGGTGTTCTTGATCAGTTGACAGGTATGGGCATTAAATTTGATGATGAAATTATCGGACTTTGGATTCTTGCCACTTTGCCTGATTCTTGGGAAACTTTTCGTGTTTCACTTGCTAACTCTTCGTCTGGTGGTGGTATAACCGTTGAGAGTAGTGTTTTGAATGAAGAGATGAGACAAAAAACTCAGCATTCGTCTCAACCCGAGTTGTTGGTTTTAGAGAATAGGGGGAGAAGCCAACATAAATATAATAATAAAGGTAGAAGCAAAAGTCGAAGCAAGTCAAGGTCAGGATGGAAAGAATTTAAGTGTGATCATTGTGGTGAACCTGGTCATATCAAGAAATATTGTTTTAAATTGAAGAAAGAGCGTAGAAGCAATCGTGATGGGCACGATAAGAGAGACCAGGATAAGAATGATCGTGTTGCTACTGCTACTTCCAATGATGATCTTATTCTTGCATATGATGACAATGTAGTTGTCGTAGCCAGTGATGATTCCAGTTGGGTTATTGACAGCGGTGCCTCATTTCATGTAACATCAAGGAAAGATTTCTTCACTTTTTATACTTCTGGTGATTTTGGAGTTTTGAAGATGGGGAATGATACGATGGTATCGGTAGTAGGCATTGGGAATGTTTGTTTGAAAACCAATAGTGGGTTGAGTTTGGTGCTTCATGAGGTTAGACATACACCTAATGTTCGTTTGCACCTGATTTCAGCAAGAAAGCTTGATGATGATGGCTATTGCAATTTCTTTGGTAATGGTCAGTGGAAACTCACAAAAGGGAATCTAATTGAGGCTCGAGGTGATAAATTCCATAATTTATATAAGATGAAGGCTTCTATTTGTGTGAACTTGGTTAATGCAGCAGAGAGTGGCAACTTGTCAGAGCTTCGGCACAAGAGACTTAGTCACATTAGTGAAAAGGGAGTCGATTGTTTGGCTAAGAAGAATTTATTGTCAGGGCTGAAAGATACAAATTTAGAAAGATGTGTTCACTGTTTAGCTGGGAAGCAGAAACGGGTTTCATTCAAGAGTCATCCCCCTTCAAGAAAAACTGGGCTTCTTGAACTGGTACACTCGGATGTTTGTGGACCAATAAAGGTACGAACTCATCGTGGTGCACTTTATTTTGTCAGTTTTATTGATCATTGTTCGGAAAAAGTTTGGGTTTATGTTTTAAAAAGCAAAGATCAGGTCCATTTGATTCTTATTGCAGAGAACAGGGTATTCGGCATCAGAAGACGCCTCCTAAAACCCCTCAATTAAATGGTTTGGCAGAAAGAATGAATTTGGTAACAGGTTTTATGATCCGATTGAAAAAAAACTTGTTAGAAGTCATGATGTAGTCTTCATGGAGGATCAAACCATTAAAGATATTAGTAAAGCAAGTAACTTGGAGTCTTCAGGTGGTGATGACTTGATAGATTTGGATCCAAAACCTATTGTGACTTTTCCTGATGCAGTTGAGTTAAACAATCAGAACGATGTGGAGACAGGGGTTGATCATGATCATGCTGAGGAAGATCATGAAATTCAGAATGGGGAAGATAATCCAATTGTTGAGCAACCTTCAATCCAACCCAGAAGATCTACCAGGAACAGAATGCAATCTGTTAGATACTCATCTAGTGAGTATGTGCTTTTGACAGATGGAGGAGAACCTAGTTGTTATAAGGAAGCTAAGGATAGTGAGCTTAAGGAAAAGTGGTTTGAAGCAATGAAAGATGAGATGCAATCTTTACATGACATTTATACTTTTGACCTTGTCAAGTTACCTGAAGGTAGAAAAGCTCTAAAGAACCGATGGATTTATCGGTTGAAACAAGAAGAGAACAATTCACTGCCGAGATAAAAAGCCAGATTAGTTGTTGAAGGCTTCAGTCAGAAGAAAGGAATTGATTTTGAAGAGATTTTCTCACCTGTTGTCAAAATGTCATCAATTCGTCATGTTTCGGGCTTAGCAGCTAGTCTTGATTTAGAAGTTGAACAGATGGATGTGAAGACTGCTTTCCTCCACGGTGATTTGGAGGAGGAGATTTATATGGAGCAACCGGAGGGTTTCGTTGTTAAAGGGAAAGAGAATTTTGTTTGCAGATTAAGGAAAAGCTTGTATGGTTTGAAACAAGCTCCAAGGCAATGGTATAAGAAGTTTGAGTCAGTTATGCTGCAGCAGGGTTATACAAAAACAAATGCTGACCATTGCGTATTTATTCAAAAATTCTCTAATGTTGATTTTATCATTTTATTGATTTTTGTTGATGATATGCTCATTATTGGTCATAGTGCTTCCAGAATTGACAGGTTGAAGAATTAGTTGAGCAAATCTTTTGCCATGAAAGATTTGGGACCAGCGAAGCACATTCTTGGCATGGAATTTCTCGTGATAGAAATTCCAAGAAGTTGTGGTTGTCTCAAGAGAAGTATATTGAGAAGGTGATTCAGAGGTTTCACATGAATAAAGCCAAAGTTGTAAGTGCTCCTCTTGATAGACATTTTAAGCTGAGTAGTGTACAGTCTCCTTCTAATGATGAAGAAAAGAAGGACATGCAAGGTGTTCCCTATGCATCCTCGGTTGGAAGTTTGATGTATGCCATGGTTTGTACGAGACCGGATTTGGCTCATGCAGTTGGCAAACTTAGCAGGTTTCTCTCAAATCCGGGTAGAGAGCATTGGAATGTTGTAAAATGGATTATGAGATATCTCCACGGCACTACAGATTTGAAGCTTTGTTTTGGGACTGGGAAACCGATGTTAGTTGGATATACAGATTCAGATTTAGCCGGTGATTTGGACTCGAGAAAGTCTACTTCTGGTTATTTGATTTCTTTTGCAAGGGGAGTAGTGGCTTGGCAATCTAGACTGAAAAGTGTGTTGCTTTGTCTACTACAGAAGCCGAATTTATTGCAGCTACTGAAGCTTGCAAAGAATTACTTTAGATGAAGAAGTTTGCTCAAGAAATTGGATTTTAACAGTCGAGGTATGTTTTGTTTTGTGATAATCAGAGTGCAATTCATCTCAGTAAGAGTTCAAGTTTTCATGGTAAGTCGAAACATATTGATGTGAGATATCATTGGATTCGAGATGTTTTGAATTTCAAGTTGATTGAACTTGAAAAGATTCACATCGATGACAACGGTGCTGATATGTTGACAAAGGTGGTAAATCGTGATAAACTTGAGGTTTGTGCCGGGATGGCAGGTCTCAAGTTTGAATGATTAAATGGTGGTTTGTCTCCTTCCTCGACTTGGGCTGGAGGGGGAGATTTGTTGGGTCCAGCCCATATGTACATGATTTTGTTGGCCCAAATTTCAAGCCCATAAAGAAATAGGTTTTATTTCTTTAGTTGTGCCTTTACCGATCAGATTTAGCAGAGAGGCGTGAGAAACAAGAAAGTAGCCTGCACAGTTTTGTGTTGATTTTGGGCAGCGACCTCTTTTTCAATTGGACGATCGGGAGGTCATTTATGGTCCGATCGAGCTGATTTTCGGACAACAGGTTCCTAACTCATCGAACTTAAAAGTGAACGGTGGAGATCTGATTTGAAGCACTGTAAGTCGGGTTTTTCGGTGCGTGAACAGTAGCACATTTTCGGCTTGTTTTGTGTTCTTTTTCTCCTTTTGTGTTCTAGTTCGTTTTGGATCGAATCGGTGTTTGGTTCGTGTTTGGTGTTAGATTTTTTGGTATTTGAACCGCTGTAATTTTGCCTCGTATTATAGTGGATTTGTTTTTGCTTCTCGTAGGCCTCGTGGTTTTTACTCTTCGTTTTGAAGGGGTTTTCCACGTTAAAATTCTCGTGTCTCTCTATTCTTGTTTGGTTGATTATTTTTCTATCCTTGGTATATTTGATTGATTGTTTATTGGGTATTTGGAGAGGAGTTTGAATTTCCGCTGTGTCCACTCGGTTTTGGTTTATCCTTTTCCTATCAAAACTCTATTTATCGTGTTGCTGTGAAGATAAAGTCTATTTATTTTATTCCGATCAACATTATGGTTTCACCAAAAGAATAATTGTGTTGCTCTAAAGAACGTCGTGACTTAAAAATTAGTTAAGAAAAAAAATACAAAATCTCTCTAATTATTCAAGCTCCTATGATTTTATAGGATGAGCAGAATAAAATTTAATATCTTCTCAATTTATATATAGTTGTCCAAAGTTTTTCCAGACATAAGTTCTGCATTAATCTGGTCCATGAAAACACCAACAAATGACAAAATTGCATAGTAAAAACATTCTTGAAAAAATGAAACATTTTAAAGCAAAACACAGAGATCTTAAAAAGTGGAAAGTTGTTATTATCTTGGAAAAAAGAACTTTGTACGATTATTATCAACAAAAAATTTCGATAGAGGGAGTTAGAAATATATGTAAAATGATTTAACTAATTGTATTTTTGTTCCAAGTTGATCTATTTACTTCAAACAAACATAGGTTCTCTCCAAAAGCAACTATCTTCCACTTAATAAGAGAAAATATAAACTTGTGTTGAGGACTCTAATGCACCGACACTTCTAAAAATATCATTTTATCGTGTCGTGTCGTGTCGGACAATCATGTTGTCCACTTCTCACATGAAAAATTCATAAAAAAATCCGTGTCGCCGTATCCGTGTCTTGTCGTGTCCGTATCCGTACAACATAGGTTGAGGATAATTAGATTTGAAGACGGAAGATAATACAAAAACTTTTTCATAAGAAATCTTGTTGTGTAAAAGAAATGCCAAAAACTAACGAAAGAAAAATGTCTTTGGTTTGCATAGTTGAATCAAAAACCAAAGACATTTTTCTTTCGTTAGTTTTTGGCATTTCTTTTACACAACAAGATTTCTTATGAAAAAGAAAATCTAATAGTTGAGAAATTATAACACATTAAGCACGGGGTGTTTTTATAATTCTTGTTCATCATTAAAGATTTTTTTATTTTCGAAAATTTCAACTATTAAGAATTTTTTGGTAATTGAATTAAATTTTAAGGGATATTCATTTTAGCTCGCCTCGTCATTATAGTCGTCACCAGTACCATTCTCACGATATTTTCTCAAATATTTGATATTCCCATTAATTAAGTAGTAAAGAGTACCAAAAATAGATTTTGGAATTCACACAATTGGACTATATAAATTAATGCTCAAACTTGAATTTGAGAAATTGGTTATTTTTTCTTATGGTTTCATGCTATGATGCACGGACACTTCTAAAAATATCATTTTGCCGTGTCGTGTCGTGTCGGACACTCGTGTCGGACACCGTGTCCGACACTCCTCACGTGGAAAATTCAAGAAAAAATCCGTGTCGCCGTATCCGTGTCGTGTCGTGTCCGTGTCGCCGTGTCCGTGTCTGTGCATCATAGGTTTCATGTAACTATTAATTTAAGGTCAAATAATGCATTTTTTCACTACATGGTGAAATTTGACACTGTTGAAAGTCGAAATCATTAGATTTAGGTAAATGATCCCTAAACTTACTTAACTTGGCACAATACCTCCTCAAAGTGATTTAAAAGTACTATTTCTTGAAAAAGAGAGAATTTGGAGCACTTAGCCCCATAAATTAATTTTGAATAAGATTTTCAACCGAGAAAATAAAGTAATTCAATTTCATTAATTAAGTTAAATAAAGGGTATTTTTATCTTTTTAATTTTCTTTCCCGCTAAAAATATATGTTGCTAATAAAAAGACATTAACAAGATAAACTTGTTGGGTCCAGCCCATATGTACATGATTTTGTTGGCTCAAATTTCAAGCCTATAAAGAAATAAGTTTTATTTCTTTAGTTGTGCCTTTACCGGTCAGATTTAGCAGAGAGGCGTGAGAAACAAGAAAGTTGCCTGCACAGTTTTGTGTTGATTTTGGGCAGCGACATCTTTTTCAATTGGACCATCGGGAGGTCATTTGTGGTCCGATCGAGCTGATTTTCGGACAGCAGGTTCCTAACTCATCGAACTTGAAAGTGAACGGTGGAGATCGGATTTGAAGCACTGTAGGTCGGGTTTTTCGGTGCGTGAACAGTAGCACATTTTTGGCTTGTTTTGTGTTCTTTTTCTCCTTTTGTGTTCTAATTCGTTTTGGATCGAATCGGTGTTTGGTTCGTGTTTGGAGTTAGATTTATTGGTATTTGAACCGCTGTAATTTTGCCTCGTATTATAGTGGATTTGTTTTTGGGTCTCGTAGGCCTCGTGGTTTTTACTCTTCGTTTTGAAGGGGTTTTCCACGTTAAAATTCTCGTGTCTCTCTATTCTTGTTTGGTTGATTATTTTTTCCTATCCTTGGTATGCTTGGTTGATTATTTATTGGGCATTTGGAGAGGAGTTTGAATTTCCGCTGCGTACACTCGGTTTTGGTGTATCCCTTTCCTATCAGAGTGGTATCAGAGCCGTATTGGTTCTTTTTCCGGTGTGACCATGGAGATGAGTACAAGTAGGATGATAAATTTGAATGGATTAAATTATCATCTATGGAGTAATAAGATGAAGAATCTCCTCTTTGTTAAATCTTTGCAGTTGCCTGTTTTTGTAACTGAAAAGCCCGTGTCTAAAACCGATTAAGAATGGGATTTTGAGCACAAACAAGTTTGTGGGTTTATCAGAAAATTTGTTGAGGAGAATGTTTACAACCATATTCAACACGAGATACATGCGAGAAGTTTGTGGGAGAAGTTGCAGAATTTGTATGCATCGAAGACGGGAAACAATAAGCTGTTTTTGCTTAAGAAGATGATGCAATTGAAATACAAAGAAGGCACTTCTATTGCTGATCACTTGAATGAGTTTCAAGGTGTTCTTGATCAGTTGACAGGTATGGGCATTAAATTTGATGATGAAATTGTAGGACTTTGGATTCTTGCCCCTTTGCCTGATTCTTGGGAAACTTTTCGTGTTTTACTTGTTAACTCTTCGTCTGATGGTGGTATAACCGTTGAGCTTGTGAAGATTAGTGTTTTGAATGAAGAGATGAGACAAAAAACTCAGCATTCGTCTCAACCTGAGTTGTTGGTTTCAGAGAATAGGGGGAGAAGCCAACATAAATATAAAAATAAAGGTAGAAGCAAAAGTCGAAGCAAGTCAAGGTCAGGATGGAAAGAATTTAAGTGTGATCATTGTGGTGAACCTGGTCATATCAAGAAATATTGTTTTAAATTGAAGAAAGAGCGTAGAAGCAATCGTGATGGGCACGATAAGAGAGACCAGGATAAGAATGATCGTGTTGCTACTGCTACTTCCAATGATGATCTTATTCTTGCATATGATGACAATGTAGTTGTCGTAGCCAGTGATGATTCCAGTTAGGTTATTGACAGCGGTGCCTCATTTCATGTAACATCAAGGAAAGATTTCTTCACTTCTTATACTTCTGGTGATTTTGGAGTTTTGAAGATGGGGAATGATACAGTGGTATCGGTAGTAGGCATTGGGAATGTTTGTTTGAAAACCAATAGTGGGTCGAGTTTGGTGCTTCATGAGGTTAGACATACACCTAATGTTCGTTTGCACCTGATTTCAGCAGGAAAGCTCGATGATGATGGCTATTGCAATTTCTTTGGTAATGGTTAGTGGAAACTCACAAAAGGGAATCTAATTGTGGCTCGAGGTGATAAATTCCATAATTTATATAAGATGAAGGCTTCTATTTGTGTGAACTCGGTTAATGCAGCAGAGAGTGACAACTTGTCAGAGCTTTGGCACAAGAGACTTAGTCACATTAGTGACAAGGGATTCGATTGTTTGGCCAAGAAGAATTTGTTGTCAGGGCTGAAAGATACAAATTTAGAAAGATGTGTTCACTGTTTGGCTGGGAAGCAGAAACGGGTTTCATTCAAGAGTCATCCCCCTTCAAGGAAAACTGAGCTTCTTGAACTGGTACACTCAGATGTTTGTGGACCAATGACGGTACGAACTCATCGTGGTGCACTTTCTTTTGTCACTTTTATTGATGATTGTTCGAGAAAAGTTTGGGTTTATGTTTTAAAAACCAAAGATCAGGTATTTGATGTTTTTAAAGTTTTTCAGGCATCAGTTGAGAGAGAAACTGGTAAGAAACTGAAATGTATTCGTACTGACAATGGTGGCGAGTATTGTGGTCCATTTGATTCTTATTGCAGAGAACAGGGTATTCGGCATCAGAAGACGCCTCCTAAAGCCCCTCAATTAAATGGTTTGGCAGAAAGGATGAATAGGACTCTGGTTGAGCGAGTCAGATGTTTGCTTTCAGACGCGAAGCTACCTAAGTCTTTTTGGGGTGAGGCTTTACTTACTGCTGCCTATATAATTAATTTGTCTCCTTCTGTTGCATTGCATGCTGATGTTCCTAATAGGGTATGGTATGGAAAGGATGTCTCCTATGATCATGCTGATGTTCCTAAATGGGTCTATTGGGTTATGATTTTTTTAAAAGTTTTTTGTTATATTTAAATTTAATATATTTGGTGTAAATTAGGGTTGTCAATGGGTCGGATTTTAATCCAAATTCGGTCCGAATTCGATCCGATTTTTAGTATATTCGTCCGATGAAAATATCCGATGGATCATATCCGATTATAAATATTCATTACCCGAAATAAATGGAGCGAATATGAATTTAAGGAATCCGATCCGTTAAGAATCCGAATCCGATATTATATATAATATTTAATTAAATAAATTATTTACTAGTACATAATACTAAGTAAAATAATTATAATTAAAATTTTCACATATTTATCATTGTAAACAATAATAAAATTTAATTTTTTTACTCTAAAAGTATATGTTTTCTTTTATTAATAAGTTTAAATTAACCTATTTTAAAAAAATATAAACAAAACTATCAAATAATCCATTAAATAATAATTATAATATTATGTAATTATATTTATTTTTTTATAACAAATTTGTTATTTAAAAAAAGAAATTTTATTATTAATTGGGTTGGATCTTTTATCGGATCTGGTTCGATCCGATTATCTATAGATCCAAAAACAATGAATCTGAATCCTATAGGACTCGGATTCGGATCCGATTATCGGATTTGGATCCGGAATCTCCTGATCCGGTGCGAATCCGACCCGTTGACAGCCCTAGTGTATATATATATATATTTATTTATTTTATATTAATAATATTTTATCTTTTTATTATGTATATAAATTTAACATTCTTTCTTTCCTAAGTTATTGTTTTAGTAGACTTTTTAAGTAAACTTTAACATTACATTTCAGTAAACCTTTTAAGTTATTGTTATATATGCGAGTGCAGTATACATTATTATTTTTAAATAATAAAAATAGAAATAATAAAAATATTTTCAAACATTGATATTTATTGTTTTAGTAGACTTTTTAAGTAAACTTTAACATTACATTTCAGTAAACCTTTTAAGTTATTGTTATATATGCGAGTGCAGTATACATTATTATTTTTAAATAATAAAAATAGAAATAATAAAAATATTTTCAAACATTGATATTTCATTTATTTTATAAAATTGAATAATTTCATTGTACATATAATGATTAACAAATATAATCTAATAATTTTATATTCTCATCTACATATAAAATTAATCCGGAATTATCTACCAATCGTACATTGGCATAGAAGAACTTTCATATGGATACTCTGCATTTTGTGGGAAGTACATCCGGTCAAAATTAAGTTCTTCACAAATTGTTGAAGAATTATCGGGAATGGCGGTTGTTTTAAATGCGGTTTTACTGTCTGAAGGATAGTTTTGCGGTGGTATCCATCTTTCTCCCAATCGGTGCAATTCGTCTTCTCTATATTGTTGATCTAACTAATCCGTCCATAATATGCAAAATTTGATGGATTTTGGGGTTAATCGGCTCCTTCTATCGATAATAGTTCTTTCACCTGTACTAAAAGCACTTTCCGAAGCTACGATATACATTTGAGATGTTAGTAGATCACGTGCTATCGAAGACAGAATCGAAAATTTCTTTTTATCCATTTTCCACCATTTTAAAATGTCGAATTTATCCGAAACATTGTCTAATAATGGAAGTTGCAAGTAATGTGTTAATTCATATATTTGTCTATTAGATGTGGTTCTACTTCTTTTGATTGAATTAAATAAAGAAAATACGGATCCACCGGATTTACTTGATATCGCGTGTGTAGAATATGTTTCATATTGTGCCATACATGAACTAGTAGAATACATATCAACTAATGTATAAACCATGAAACTAACTTCATTTGTTTCTTCCCCTATATTTATTAAATCACAATTAAGATAAGAATAATATTTTTCCATTAAAAAAAATGCAACCTTCTAATTTACATCTAGGATCAAAGACATAAGATAAAACATAATTTAGGGAAGTTTCTGTATAATACTTGCACCACTTTTCTTCTATACTTTTAATAATTTCGGCGACATTATGATCATTAAATAATTTAACAATTCTAACTGAATTAGGCAACATAATATTAGATGTAGGATAATATGCTCTGGACATAATTTTAGCAACATCAAGAAATACTTCAAGTAAAGGTGCAATAACATGAATAATATCCCAATCGGTTATGGTAATAAATTCACCACTATGTTCATTATACATTTCTTGATTAACTAAATTTGTAACAATACTTGCATGTGGATGTGCTTCATTTAACATTCTATAAGTTGAATTCCACCTAGAAGGCATATCAAGATATGGAACTTTAAATTCCATTTTAGCTTTTCTAACTAAACGTCTATATTTTTGTGTTCTAGTAACGTCTTCCTTCTTGGCTACCACTTTGAATACCCTTGGAGGAGACTACCCTCAACCATTCGGGCGTGTTTGCGCCATCAAACAACCCGAACTCCCACTCGCACCATTCGAGTACGAAACCTTTATTTGCATGTTACACATTTCTTGTCATGCAATCTCACCCGTACGGCAGAGTGCATTCTTGGCCATATTGGATGAAGTGGCGACTTTCATGTCTAATAAGTTCAAGTGACAACTAACGAGAGATGGTATTCAAGAGTAGGTCATGCAGCTACGTGATCGACAACGTCAACAATATATTTATGCCAAACTTTACATGCTTACAATGCAAAACACTACCAAAAAACAGCCGATTTCCGGCGAAAATTTCAGACTAAATTTTGGACGTTTTCATCTGAAATCGATAGTTTTCGACCAATTTCAGACGAACTTCTGACGAACTAAAGTTCGACCGAAAGACCCTCGTCGTAGATAAATACAGACGAAACTTCCGAGGAAAATTCCGACGAAACTCAGACGAAACTTTTTCTCACTCGAAATCAACAAATCTCCAACAAACCAAATTTTCGGCGAAATTGCGAGGAAATTTCTGACGAAGAGATAAGGACCAATTCTTCATCGTATAACTTTCAGACGAAATTGCGACGACTTTTCCGACCAAAACATATTGGTCAAATTTTTATCGAATATCTTTCCGACGAATTTGCGACCAAAATATGTCGTCTGAAAATTTTTTTATTATTATTTTCATGTGTTATTTCAGACGAACTTTAATATATTTCAGACGAACTTCAGATGAATATTCAAAAATTTGCAAGGAATTCTGAATTTTTTCAGACGAATTTCGTCGCAAATTTCATATTATAATTTATTTTTTATTTTTTTTCCGAAATTTCAACCTGTTTTTTCAGCAATTATATACCCCAAAATAAAATAATAAAAAGCTTGAAATTCGACAGTAATGTGTAAGACTCCAACAATAAATTAAAAATTCAACCATGTCCATATATCCAACAATATTGTAAAAACAAATCCAACTGCACGAAATTCGATAAAATCTGCCTAATAACAATATCTTCAAGTACTATTACATAAATCCATATGTTGCAAACCCCACGTAAAATACGCCAACACTAGATATAAAGTGAAAATTTCTCTCCACCATTTGAAAATTTACCTAGTATTGCTACATTGCCACTTAAGCCATTTGAGGTGCCTGATCTGTAAAAAGAAACATTAAACTTACAAAGGTTATTTGATGAATAAGGATTTAAACTTTAAAGACACGTAAATGCATGAATATATAAGATAATGCATCAAAGAGCATCATGAACGTTGGATTATTATCTAGCTAAAACCTCTAAACTGGAAAGTTGGGGACAAAGTTAAGACCAATAAATATACAACTGTACCAAGAAATATAAACTTAACATGAAGCTCAAGAAAAAGCCCCATCCATAAGATTTTGAAAATTTCCATATAAGATCTATTTCTGCCTTAAATCTTGGCATGAATTCTTGCACAATTGTACTTTACACTTTGTATATCAAGTATGTGCTCATAAGTATGTGCTTTGATAATCTTTATCTTCCCTCAAAGTCAAAAAAGAGCAAGCTTTAAAATACTCAAATGGCAGTCAGATATATGCATCTCAAAGTAGGTTGATAGTGATTTGTCACATTTCTTGAAATCCATCATTTTAATTCTCCCAAAAGAATAACAAAAACTACAACTTCAATTCCCCCAAAAGTATTGTTTTTTTTTCCTCTTGGAAATAGAAAGCAAAAAGGCCCTCTTCTGGAGACTAAACAGGATACTACATTTCATCAAAGATTCATGGAAAAACTTCTAAACAGCAATCACTTGAAGCAACATCAATAAAAGATCATATCCAAGAAACTAACTCATGATCAAGAGAACCTTTTAAAAAACATCGAAGACAACCGATTTCAGCATCTTCAACTTGAAAGAAACTAACATACTACCAAAATTTTTATTTTCCAGGTAAGATCTCAAGTTAGTAAAGGTATATTGTCATGCTGTCATTGTTGTTGCATTCTGTGGCTTTGAATTTGTTTACAACAAGCTTCACTTAAGATGTTGCCAAATTACAGCAACCTCCCCTTAGGAATTTTACAAATTACAGAAACCTCCCCTTAAAGAAACATCCCCTTTTTTTATGAAAGAAACGTCATGTTTTGATTTTTAACAAAAATTCAAAACATCATGTTCAGATTTTTACCAACAATCCAAAGTTCACCTTGCCAGTCAGATATCAACAACAAAACAACAAGATATTGTTTAGTTTTTACCAATTCAGCAAATTGATAAAGATGGCCTATTTACAAGAATTCAACAACAATTTACAAGAAACAAAGGTTGGCCTATTTCATAAAACTACAATCTTTATTTAATTTGTGTATTAATTGGTCCAATGCATCAACGGGCAAAACAATTGACAAACCTTGATCACCCAGACTGCACACACACTTCATGTATTTCAGCAGATGCAAATTCACTAACAAAAGCGTACATCTTTTAGTTTTCAATCAAATAAATGCAACTTCATATTTTGTTAATTTTTCAAACAAAAGTGGCAGAATGTAAACTTCTAGTTGGTATGTGTTATTAATGGCCTCAAATTATTGCATTCAATCTATTCTTTTTTACTTGAAGATTAACTTTTTTACTCAAATTATTGCATTCAATCTATTCAATCTAAACTCACCTTAGTATGATGCAACTTCAAATCCAACAGATAACAAACTTCAATCCAACATTAAAGTTGGCAATTAGATCCTGCAAAACAGTAGAAGAAGAAAAATGACTACTTTTAGTCACCATGTATTCACACAAACACATTTATGCAAAAACTCTATACATGCACACATTAAATTTAACATAGATAAATTCAGATAAGAAAACAGGAAAAAACAGGGGATAGCAGTGTCTTTCGAAATTTTTTTTGGGTATCAAACGGACTCGGATGAACATGAAATTTAACATAGATAAACCTTAGTATGTTGGGTATATGCCACTGAAACAATTTCAAGAAAAGAGTTTGTATGAGTTTGGAATTGATGTTTGAAGTCAAAGAATTTGAAGCATAAATATATATATATCAAAAATTTGTAGCATAAATATATATAAAAAATTTAAAACTTACATAATCTGCAGTTCGGATAATCCGCTGATGTCCGATGCCAGTTGACCGCTTAAATCAATGCTTGCTAATGGGCTGAAGTAAGATATTATAGGATTGATCATGCAAAAAAGCACAACTTGGTTAGTTTTTCAATTGATAATCATGTAAATAAGCATATAAGTAGTAAGCTTTTATATGCAAACATAGAAGCTAAAATCAAGAAACAACAAAAAGATCACAAGCTTTCTAGATTTAAAAATGCCAAAAAATCATGTTTTAATAACCAAAATCTGTATAAAAGTCTGAAAGCTTAAAACTTTCAAGCTTTTAAAACTTTCTCACAACATCCCTTCACCTCATCATCAAAAATTCCTACTTGGTTGGCTAAAGATAATGAAAAGTGCCTAAGAATATGTAACTTTTCACGTGTTCAGAATATAATACTACACTGACTTCAATCCTCTTCAACACAAGTTTTCCATTATTTTGAAGCATATATATATATATAGATATATATATATGATAGGTTTCAGTCCTTCAAAACAAATTAAATTTCAGTAGTTTTTGCAAAAATATGTACTTTCTTGCTCACCTAACCAAAATATCAACAATGTAAATTCCGGAAATGGGCACTACTTATGCTTAATTCTAGTATCAATAGAAACCAATGCAGTTTCAAGAGAAAGAAGAGCAAGACTTAACTCTTTTGGATGATTGCAACATCAATGCATTCTTCATTCCCACATTCAACTCCCTTTAGAGCAGCTATCCAAACCTTCACCATATAAGCAACAAAAAATAAATAATAGAAAGAATAACAAATTTAATTTTGGAAAGTTATCGATTCCTATAGACATTTGGAGAACTAACAAATCAGTTAGTAGAACAAATAAACTCAAATCAACTTCAGGGGTCATAAAGCTGGGATTTTTAAAGAAAACAGCTTTTGTTCATACACAAAAAATATAAAGAACCTCATTTCAGGCTTCCACAAATGGTTGAGTCTCCAATTTCATCTAACAAATACTTTTCCAACTTCAAATGGAATAGAGTACACCTAACTAAGTATGAACAAATTAAGCAAATCCATACGTAATAGAACGTATATGTAATAACTGAGTATGAACAAATTGAGCAAATCGCATTTCAGGCTTTCAACTTTCACAGATCTAGGTCTCATAACGGGATGCATATATATTATCTAGCATAATCTATGAAACAACTAGCATGAAATTAAGTTATGAAAACCTCACCTCAAAGCTCAATCGAATGAATCTATGCCAATTGAGCCTTCCAACACTACTAGAGCAGCATATCAAGAGACTGAATCTAAATGCAGACATATACACATTACTAGATAAAATCCAGTTTCCGTAAAAATTATTAACAAGAATAATTTGCACCAGAAGACCATCTATTAACATAAACTAGAGAGCTTTGATAAACACTTATAACATGATTAACAACAATTTAACATACTTGCTGAATCTCATTGTTCCCAGCTGTCCCAAAACAAATTAGCTATCGTTGGGTTCAAAGAACAGAAGAGATTATACAATACTACTTAACTTTGAAAGAATCTTAAAAGCACAAAATCGTTTCATATAACTGCATAACATGTTCGTATAAACACATTAAGATTGCAAAATAAGAACACATAACCCTTGGATTCTCTTTCCAGTAACAGGCTATTTGGGACCACTGGCCCTTTTCTTTGTGGTTTGGTACACTAGCTTCCCTCCTATTATCACGAACAACAAACACTCATCAATCACAAATAGAAAACAACAACAGATAAAAGCAAGTTCATTCAGAGAAGAACTGGCTAGAACAGATTAAGCTAGATAAAACATCCAATCTACCACATTTCTCCCAAACAAAATCCCAAAACAAACTAATCAAACTTCTTCAACATCGAGTTGAAAGGGCAATTACCAGGAGTTTTGACGACCTTGTGTTGATTGGATTTGCTGGCATAGCTATGCCTCATCCTGTATGTGAGCCTTTGCAACATTTTTCCACCTCAACCAGGAATCGAGATTGCTGGGGTTTGCTGGGCTGAGGTGAAGGAGAAATCGTCTCAACTTGGAGGAGAGACATATTGTAGCACCCGGAACGCAAGGTAGCTACATCCCCGCACTATAGTTCAATCCACATATGGAATGGACGGTCCATACATGAATCAAGCCTATAGCGCACGCGTGACAATAAAAAAAATGACTCTCTAGCTAGGCGGGATAAACCCTCAATTAATTACAACAATGCATAACGAATAACGTAGAAGCATAATATAATCATATCATCATTCTAGTCCGTTTCCAATCTATCAATGTACAATCTCTCAAAGTAACATAAATGAGTCATAAAATACATATGCTTCAAATAGGTAAATAAACTGTGCTAGACTCAAAATAAAAGACTTACCCCGACTGAATCCCGCCTAGCACTCAACTTACAAAACCTGAAAAGTGAGATGTCAGTCTATGAACGACTGAGTAATCTCGGGTAAGATTTTAAGAAAAAAGAAATCAATATAAGTTCAAGAATAAAGTAAATCCTCGCCCGAGATTACAACTATTCAATTTAACAGTTCAATCATTATCAATTCAATCTGTGGCCCGACGAGTGAGGGCATTCTCCAACCTTTACTTGAAAAGAGAACAATCATGAATGTTTCCGTTTATTAGGTGATCATACAAGTAATTGACGTGCGATCAATTAGCATTTTCAAGAACCCTTTTTCCTCCGGGTGGGCTTGCAAGACCTAACCATCCAATCATTGCGTACGTCGGGAACATAACTCCCACGTATGGGATTTCTTCCTCCACCAAACCTCCTGGTGGATTCAGAGGTGATCCCAAAATGGTGAGGATAGTGCAAGAGTTACCCGTCAGCCCTGTAACATCCCGCTCGTCCAGCTCTCCAGGTACGTTGTAACGAGAGTGTTATATGCGCATTTAAATTACTTAATTAAGCACTTATTTGACGTTTTAATGTTTATTTGATTAATTTAATTTATTTGAATGTTTATGCCCGTTTGCTTAAGAACTTGATCTATATGCGTTCGATTTCAATTCCGAATTTTACGAGAACATGGCATGCGTGAATTATGTGAGTTATTAACTTGGTGTTATGCTCGTTTTGTGTTTTTGGGTTCGTTTGGTTTGGCTTTGTGTTCGTTTTCTTTTTCGGAACCTAGAGGATGGTTAAAGGGCATTTAGCGCACCTCGGGTTCCGGGCGGCGTATCTTGAGGTAGGGAATTCGGATTCAAATTCCGAAAGAGGCGTTGGATAAGTAATGAAGAAAGGAAACCAAGGAATCAGGATTTATATTTTTCTAAGCCCATTTGAACCTCCGAATATCGACCGAAACAAGTACCTCCGGATTGGAATTCTGTCCTGATCCCGAAACTGGGTCCGGTTCAAAGCGAGGAATAGACCTCCTTGCATTGTCCGAATCCTCGACCTTCAATGCTTTGGTAGTAGCCTTGGCCTAGGTGCTGGTGTTAGCAGCTTTCAAGGCATCCTGGATATCCGGTCTAAGTCCCTGTACGAATCGCGTTGCCTTGTGAAAGTCAGCGCTCGCTATATTGGGAGCGTAGCGGGATAATCTTTCGAACTCTGCAATGTACTCGCCAACAGATCTCCCTTCTTGCCTCAACTCAGTGAATTCCCTTAACCTACGAGTGCGGGAAGCTGGTGGAGTGAACTTATTTCTGAATTCCCGAACGAATACTTCCCAGGTAATAGCTTCCCCGGCAGCCTCTAATACAATCTGAGTACTCTCCCACAATGAGTAAGCCTCGCCCTGGATCAGGGTAAGAGTGCAATGAGCTTTTTCCTGAGTATTACACGGGATAAGCTGCCAAATTCTTTCTACTTCCTTTAACCATATCTCTGCCTGAATATCATCGCCCCTATAAAACTTGGGAGGTTGCTGATTCTGAAATTCTCGTTATATAGCAGAGATAGGGTTCTCCTGTGGTACTAATGGCGCAGGTGGAGCTGGAGGAACCCGTTCTTGAAGTCTCTGATCAACTAACCCGACCACTGCATTCATGAAATCTTGTGGCTGAGCAGGAGGGGGTGAAGGAGCGCGACGAGAATGATCATGGTGACGTCTCCTATATCCAGGAGAATGATCACCGCGAGATCTATCTTGAGGCATCCTGTAACCGAAACACTAGATATGCATGTTGGATTAGGAAATGCTAATGAACATAATTGAGATCATAAGATGCAAGTATAACACATAATTCAAATAATTCAAGATCAATTAATTAGCAATTAATAGCAGAAATCAATGCAAGGCACAAGTTAATAAGTAATTTAATTAATTCAAGTAAATTCAAGTAAGTTCAAGTATCTCCAAGTAAGATGCAAGACTCACAAATTATCAATTAATCCTATGTCGTTCGACCTAGACTTGACACGACACGAGAACCTCAGTTTTGCAATCGGGCTCTGATACCAGTTAAGATGTAGCACCCTTACACGTGGAGATGCCACACCCCCGCACTATAGGTCGATCCACGTACGAAATGGATACCCCGTACATGAACTAACCTATAGCGAATGGCTGACAAATAAAAGAACAAGCTAGCTAGGCGGGACTAGACCCTCAAATAAAATAAATCCAATACATGAACTCAAAAGCGGAATCATAATATTATCGTTTCATCATATCAATACATTATCATCTTCCAAATAACATTCAAATATAAGTATTCAAAAACTACTAACATGATACTCTGAAATGTTAATACATGGGAAGAAATGCTATGCTAGACTCAGCTGGATAAAAGACACGACCCGACTCCCGCCTAGCACGCCACGGACGAAACCTGAAAGGTGGAGGCATCAGTCTGTGAAGACCGAGTGAGGGCATAAATATATATAAACACAAGTAACATGCAAGTTATAACCTCAGGGTAAGGTTTTGTAACTAAAATAATATAAGTGCAAGAATAACATAGAACTCGCCCGAGATTACAACTACCAAGTTTAACACGGTAATTACTTTTATTATAACAATCAATGGCCCTGGCGAGGGGCGTGCACGATCTCCAACCAAACCTCGACAGTGAACAAGGGTTACACTTTCATTTAATTAAGTTATCATACAAGTCATTATAGTGCGCACGATCAATAACGCGAACTTCTTCTTTCTCCAATGGTGGTGGGTTTGCAAGGCCCGAACCACCCACGATAACACGTTGTACGTCGGGAACATGACTCCCACGTACGGGACTCCTTCCTCCACCAAACCTCCTGGTGGCTACAGGGGCATCCCCACGGTTTGAGAGAGGTGTAAGAGTTACCCGTCAGCCCTATGCTTTCCCGGTTGGCTCAAAGACTCACTCTCGGGCCCATAGTGCACGATACACGATAATTCGCCAAACACGATCACGGTTCAATCACGGTAACACGGTACACGGCTTGCTTTTCATGAACACGATTAGCTTTCAAGAAACACGATTTACTTTCAAAGAACACGACTTCTAACACGACACACGACTAGTTGTTAAATCAATTGTTTGTTCAGGGGAAACGATTATGAATATATATATATATATATATATATATATATGTAATTTTGCCGAAATCCACGTAAAGGTTATATGGTTCTAAATAATTAATAGCCAAACCTCACCTTTATCGACAAAATGCAAGTCGAGACACGGCCTACGACCCTGCTCCACTTCACGAGAAGCTGATCTGTGCAAGGGTTACATGTATACATGAGACTTGACTCTAAATGGACCAAATATGACGAACAGCTAATATGCAACGAGATGACGAGCAATGAACAATGTGGCATGAAAATATCTTGTTTTGACATGTATTCAATCATATAATAACAATTTGGGATCAAAGAATGCATTGCATCAACATACTAAAAATTGAATTTTATGCAGAAAGTTTTCTTCTGTCAGACGTGCGGGAACGGCCGTTCCGTCCTCCCTTTGAAAATGGGAAGGGCCGTTCTCGTGACCCTTTAAAACGTGCCAGTGTTTTTGTATTTAAAAGCGCGTCTTTTGCTGGGAATGGCCCTTCCGGCACACAGGCCAAAATGGGAACGGCCGTTCCTAGGCTCGGTCGCCTATTTTTAAACTGAAGCGTGGGAACAACCGTTCCCAAAAAGCCTTGAGGTGGGAAGGGCCGTTCCCAGCTTCTGCAACTGGCAAGAACAGAGCAGAAGCAGAGCATGGCTACGGTATAAACAAGAAAACCGCAAAAAACTCAAGTTTGATCAATACAAGACAAGGAATTCTGGTAGTTTGCTTGCATATACACTCAAGGCATGATAATATAACAATTAAACACTCAAATCATGAAAAATCTCCAAGAATTCAAAGTTCAAGTTCATGCATCTCTTGATCATAAAAGCTCAAATTTCCCAAGAATTCAAGCTCTAAACCAAGATATAATCATATAATCAGGTTTCAATCAACAAATACTCCATAAACTCCATGATTCTCAAAACCCTAGCTATTTCATGATCAAGAATCATCAAATCATGCAAATACCCACCTTGAAATGAAAAGAAATGAAGAAGAGAGATGGTGATGATGATCAAGCTTCAATTTTCAATTATTTCTTGGAAATCTTGGATGAATTAGGATAAAATCCTTTCTCCCTTTTTGCTTGAAGGAACCGAGAGTGAGGAAAAGCAAATATGTTGGCAAATTTTTGGATCAAAATGAGCTTGGAAGCTTGGAGATACATATATCGCTACATCCCATTTTTGAAATATGTGCAATGCCATAAATTGCAATTTAATCCTTGAAATATTGAAGTCATGCAATTAAGGATAGATAGTTTTGAAATATGGTCAATTAAGTCCTTGAAACTTTATGCAATTAAGTCCCTAAAGTTAGAGAAATGATCGAGTAGGGACAATTTCGTAATTAAATCACTCCCAGTAATTGTTTCATAGAATAAATATTTTTCCAATGATATGATTCTATATATTTCCATGAGAGTGTACTAAAATTTTAATTTATAAAATTATAATGAAACGTAAGAAATTAATTAATAAAAATTGGGGCGTTACAATTCTCCCCCCCCCCCCCCCATTAAGGGGACCACTGTCGAGTTTTAATTTCCAAAACCAGCAATGAGAGAGCCCCGTCTCTTGAACAATCAACGAGAGCACCCCGTCTCTCTAGTAAGTAATGAGAGAGCCCCGTCTCTCAGCAGGCAATGAGAGAACTCCGTCTCTCGAACATACACCAAGAAGCAATCTAGAAACAATGATCGAAATATTTATCACACAAGAAACAGGTATAGTCATGCCAACCACATTAATCTATCCTTCATAACGAATCACATTATTGCTAGCAAAAGTTATAATAATGATAAATCCATGATACTCGTGATATGCATGTTTGAAGGTACCGTTCACCGTTGTTCTTGCCTGTTAAATGATCTTTGACCCCTGGTGGACTGCTCTTTCCGTTTCGGACACGTATCTATTTGATGCTCAGAACTTCCACAACGGAAACGCAAACACAACTGCTTTCTACATCCATCATAGGTATGTGTGTCCCATCCACAACAAGTGCAGAGTGGTTTCCCTGACTGTGATGGCAATGATGTAACAGAAACCTTCTCTGAAGTTGACCTATCAATTTGGGACTTTTTCTTTTTGTCCTTTCCTGGGAGAGTGAGATTGGAGCAGCAATGGACCTTTACATTGGAGTGGAATTCTGTCCTGGTCCCGAAATTGGGTCCGGTTCAAAGCGAGGAATAGACCTCCTTGCATTGTCCGAATCCTCGACCTTCAATGTTTTGGTAGTAGCCTTGGCCCAGGTGCTAGTGTTAGCAGCTTTCAAGGCATCCTGGATATCCGGTCTAAGTCCCTGTACGAATTGCGTTGCTTTGTGAAAGTCATCGCTCGCTACATTGGGAGCGTAGCGGGATAATCTTTCGAACTCTGCAATGTACTCGCCAACAGATCTCCCTTCTTGCCTCAACTCAGTGAATTCCCTTAACCTACGAGTGCGGGAAGCTGGTGGAGTGAACTTATTTCTGAATTCCCGAACGAATACTTCCCAGGTAATAGCTTCCCCGGCAGCCTCTAATACAATCTGAGTACTCTCCCACAATGAGTAAGCCTCGCCCTGGATCAGGGTAAGAGTGCAACGAGCTTTTTCCTGAGTATTATACGGGATAAGCTGTCAAATTCTTTCTACTTCCTTTAACCATATCTCTGCCTGAATATCATCGCCCCTATAAAACTTGGGAGGTTGCTGATTCTGAAATTCCCGTTATATAGCAGAGATAGGGTTCTCCTGTGGTACTAATGGCGCAGGTGGATGGAGGAACCCGTTCTTGAAGTCTCTGATCAACTAACCCGACCACTGCATTCATGAAATCTTGTGGCTGAGCAGGAGGGGGTAAAGGAGCGCGACTAGAATGATCGTGGTGACGTCTCCTATATCCAGGAGAATGATCACGGCGAGATCTATCTCGAGGCATCCTGTAACCGAAACACTAGATATGCATGTTGGATTAGGAAATGCTAATGAACATAATTGAGATCATAAGATGCAAGTATAACACATAATTCAAATAATTCAAGATCAATTAATTAGCAATTAATAGCAGAAATCAATGCAAGGCACAAGTTAATAAGTAATTTAATTAATTCAAGTAAATTCAAGTAAGTTCAAGTAGCTCCAAGTAAGATGCAAGACTCACAAATTATCAATTAATCCTATGCCGTTTGACCTAGACTTGACACGACACGAGAACCTCAGTTTTACAACCGGGCTCTGATACCAGTTAAGATGTAGCACCCTTACACGTGGAGATGCCACACCCCCGCACTATAGGTCGATCCACGTACGAAATGGATACCCCGTACATGAACTAACCTATAGCGAATGGCTGACAAATAAAAGAACAAGCTAGCTAGGCGGGACTAGACCCTCAAATGAATAAATCCAATACATGAACTCAAAAGCGGAATCATAATATTATCGTTTCATCATATCAATTCATTATCATCTTCCAAATAACATTCAAATATAAGTATTCAAAAACTACTAACATGATACTCTGAAATGTTAATACATGGGAAGAAATGCTATGCTAGACTCAGCTGGATAAAAGACACGACCCGACTCCCGCCTAGCACGCCACGGACGAAACCTGAAAGGTGGAGGCGTCAGTCTGTGAAGACCGAGTGAGGGCATAAATATATATAAACACAAGTAACATGCAAGTTATAACCTCGGGGTAAGGTTTTGTAACTAAAATAATATAAGTGCAAGAATAACATAGAACTCGCCCGAGATTACAACTACCAAGTTTAACACGGTAATCACTTTTATTATAACAATCAATGGCCCTGGCGAGGGGCGTGCACGATCTCCAACCAAACCTCGATAGTGAACAAGGGTTACACTTTCATTTAATTAAGTTATCATACAAGTCATTATAGTGCGCACGATCAATAACACGAACTTCTTCTTTCTCCAATGGTGGTGGGTTTGCAAGGCCCGAACCACCCACGATAACACGTTGTACGTCGGGAACATGACTCCCACGTACGGGACTCCTTCCTCCACCAAACCTCCTGGTGGGTTCAGGGGCATCCCCACGGTTTGAGAGAGGTGTAAGAGTTACCCGTCAGCCCTATGCTTTCCCGGTTAGCTCAAACACTCACTCTCGGGCCCATAGTGCACGATACACGATAATTCACCAAACACGATCACGGTTCAATCACGGCAACACGGTACACGGCTTTCTTTTCATGAACACGATTAGCTTTCAAGAAACACGATTTACTTTCAAAGAACACGACTTGTAACATGACACACGGCTAGTTGTTAAATCAATTGTTTGTTCATGGGAAACGATTATGAAGATATATATATATATATATATATATATATATATATATATATATATATATATATATATATATATATATGTAATTTGGCCGAAATCCACGTAAAGGTTATATGGTTCTAAATAATTAATATCCAAACCTCACATTTACCGACAAAATGCAAGTCGAGACACGGCCTACGACCCCTGCTCCACTTCACGAGAAGCTGATCTGTGCAAGGGTTACATGTATACATGAGACTTGACTCTAAATGGACCAAATATGACGAACGGCGAATATGCAACGAGATGACGAGCAATGAACAATGTGGCATGAAAATATCTTATTTTGACATGTATTCAATCATATAATAGCAATTTGGGATCAAATAATGCATTGCATCAACATGCAAAATATTGAATTTTATGCGGAAATTTTTCTTCTATCAGACGTGCGGGAACGGCCGTTCCGGCCTCCCTTTGAAAATGGGAATGGCCATTCCAGTGACCCTTTAAAACGTGTCAGCGTTTTTGTATTTAAAAGCGCGCCTTTTGCTGGGAACGACCCTTCCGGCACACAGGCCAAAATGGGAACGGCCGTTCCCAGGCTTGGCCGCCTATTTTTAAACTGAAGCGTGGGAACGACCGTTCCCAAAAAGCCTTGAGGTGGGAAGGGCCATTCCCAGCTTCTGCAACTGGCAAGAACAAAGCAGAAGCAGAGCATGGCTACGGCATAAACAAGAAAGCCACAAAAAACTCAAGTTTGATCAATACAAGACAAGGAATTCTTGTAGTTTGCTTGCATATACACTCAAGGCATGATAATATAGCAATTAAACACTCAAATCATGAAAAATCTCCAAGAATTCAAAGTTCAAGTTCATGCATCTCTTGATCATAAAAGCTCAATTTTCCCAAGAATTCAAGCTCTAAACCAAGATATAATCTTATAATCAGGTTTCAATCAACAAATACTCCATAAACTCCATGATTCTCAAAACCCTAGCTATTTCATATATGATCAAGAATCATCAAATCATGCAAATACCCACCTTGAAATGAAAAGAAATGAAGAAGAGAGATGGAGATGATGATCAAGCTTCAATCTTCAATTATTTCTTGGAAATCTTGGATGAATTAGGATAAAATCCTTTCTCCCTTTTTGCTTGAAGGAACTGAGAGTGAGGAAAAGCAAATATGTTGGCAAATTTTTGGATCAAAATGAGCTTGGAAGCTTGGAGATGCATATATCGTTACATCCCATTTTTAAAATATGTGCAATGCCATAAATTACAATTTAATCCTTTAAATATTGAAGTCATGCAATTAAGGATAGATAGTTTTGAAATATGGTCAATTAAGCCCTTGAAAGTTTATGCAATTAAGTCCCTAAAGTTAGAGAAATGATCGAGTAGGGATAATTTCGTAATTAAATCACTCCCGGTAATTGTTTCATAGAATAAATATTTTTCTAATGATATGTTTCTATATATTTCCATGAGAGTGTACTAAAATTTTAATTTATAAAATTATAATGAAATGTAATAAATTAATTAATAAAAATCGGGGCGTTACACTTATCCAACTTGTTTATACACTTATCCAACTTGTTTATCTTGTACTTGTGTGTGATTGAGCTAATATGCTTTATGGTTTGCATTTATGTTATGACTTCAACTTTTGTATATGTATATGAGCTTGATTGCTTGACGTGCTTTCTCTTGTTAACTCTTATGCATCATTTGCATCATATGCACTTGCCTAGCGTATATTTGGTACATTTTGAGTCTAAAAGTATCCCTTATCGTTTCTTTTGTTCAGGTCTTGGTCCCTTGGGTAGCAAGGAAGTTCCCTAAGCGTTTGTTTGTGTCCGTTGCATATCCTTTTATTCCACTTACATGGAAAGGTGAGGTTTTGTTCTTTTAGTTAATATGACCTACGACCCTAATTTGTATTTTGAACCCGCATGCGATGGATATATATATGTATGTAGATATGTGTTGAATAAGTATTTCGTGGGATTTGTCCCGTTTTGTCATGAGACTTTGAAAACGGTTTTATACGTATATACACTCTATTTTCGTTACTCTCTTAAAAAGCTTTGGTAAGTGTGTGTGTGTAAGCGAGATAAGCTTTGTGATAAGTGTAAGTGTAAGTTTGGCCCCCTTAGGAGTGGTATGTGATCTCTGGTCGGCTATGGGGTCGTCGAGCTCTCTCATCAACATAACTCCACAAAAGGAAGGCTTAGCCCATCCTCGGGAGGTCGAGGGAAAGATGGGTCTTCTTGAACCGACAGTGTGCTACGTGACCTGTCGAAGGAGCGGACGGATCCCCCGTCTCATGAAGTTTATAAGTGGGGTTGAGGGGTAGCGCCTCTCTCCCCAAACGGTGTTTAGGTGGGATTGATTTATGAGTTTTGCTTATGTTATGGAGTAAGTGGGTTGCAACTCGTTCTCGTCGAGTTAGTTATGCTTTGTTTATGGTTATGAAACGGGGGTGGATTTCTAAGCTTTAAAACTTGGTTGATTTTGGCCTTCAGCCTTAAACCCTCTTCCTTTTTCGTAGTACCACGTGATAAAATATTTTAGATTGCAAAAACCACACCCAGTTCATGAACCCCCTTTAGCTTTGATTATGCTTTGTTCTTATATATATACATATGAGTGCGTGTGTTAGCCCCCTCACCAGTCTTTAGGACTGACCCTCGTTGTTGTTTCCCCTTTTTGAGTTACAGGTGCTTAGAGGTTGAGCTAGGCGGCGGTTGTCTTGTGTCGTGGTTGTGGATAGCTCGAGTCCCATACATTGTATTTTTGTTTCCTTACGCATTTTGCTAGTTTTGAAATATGTATAAACTTATGATTTAGAATTTTGGGTTTTGGATAATTGTATGACTTAATTTGGCCCGGGTTGGGCATGGCATGTTTAATTGTTTTAGTTACCCTTAGTTGGAAAGCATGTATGTTTGGCTATTTGAAATCCTGGTGCTTCCGCATTTGTTATGTATTTTTACTGCGCACTCTGAGTAGGGTCTAGACCGCCTAGCTTAGGTTGTGTTTTGTTTGTTACCCGTTCGCCATGGCTTGATGCGTGGGCGGAGTCCACATTTTGATTCACGTGTCGGGCTATGGTGCGGGGGATGTGGCGCCCTTCGCTCCGGGGGGTTACATCCTTGCGTGGTATCAGAGCTCTAGGTTGCAAAACCGGAGCTCTAGTGTCGTGTCGGGTTTGTCTAGGTCGTTCGGCTTAGGATTTTGTATTTGTTTGCATTCATTCTCATCCCTACGTGATTTAGTTGATTTTAATTATATTAATTGTTCACATGAACATGCACTAAACCGTTTCATGCATCGATATTTTCTTGAATTGTGGTTCTTATTCAGGATGTCATCTTAACACACAACCATGGGAGAAGAACAAATGTCGTCGATATACCAAGAATTCCGGAATTGCAACCCTCCTATGTGGTTTGGAGGCGATGATGTGAAGGCCGAACAATGGATTACCGAAATTTCATGGATTTGGGATACTCTATCGGGAACATCACAAGACAAAGTGAATTGCACTTCCCATTTACTTCAAGGACAGGCTTCAATTTTTGTTTAAGGAAATAAGATTGTGGTTTAAGAGATCCGGGGAAGAGTTGACATGGGAGAATTTTGTCCGGGAATTCCACAACAAATATATTCCTTCGAGTGCAAGAGTAAAGAGATTTCAAGAATTTCTGGATTTCCATCAAGACTTAAGGATGGTCGAAAATTACATGGAGGAACTAGAGAGATCGGGCCCGTAAGCCACACCGGTTATTAATAATTACCGATTTAAGGCCCAAAATTTTATGCAAACACTCAAGGGTGAAATCCAACAAACCCTCTCTACTTCAACGGTCAACAATTGGTCGGAGGCAATGAAAAAGGTGGTTCAACGCGAGATTGATAAGCAACATTTAAAATCTTACACTCTTCAATTGGGATAAGGATCTGGTTCGAGCTCAAGTTTGAGCAAGAGATCGGTACCACAAGAAAAGCCTTATGGTTCCCAAGATGTTAAACCCTCCAAGAAGAAGAAGAAGCCACGACAATTGAAACCAACATCGGAGCTTACTCCAGCAGCTCCAATTCGATGTGCTTATTGTGAGGGTCCGAATCACATGGAAGAACAATGCCGAAAGAAGTTAGGTGCTTGCTTTAGGTGTGGCGAGATTGGACACATGTTGAAGGGTTGCCCATACAAATTCAAGCCAAGACCTTCAACGAACCGTAACTCCGGGATCCCGATTTCAACCCAAGCACAAGCCAATCGTAACCCCCCTACTTCGGTGAAAGGTACACGAAACATTCATGGCATTTCATGCATACATATTTTGATCTTGGGGAAACCCACTTACTTGCTTGAATGAACTCCCTTAATTGTTTCTTATTGCTTGTTGCTTGTTGCTTGTCGTTGTTGCTTTTGTTGTGGAACTCTCTTCTTGAAGAGGGTTAGCGAGTTGAGTGCCCATGAGGACGGTGAATTGTGAGGGTCGAGCTGCTTCCAGTGAGCAGTTTGGAGGTGTTTAGGTCCCGTTGAGCTGGGAAGTTGCTTTTAGGAGGTCCGTTCAGAGCTCAATGATATCTACGGGTGTTAGATTGAAGGCTAATCCATTGATCTTTCTTGTAGAAGAGCCGAGTTTTGCCTCAAGCGAGAAGTCTATCGTGTTAGCGGGGAATACTAGGCAATCTTCTTTAAGGAAGCCAACCCGTTGACATGTGGGACAATTAAGAGGCACGGTTTTGAGTGGGAAGAGACGATTGAAGAGAGTTACCCTCTGTAGTGGCTTTTGCCTAACTGGAGGTACGAAGGCTACTTCGTTTCCAACCGAGGCATAAAGGAAGGCCTTTGTTGTGTGTTGCTTTTAGAAGAGTTGTAGCCTACGCCTTGAAAGTGTAAGGTCATGAGTAATCCCACTCATAGTTTGAAGTTGTTCGAGTTTTAGGGGATCGGTTGTAGTGGCATGAGAAGGATGTTATGGACTTTGTGTAATAATATCTATACGCCAAAGGCTGAGGATTCTCCAACTACTCCTGAATCTTTAATTTGGGATGTGGGAGCGAATGACTAGGACTTTGTGTCCGGTTTGCTAATTAAGGAGGTAATATCTTAGAATCCTATGATCTCCGAGGTTAGAGGGTGGTAGTGGAAGCTTGGAGTTTAGTTTATCTTGGAAGTCGTTCAAGATCTCGCTTAGGACCTGAGGACAGGTCCTTTTGAAGGAGGGGAGTTTGTAACATCCCGCTAGTCCGGCTCTCCACGTACATTGTAACAAGAGTGTTATATGTGCATTTAAATTACTTAATTATGCACTTATTTGACGTTTTAATGTTTATTTGATTAATTGAATTTATTTGAATGTTTATGCCTGTTTGCTCAAGAACTTGATCTATATGCGTTCAATTTCAATTCCGATATTTGTGAGAACTTGGCATGCGTGAATTATGTGAGTTATTAACTTGGTGTTATGGTCGTTTTGTGTTTTTGGGTTCGTTTGGTTTGGCTTTGTGTTCGTTTTGTTTTTCGGAACCTAGAGGATGGTTAAAGGGCATTTAGCTCACCTCGGGTTCCGGGCAGCGTATCTTGAGGTAGGGAATTCGGATTCAAATTTCGGAAGAGGTGTTGGACTCGTAATGAAGAAAGAAAACCAAGAAATCAAGATTTATATTTTTCTAAGCCCATTTGAACATCCGAATATCGACTGAAACAAGTACCTTGGGCCAAAAGCCCCATTCTTTGACTAGTTTTCACTTGTGGGACCACCATTAACCTAACCAAGCCTTAACCATGACTTTATACACTTGAGTTGTAACGCCCCGTTTTTTTGGTTATACATTACGTGATATTATGTGAATTATATTACTAAGTGTCTACAAGAAATTTTATCAACTTGTAATTTATGACATGATTCATATTTAATTGATTTGCGTTATTTAATTTCCTTGTTTTGAATACTTGCAATTATGATTTAAATTAAAACTTCGTGAATTCCATAACGTGAGTGTGTATTTGATTCTCCGAGCATGATTTAAGTGATTTAGCATAACATATATACTCAACTCCATTTCATCATATTCTTTTAGAGCCTTATATATATATATATATATATATATATAGATATATAGATAATTAACAACCATGCATGCCAAGTTGTAGCATCTCTAACTTGTAAATTCCTAAGAGGCAAGGGTTTGTGTTCAAATAACTTTTAATTAGCAAGACTTTTCTCCCCACTTTAATTATACTATGTATATATAAATATATATATATCTTGACTCATATTATATACATACACATATACATATATTATCTTCTTCATTTCATTCATGAGATAAGATCAAGAATCATTTCATGTCTCTCCTTCCCTCTTCCACATCGATCCAAACCATCAAGGAGGCAAGGGGGCCAAGTTTCATCCATTTCTATCCAAGAGATCAACCTACACATCTCCATCTTTTCTTCCCCTTCATCTCCTCCATCTTCAAGGTAAGAGCATGCATATTTCTTTGATGATTCATGATAGCAAAGTTCGGGTTTATGACTCTTTTGATGTTCTTGTGACTATATGAATCTTATATGATGGTTTTGAACTAGTTTCATACATTTATAACTTGAATTCATGAAGTTTGGAGCATGATTAATCATTTGACTTCATATTAGTTTCATGGATGAATTCTTGATGATCTATGCATGTTCCCATGGATTAAATGGTGCCTAATTGGTATATATGAGTTATGTGCATGATATATGTTGGTTTGGAGTGATTTAATTGCCTTGGTTCGGTGTTGTATTGATTTGGGAGCCAAATCTCGAGCCTTGCCCTGTTTTCCCTTCGTTTTGCTATTGTTATAGGATCCACGGGCGTGGATTTTTTATCTATGGCCGTGGATTTGTGTCCAGAACTTGGGATTTTTCGGCAGAGTAATCCACGGACGTGGATTTTTGTACATGTGGATCCTTTCCTGTTTTTAGCCTGAGTTTGTTTTGCTTCGTTTACCCCTCAAACGAACTCTGATTGACCTGATTTTTGAACCGACGGAAAGATCTTGAAGTCTAGAACAAACTCCAATTAGAATCACCTCATTATATTTTTTCATTTGTGAGATATAATCCATTATTTTTGGTGTCGCCACTTCACCACAACCTGCATTCATCCAACTTCGGGCGTACGCCATTTTCACCTCGCTTTGAACTAGAAAACGAGCCATATATCATTTTAAAGGTCTACTTGTATAGATTCATTCCCAACAAACAAAACTCAATTCCAACTTATAGAATTTAAGATATTCCAGTTTTTCCTGAGCATGCGCATTTTCGAAAATTGTCAACTTTTGCCCAACTTCACCAAAACCTCTCTTATTGCATTCCTTTCACTCTCTTAGCTCCAATATGTGAATTATATGATACATATACTTGATTAATTGATAAGTATGGTCCTACTTGACACTTCTTCGTACTTAATTGCTCAAATGTGATTGTGCGACTCCATGCCTTATATGAATTGGACGTGAAATATTTGAATGACATGAATACAGGACTCCTTGAGATTAATTTCATCTCTTAGGTATTAATTGGTTTTCATGCATGCGAAGTGTCACTTGATTGCTAGTTTTATTTATTTACATGAGCATAGCCGTGTGTCGTACTTGGTCTCATATTGAGTCTCGTCTCACGAGTTTCCATTATTTCCTTTCCTGTCCAGTTTTTTCTCCAGGGCGGAGATCATTGATCGTTGGGTACTTTCTTGTATCCTTGTCTGGTTCCGTCGCTCATTAGGTAAGGTTTAATTCTAGATATATAGAACCCCTACAACCTTATGTGGTGCTTTCGGCCAAAATGTATCTATATATCTATAGTTTTCCAAACCTTAAATGATTTTCAACTGATTTCATGGAACGGATTGATTGATTGATTGATTGATTGATTGATTGATTGATTGGGCGAGTAAGCATGTTCATGTTGGGCCCCGAGGGTAGTGTATTAAGCCAACCTGGAAAGCAAGGGCTGATGGGTAACTGTTACACTATCCTCACCATTTTGGGATCACCTCTGAATCCACCAGGAGGTTTGGTGGAGGAAGAAATCTCGTGCGTGGGAGTCAGGTTCCTGACGTACAACATGATTGGATGGTTGGGTCTTGCAAGCCCACCATCATCCGGAGGAAGAAGGGTTCATTAAACTGCTAATTGATCGCACGTTATTACTTGCATGATAACCTAATAAATTGAAACACTCAAGACTGTACACTTTTGGAGAAAGGTTGGAGAATTGCCCTCACTCGTCGGGCCACGTATTGAATTGATCATGATTGAATTATTAATTGTTTAGTTGTAATCTTGGACGAGTTCTACTTTATTTTTGAACTTATATTGCCTTCTTTTATAAAACCTTACCCGAGATTATAGCTTGCATGGTAATTGCGCTTATATTTATTTAAACCCCTCACTCAGTCTTTCATAGACTGACACCTCACATTTTCAAGTTTGCAGGGTGCGTGCTAGGCGGGATTGAGTCGGTCTTTTACTTTGGGTCTACCACTTGTCTTTCTCACTTTCATACATTTATTGATGCATATCTATTACTTATGAATTGTTATGGTATCTAGGTATATTATGACTTGTCTTTGAAGAATTGATATTGTATATATGGAGTTGATGGGAATGGCCTTGAAAGATCTTAAGAACATGAATGTATATTATGCTTCCGTCTATTGATTATGCATGTTTGTATTAAACTGAGCGTTAGTCCCGCCTAGCTAGTGAGTCATTTTTTTTATTGTCTCCCGTTATGGTGCTCGTTCCATATATATGTGGATTGAACTATAGTGCGGGGGATGTGGCTACCTAGCGTTCTGGGTGCTACATCCTAAGGTGGTATCAGAGCTCCAAGTTGCAAAACCGGAGTTCAAGTGTCGTGTCGTGTCAAGTCTAGGTCGTACGGCTTAGGAACAACTTGATAATTTGCGTATTGCATTGATTCCTGGCATTACTTGTTGACTCATTGCTATTAAATTGTTCGAATTTTGTGCATTCAATGTGATTTAATTTTCACTTTGTTGAATTATTTGTTTCATTTTGCATTAAATCCATGTCCTTGGCATCAATTATATGTCATGAGCATGTATTAACCGCATGCATTTATCCTTGAGATGGTTGTGAGTTCAGGTTATGAAGATGATATCAAACCACGGCCAATCTTTACGACAACCTCAGTCTATTACAAGTTCTTTTCTCTAGTCCAGAAGGGTAAAGGAATGCACCGGGAGAAAATTCATCTAATGCTTTGAGAGCAATGGCCTTCTTCCATCGAGTTAAGATTTAAGTGATAAGATCCGGAATAGAAGAATTAATTATGGAAGTAATTCACAAGCTCTAGGAAGTTAGAGGATAAAAGAGGAAAGTTTGCAAGCTATGGTATCAATGGAACATTCACTTAGGAGAAAGATGAATAGAGTCTCGAAGATGTTGGGTTCAAGGTTTCCATCAATAAGGAGTGATGTTTATAACTTGCAAAATAAACATATGAGTCCACATTATTAAAGAAGTTGGTTAACCGGGAACAAGAGGTTCATTTAACCCAAGAGAGAGAGAAGGAAGTTTTGCGGTTACTAAGGATTCAAGGTTTGGAATTTCAAACAAGACGAGGATCTTCAACTAGTTGGGACTAAAATCAAGTTGTAGGAGGAAAGTAATCAAGTTGTAGGAGGAAAGTAATCAAGTTGTAGGAGGAAAGTAAGTTAAATGATTCGGGTCAAGGTCAAAATTTGGGAATTAAGTTGAGATGAATCGAGACATTTTGGACTTTGAAATAAAGTTCGGATTGATTGAGAGGGATTTAAGAAATCGAGTAATCTTGGGTTTATTAAAACAACCAGTAGAAGAATAGAACATTGAAGTAATCAATGTAGCTCCACAAGGAATGAAGATAATTTGGATTTCGGGTTAAAAAGAAGTCGGATAGGAAGGAGTAAAGAGGATCGATCAATATAGTAGGTTCAAGTTCATAGAAATTCAAGATACTAAAGATTCTAACTCTAGTCGGATTGAGTCTAATTTTCAGCTCCAAGTTGAATTGCCATGGGATGAGGTTAAATTGGGAGATATGGAGCAACAATGGAAATGGTAAAGAAAGACAAAGATCTACTTGGAGAAATTAGGTGCTCTAGTGTAATTCATTTTGAAGGGTGAGTTCATTCAACTATTCAAGTTTATAAAGATCAAACTGAGAAATTAGTGATCAAAGATAATAACTATAGCAAAGACTAGGACCACATTTGGAGATTAATTCTCTAAGAAAAGTCAAGGTACTAACTTCATGGGTGTAGAGGAATTTGAATTCAAGAATCATAATCTCGGATTCTAACGTTATACAAGTTGATACAAGGAAATTGTGATCAAGGAGATAACTATAGAGAAGGTCTGGGCAACACTTGGGGATCGATAATTGGGAAAGAAATGGGTTCAAGAAGTTTAAATTTCGGGCCATGGATAGGTACAAGTTGATTCTAGAGAATTCTAAAGATTTAGAAGACCGTGGGTAACAAGAAATGACCAACAAATTCAAGGCAAGCTTGTGATTTAACAAACAAGGAACGACTGCCAAGCTAAAGGATGTAACTACGGTGACAGGGTCAATGCATTCATGAGCACGTGCATCATGCATTGTTTAAATTGTTTAAATTTCTTTAATTATATACGCATTCCTAATTGAGCTTAATTGTTCCAAAGTGTATAATTTTATTACTTACAAGTGTGACACATGCATTAGCATATTAACCCGACATGCATTGTTAAGTGTTTACTTGATAGGAACTCACCTCACCACACGTATCAAGTATTACTTCAATTGAGACACACCTGAATTATGAGAAGGCAAATAATTGGATTGCAAAGTATGGACCAAAAGGGAAAGAGCTATTGAGAGGCCAGGAAAAGTAGCCGAAAGTTGGGATGGAGGAAGTGGGTCGCTATTCCTACCAATCGCTTCAAAAGTAAGCATTAGAAACTTTCGGGACAGGAGGTATGATTAGAATAATTTATACCAAGGAAGCTAAATTTAAGGAATTGAGAATTTTCAAGTTAAGAAGTGATGTTACAAGCCAACGGGTAAGAATAGGCATTCTTAAGCGGGAGAGTCGACCGGGGAAATGACTTCAAAGTTATTGATGGGCTCAAATGGACTACTTTCAATAGAAGCAACAAAAATGCAAAAGTTACCAACAACGAGATTTCTTGGAAATGGAAAGGGGAAGGATTCGAAGACTTTCACTCTTGATGACTTTCAAGATTTAAATGAAGAAAATTAAGTGAGAATAATTTCAGAGAAGGCTAGGTGCTCCAAGAACCGGAGGTGAGTATTCGAGAAATGATGGTAAATTTAGTGCTCGTTTCGATTTCCAATTGGGGTGGAGGAATTTTCGGGAACAAGATCGGAAGTGATAGGGGGAGAGCCTGCCGGGGAACAACTTAAAACCAATGTTTGGACCTCACTTAGGGGAGTTGAAACTTTAAGGAAAGGTGGTTCTTTCTTTCCTTCTACCAGAACCATGTGAATGAAGTCTCCAATATTTTAAATTTCATACGCCCAAAGTTCTCAAAAAGGAGACTCCTAAAGCCGTAAGGATACATATCTTGAGCCGAGCTGAAATTAAAAGAAATTTGATGAGGAATGGGAGAGACAATGGTTTTTATAAGTGATTGAGCATACTTTGATCAAAGGTAAGAATTTTACAAGGAAAGCGATTGTCATTCAAGATCTGCGCGAAAGGATCACATGGGAGTTAATTCAATTGAGTATTGGAAATGGAATTCTTAAAAAGGAAATCACAACATGAACAAGATAGATTACCGACTCATCAGTTATTTTCTATGATGAACCGAGAATATTAAAAGGGTAGAAACCGAACTTTGAACTATCAAACAATTAGCTCGGGCATCGGAGGAGGTTAACTATATTTTGCGGGAAGAATGAGTGGGTTGGATTACTATCAAGAGCACAATCAAGAGTTGAAACTCCGGATTGTTGTATCGGGAAAGGATAAAGAATTCGATCGTGGGATGAAGATTGAGAGGATATTTAATACATACCGTGGGCATATTGAGGAAACGAGCCAGTTAAGGATCAGACTATGCAACGATACTGGAAAGTTATCAATTTCAAAGTTCATTACATCGGTGAACGGTACACCTAAACATGCATATCACGTGCACTATGCATTTTATTATTACTATTTATGGTTCTTTGTATTCGTTAATTGTTTGTATGACTAATTGGAATACTTAACCTCTTATACTTGCTCCTTACATGGCGGTTTGGGTGTGAGTGTTTATTTACTTGAGCTTAGGTTGTATGTTACTTGTTTGAGAGACGGGGTTCTCTCATTACTTGTTTGAGAGACGTTCTTTCTTTGTTTGTTCGAGAGACGGGGTGGCTCATTACTTGCTTGAGAGACAGGGTTCTCCCATTGCTTGTTTGAGAGACGGGGTTCTCTTGTGGCTTGTTTGAGAGACGGGGCTCTCTCGCCGCTTGTTTTAAAATTTAGAACTCGAGATTGAACCTGGGGACCAGGTCCTCTTAAGGGGGAGAGAGTTGTAACGCCCCGTTTTTCTGGTTATACATTATGTGATATTATGTGAATTATATTACTAAGTGTCTACATGAAATTTTATCAACTTGTAATTTATGACATGATTCATATTTAATTGATTTGCGTTATTTAATTTCCTTGTTTTGAATACTTGCAATTATGATTTAAATTAAAACTTCGTGAATTCCATAACGTGAGTGTGTATTTGATTCTCCGAGCATGATTTAAGTGATTTAGCATAACATATATACTCAACTCCATTTCATCATATTCTTTTAGAGCCTTATATATATATATATATATATATATATATATATATATATATATATATATATATATATAGATATAGATATATAGATAATTAACAACCATGCATGCCAAGTTGTAGCATCTCTAACTTGTAAATTCCTAAGAGGCAAGGGTTTGTGTGCAAATAACTTTTAATTAGCAAGACTTTTCTCCCCACTTTAATTATACTATGTATATATAAATATATATATATCTTGACTCATATTATATACATACACATATACATATATTATCTTCTTCATTTCATTCATGAGATAAGATCAAGAATCATTTCATGTCTCTCCTTCCCTCTTCCACATCGATCCAAACCATCAAGGAGGCAAGGGGGCCAAGTTTCATCCATTTCTATCCAAGAGATCAACCTACACATCTCCATCTTTTCTTCCCCTTCATCTCCTCCATCTTCAAGGTAAGAGCATGCATATTTCTTTGATGATTCATGATAGCAAAGTTAGGGTTTATGACTCTTTTGATATTCTTGTGACTATATGAATCTTATATGATGGTTTTGAACTAGTTTCATACATTTATAACTTGAATTCATGAAGTTTGGAGCATGATTAATCATTTGACTTCATATTAGTTTCATGGATGAATTCTTGATGATCTATGCATGTTCCCATGGATTAAATGGTGCCTAATTGGTATATATGAGTTATGTGCATGATATATGTTGGTTTGGAGTGATTTAATTGCCTAGGTTTGGTGTTGTATTGATTTGGGAGCCAAATCTCGAGCCTTGTCCTGTTTTCCCTTCGTTTTGCTGCTGTTATAGGATCCACGGGCGTGGATTTTTGATCCACGACCTTGGATTTGTGTCCAGAACTTGGCATTTTTTGGCAGAGTAATCCACGGGCGTGGATTTTTGTACATGGAGAAATCCACGACCGTGGAACCTCTCCTATTTTTAGCCGGAGTTTGTTTTGCTTCGTTTACCTCTCACGCGAACTCTGATTGACCTGATTTTTAAACTAACGGAAAGCTCTTGAAGTCTAGAACAACTTCCAATTGTAATCACCTCATTATATTTTGTCATTTGTGAGGTATAATTCATTATTTTTGATGTCGCCACTTCACCGACAATCTGCATGCATCCAACTTCGGGCGTGCACCATTTTCACCTCGCTTTGAACTAGAAAATGAGCCATATATCATTTTAAAGGTCTACTTGTCTAGTTTAATTCTCAACAAACAAAAATCAATTCCAACTTCTAGAATTTAAGATATTCTAGTTTTTCCTCAGCATGCGTATTTCCGAAAATTGTCAACTTTTGCCCAACTTCACCAAAACCTCTCTTATTGCATTCCTTTCACTCTCTTGGCTCCCATATGTGAATTATATGATATATATACTTGATTAATTGATAAGTATGCTCCTACTTGACACTTCTTCGTACTTAATTTCTCAAACGTGATTGTGTGACTCCATGCCTTATATGAATTGGACGTGAAATATTTGAAGGACATGAATATAGGACTCCTTGAGATTAATTTCATCTCTTAGGTATTAATTTGTTTTCATACATGCTAAGTGTCACTTGATTTCTAGTTTTATTTATTTACATGAGTATGGTCGTGCGTCATACTTGGTCTCATATTGAGTCTCGTCTCACGAGTTTCCATTATTTCCTTTCTTGTCCAGTTTTTTCTCCGGGGCAGAGATCATTGATCATTGGGTACTTTCTTGTATCCTTTTTTTGTTCCGTCGCTCGTCAAGTGAGGTTTAATTCTAGATATATAGAACCCCTACTACCTTATGTGGTGCTTTCGGCCAAAATGTATCTATATATCTATAGTTTTCCAAAGGTTAATGAATTTCAACTGATTTCATGGAGCGGATTGATTTATTGATTGATTGGGCGAGTAAGCATGTTCACGTTGGGCCCCGAAGGTAGTATATTGAGCCAACCGGGAAAGCAAGGGCTGACGGGTAACTCTTGCACTATCCTCACCATTTTGGGATCGCCTCTGAATCCACCAGGAGGTTTGGTGGAGGAAGAAATCCCATGGGTGGGAGTCACGTTCCTAACGTACAACACTATGATGCATGGACACGGACACGGCGACACGGACACGACACGGATACGGCGACACGGATTTTTTCTTGAATTTCCCACGTAGGGAGTGTCGGACACGAGTGTCCGACACGACACGACACGGCAAAATGATATTTTTAGAAGTGTCCGTACATCACAGGTACAACATGATTGGATGGTTGGGTCTTGCAAGCCCACCATCACCCTGAGGAAGAAGGGTTCATGAAACTGCTAATTGATCGCACGTAATTACTTACATGATAACCTAATAAATTGAAACACTCACGACTGTACACTTTTGGAGAAAGGTTGGAGAATTACCCTCATTCGTCGGGCCACGTATTGAATTGATCATGATTGAATTATTAATTGTTTAGTTGTAATCTCAGGCGAGTTCTACTTTATTATTGAAGTTATTACCTTCTTTTATAATACCTTACCCGAGATTATAGCTTGCATGGTAATTGCGCTTATATTTATTTAAACCCCTCACTCAGTCTTTCATAGACTGACACCTCACATTTTCAGGTTTGCAGGGTGCGTGCTAGGCGGGATTGAGTCGGTCTTTTACTTTGGGTCTAGCACTTGTCCTTCTCACTTTCATGCATTTATTGATGCATATCTATTACTTATGAATTGTTATGGTATCTAGGTATATTATGACTTGTCTTTGAAGAATTGATATTGTATATATGGAGTTGATGGGAATGACCTTGAAAGATGTCAAGAACATGAATGTATATTATGCTTCTGTTTATTGATTATGCATGTTTGTATTCAGCTGAGGGTTAGTCCCGCCTAGCTAGTGAGTCATTTTTTTTTATTGTCTCCCGTTCGCTATAGGCTTGATTCATGTATGGGTGCTCGTTCCATATGTGGATTGAACTATAGTGCGGGGGATGTGGCTACCTAGCGTTCCGAGTGCTACATGAGTTAAGCCCCTTTTTTGCCTCACCTCAGCCATTTCGAACCAAACCCAAGAAAGGAAGAGAAAGGCTCCCCAACATCAACTCCAAGGAGAAACAAAGGAAAGAAGAAGCAACTATTCACCTTTGAAGATTTTGAGTTCTTAGCTCTACCATTTCTTCTCCAATCAAAGAGGTAAGTCCATTTTTGACATCTCCATGTCTATATAGTTTATTTAAGTCCAATTTGATGAGTTTTCACCATGGATTGTATGAGTTTGGGTGTATATAGTGAATAGTAAGGGTTTGACATGTTTGGTTGAATTTGGAGTGATCTTGTGTAGATTTCTTGAAAGTTATGCATCCTAATTGGTCTTAAGACATCATATAATAAGTGTATGGTTGGAATTTGCATGAAAGTCTTGGATTCATTAGGTTTCATTTTGGGTTTTGAAACTTTTGGCATGAATATGAATATATGCACCTCCCTTACATTCCTCCTTGTATATCTTCATGTATGCATGAGTTTATGACTTGATATGGTATGCATTTGGTTGAGTTTTGAGTTGGTTTCATGCATTTTGGCCTCCCACTTTGTTCTTGCCCTATTTTTACTTTGTTTTGCTGCTGGAGAGGGATCCACGGGCATGGATTTTGGTCCACGGGCGTGGATTTGTGTCCAGAAACTTGGGATTTTCGGCAAGAAGAATCCACGGGAGTGGATTTTTGTACATGGAGAAATCCACGGCCATGGATCCTTCTCTATTTTCAGCCTGAGTTTGTTTTATTTCGTTTACCCCTCAAACGAACTCTGATTTACCAGATTTTTGAACCCATAGAAACCTCTTGAAGTCTAGAAGATTCTGCCAATTGGAATTTCCTAAATATCTTTTCCCATTTGTGAGATATAATCAATTTTTTTTGGTGTCACCACTTCTTCGGAAATCTGCACTCAGCCAACTTCGGGCCTACGCCATTTTCAACTCGCTTTGAACCATGATTTGAGCTATATACCATTTGAAAGGTCTATTTGTCTAGTTTCTTATCCAACCAACCAAACTCAATTCCCATTTCTTAAACACAAGATATTCTCAGTTTTCCACAGCCTAGACGTTTCGAGAATTTCCAGTTTTGACCTCTTGTCGCCCGGAGCCACCCTTTTTGTGTTTTCTTCCATTTTGCTTGTACTTATCCAACTTTTTTATCTTGTATTTGTTGGAAAACACGAATCAGAAAGCAGCGGAATTTAAAAAATTTCCCAACAAAAGGACCTTGGACTCGCAATCGTGTAACCAAATTCGTAGAGATAGAAAACTTACTTTTCTTTTATTCTTTCTTGAAGCGTTTCAAGCCACCCAAGAACGCTCTTCTCGGGGCTTGATCCCCTCTCCTTGGTAAAGCTCGAATCTTTAAACTTCTAACTTGAAGTCTCTAGAGAAAGTCCACCAACTTGATCACAATCTAACTAGTAAGGATGCTAGTTCTCTAGTTAATGTTTAGGCTTAACCTAGGGTTTTATTTAATCTTGGAGAAAGGAAGGTGTTCAACACATGAACCAAAAGAATTGCCAATTAGCTCCTAGAGGAGCTCGAGCTCCCCTATTTATAGAGAGAGGGTGCCGAAATTCCTAGTCCTTAATGGGCTACGATTTTGGTCTCTCTCTCTCCTATTACTTGATCATCAAGTAATTTTGACTTTGACTTTGAATTCTAATTCAAATCAACTTCCAAGAGAGCTAAAATATCCAAACTATTTTTGGATAATTTTATACTTTATTTATTTAAAATAAATAACTTATTTTATCTAATTAATTAATTCATAATTAATTAACTAGATTATTTTTCTCCAAAATAAGACTTTCTTTTTAATTCAAAATTAAACCAAAGTCTATTAAATAATTAACAAATTAATTATTTAATATATATATATATATATTGTATATATATATATATATTCACGCGTGTGACACGTGTCACAAGGACACATGTCACTCACGTGACCCATACGTGTGGTTTCACACGTGTGGAACCCTCTAGGCCCGATTAACTCGTTTAATCATTTTTAAGCCTCAACTCATGTAACCAAGTTGTTGTGTGTGACCCTCTAGGTTCTCAATTCAATTAGCAGTGACCCTAATTAATTAATTCACTAATTAATTAATCAGTCCACAGATTAAAAGACCATAGTCTAGCAACAGGTGTTTAACCCCTAGCTGAATTGGAATGTTCGGATTCGACAGAACCTTTAAGTCATTGATTAATGTGAGATACAATCCTCCTACTTACTATCTCTCAACCAAGATCTAGGGTAAGGGAATAATCAGAACCCTAATAATCCGGTCTTAAAGCTAAGTGCATTTCATATCCATTTGATCTCAATCCAAGAAACCCTTTTCTTGATGTCTTAATCTACTGCCTTGGCCAAGGACTCCATATGGCATATGAATGACTTACATAATAAGAGATCACCTTGCAAATACAAGTGTAGGTCCTTTCTTGATTCTCATTCACTTTCATGAATCACTTGTGCAGCCCCAGCATAAGCCTTGAATCAGTTGTCTAAGGCGACACCCTTTAAAGCTTATACCTAAGACTACAGAGTTAACTCATAAAGTGACAAGGAACCTCAAGTCTAAGGATCAATTAATCACATCAATGACTCGTGAGATATTTCCTAATCTGGAAGTTTCCATTTCCTGAAATAGAAACTTCCTTTCCCATTTAGGAATGTTCTCACATGGGGCACCTCAGTGAACTTACTTATTAAAGTAAGCACCCTCATGTATCACGCACGTATCAACTATACACTTTACACCTCCATGAAACAAGGTGGTCCTTCTTAAGGGCGTGATCACACAAGCAAGCCTTAGAGGAGTCAGGTTGACACTCCCACTGTCTGTAGGACTCATCGGCTTGGAGTATTTTACTAATCATGACTTATGTGATATAGGGCTCGTTTCATGAACCATTTCACCTAAATGGTAGAGTCCTAAAGTCATCAGGATTAGGGGAGTTCTCATACATGCACAGCTAAAGTAAACGCATACCAAACAAGAGCATATAAAGAAGTGTTGCCTCAATTCGTTATTTCATTCAAAGATTGTCTGTGATTACAATAAGGAAAAGCACAAAGCGGATATACAATCGGCTTTCTAGGGCACTATTCCTAATAATCTCCCACTTGCCCGTCAAAGCCATTCTGAAGCTACTCTAAGTCCCATCTTCTGAAGATGACCTTGGAAAGCTTCTCGACTAAGGGGTTTAGTAAGTGGATCTGCCACGTTCTCTGTTGATGTGACCCTCTCAATTTGCACATCTCCTCTTTTGATAATATCACGGATTAGGTGATACTTCCTCATAATGTGCTTGGTCCGTTGGTGAGATCTTGGTTCTCTTGCTTGACCAACCGCCCCAGTGTTGTTACAAAACACAGTAATGGGATCTTTCATGCTAGGAACAACATTCAACTCTTGAATGAAGTTTCTAATCCAAACACCTTCCTTAGCTGCATCATTTGCAGCTAAGTATTCGGCCTTAGTGGTCGAATCTGCAGTGGTAGTTTGCTTGGAACTCTTCCAACTCACTGCTCCGCCGTTTAGGCAGAAAATGTATCCTGACATTGACTTAAAATCATCTAAGCCAGATGCAAAGCTCGCATCATAGTATCCTTCGATAGTAAGATCTTTCTGACCTCCGTAAACTAAGAATAAATCTTTAGTACTTTTCAAGTACTTAAGAATATTCTTCACGGCAGCCCAGTGACCATCTCCAGGGTCAGATTGGAAACGACTTGTTACACTAAGTGCATAAGCCACATCCGGTCGAGTACATAACATTGCATATATTATGCTACCTATTGCTGATTCATAAGGTGTATGAGTCATTCTTTCCTTCTCAAGGTTAGTCTTAGGACACATCTTCTTTGAAAGACATGTTCCTACACTCATAGGAAGGTTCTTAACCTTTGCTGACTCCATATTGAATCTCTTCAATACTTTGTCAATGTACATCGACTGTGATAGTCCTATTAACCTTCTAGATCTATCTCTGTAGATTTTAATTCCAAGGATATAGGACGCATCACCAAGATCTTTCATCTCGAATTGGTTCGATAACCATAACTTAGTTACTTTCATGTCATCCTTGGAATTCCCAATAAGAAGGATGTCATCAACATAAAGTACTAAGAATTGCACTGAGGTCTCCAATTCCTTTCTATACACACAGGACTCATTCGAAATTTGAATGAAGCCAAACGATTTGACTGATTCATCAAATCGAATGTTCCAATTCCTAGAAGCCTGTTTCAATCCATAGATTGATCTTTAGAGTTTGCAAACCTTTTGCTCACTCCCACTGAATGTGAAACCTATGGGTTGCTCCATATAAATGTCTTTGTCAATGTCACCATTGAGAAAGGCAGTTTTCACATCCATTTGCCATATCTCATAGTCATAATATGCAGCAATGGCAAGCATGATCGGAATAGACTCTTGCATTGCAACTGGCGAAAAGGTTTCATCAAAGTCCACGCCGAGTCTTTGAGTGAATCCTTTTGCAACCAGTCTTGCTTTGTAGGCTGCAATGCTTCCATCAACTCCAAGCTTTCTCTTAAAGATCCATTTGCAACCTATGGGTTTGACCCCATCAGGCAAATCTACCAAGGTCCAAACTTGGTTGGAGTTCATGGAATCTATTTCGGATTTCATGGCTTCTATCCACTGTTCAGAGTCAGAATCTGAAAGTGCCTCCTCATATGTTAAAGGATCATTATCCTTTTAAGAGATTTCATGGAAGAATCCATACCATCTCTCCGGCTGTCTAGGAGTGCGTTCAGAACATCTTAGAGGAGGATTTTCATGTGTATCGAAATTCGTGATTGGTTGTAGTTGATCAGAAGGGGACGTTTCTTCAGTGGGTGGTGTGGGATCACTTTGTACTTCTTCTAATTCTATGATCTTGCCTTTCTTTTCTTTAAGGAACGGTTCCTCAAGAAAAGTGGCATTTCTTGAAACAAACACCTTTTGCTCAGATTGATCATAGAAGTAGTATCCTATGGATTCCTTAGGATAACCTACAAAGTAGCATAAGTTAGAACGAGATTCTAACTTATCTCTCACTGTCCTCTTCACGTAAGCAGGACAACCCCAAATTCTTAAGTAAGAATAACTAGGGATTTTACCATGCCACATTTCATAGGGCGTTGTAGGGACTGATTTAGAGGGAACTAGATTCAAAATCTTTGCTGCACTTTCTAGGGCATAACCCCAGAAAGAAGGTGGTAAGTCAGTGAAACTCATCATGGAATGATCCATATCAAGTAGGGTTCGATTCCTTCTCTCAGAAACTCCATTAAGCTGAGAAGTTCCCGGAGGAGTCCACTGAGAGATAATCCCATTATCTTTGAGATGATTAAGGAATTCTTCACTAAGATACTCGCCTCCTCGATCAGATCGAAGTGCTTTGATCTTGTGACCAGTTTGGTTCTCAACCTCCTTTTGAAATTCTAAGAATTTCTCAAAAGCTTCAGATTTATACTTCATTAAGTATACATAACCATACCGACTGAAGTCATCAGTAAAGGTTATGAAATACTGATGATTGTTTCTTGTGCTTACACTGAGCAGTCCACAAACATCAGTATGGATAAAATCCAAAACCTTAGTGGCACGTTCCACAGTTCCTTTAAAAGGGACTTTGGACATTTTTCCTTTGAGACAGGATTCGCAAGAAGTTAACTCCTTAAGATCATTTTCAGAGAATGATCCTAAAGTGTTTATCTTGCTAATTCTGTTCTTGGAAATGTGTCCTAATCTAGCGTGCCATAAGGGAGCTGAAACTTTGTCATCTCTCTTACGCTTCATTTCTCGTTGTATATTCATAATATTGATATTTTGAGTTAGATAAAGTCCATTACTTAGAGTACCGATGTGAACGGAAGAGTTGCTCCGTTTGATAAAGTATTTACCATTCTTAATATAAGTTTCATAACCTTCACAATCTAATATTGGAACTGAAATTATATTACGAATAATGCTCGGTACATAAAGGACTTTATTTAAGACTAACTCAAAACTACCTAAATCTAATCTAATTGTGCCTAAAGCTCGAGCTTCAACGTTTGAGCCATCGTCGATCTTCAAGACACATTCTCCTTCTTTGAGTTGTTGGAGTTCACTTAGCATCTGTATATCATTACAGATATGAGTTCCACAACCGGTATCAAGTACCCAAGAACTAGAATTAATAGAAAGATTTACTTCAACGAGAAAGATACCTTTCTTTAGAGTAGCCTTGTACTCTGGGCAGTTTCTCCTCCAATGTCCCGCTTTGCCACAATGGAAGCAAACATCCTCTTTCTGATCACGCATCTTCTTTTGGGCCTTCCCCTTCGAAATGCCACCAGTGGGCCTAAGGGGTTTCTTCTTCTTCTTTTGGGCCTTTTTGCCCTTACCTTTAGAAGGCCCAGAAGAGGAAGATGGAGCATTCACCATCAAAACCTTATTGTCCTTCTTGATCGTGCTTTCAGCAGTCACAAGCTGACTAATCAGCTCAGCTACAGTAGCACCAGCATGATTCATGTTGAAGTTAAGGACAAATGGGTTGAATGATGGTGGGAGTGAAGCCAGCAACAAATCCACTGAAAGCTCATCTTTCAGTGGCATGTCCATGGAAGTAAGTTTCTCAGTAAGGGCAAGAAACTTGAGTCCATATTCATGGACACTTGAACCTTCCCTCATTCTCAAGTGGAACAATTCCTTTGAAGTGTTATACCTTGTAACACGTTCATGAGGGCGGTAAAGTTACTCTAAGTGGTTGTAAATTTCCCAAGCAAATTCCATGGCCTCATGTTGCCTTTGCAAGTCCGGAGACATGTTAGCCAACATAAGGCAACGGGCTTGGAGATTATCATCCTTCCACTTCTGAATCGCATCCCGCTCGGCCCGAGTGGGAGCCTCCCCTTCGGGACTAGGCTCCCCTTCGAAGAGAATATAAGTTCTCTTCTCAGAATCTAAAATGATTTTTAGATTCCTCAGCCAATCAGAATAGTTGGGACCAGTCAACTTGTTTGACTCGAGGATCGATACAAGAGGGTTTTTGGTTGCCATTTCAAAACACGTAGAAAAATCACAGAATCTACGACCTAAATGGTAAAACAGAGAACTAGTGAGCATGCTAAATTATAACGATATACAAAAGATAAGGTCTTTAATCTAATGTAGCTCCCACTGTTTTTCAAAGATCTATAATTCCCAAAGATCTAAGAGGAACACGTTTCCCAATGGGTACTAAGATCCTAGGCATTTTACCTCGAACCCACGACTCGCGGACATTCTAAGTAAGAACCCTAGGTAGGTACAACTTACCAATTCTAACACCTTTAGAACTCTTAGTAGTTGTTTTTGCATCACCTATCTTTCAATATGGACCCACGACTCGTGCGACATCTATATTTACTTAGGCGTTAAGTTTAACCCATCAATCATAAGATCATGACCAAAACTTAGTTCGAACGACCCACGACTCGCGGACATCGCCCTTGCTAAAATTGACCACGAAATATTGACCATTTAAAATGATCAATTAGGTAACTAAGAACTAATAAGCTCCACTAGTTATCCCACGACTCGCGGACAATAACTAGCTTCACTTACTAAACTTAAAACCTATTAATGGAATGCTAGGAATTTAATTCAAAATTTGCATCTCGAATTAAACACCTATTTGTTCGAAATTAGCTTAATATTTAATGGGAATTTTCGAATCAACCGGAGAGTTGTCCGGTTCGACCTCACCAACATATATGTTATCCAATTTTATTAGTCTTGATTAATGCAAGTACACTTAAATGCATTTCAAACAAGCACATAAACAGATAACATGTTCTAGCATGATACTAACATGTAGTGATCATGGGTTCTACCTATCTTATGCGTGATATGTGGGAGCCACTCCACAATCACAAGTTCTAACATACATGCCACATAAACAGTTTAAATCACATAAGGGAAAGCGGTAACAAAATACGAGCCCTATCTCTATTACATTTAACAATTGAGATCCCCCTCCCTAACATTTTGAGGGGTCTTCACTTATGGCCTCCTTGTTACTTGAATGTGGTCCATCTTACTCCATGGGTGCAATGTCTCCAAAATGAAAATAAAACCTCACCACCTATCTCTACTCTCAAATTACAATAAAAAAAAAAAGACATAAAGTAATAAGGCTCAATCTTCATATTGGCCTTAGACAATTACACGGGGCATACCCCGGCCTCAAAAACAGTAATATGGAAAGCCACATAATAAATCACATAACAGTACGCACATAAGTGAGGCTCCAACCTCAATTGAAAAACGCAACTATAGCGCTCCAACCCCAATTTAAACCATCCATGTGCATAAATTAAAACCATACATAGATCTAAACCCATGATCACCTAACATGCTTTTGCGAGAATTTAAATTTAACCAATAAATTAAAATTCCCGTTTCAAGTCCTAATGACTTAAAACACGACTTGATGTGAGTCTTATTTATAAAAGTTTTCAATAAATCCTAATTTAACAAAACAAATAAAATACCAATTAATTTCTGAAAATTAATAATTTTATCAAGAATGCAATTTCCCAAAATATAAACCATTTCTATTTCTCAAAAATCCCAATTTTAAGTTTTATTAAAAAATTAAAAATAAATATTCAAAAATAAAATTTTAAAATTAAAATAATAATTGGGACTGGATTGAACGAAACACGAAAAATGGATTACAAAGGAAAACGGGGCCCGCACGCGAAAGGGCTGCCAGCGCGGCTGAGGCCGCGCGCTCGGCCAGTGCGGGCGGGCGATGGGCTGCCAGTCTCGGCTGCCCTGGGCGGGTGCGCCCTCCCGCGCGGTTGCGGGTGCGCCCTCCCGCGCGTGCTGGGCGGCTGCCCTACGCGCGGCTAGGCCAGGCGGGCGGTGCGCGCGAAGCCCGCGCGCGCGACTCCTTCGCGCGCGGGGGTTTCGCGTGTTCGTCGTATTCCGTATTTTCGTGTCGTGTTTTCGTTCAAAAGCAAAACCAATCCAAGAAATCCAAAAAACAGTTTATACAGTTTCAAATCTAAAATAGTTTTCAAAAATTAAATTTTGCAAAAACCAATTTTCAGAAACTTTCAGGAAAAAATACAGTTTCATAATTCAGGCTTTCTAAAACAATTACAAATACTCAATCACATCAAGCCTAAGAATTTCTACCAAATTCAGTATAATTGAGACGAATCAGAAACACGATTAACGAGGTGGCTCTGATATCACTTGTTGGAAAACACGAATCAGAAATCAGCGGAATTTAAAAAATTTCCCAACAAAAGGACCTTGGACTCGCAATCGTGTAACCAAATTCGTAGAGATAGAAAACTTACTTTTCTTTTATTCTTTCTTGAAGCGTTTCAAGCCACCCAAGAACGCTCTTCTCGCGGCTTGATCCCCTCTCCTTGGTAAAGCTTGAATCTTTAAACTTCTAACTTGAAGTCTCTAGAGAAAGTTCACCAACTTGATCACAATCTAACTAGTAAGGATGCTAGTTCTCTAGTTAGTGTTTAGGCTTAAGCTAGGGTTTTATTTAATCTTGGAGAAAGGAAGGTGTTCAACACATGAACCAAAAGAATTGCCAATTAGCTCCTAGAGGAGCTCGAGCTCCCCTATTTATAGAGAGAGGGTGCCGAAATTCCTAGTCCTTAAGGGGCTAGGATTTTGGTCTCTCTCTCTCCTATTACTTGATCATCAAGTAATTTTGACTTTGACTTTGAATTCTAATTCAAATCAACTTTCAAGAGAGCAAAAATATCCAAACTATTTTTGGATAATTTTATACTTTATTTATTTAAAATAAATAACTTATTTTATCTAGTTAATTAATTCATAATTAATTAACTAGATTATTTTTCTCCAAAATAAGACTTTCTTTTTAATTCAAAATTAAACCAAAGTCTATTAAATAATTAAAAAATTAATTATTTAATATATATATACAATATATATATATATATATTCACGCGTGTGACACGTGTCACAAGGACACGTGTCACTCACGTGACCCACACGTGTGGTTTCACACGTGTGGAACCCTCTAGGCCCGATTACCTCGTTTAATCATTTTTAAGCCTCAACTCATGTAACCAAGTTGTTGTGTGTGACCCTCTAGGTTCTCAATTCAATTAGCAGTGACCCTAATTAATTAATTCACTAATTAATTAATCAGTCCACAGATTAAACGACCATAGTCTAGCAACAGGTGTTTAACCCCTAGCTGAATTGGAATGTTCGGATTCGACAGAACCTTTAAGTCATTGATTCATGTGAGATACAATCCTCCTACTTACTATCTCTCAACCAAGATCTAGGGTAAGGGAATAATCAGAACCCTAATAATCCGGTCTTAAAGCTAAGTGCATTTCATATCCATTTGATCTCAATCCAAGAAACCCTTTTCTTGATGTCTTGATCTACTGCCTTGGCCAAGGACTCCATATGGCATATGAATGACTTACATAATAAGAGATCACCTTGCAAATACAAGTGTAGGTCCTTTCTTGATTCTCATTCACTTTCATGAATCACTTGTGCAGCCCCAGCATAAGCCTTGAATCAGTTGTCTAAGGCGACACCCTTTAAAGCTTATACCTAAGACTACAGAGTTAACTCATAAAGTGACAAGGAACCTCAAGTCTAAGGATCAATTAATCACATCAATGACTCGTGAGATATTTTCTAATCTGGAAGTTTCCATTTCCTGAAATAGAAACTTCCTTTCCCATTTAGGAATGTTCTCACACGGGGCACCTCAGTGAACTTACTTATTAAAGTAAGCACCCTCATGTATCACGCACGTATCAACTATACACTTTACACCTCCATGAAACAAGGTGGTCCTTCTTAAGGGCGTGATCACACAAGCAAGCCTTAGAGGAGTCAGGTTGACACTCCCACTGTCTGTAGGACTCATCGGCTTGGAGTATTTTACTAATCATGACTTATGTGATATAGGGCTCGTTTCATGAACCATTTCACCTAAATGGTAGAGTCCTAAAGTCATCAGGATTAGGGGAGTTCTCATACATGCACAGCTAAAGTAAACACATACCAAACAAGAGCATATAAAGAAGTGTTGCCTCAATTCGTTATTTCATTCAAAGATTGTCTGTGATTACAATAAGGAAAAGCACAAAGCGGATATACAATCGGCTTTCTAGGGCACTATTCCTAACAGTATTTGTGTGTGAATGAGCTAATATGCTTTATGGTTTGCATTTATGTTATGACTTGAACTTTTGTGTATGTATATGAACTTGATTGCTCGACGTGCTTTCTCTTGTTAAGTCTTATGCATCATTTGCATCATATGAACTTTTCGAGAGTATATTTGGTACATTTTGAGTCTAAGAGTATCCCTTCGTTTCTTTTATTCAGCTCTTGGTCCCGTGGGTAGCAAGGAAGTTCCCTAAGCGTCCGTTTACGTCCGTTGCATATCCTTTTGTTCCACTTACGTGGAAAGGTGAGGTTTTGTTCTTTTAGTTAATATGACCTACAACCCTAATTTGTATTTTGAACCCGTATGCGATTTATATATATATGTATATAGATACGTGTTGAATAAGTATTTCGTGGGATTTGTCCCGTTTTGTCATGAGACTTTGAAAACGCTTTTATACGTATATATACTCTATTTTCGTTGCTCTCTTGAAAAGCTTTGGTAAGTGTGTGTGTGTAAGCAAGATAAGCTTTGTGATAAGTGTAAGTGTAAGTTTGGGCCCCGTAGGAGTGGTATGTGATCTCGGGTCGGCCATGGGGTCGCCAAGCTCTCTCATCAACACAACTCCACAAAAGGGAGGCTTAGCCCATCCTCGGGAGGTCGAGGGGAAGGCGGGTCTTCTTGAACCGACAGTGTGCTACGTGACCCGTCGAAGGAGCGGGCGAATCCCCCGTCTCATTAAGTTTATAAGTAGGGTTGAGGGGTAGCGCCTCTCTCCCCAAATGGTGTTTGGGTGGGATTGATTTATGAGTTTTGCTTATGTTATGGAGTAAGTGGGTTGGAACTCGTTCTCGCCGAGTTAGTTATGCTTTGTTTATGGTTATGAAACGGGGGTGGATTTCTAAACTTTAAAACTTGGTTGATTTTGGCCTTCAGCCTTAAACCCTCTTCCTTATACGTAGTACCACGGGATAAAATGTTTTAGATTGCAAAAACCACACCCGGTTCATGAACCCCCTTCAGCTTTGATTATGCTTTGTTCTTATATATATACGTATGGGTGCGTGTGTTAGCCCCCTCACCAGTCTTTAGGACTGACCCTCATTGTTGTTTCCCCTTTTTCCCCCTTTTTGCTTGGAGGTTGAGCTAGGCGGTTGTCTTGTGTCGTGGTTGTGGATAGCTCGAGTCCCATGCATTGTATTTTTGTTTCCTTAGGCATTTTGCTAGTTTTGAAATATGTATAAACTTATGTCTAAGAATTTTGGATTTTGGATAATTGTATGACTTAATTTGGCCCGGGTTGGGCGTGACATGTTTAATTGTTTTAGTTACCCTTAGTTGGAAAGCATGTATGTTTGGCTATTTGAAATCCTGGTGCTTCCGCATTCGTTATGTATTTTTATTGCGCACTTTGAGTAGGGTCAAGACCGCCTAGCAAGGGGTTGTGTTTTGTTTGTCACCCGTTCTCCATGGCTTGATGCATAGGCGGAGTCCCCATTTCGTTTCACGTGTCGGGCTATGTTGCGGGGGGATATGGCGCCCTTCGCTCCGGGGTGTTACAAGCCCTTTGCTTTCCCGGTTGGCTTAATGCACTGCCCTCGGGCCCACAGTGCAGTATAATATACTCACCAAATCAATCAATCAATTCAGTCCGTTCAGTTCATTCATGAGATCCATTTAAAATCAATAAGGTTTGGAAAACTATAGATATATAGATACATTTTGGCTTAAAACATCACATAGGGTAGTATGGGTTCTATATATCTAGAATTTAAACCTCACCTGACGAGCGACGGAACAAGACAAGGATACAAGAAAGTGTCTATACGATCAATGATCTCCGAAATAACATGTACTCGTGAGATGAAACTCAATATGAAACCAAGTATGACGCACGACAATGTTCATGTAAATAAATGAACTCCCAACACCTTAATATCCAAATGACTTAGCAATCAAGTGACACTTAAACATGTATGAGAATCAATTAACATCTAAGATATGAAATTAAGTCTCGAGGAGTCACATATTCATATCATTCAAACATTTCAAGTTTAATTCGTATCAGGCATGGAGTCACATAATCACGTTTGAGCCATTAAGTACCAAAAAATGTCAAATAGGAACATGATTAACAATAAACCAAGTATATCAATCATAGAAACCACATACGGGAGCCAAAAGAGTGAAGGGAATGCAAGAAGGGAAACCGACAATTTTTTGAAACGCACATGCTGTAGGAAAACTGGAATATCTTGAGTTCTAGAAGTTGGAATTGAGTTTTTCTTGTTGTGTATGAAACTAGGCATAAATACCTTTCCGAGGATATATGGCTCGTATTCTAGTTCAAAACGAGGAGAAAATGGCGTACGCTCGAAGTTAGGTGATTGCAGATTTATGGTAAAGTGACGACACCAATTTAAAATGGTTATATCTCTCAAACTGAAAACGATAATGAGGTGATTCCAATTGGAGAGTGTTCTAGACTTCAATAGTTTTCCAACAGTTCAAAAATCAGGTCAATCGGAGTTTGTTTGAGGGGGTAAACACCCATTTGAAAAATGAACTGGAAGTAGAAACGGGGTGTTTGGAAGCTCTCGGGTGAGGCAGTAGGTTCCCAAACGGGGGTTTGGTGTTATAAATAGGTCCCCAAACGGGCGTTTGGAAGAGATCTGGGTAAAAAAAAAAAGGGAAAAACAGGGCATACACTCAGAAATGGCTCCCAAGCCTTCCCAAGACCAAACCACATCAAGAAATCAACTCAAAACTATCATATAACATGCATATGGTTCATATATATCAATTAGGCTTCAATTACTCCAAGAATACTTGTATAAATTCATCAAAACCTAACATGAATCCTTAGAAATTGGAAATTATCACTCATGCTCATACCTTCATGTAACTTATGATGGAAATGCATTAACAAGTTCATGATGATCACAAATATTCCATTTCAAGTCAAGGAATTCCGATTATTTACAAACCCTAACAAATATTCAAATTCCATCAATTATACCAACATATATCTTACCTTGAAAGTGGAAGAAATGGAAGGAAATGAAGATAATAAAGTCTTGAGCTTAGATTCTTGAAGAAAATGGAAGGAAATCTTGGTCTCTTGCTCCTTAGGTTGGATCGATATATGAGAGGGAGAGAGAGAGAGAGAGATGGAAATATCTTAGCTTATCTCTTGGAAGAAAAATGAAGATAAGGTATGTATATGTGTATGTATATAATTATATGAGTCAAGCTATATATATATGTGTGTGTGTGTGTGTGTATACATTGTATATAATTAAAGTTGGATGAAAAGTCTTGGCCTTAAACTTAATTGCACTTAAGCCCTTGCTTCTTATTAATTTACAATTTAGAGATGCATCTACTTGGCATGCATGATAGATGATTATATACATATATATATAAGGCTCTAAAGGCATATGATGAAATGGAGTGAAATATATATATGTTATGCTAAATCCCTTAAATCATGCTCTGGGAATTAAATACATACTCACGTAATTGCATCCACGAAGTTATAATTTAAATCATAATTGTAAGTATTCAAATCAAGGAAATTAAATAGCGCAATCAATTGAATATAAATCATGCCATAAATTACAAGCTGATAAAATATCATGTAGTCACTTGATCAAATAATTCACAAATATCATGAAATGCATAATTTGAAAACTAGGGCGTTACAATTCTCTCCCCCTTAAGAGGACCTGGTCCCCAGGTCCATTGTCGAGTTTTGAACTTTAAAACAAGCGATGAGAGAGCCCCGTCTCTCAAACAAGCAACAAGAGAACCCAGTCTCTCAAACAAGCAATGAGAGAACCCCGTCTCTCAAACAAGCAATGAGAGAACCACGTCTCTCCACAAACAACCCAAAAGGACACTTAAGTAAACTCTCACACACACCATAACGTAAGGAACAAATAGGAAATATCGAAGACATCGATTATCAATTACACAAAAGCAACTAATACAACAAGCGAGCAAAGCACTTAGCATCACGAAATTGTTTGAGTTAAAGTTGCATGTATGCATATGCCATGGATGCTTGATGTACCGTTCACCGTCGTTCGGGAATCTTCCACGGTAGTGATTTGTTTCACCCCTTGATTTGTTGTTGAAGATTCCTCTTCCGAAAGCGTCGAACATTACAATCCTCAACATCCAATACTTAAATGACGATTTAATCCTGCTTCCACGATCTATCTTCTAAACACACTATCATGCCTTGAAAGGTCCGATGTGGATATAAATATCTACGTGATTACTCGGCCTTCAACCCATGATCAAATCCTTTACCTTATCTAATAGTACGGTCTGGAAATTTAATTCTTGAAGGTGTGCTTTTCTCCCTAAATCCTACACTTCCAACGCTCAATTGAACGAATTCTCACCTCCATGCCAATTATGATGACCCGATCAAGTTTCCTTATCCAATATTCTCCTCTCCAATTCTTAGAATTTCTTAAGGCTTAAAACATGTTGCACAACAATATCCTTGCAACCTTGAAAAATTGAATTTGTATAGATCCCGAAAGAAGACTAACGGTGCTGATCCTGCAGCCGAAGTTACCATCAATTATCCTTTACCACGTCTTGTTGTGTCTATTCCCAAGCATTTCCTGATTCCATCCTTACCTCTTGAAAGACCTATCCCTTCCGTTATTATTCTCAGAACTTCATTCACCTTCGGTTTGAAATTAATCGAGTATCGAATCTTCTATTATTCCTTGAATACTCATTTCCGGCTATTGAAGCTCTTACTCTTTCCAAAATTATTCCTACAATTTTCAACCCAATCTTGAAAGTCATCAAGCGTCAGATTCTTCTCATTCTTCCCCTTTTTACCATCTTCAAGAAATCCTGTTGCTGGTGACTCTTGCAACTTTGTTACTTCGAGTGGAAGTAATCCATTTGAGCTAATCCATATCTTTGAAGTCATTTTCCAGTCGACTCTCCCCCTTAAGAATGCATATTCTTATCCGTTGGCTCGTAACATCGCTTCTTACTTAAAGATTCTCGACTTCTTCAACACAGTTTCCTTCATAAAAATGGTCCTCGCTCTTTCACGTGTTCGGTGACCTTTCTTCCATTCACTTTGAATTTGGTTAGGGATAAAACCCACTTCTTCTTTTGTTCCAAACCTTTAGCTCTATTCTCAACCTCTTCAGCTTAGCTTTCTCTGAATATTCAATTCTAGTCATACCACGTCTGATGATCACCCTCACATTCACTTTGGAGGGATCTGTAAGAATAGCAATCCACTCCTTTCATTCCTAATTCCAGCTTTACCTTTCCTGAACCTCGAAATTCCCATTTTTCTTCTCATCAACCAGTACAACCCCAAAAGTTCTCCTTTTCTTGATTCTAATATGGCTCGATTGAAAACAACTTGATGAGTGAGATGAAGGAAACTTCCTATCAAGCAAACACTTAACAATGCATGTCGGATTATTATGCCAATGCACATAGCACTCTTTCAAACACTTAATTGCGACACGTTCGAGAAATTATATCAATTAAAGATGCGTATATAAATAAAGAAATTTAAATAATTTAAAACAATGTATGATGCACGTGCTTATGAATGCATTGAACCTGTCACCGTGGTTGCATCTTTTAGCTTAGCACTTGTTCCTTATTTGTTGAATTACAAGCTTGCCTCGAATTTGTTGGTCATTTCTTGTTACCCACGGTCTTCCAACTTTTCAAAATCCCTAACATCAACTTGTACATTTTCATCGCTCGAGAATTGAAATTTCTTGAACTCAATTCCTTCCCCAAGTATTCTTTCTGAAGTATTGATTTCTAAGTGTTGCTCAAACCTTCACCATACATGTCTTCTTCATCAAAGTTTCCTTGTATCGACTTGCATAACTTTATAATCCAAAATTGTGATTCTTGGACTCAAATGCTTCTACTTCCATGAAATTGACACCTTGCCTTCTTTCGATGTTGTCTTAAATCTTCACCTAGTCGTAACCTCAATTGAAGTCCTCGGTTTATTCCTTATAAGTTCAAATAGTCGAATGAACTCACCCTCCAATTGCTTACACTTGAGCGCCTAATTTCCATCTATAAGCTCATGGCCTTTCTTTACTGTTTCCATTTGTTGCTCCATATCTTCCAATTTAACTCCATAACACGATAATTTAGCTTAGATCCGGAGTTTAGACTCAATCTGATTGAAGATAGAATCTTTAGTGTCTTAGCTTTCCATGAACTTGAAACCACTATAACAATCAATCCTTTTTACTCCTTCCTATCCGACTTATTTTTTACCTGAAATCCGAAATATCTCAATTCCCTGTAAATCTACATCAACTACCTCATTACTCGATTTGTCTACTTTATGTATTTACGAACCCAAAATTGGTTGATTACTTAAATTTCCCAATCGATCCGAACCCTATTCCAAAGCACGAAGTGTCGCCCTCGGACTTAATTCCCAAAGTTCAACTTCGATCTGGATTACTTGAATTACTTTTCTCCTGGAACTTGGTTTTAGTTCCAACTAGTGGAAAAATCCTCAACTTGCTTGCAAATCCGAACTTTGGATCCTTGGTACCCTCAAGGCTTCCTTCTCTCTCTTGAGTTAAATGAACCTCTTATTCCCGATTAACCAACTTCTTTAATAATAAAATCTTACGTGTTTATCTTGTAAATTATAAGCCTCACTTCTTAGTATTGTCTCTTCGAGTATCCTCTAACCTCACTAGATCTTGTAAGTTACTCCCTCAATAGGTCCTTCTATTCCGAATCTTATCACTTGAATTATAACCCGATTAGAGAAAACCATGGCTTCTGAATTCTTGTGTGAAGTTCCCCGGTACATTCTTTATAACCTTAAAGCTAGAGAAAGAAGTTTGCGATAGATTGAGGTTGTCGTAGAAATTGGCCGTGGTTTGATATGATCTTTATAGCCTGTAATCACAACTTACCTCAAATATAAATGCATGAGGTTAGTGATTGCATATGACACATGATTAGCATTTAAACACCTATTTGATGCAAAATGCAACAACTAGTTCAACATAGTTTGAAAGAAACACATATCAAGGTTCAAGAACGAAGCAACAAACAAAATACAAATCAACAAAGTTTTAAAAAATATATATTTAAAAATATTTTCTATATCAAGTAGCAATAATAATGCCCATGTTCAATGCGGTGCGCATATTAACACATTGTTCCTAAATCGTTCGACCTATACTTGACACGGAACGACACTCGAACTCCGGTTTTGCAACTTAGAGCTCTGATACCACCTTAGGATGTAGCACCCGGAACGCAAGATAGCCACATCCCCCGCACTATAGTTCAATCCACATATGGAATAGACAGTCCATACATGAATCAAGCCTATAGCGAACGGGAGACAATAAAAAAAAAAATGACTCTCTAGCTAGGCGGGACTCACCCTCAATTAATTACAACAATGTATAACGAATAACGCGAAAGCATAATATAATCATATCATCATTCTAGTCCGTTTCCAATCTATCAATGTAAAGTCTCTGAAAGTAACATAAATGAGTCATAAAATACATATGCTTCAAAAAGGTAAATGAACTGTGTTAGACTCAAAACAAAAGACTTGCCCCGACTCAATCCCGCCTAGCACTCAACCTGCAAAACCTGAAAAGTGAGGTGTTAGTCTATGAACGACTAAGTGAGGGATTTAAATAAATATAAGTGCACATACCATGCAAGCTATAATCTCGGGTAAGATTTTAAGAAAAATAAATCAATATAAGTTCAAGAATAAAGTAAATCCTCGCCCGAGATTACAACTATTCAATTTAACAGTTCAATCATTATCAATTCAATCTGTGGCCCAGCGAGTGAGGGCATTCTCCAACCTTTACTCCAAAAGTGAACAATCATGAATGTTTCCATTTATTAGGTGATCATACGAGTAATTAACGTGCGATCAATTAGCATTTTCATGAACTCTTTTTCCGTCGGGTGATGGTGGGCTTGCAAGACCCAACCATCCAATCATGGCGTACGTCGGGAACATGACTCCCACGTACGGGATTTTTTCCTCCACCAAACCTCCTGGTGCATTCAAAGGTGATCCCAAAATGGTGAGGATAGTGCAAAAGTTACCCGTCAGCCCTTTGCTTTCCCGGTTGGCTCAATACACTACCCTCGCGCCCACAGTACAGTACAATATACTCGCCAAATCAATCAATCAATTCAGTCCGTTCAGTTCATTTATAAGATCTGTTTAAAATCAATAAGGTTTGGAAAACTATAGATATATAGATACATTTTGGCTTAAAACATCACATAGGGTCGTATGGGTTCTATATATCTAGAATTTAAACCTCACCTGACGAGCGACGAAACAAGACAAGGATACAAGAAAGTGTCCATACAATCAAAGATCTCCACCCTGGAGAAGAACTGGACAAGAAAGGAAATAACATGTACTCGTGAGACGAAACTCAATACGAAACCAAGTATGACACACGACAATGCTCATTTAAATAAATGAACTCCCAACACCTTAATATCCAAATAACTTAGCAATCAAGTGACACTTAAACATGTATGAGAATTAATTAACATCTAAGAGATGAAATTAAGCCTCTAGGAGTCACATATTCATATCATTCAAACATTTCAAGTTTAATTCGTATAAGGCATGGAGTCACACAATCATGTTTGAGCCATTAAGTACCAAGAAGTGTTAAATAGGAGCATGATTAACAATAAACCAAGTATATCAATCATAGAAACCACATACAGGAGCCAAAGGAGTGAAGAGAATGCAAGAAGGGAGGTTTTGGTGAAGTTAAGCAAAAATCGACAATTTTCGGAAATGCATATGCTGTAGAAAAACTGGAATATCTTGAGTTATAGAAATTGGAATTGAGTTTTTCTTATTGTTTATGAAACTAGACACAAATACCTTTTCGAGGATATATGGCTCGTATTCTATTTCAAAACGAGGAGAAAGTGGCGTACGCTCGAAGTTAGGTGATTGCAAATTTCAGGTAAAGTGGCGACACCAAATTAAAACTGTTATATCTCTTAAAATAGAAATGATAATGAGGTTATTCCAATTGGAGAGTGTTCTAGACTTCAAGAGGTTTCCAACAGTTTAAAAATCAGGTCAATCGGAGTTTGTTTGATGGGGTAAACACTCGTTTGAAAAATAAACTGAAAGCAAAAACGGGCGTTTGGAAGCTCTCAGGTGAGGCAGTAGGTTCCCAAACGGGCATTTAATGTTATAACTAGGGCCCCAAACGGGCGTTTGGAAGAGATCTGGGCGAAAAAATAGGGGAGAACAGGGCATACACTTGGAAATGGCTCCCAAGCCTTCCCAAGACCAAACCACATCAAGAAATCAACTCAAAACTATCGTATAACATGCATATGGTTCATATATATCAATTAGGCTTTAATTACTCGAAGAATACGTGTATAAATTCATCAAAACCTAACATGAATCCTTAGAAATTGGAAATGATCACTCATGCTCATACCTTCATGTAACTTATGATGGAAATCCATTAATAAGTTCATGACCATCACAAATATACTATTTCAAGTCAAGGAATTCCTATTATTTACAAACCCTAACAAATATTCAAATTTCATCAATTATACCAACATATATCTTACCTTGAAAGTGGAAGAAATGGAAGGAAATGAAGATGATATAGTCTTGAGCTTAGATTCTTGAGGAAAATGGAAGGAAATCTTGGTCTCTTGCTTCTTAGGTTGGATCGATATATGAGAGGGAGAGAAAGAGAGAGATGGAAATATCTTGGCTTATCTCTTGGAAGAAAAATGAAGATAAGGTATGTATATGTGTATGTATGTAATTATATGAGTCAAGCTATATATATATATATATGTGTGTGTGTGTGTGTATACATTGTATATAATTAAAGTTGGATGAAAAGTCTTGGCCTTAAACTTAATTGCACTTAAGCCCTTGCTTCTTATTAATTTACAAGTTAGAGATGCATCTTGGCATGCATGATAGATGATTATATACATATATATAAGGCTCTAAAGGCATATGATGAAATGGAGTGGAATATATATATGTTATGCTAAATCACTTAAATCATGCTCTGGGAATTAATACATACTCACGTAATTGCATCCACGAAGTTATAATTTAAATCATAATTGCAAGTATTCAAATCAAGGAAATTAAATAACGCAATCAATTGAATATGAATCATGCCATAAATTACAAGCTGATAAAATATCATGTAGTCACTTGATCAAATAATTCACAAATATCATGAAATGCATGATTTGAAAACTAGGGCGCAACACATATATATTTCATTGAAGCTACATGGCATAGACATATATATTTCATTGAAGCCCAAATAACGAATCATATACCAAAACTTAACTCAAGAGTAATCACTCTTTAACACAAGAATCACCCAAAGAAAAGGGGTCGGAGGGGAGAGACCTGGAAGGGAAGAGCGCGGGGCGGTGCGATTACGAGGTGGGCGGAGCAGCGCCGGCTAACCACAAAGGAGAGGATGGAGGAGCCACGGAGAGGTGAGTCCGTAGATGACGGAGAGGTGAATGGCGGCTTCGAGTTCGCCGCTGCAAAGAGATCAAGGATGGGGAGTAAAAGAAGAGTTAGGGTTTTATCTTATATTTAGGAAATTGGGAGAAGAATGAACAACGATGTTTAATTTTGGGGGGAGAATGAAATATTTCAATAGAATGGGTGGGAAAGAAGTTAATTTTAGGGGGTAATTAAAAATTTTCAATAGATTATAATTTATATGTTATATATCATTTTAATCCACTTATAAATTATATTATTTAACATATTTATAAGTGCATATTATACATTTTGATATAATTTATATGTATGTATTATATTATTTAATAAAGTGATAAATATCATTATCTCTTTTAATAAATTTATATGTATTATATTATCAATGAGGAAGATATATTTTATACTGTTTAATAGTTTTATATTTACCTAGATATTATATCATTTAACATAACTCAATTATATAAAGAAGTATTTAATAGAAACATATATATATAATATATATACATATATATATATTTTTTTTAGGATAATAGATTACTTATATCTATTATATCATATTTCTTTTATGATATTTATAAATGTGAAAATCTATATGTAATAATATTTAATTGACTTACATTAATCACATCAATCTTATTGAGAATACGCTCGTGCATGTCTTATACATTATCATGTGTTATGTCAAATTCTTAAAATACCATTTGTATTATATAATATCATATCATTATACAAGTATAACATCTTAATGATTATTTAGTAGACTTACACTTGAATATTATATCATTTAATATAACTTATAGCTATCTATAGTATTAGATATTATTATATCATCTGATATATAATAATCGTAAATGTAAATATTTTTATATTATTTATTTAATAGATATATAGTTCTATTATTCATTTAATTGACTTACGAATATGTATTATATTATTTTAATAGCTCACTTATAGTTATTGTATTATGTCGATCACTTGTAAAGTACATTTGCGCATCTTAAATAATACCACATCTTATGTTACTAACTCAAATTATTGTACATATCATATAATATTGTAGCACTATATAAGTATACCATTATAATGATTCATAATGTATATTATATCTTATGAAACATAACCTTTAATTAAACTTTATTACATAGTTTTCAGTAATTACAATAGTACGTATGTTGAACAAAAATAAGAAAAATTACAATACTATATTGATAATTATTAATTAATACTACAGTAATTAATTAATATGTCACGATATATAAGTAATTACATATGTGTTACATATTATAACGTTTATTATCATTTTAATTGAAAACTTATATTACATTATTGAGACGAATTTTCGGCTAAGAAATCTTTTTTCTCTTCAGAGGAACCTTAGACGAAATTTCCTCTGAGTTTCACAAAAATAATTTTCAAAATTATTCACACGAAATAAGTTTGTCGGAAAAGTTCACCTGAAAATGCCTTTTTTTTGTAGTGATGATTTCAGATGAAATTTTTTGTCTGAGTTTCATCGCAGTTTTAGAACAATTTCAGACCAACTTTTTCGTCGGTGTGTCGTCTGAAATCTCAGATGAATTTCAGACCACTTAGTCTGACTAATAACTTATGAAATTAATTTAAAATTTTCAGACGAACTTTCGTCGCAAAAGTTCGTCTGAATTATAAAATATAGTTATTTTTTAAATTAAAATATTAGTTGGATGGAATTTCATCGAAATTTCGTCGGAAATTTTGCATCATATGACAAAAGTAAAATTTACTTAGTTTCGTCGGAATTTAGTCGGACTTTCATCGGAAATTTTCAGACCAAAATTTTTCGTCGGAAAAGTTCGTCTGAAAATGACTATTTTTTTGTAGTGAAAGTCACATAAGATTCGAATAAACCACATCATATTGGTGTTACAAAAGCATGGATACAAGACAAGCAACACAAACCAAGCAAACAACATACTCGTGATGACAACGCTACAAACATCTCAAGTAGTTTCACATACATATCGCATGACTCACTTTTGGAAAATAAATAAGGTAATCACTAAAAGCACCAAGCATAAAACAACGAAGATAGTTCCGACGAACATATGATGATAGTAGCTGAAACATGATTTATACCCGAATTTGCTACATCCTTTGAACGTTTGGGATAATTTCGTGATGATGTTGCTAACAAATGAGATTGCTCACATGTAGTATTCCCTATGGCCATTAGATAGTTAGTATAGGAGATAGATCTTTGATGCATTGCAGGATGTGATACGCGTAGACCTATGAAACAATTCATATCCTTACTAAAAGGGATTATGTACGAATGTAATGAAGTATGCATCGACAATAACAACTCATTAGCCCATATGAATGTGCACCGAGGATTCTTGTAGGGGCATTTGTAGAAGTAATGGTCAGAGTATTGTGCGTGTTCGGTTGCTCTAAAAAACAGCTTGTTCCTATGTCCACATTCGCACGACACCAAAAGTCTCTTCATCTTTTTTTTTTTTTTTTTTGAAACGTTCCACCAAGTATGTGCTTATTAACTTTGCCCATACATAATTGAACACAATTACAATGTAATTTTTTCGTTAGGAGGCATATTCAATTTATGTATTTTATTTAATAAAATGGAACCCAAAACAAGGGTTTTGAAAGTATTTCACTAGTTCCTACTTATTTGCAACAAAACTCAATGAATTGACCGAAAAGACAAAGGGTGAGGGATACCACCCATCAATGAATACATATATATCACGGGAAATACAAGTAATTGATCAATATAAAACACCTCTCGTCTTGTCTTTTCTAGTAAATAACAACCTTAATATTCACAAAAGAAATCTAAACAAAAACGGAACCCAAGCTAAGAATCAAGACACATACCCAGATTAGTTGTTGTCGAAACGAAGAGTAGAGAAGTTAGGAGCAATTCTTCAGATGATTCACACTCTTCAAAGTGAGTATGCAAGAAAACGAGAACAATAATTTGGTTGAAGTTAGAATGGGAATAATGGAGATTTTGTTTTTAATTCAATGGGCTATATATAGCCATGTAAACATCACCCACAAAATAATTTTGTAGCCCACATGCACCAACAACTCAAATAAATGGTGAGTTACTTATTTACATGTTAATCCATATGTCCATAACCCAAAACTAATGGGTTAGAGTCTGATGAAGTAAAAATTTTCTTAGATTTAAATCTAATGGGCGAAAATGAGATTAAAAGAAAAAAAGAAAAAGCCATAGTTGTTAAAGGTGACTGAGGCGCCTCAGGCGAGAGTTGTAGCTTTGTCGCCTTCGCGAGGCGATGTTGGAAAGGCACTCGCCTTTAGCCGCCTTGGTCGCCTCCCTCTTTAAGTTCAGGCGCATCTGAGGCGTGCCTTTTGGGCAAAGCTTAGGTTTTTATTTTTTTATTTTTTACTTTTATAATGTCTTTTCTCTATTAATTCTTATTGGGCCTTTTTAGTTCAATAAAATAAAAATGTTTGGGCCCATTAACAAGTTAAAATTTGAATATAATAAGAGAAAAAGTAAAACCCTAATCACTATGGTAAAAAAAATAAAAAGATGTAGCAGCTATTCTTTCAAGAAGACAATAAATTTTGATCAGCCAATGGAACAACAACCACGCTAGTGTTGCAGCTTCTTTCGACCACTTCTTTTCTTCTTTTATTATTTAACTAAGCTATTGATAATAAGGTTAAATATTTATTTTTAGTTTAACTTACAGTTGTAATATTGTTTATTATTTAACTAAGCTACTGATAATAAACATTTGTCCACTTATCGTTGTAACTTGTAATATTGTTTATGGCAATATGACTGACAATAATTCTCATATTTTTTAATAAATTAATATTGATATTTTTGGTTGTTTATGGATCTGGCCGACAATGGTTTAAACTTTAATGTTTTTTTATTTTTTTAAGCTGTAAATTTCCACTTTATGGCTGAACTAATAATTATTAGGGTCACTTATTAGTATATTTCAACTTTATGGTTGAACTAATTGCAACTTTAATGGTCCAATTATACTATTATTTTATTATTTAATTAACTAATCATTATTATTGTTCTTTATTTATTTTAGATAAGCCGTGTTAACGTCCAAAAAAGATCCTTGTTGGCAATATGTTCGATTAGAAAATCCTAACATTACCAACAATACTATATGTATCTTTTACGAGCAAAGATATACCGGGAGAATATGTAGAGCTAAACAACATATAGTTAGTGGTTATGCTAATGTGAAGCCGTGCGAAAAAGTACTGGACGAAGCAAAAAATGAGATTAGTGGTTTTATGGATAATAAAAAGAAAATAAAATTAAAGAGCAATTGATACTTGAAAAAGAAACTCAAAATAGATTAAGAAGGGAGGAAAATATGAATTGTTTTGGAGTGGATGTGGAGGAAGATGAAGATGATAGTCATCTCAACAAAAATGCAAAGTTAACTAAAAAGAGACTTATGAATTTATTTGTGAGCCATAGTAAAGCTACTGCAAAAGACATGAAATGGCAGAAGGATATCAATGAAGAGGTGAGAAAGGAGATGTGGAATCGAACTTGTTTTGGCCTTGATCAATGGATGTATGATGCTGGCTTAGCTTTCAATGTTGTGAACTATGATAGCTTTCAAACAGCAATTCAATTTGTTGGAGAATATGGTCCGATTATGAAAGCACCTAGCTATCATGAATTGAGGGTTCCTTTACTCAAAAAGAGGTCAACCAAGTAAATCAAATGACGGATGATTATAAAGTTGAGTGGAAAAAACACAGTTGCTCAATTATGTCGGATGGGTGGAAAGATAATAGAGAGCGACAATATGTTAACTTTTTGGTGAATTGTCCTAAGGGAAGAATGTTCTTAAAATTTATTGATACTTCAGACTTTTCAAAGACGGGAGAATTTTTTTTTCAAGTTCTAGATGAGTTTGTAAAGTATGTTAGAGAGGAGAATGTGGTTCAAGTAGTGACCGATAATGCTTCAAATATGAAGTTGGCGGGTAAGTTACTAAGTTTATAATTTAATATAATTATTAACTTTAATATTTATATAATATATATTTAATTCTCATCTTTTTATATGTAGGGAGATTTTTGGAGGCTAAGTATCCACACTTGTTTTGGACACCAAGTGCGGCTCATTGTCTAGATTTGATGTTGGAGGACATGTTCAAACAAAAAGAAATTAATGATGCCTACATTAAAACTATGAGGATGGGTAGTTATATTTACGCGCGCTCGGGTACAGTAATTTTGATGAGAAAGTTAGATTTGATTAGAGCTGGTGCGACTCGTTTTGCCACAACGAGTCTCACTTTTTCGCGGATGCATAAGTTGAAGGAGTTAAGGGTTTTGTTCGTTTCGGAGTCTTGGACGAGTACTGGCTGGGCAAGAGAACAAAAACGTATACAAGTAGCGAAAACTGTGTTATCCGAGAGATTCTAGTAAGGTGTTTTAGAAGCTCTCAAATGTACTTATCCTATTTATAAAGTTCTTCGGTTGGTTGATGGAGAGGTTAAGCCTCCTATGGGATACATTTATGAGGTAATTGGCAGAGCAAAGGAGACGATAGCAAAGAGCTTTCAAAATGACGAGGACAAATACAAGCGGTACTTTGAGATCATTGATGCACGATGGGAAATTCAACTCCATCATCCTTTGCACGCTAGTAAAGTCAATTTTTAAAACCGGAGTACTTTTCTAAAAACCTAAATATTGAGAATGACAACGAGGTTATGGATGGGTTCTTGAAAACTCTTGAATGGTTAGTGTCGGATGCACATATTCAAGGATTTGATTATTGATGAATTGTCATATTATAGACACATTGCAGGTACATTGGGATTTAATATGGTAAAGAGGCAAAGAAATACTAAGCAACAAGATATAAAGATAATAAATAAAATTATTTATATCTTAATATTAAATAATTTCAATTTATTGACTATATAAATTTTATTCAAAGTTGAGTGGTGGAAATGTTTTGGAGGCTTTACACCTCATCTGAAAGATTTTGCAATCAAAGTTCTCAGCCTAACTTGTAGTTTGTTTGGATGCGAAAGAAATTGGAGTGTGTTTGAACGTGTGAGTTTTAAAAAATTCTTACTTTTCAATTTTTTTAATTTTTTTATTTTCATTAGTTTGATGTTGCTATGTACTTTACAAGTTCATAATAAAAAGAGAAATAGGTTGGATCAAAAAAAGTTGAATGAATTTGGTATATGTCAAGTATAATAGAGCATTGAGAAGAAGACACAATCAACGAAATATGATTGATGGCTTATCCTTACATAATATTAACGAGAGTGGTGAATGGTTGGTTGGTGTAGGTGGAGATGATACTGATAGTTAGATGTTTGATGTAAACTTAAGTTGGCGGGATATTTCACTAGCTAGTAGAACTGAGGAACCAACATACAACACTAGAGTACGATCGTCCTCATCGAGACCTCCACTTGATTCTACCGTTTCTAAGTCGAGGCCAAGTTCATCTAGAAATGTTCCTATAACCACCCATATGTTAACTAAGGGGATTTCGGTAATCCCGTAATTAGTGGTGTAATTAGGGATGTAAATATTTTGTTTCCTTTTTTAGTCTAGTTGTGTGATGTATAGTTATATGTAAGTATTCTGTACTCGAACAATACAATTGAAGCAATACAGAAAATAGTTTCTCCCGATCATGGCATCCACTATAGCAAACATGGTATCAGAGCGGAACCCGATCAAACAGTAAATCGGTTTTCTTGCTCATCACTTACCGTAAACCTTTCCCGGCCATGGCCGAGGACAACAGCAGCAGCAACCATTCCTACGGTACTAAGGAATCACAGCCCGATTCCATAGTCACCCAATTAGCCAACTTCCTCCAGAACCCACTACCCTCTATAGAGAAAGCCCATTACGTATTACGACAAGAAGGAGTCAGGCAAGGGATTACAGAGTCAGAACTCACCGGAGAACGCAGCCCATCATCGGTGATGAACACCTCAGGCATCGGAGCAGGCTTAATTGCCCGGAATCCTTCTCGATCCGAAAAGAGGGGAAATCAGGGGCACGCCACCAAGCCTCAGTCAGATACACAGAGGAGAGCTCCATCCTCCTCATCCCGAGGCGGCGGCGGAGATAGAACTAGCGGCAGAGGCAGATCCAGCGGCGACGGAGACAGATCCGCCGCCGCATGCGGCCACTGTAAACGAGATGGCCATAGCAAGGCAGAATGTTACGAGCTCATTGGGTTTCCAGATGGGTGGTGGAGTCGCAGGCGAACGAAAGCCGAACTCGCGCGAGGCACCGCGGCGTTGGCCGACGGTGATGATAACGGTGGAGAGAGTGGGGGAATAGGGGACGAAGAAGGAGTTTTTTCTCATCTAGGAACAGCAGCAGCGGCGTACGAGGGAAATGAGAGAAGGAAGGGAAATCTAGGTATAAAGTGGGGGGAGAGGAATTGTCACCTTTACCCCTCACCTTTTTTCTCTCCTTGCAATTCAGCCCCCCCAGCTTGTACCAATGATAAAATTGACCCCCCTAACAAAGAAACCTGCAGTGTTACCCCCAACACAGATATTAGGGAAATTGGTTCAGCTTTTGGAACCTCCGTATCAAAAATGGACCGGTGGATTTTCGATTGTGGTGCCACAGATACAATGACTTATGATCAGCAGGATTTAGTTGATATTACCACTCCAAAACGAGCCTCGATACGGAATGCAAACGGGGGCATCTCTCCAGTTCTCGGAGCTGGAACTCTTTCATTATCACCCACTCTAAAATTACAGAATTGTCTCTATATCCCCAGCTTATCTTGTAAATTGTTGTCTATTAGTCACGTTACAAAAGAGTTAAATTGTATCGTACTAATGTTTCCCGATTTCTGCTTATTACAGGATATTCAGTCGGGAAGCGTGATTGGGCGTGGTACCGAAAGCGGAGGGTTGTATTACGTGGATGAGGTGGCTCAACAAGGAACGGCAGCGCTTGCTCACGGGACAGTGAACCGCCAACAGTGGCTTTGGCATCGCAGGTTGGGTCATCCATCTCCAGGGTATCTCCAGTTACTATTCCCTCAGCTTTTTTCCGAAAATAATAAATTCTCTTGTGAGACGTGTATCCTTGCCAAGAGTCATAGACAGTCTTTCCAGGTTTCCAGTTCTCGCACTAATAAGGTTTTTTCCTTAGTACATTCTGATGTGTGGGGTCCTTCCCCGAACACTGGTTTGAACCATGGTTTTAAATACTTCGTTCTTTTTATTGATGACTATTCGAGAATGACGTGGGTGTATTTTCTCAAAAATAAGTCAGAAGTTCCTGATAAGTTTATAGAATTCTTTCAAATGGTTCGGACTCAATACAACTCTCAGATTCAAGTGCTTAGGTCAGATAATGGGGGGGAATTTGTTAATACCACCATGAAACAGTTTTTTCAGAAACACGGGCTCATTCACCAAACCTCTTGTCCAGATACCCCTCAGCAAAATGGGGTAGCAAAAAGAAAAAACCGTCAACTCCTTGAGATGTCTAGATCCCTCCTCATTGAATCCCACAGTCCTAAATACTTGTGGCCCGAAGCTGTCGCCACCTCCGTTTACCTAGTAAACCGACTTCCCACAAAGTCCCTAAACCTGGAAACCCCCCTGTGTTGGTTTGCAAAACAAGTCAGTATACCATCAGTTTTGGTTCTCCCGCCTAGAGTGTTTGGGTGCTCAGTGTTTGTTCATATTCCTAGAACCCAGAGAACTAAGCTCGATCCCTGCTCCATCAAATGTGTCTTTGTCGGGTATGGGGTCCATCAGAAGGGATATCGGTGTTATCATCCTCCCACTAGGCGCATGTACACAACCATGGATTGTAATTTCATTGAAACCGAGTTTTTCTTTGCCTCCCCACTCAGTGGTCAGGGGGAGAGTAGACAGCAGGATCCACTGAGTGAGATACCACCATATTCACCGCCTCTCCACTCTTGGTCAGACATAGTTCCAACAGAGCAAGTAGGCGGAACCACAGAGCCAACCTCTCCCGTGGTACAGCCCCTCACCACTTCCACTGCGCCAATCACCCCCGAGAATATTCCTGAGGTTAGTGATCACATGTCAGATAACTCTATCTCTGATATTCCTTCCGCTATTCCATATGATCCTAACAATGCAGGGGACAGTGAGACACAGGAGGAGAATAATGTACAGGGGGAGCCAACAAGATATAAATTGCCACCCAGAGCGAACAGGGGGGTCCCACCCAAGAGGTACGAGCCGGAGCACGTGGGCAGGACTCCAAAGTATCCTCTAGCGAATGCTTCCACTAGCTGTCTTGCTACACAGGCTCGTGCATACGCTGCAGCCATCTATTCTGACAAGGTCCCGAATAAGGTGGAGGAAGCCCTCACAGAGAGTAAATGGGTTCAGGCTATGGAAACAGAGATGGAGGCATTAAGAAAAAACGAAACTTGGGAAAAGTGCAAACTCCCTCCAGGAAAGAAGGTGGTAGGGTGCAGATGGGTGTTTACGGTAAAACACCGAGCAGATGGAAGTGTCGAGAGGTACAAGGCGAGGTTAGTGGCAAAGGGGTATACGCAGACATATGGCATTGATTACTCTGAAACGTTCTCTCCGGTGGCAAAGATCGACACCATCAGGGTTTTATTCACTATAGCTGCCAACCGGGACTGGGAGTTACATCAGTTTGACGTCAAGAATGCATTCTTGCATGGGGACCTTCAGGAAGAGGTATTTATGGAACCCCCTCCGGGATTCACTCGGGATTTTGGGGATAAGGAGGTGTGCAGATTGAAGAAGGCCTTGTATGGTTTAAAACAGTCTCCCCGGGCATGGTTTGGGAGGTTCTCAGCAGCAATGAAGAAATATGGGTATCATCAGAGTAATTCGGATCATACACTCTTTGTCAAGAGAAGAGATGGACGAGTTACTTGTCTCATTATCTATGTAGACGATATGATCATCACAGGGGATGACGCAGAGGAAATTAGTCGATTGAGAGGGAATCTGTTCAAGGAATTCGAGATGAAAGACTTGGGACAGTTGAAATACTTCCTTGGGATAGAGGTACTGAGGTCGAAGAAAGGTATATATATTTCGCAGAGAAAGTTCGTGCTTGATCTTTTAGCAGAGACAAGACTATTAGAGTGCCGACCAGCAGACACTCCGATGGCAGTCAACCACGGGCTAAGAATTGTGGAAGAAGCAGAAGGGACAGATAGATTACAGTATCAGCATTTGGTGGGGAAGCTGATATACTTATCCCACACCCGACCAGATATAGCTTATGCAGTCGGAGTATTGAGTCAGTTCATGCACCAACCTCAGAAGGAGCATATGGATGCAGCAATCAGGGTATGTCGGTACTTGAAAGGATGTCCGGGAAGAGGGGTGCTCTTCCAGAATAATGGTCATCTCAGGATTGAGGCTTACACCGATGCAGATTGGGCAGGAAGCCCAAGGGACAGAAGGTCGACTTCAGGATACTTTACCCTTGTAGGAGGAAATATAGTGACGTGGCGAAGTAAGAAACAGAAGGTGGTAGCCCTCTCGAGTGCTGAGGCAGAATTCAGAGGGATTGCTCGAGGAGTGGCTGAAGTTTTGTGGCTGAGGAAGTTATTGGCAGAGATAGGGCTTCCCACTGACGAAGCCTGTAAGTTGATGTGCGACAATCGGGCAGCGATTAGCATATCTGAGAATCCGGTACAGCACGATCGCACGAAGCATGTGGAAGTTGATAGACACTTCATTAAGGAAAAGATTGAAGAAGGGATCGTTAAGTTGCCGTTTGTAAGGTCAGAGGACCAACTCGCTGATATTCTAACAAAGGCCGTAAATGGTAGGTTTTTTGAAGAAGTTTTGGGCAAGTTGCACATCGAAGATCCGACGGTACAACTTGAGGGGGAGTGTTAACTAAGGGGATTTCGGTAATCCCGTAATTAGTGGTGTAATTAGGGATGTAAATATTTTGTTTCCTTTTTTAGTCTAGTTGTGTGATGTATAGTTATATGTAAGTATTCTGTACTCGAACAATACAATTGAAGCAATACAGAAAATAGTTTCTCCCGATCATGGCATCCACTATAGCAAACACCATAAACTTTTTGATGAAGTTAAAGAAAATGAAGATTTGGATGTAGATGAGGATGAGGATGAATCTCCTATTGATGCAAATGAAGAAGATGATTTTGATTTCGATGTGGATGAGGGGGATGATTACTAAGGGATATGATTATCAATAGTTTAGTTCTAGAGTTTAGATCGAGTCGTTAAGAATCTTTTGTCTTATAAATTAATATGTTATTAGCTATAATTGAGATTTTATACGAGTATTTATGGAGAGAAAGAGTTTTATTTATCAATTATAATTTATAATATATTTTTACACTATATTTGCATTAAATACATATAATTTTTCTTTATTTTATCGCCTTTTTCGTCTTTTTGTCGCCTGCCTCTCACCTTGAAAATACACCCTTTGCCTGCCTCTCGCCTTTAACAACTATGGAAAAAACACTGAGAGGAGATATTTTTGTTTTATGGGTCTTGCTGTACTTGTCAAAACAATAAGGGGTCTTTTGTATTTTAGCCTAATATCAGGGGTCCAGTTGTAATTACCCCCAACAATATTTAATGAAAGGGATTCAATTCAATATTTGGTTTCAGTGGAACCTATCCGTTGAAGAGTAAAGCCCCAAATATTCAATTCAAATCTGGACTACGCAGAAAAGGAAAAACCCTAACACCCAAACCTCCATATTTCAAATCTTCCAAACTCCCGCTCCTCTCTCTCTCTCTCTCTCCAATTCCTCCCCTGCTCCTCGACACTCCCGAAACGCCGTCGTAATGGGGGCCAACCACAGCCAAGAAGATCTGGATCTCTCCGACTCCGAATCGGAGACAGAGTCACAGGAAGCAAGCCGTCAGGATTCCGAATCTGAAGACGCCTATGGCACCCCATCATCGCATGCTTCAGACCAGAAAAGCCGCGACCCTAAAACGCCGTCTTCTCTCGAGGAGGTTGAATCCAGGCTCAAAGCACTCAAACTCAAGTACAACGACAGCAATAACCCGATTACGAAGAATGCGGTGAAGCTCTACCGCCATGTCGGCGGGCATACTGAGAAGTCGAAATGGGTGGTAGAGGAGAAGCTGGTTTCTTATGGGTTTGTTAAGGCGAGCTCCGATGACGAGGAGGATGATGATTATGAGGGTGAGAAGGGATCTGACCCTAATTCATGGTGGGTTTTGAAAATTGGGTCGAAAGTGAGGGCGAAGATTGATGAGAATTTGCAGTTGAAGGGTTTTAAGGAGCAGAAACGTGTTGATTTTGTTGCTAATGGTGTTTGGGCGATTAAGTTCTTCAGCCCGGACGAGTGGGAGGGCTTTACCAAGAAGTATCAGGAGTGTTTGTTCGAGAATACTTATAAATGTGAGGCTAATGATGCGAATAAGCTGAAGGTTTATGGGAAGGATTTCCTCGGATGGGCTAACCCTGATGCTGCTGATGATTCCATGTGGGAGGATGCGGAGGACAATTGGTTGAAGACTCCAATCAAAACTCCCGTGAAACAAGGAAATGGTTTGACTGAAGAGTTTGAGGAAGCTGCATTAAACGGCAGCGCTATTCAGAGCTTGGCATTGGGAGCTCTGGATAATAGTTTCTTAGTCAGTGATTCAGGAATTCAGGTGGTTAGGAATTATAACCATGGGATTCAGGGGAAAGGCATTTATGTCAACTTCACTGACAGCAAACTGAGTGCAAGAAAAGGCTCTACTGCTGATTACATAACGCCACGAAAAGCTTTGCTTATGAAGGCTGAAACTAATATGCTTCTCATGAGCCCTATGGACGACTCGAAGCTGCATTCTCGGGGTTTGCATCAGCTCGATATTGAAACGGGTAGGGTTGTGACTGAGTGGAAGTTTGAGAAAGATGGGGCTGATATTTCAATGAGAGATATCACAAATGACAGCAAAGGAGCTCAAATGGATCCCTCAGGATCAACTTTCTTGGGTTTGGATGATAACAGGCTGTGTCGTTGGGATATGCGTGATCGAAAGGGAATGGTGCAGAATATTGTGGATGAAAGCACCCCTGTATTGAATTGGACACAAGGGCATCAGTTTTCAAGAGGGACTAATTTTCAGTGTTTTGCATCAACTGGTGATGGGTCAATTGTGGTTGGATCTCTTGATGGGAAAATTAGACTGTATTCTATTAGTTCCATGAGGCAGGCCAAGACTGCATTTCCTGGATTGGGTTCTCCAATCACTCATGTTGATGTTACCTTTGATGGAAAATGGATTTTGGGGACCACTGATAGCTATTTGATCCTGATATGCACTTTGTTCACAGACAAAGATGGGAAGACTAAAACGGGTTTTTCAGGACGTATGGGGAATAGGATTGCAGCTCCGAGATTGTTGAAGCTCACTCCACTGGATTCCCATATGGCTGGAGCAAGCAAGTTTCGCAATGCTCAGTTCTCCTGGGTACGTAAGCGTTTACTTTCTCGCTTTCCAATTTTTAAATATAGTTTATTTGATGTTCATGTTTGTCTTGTTTGTTCTCTGGTATAAGATTATGATGTGGCATTTGATTGTTGATTGTTAATGCTCTTTGTTTCAATAAGTTGGGGACATTCTCTTGGTAGTGGCTTTAAGAGGTTGTTTACATTATACTTTCATCACATTTTCTCATGAATGCTTTGAGATCACATGATTTATATATGCTAATTAAAGGTTCTGCCTGAATTTTGTATGGTATATGCTTTTACTTGTCCTAGGAGTCTTTGGTTCTTGAGATTAATATTGTTAACATCCTGACTTTACTTTCACCTAGGTCCCTAAGAAATTTGTTAAGTGATTCTGGGAATTTAGCTTCATCCTGATCCATTCCAATCCAAATTTAGTTTAACATTTACGGAAGATGAAAAAGAATAGGCTTGATTGATTTATTTGCATGTGATGTGACTGTCCTTTTCCACTTGTTTAATAGTGGTATAGTTTTAAAGCAATCACCAAACTGTATGTCTTGGTTTCTTTCCCTTTACCTCTCTTATCTTTAACCCTACATTACCTAAACTGTTTCTTTCATCTCTGTGTTTTCTGATTCCATAAACCCTATGTAAATGCGTACTTAGCAACACACTCCTGGTAAAACATCTGGAAATTCTTTTTCTAACATATTGCATTGATTTTGTCTGAGTTCATGCTAAAACAACATCAATTCTTGAAACGTTCCATACATGTTCAGGTCACTGAGAATGGGAAGCAGGAGCGCCACCTTGTTGCCACAGTGGGGAAATTCAGTGTGATATGGAATTTCCTGCAGGTGAAGGATGGTTCCCACGAATGTTACCAAAATCAAGTGGGCTTGAAAAGCTGCTACTGCTACAAGATTGTACCAAAAGACGACTCAATTGTTGATAGTCGTTTCATGCACGAGAAATTTGCTGTAAGTGATTCTCCTGAAGCGCCTCTTGTTGTGGCAACACCGTTGAAAGTTAGTTCTTTCAGTATATCATCTAGCCGTAGGTTGCAGATGTGACGAGAACTGATTCTCGAATTGTATCACATGTGTTTTATTGGCTATAATTTGCTGAAGTTTCCAGTTGTATTTTGTAGAATTTCTTTTTATCTTATGTTTGAGGTCAATTCAGAGGATTGACTTGTATCTGCTGTTATGTTGACGGTCTTAAGACCAGATTTTATTCACAGTACTGGGTTGCAACTAGCAATCTTAACGTTCCTTTGTACTACTGCTTTGGACTTTGGAGGAATGTTAAAAACATTAGTAAGTCATTTGTTTTGTGCTTTAGAATGCCATGCTTTTAGCATTAAAGAATCAAGAGTTTCTCTTCTGTCAGGATCTGAGTACTTGATTTTTCGTAATGGAAGTGATATTTGAACCAAAAATGTCTAATACAGGGGTGTTTTCTTTTTAAATAATTTCACTATGGCCTTTTGTGAAATACATTCTTAAATGGATTACTATGGATATTTTTAAAAATATTATTTGTTGTTTGATATTGAATCGGGTATTTTTCACTTGAGAAATTTGAGAAAAAATTATATTATAGTGTAATCATACGATCGTCAAAACCGGACCGGACCGACTTGTTCAACCGGTGACCGGTATCGTGTCCGGTCCGAACAAGGCCTCAAAACCGGCGTGATCCGGACCAGTTCAGGGCCCGAAAACCAGCCGGTTAACCGGTGGTTTTGGCCCTGAAAATCAGACCGGACCGCCGGTTCGCTGCATACCTTACCTTTTGCCTTCATTTCTGGATAGAGAGAGAGAGAAAGAGACGGTTCGCTGCATACCTTACCTTTTGCCTTCATTTCTGGAGAGAGTTAGTATTTGGTATTTTTCCTGTACGAGAATTAGAGACCACCATAGTTGTTTGACATTTTAGTTTTTACAGTAATTATTGGATGAGATTGAGATTTGAGAAGCAGAACTCTGGAGGAACGTGACAAATTAATAGATGTCGTGCGGCGGAATCTATTTCTCAGCTTTCCAACTTATAATTGGTGTTGGGCTTTTGGGCTTTTAGGTTGAGATAAATATATGTTTTATTATTATTTTTTCAATCTAATATAAGTTAATTATTTTTGAGATATATTGATTTTTATAGTAAATCTTCAATCCTTTTTCTTTGGATATTGTCTAAAAAAATATAATTTTTTATTTTAGATATTAAAATTTTATATATTTATTCAAAAATATTCATAATATTATATATTTAGTTAATAAAATAATAATTATTTATTTATTACGTCACACCGGTTCGACCGGTGGTTGAACCGATCGAATCGATTGAACCGGTAACCAATAAGTTTTCCGATTCGATCTCCAGTCCGGTTTTGAAAACATTGGTGAGCGCATCATAACTGCCACCATTTTCTCTAGCTTTTAAGTTTTAACTAACATATGACTACCTGACACCTTTTAAATCGAAAATTATGACATTTATGAGAATCTTTTGTAAATATCCTACTTAGCTATCGAACTCAATTCACTCAACTCTGTCACGTTTGATGCAATTCACGTAAAATGCATATAGTTTGAAGGGATGTAGATGTAATTATAGGTGGCAGCATAATTTTGAAAGATCATGTGAATAATCTAAAATTCAGAGAGGTACCCATGTGAATAAGCTTCTTAAATGCTTAATTCAGAATTTTTTGTCGGAAAAAAAAAAGAAAAAAAAAAGAAAGTAAAAGACTTGATTGCGTGTGATATGTAACTAGCATAAGATTTTGTCTTTTAGGAAAAAATATACGAGACGAACAACTGACTTAATGGTAAGTCTACATCTCTAAATAGATAAGTTTACAAGTTCGAGTCTTATTAGGGATAATTGAAGGAGTAATATGAATCAACTTTAAAAAAATAGAGAAACATTTAATAATGAAGATAAAAATCGATGACTTCCTCAATCTTTTTTGAATATCCATATTTTATACCTTTAACCACTTGAACCAACACCTTTAATTAATAATTTTTGTTTTTGTGTTGCCTAAACTTAAAAAAAAAAATATATATATATATATATATATTTAAAGGATATCTTGATTCCATTAATTTTTCCCCCTAACTGATGTTGTAAGATTTAGGGGTAAAAGCGAGGACAATTTTTGTAATTTCACAAACTTAGGGACATGATTTTTGTATTTTTCTCAAACTTGAAAATAATGTTTACGTACATCAAATCTTTAAGGCATCCCAGAATACTACCATTTCTCAAAGTGATAAAAAGAGAAGTAATTCTAGCCCAAATTTAATTTGGTCAAATCGATATAATAAGTAGACTAATGTTTTATATTTGTTGTGTAATTTTTTAGAAAAATAACAAATAAAATACAATTATAATTGATTGAGTTGCGCTACAATTTTTCCTAAAAAGAGAAGGGAAGTTGTTAAAATACATCTACTTTTAAACGTTTACATACATTTTGGTAACTAGAAATGGAGGGCTGAAAGAAAAAGGATAAGTGGGGTCCATGCTATCATCATCTTGTCACGGAATTAACTGAAAACCAGCATTCAGTATCCTCTTCTTGCCATGTAATTCTGCAAGAATTGGACTCACGAAATCAAGCTAAAAATAATGGAGATTGCAGTGGGAGCAAGTAGCTTCCAAATTCTTGCACATTCTACCCCTGGAAATACCATAAAAAGAACCACATTCGCAGCACCTAACACTAACCGGCTTCTTAGAAATGCTTCTCCTCGGCACCACCACTGCCGCCACCCCCGGCCGGTGGTTCAAGCTCAGCAGCGCCCCACATGGCTTCCGGGGCTCGACCCTCCATCGCATCTCGATGGAACGTGAGACCCTTTTGTTCATTTACTTTTTTGATTGCCTAAATACTTCAAAAATGTGAGTTTCAATGAGTTTGTATCACTCTTGATGATACAAGTCTCAAATTTAAATGTGAATTTTAGCACAATCTGAAAATTCATGTGATCTTGATCGTTAAAAGAATTTTTTTTTTCTAGGAAACGATTTGCTCTTCTCTTGAACTTAAAATTAGATTAAGTTATGGTAGCAAAGGTGATTGAATTATTTCGAGTTTTTAATTTTCTTTTAATTGTCTGCATGATTATGTATATATATGGTGGTGTTGTAGATTAGCTGGTGATTTTGGATTTGATCCACTTGGACTTGGAGAGGATCCTGAAAGCTTAAAGTGGTATGTTCAGGCTGAGTTAGTTCATGCTCGCTTTGCTATGGCTGGAGTTGCTGGGATTCTTTTCACTGATGTAAGAAATATCAATTTAATCGTGTTGTGTCGGACACTGTGTCACACACTTGTCGTGTGAGAAATTTAAGAAAAAGTTCATATAACCGTATCTGTGTCCGTTTATCAAGGAATTCTTTGTTTCTTGTTATGGGACGGAAAGGGCAAAATCATCAGCTTTAACAAGGGATTATAAAAAAATTGACCAAAATGAATAAATATAGGGTTATAATTTTGAAATTTGAAATTATACATACTTCATTTTATTGGTATTTCTGCAGCTGCTGAGAGTGACAGGAATAAGCAATTTGCCAGTGTGGTATGAAGCTGGTGCCACGAAGTTTGATTTTGCTAGCACTAGAACTCTACTGGTTGTTCAGCTACTTCTGATGGGGTACTTAACAGGATAATTACATTGACATACCCTAAGGTTTGAAATAATTACACAAACGTCCCCTAAAGGTTTGAGAACTTGTAATAATTTTCTCCAACATACTCTGAGATTTGTTCAACACATGCTATTTTAGTTATGAATCTAGTTTTTCAAATATTGATCAGTAAAGGTTTGAGAACTTGTAATAATTTTCTCCAACATACTCTGAGATTTGTTCAACACATGCTATTTTAGTTATGAATCTAGTTTTTCAAATATTGATCAGTAAATGGCAAGGGAAAAATAGGTTATTCTAAAGAAATTGACGTGAAATCATAAAATTGGATGGATCTAGATGTTAGGTAAATTTTTTGATAGGGGAGGTTTTTGTAATTTCTCAAACCAGAGGGTAGTGTAATTATGTGAAACCTCATGGTATGTGAGTGTAATTATCCCTTCTATTCTAAATGTTACTCGAATTTCTCTATGATTCTTGAGAAGATAATTCGTTTCTTGTCTCAGCTAACATGTTTTCATTTCCTCTTTATAAATTACTATGCAGTTTTGTTGAAACCAAGAGATACATGGATTTCATTGATCCTGGATCTCAAGCCAAAGAAGGATCCTTCTTCGGATTAGAAGCTGCCTTCGGGGGCCTTGAACCCGGGTAATTTACATCTTTCTTGAGGGTGTAATTGTCTTTTTACTCTCCCAAATGAATGGCGTGTGACTCGTCGCAGGGGTGTGTTTTTCCATCAGTTCTAAAATAGGAATATCCCTCTCAAGTTTAATCCAATTACGAAAGAAATCCTGTACAAAGAATACCCTGAAGGTGTGGATAAATGTTACGGGAAGTACCCTGATAAGCACAAAAAGTAGGGTGTTTTTTGTAATTTCTCAACTACGAGGGTTTTTTTGTAATTGGATTATTGGTGGGGGCGGGGGGGGGGGGGGGGGGGGGGGTACTTTGTAATTATCCCTATTGTTATTTTCTCGTTCAAATTGAATACCTTTCTGTGATTTTGATTTTATTAGGGGGGTTAACTGCAATTTGCCCTTAAATTAGACCATGAAAAAAGATTAAAATTCGAAGATGATTGTGGTGATGAACAGGTACCCTGGTGGACCATTGTTGAATCCTCTTGGTCTGGCTAAAGATATAAAGAATGCTCATGAATGGAAGCTCAAAGAGATTAAGAATGGTAATTTCTCCTCTCTTTATAAAGAATTTCTTTCTAATTTCTAATTAACTTCTAATGCACGACACTTCTAAAAATACCATTTTACCTTACCTCGTCGTGTAACGTTTAACACTCAAATCAAAAACCATTTCACACACTTTCATGTAAAAATTACCAAATGTTCGTGTAATTGCATCCGTATTGTTTCGTATCTGTGTCACCATATCCATATCCATATCCGAGCATCATACTAATTAAGCAACCATTTAATTAGTGAATTACTTAACTTATTATTATTTTTATTTCTATGTAGGACGATTGGCAATGGTGGCTATGCTAGGTATCTTTGTGCAAGCAAATGTAACAAATGTTGGCCCTATTGACAACCTCATACAGCACCTCTCAAATCCATGGCATACAACAATTATTCAAACACTTTCTGGATCCTCCTCTTAAGCATTCTTGAAATAATTGTCTGATTAAATTCATCTAATTATTTCAATTTTTCTGCCTGTACAAGAATATATATTTATATATATATATATATATAGTTTAATGCTGATATTTGTTAAATTATATGGCCAGAAAATACACACACTTGAAATACTTTTACAAGAATGTATATGGTTTGCACCAATAAATTACACAAAAGAAATGATCCAGCCAAAGTAATATACAACCAAACAATACTAATGTACAAATATATGTTGTTCTTCCTCGTATCAAAACTGGAAACCTATTTCAAAGCAAAAATAGTTTCAATCCAAAAGGGGAAAAAGAAAGAAACTCGTATTCTTACAATATAAACAAGATGATCATGATGATGACTTAGCTTGTGCCTTCTTCTTCCCCAAGAACATCAATATTCTGGGAAAGATCGATCTCTTCTTTCTCTTTGTTGGAGCTCTCACATCCGGCGACGAAGCCTCGGTTCCAGTAGACGACTTAGGGCTCGTTGCCTGATGGAAGACAATGGAAGAAGAATCATAAGGAGTAGCGATGTAATTCTTGGTTTCCGATTTCTCCCCGTGGCCCGCTTTCCTTCTTTGCTCGTGTTCGGCCCTCCATTTTCTCAGCTCTTGCTCCGCACCCAATTTCCCTTCTTTAGCCGTCTCGGCTTTTTCCAGAGCACTTTTTAGGGCATCTTTTCTTGCAGCCATCTCGGAGCTCGCTTCCTCGAGCTTCTTCAGGCTTTTCAACTCGGATTCCTTAGCCACCTCGATTTCGGACATAGCCGCTGCCACACGGGCGTTTGCCTCCTCTTCGGCCTCGTGGGCCCGCTTGCTTAGCTCATAATATTCTTCTAGGGAAAGTGTTATCCCATTCGGCGAAGAGGAGTCATCAGCATCATCATTACAATTTTTCCCTTGAGTTGTTTCGCTCTCGACCAAAGCGTTTATAGCTGCTAGAGCCAGTTTCTCTGATGCCTTTGCCGCCTCGATTTCCTTCTGCGCCGCCCGTAACCGGCTCTCCATTGTGCTTTTTCCGGCTTTTGCTTGTTCAGCTTCGTCTCTAGCTTTTCTAAGTTCGTCCCTAGCTTCTCCCGCTAGAGCTTTCACCCGGTCCGCTTCTTGAGCCGCCTCCTGCAGCTGCCTAGGGAGCTCCACCATTTTCTCTCTATCATCTTTTTCTCTCTTCTGAGATTCTTCTATTTCAAATTTCGTCCTATCGATTTCAGCCTCGAGGGAAGATACGGCGATTGAGGCCATCCCCTCTCGTTGCTGAATGGAAGCCAGTTCATTCTTTTCCTTCTCGAGTTCGGTCTTCAACGACACAGCAGCAATTTTCAAGATATCGACTTCCTTGTTCGCTTTCTCAACATTAAGCCTCACTTCCTCGAGCTCCTTCTTTGCGGCCGAAACTGCCGCCTCGATATAGGCACGGGTTTTCTTGTCCGGTTCCTTGAACCCCAAGTTTCCTTCTCCACCAGCTTCTTGTTGATCTAACTTCGCCTCCATGTAGTCTGCCAGCTCAGATTTCAAATCCCGGAGCAACGAGCCTGCAGTGTCAAGCTTCAATTTGAGGTCCTTGGATGACATCATCTGCTGACTCAGCTTCTCGAGCTCTTCTTGTGCTGTCCTCAACTCCTTCTCCCAGTTAAGCATATCTTGCTCCTTTGCCATCACAGTTCCAATCCTGTGCTCCTCGGCTTCCAAATGGGCTGCATGTGCGGATTCCAAGGACTCTTTCGCCGTAATAAGCTCTATGGTAAGGTCCTCAACCGACTTCTCGATTTCTCTTGAGCTTGAGACGGCTTCTTGGGCATTTTTTAGGGCCCTGTCCTTCTCGGCCACAACAGTACTGTGGTCTTTTCTGAGCTGTTCAAGCTCGTCTCTGACGGTTTGGAGTTCTGACAGGGCAGCCGCATGGCGGGCCCGGGCCACCTCGAGCTGGGCCTTGGCGGCAAAGCTGGCTTCGTCGGCAATGCCTTGTTCCATCTCTTCGACTCTCAGATTTGCCAGCTCGGAATCTTGTTTGGCTTGTTGTTCTTCCTTTTGGGCTCGTTCGAGGTTGAGCTTTAGCTCTTCGATGAGATGTTTGGTGTCGTCTAGCTCTTTGAGAACTCGGAGTTTGGCCTCTTCTGCTGCCACCGATTGTTGCTTGTATAGTGGGATGTCCTCCTGCACTTTCTCGAGTTCTTGTTCTATGACTTTCCGTCTCTGCATGGATAAGCAAATGCAGCTTATTAGGGTTGTCATTCTTAATGGGTTTTATTTTGTAAAGTGTTTAGGGGGTGTGCAAAAACTTTGGTTTTTCTGTGAAGTGTTTAGCCGATCTGCAAAAACTTCTGCTTTGAAGAAGTTAAAGTTGAACCTAAAGTTGTAAGAATTTGTAGTAGTAAACTCCGGAGTACTAAAAGCTGATAAAAAGCACCCGCATTGAAGGTGCTTTTAGTTTCTAACTTATCTTAAACAGAAAATCATTTTTTTCAAGAGTTTGTAACCACTCCCTCGAGAGATAAAAGTTCTGCTGTATGTTTTCTTTAAAAGCCTATGAACTGCGAAAATCCGGATCGGATATTGTTTTAGCTTTTAGCTTCAAAAACAAGCAGAAGCAGACATTTCAAACATTGACAAGAAGAGAAAAGGCAGTTACCTCCACAGTCTGGACGCGGTGGGCTTTCCAGTCGACAATACCCCCAAACTTTGAGACGGCAGCCTTTACAGATTTAATAGGTGCTGCTGTGTCGATATTACCTTTAACGTTTAACTCAACATTGTTAGCAACGCCACCATTTTCCTGTTTTGAAGGCATATGACTATCTCCAGCTATTTTAGCTTCTTCCACATTTTCTTCTTTCACAGGCTTAATTGGTTGCTCAGCTGCATGTCCATCTGAGTCTACAATATTATTATCATTATTATTTCCTTTATTCGTTTCTGAAACTCCTGTTTCTCCAGCTGTAACGGGTTTATCTGATGATGTTGAATCAGGAACGTTTGATTCTCCATTAGTATGTTCGGTTGTAGGCTGAGAAGCAGCTGATTGGTCCTCTTGTGGGGATGATGCTATTGGCGCTGGAGTGGATTCTTGGGGGGCGTCTCCGGCACAACTTTTAGTACCCTCCATTACGCCAAAATGGGCAACAACCTAATATCTGTAATCCCACGTACCAGAAACTGCACGAAAAAAAAATTTTTATTTGATTAGACTTTCTCAAGGTCTCCTAGAATCACTGCCAAATAGGAAAATGTTTGAGATTCTTAATGACTGGTAAAATCTAAAACTATAAAATCAAATCCGCAATGATGCTTCTGCGTCGAACATGCATGAAAAAGAAAATGCACTGAGGCAAAAACACCAGTTTCATTAAAACCAAAAACCAACAAATAGCAGAAGGAACATGCTCTTTCAAGGAGAGAGATTAATTACATCATTCATTACTTCAAGATATCAAGTTATGGCTAATCAACGAACACCAAAGTCATAAGCAATGTTGGCAATCATTATATTCATGTAATTTCTTACAAATAAACGTTACATTTCACGAAAAACATCAAGTCCAGCCAAATAAACTCCAGTTTAACGTAAGCAAAACAATGCAAACAAGAATCTCGGTACACTTCATTTATGTTTCCGTAAATCAACGAAGCACCCAAATGAAAACACCATGCGATCACTCTGTATCATAGCCTCAAAAATATAACATGTTATAATTCTCGAATACCGAGAGACGAGACGAAAAAACAGAAACATCATAAGATTTATGATCCCTCTATGCTCAATCATGATAGTATATAGGAACATAAGGAAATTACACAAGTTTCAATTGCTCTATTCCAAAACATGAGAATCTTATCACAGCAGCAAAATCTTGATAAATCAGCTTCAGCTTCTTGTTTGCTTCCATCAGATTTTTTTTCTCTCTTTTACATCAAACTTAATCCAAATTATCAACAATCCTGCTATACTTCTACAAGGATTTATATAAGACTGAAATCCATAAATTGATCTGAACCTCCATTAAATGAAGGCCTTCAACCATAACTCTACCACACACAATAAAGGGATTCAATTCAACACACACAAATTGAAGCAAAACCAAAGCCCAGAACCATAATAATCAATCCAACCAAATATCACAAACATTAAGCCACAAGATTCATTAAATGCCCAACATCCACCAATTAAAACCACACATATAACAACAGAAAATCACAAAAATTAGAAGCCCATCAACTATGAACAAAACAGGCAAAAAGAGAGAAACTTACCAAGAAATTCACCAGAAACGAACAAGAGACAGAAGTCAAAATGGCAAAGGGCTGTGATATGACTTCCTAATATTACCCAAAAACCAGAAAGATTTCTACTCTTTCTTGGCTTCCAATGATTCTTCTCAATTCCCCCACCAAACTTCACTCTCTGCCCAAAAATAGCAAACACGAACTGCTTTTATCAATCAAAGAAAAGAAAAATGGATAACAACATACGAACACATCTATATGGGGTTGTATGAACACGTGTATGGAGCGTAATTCAGCTATGTCTCAGGGACAAAGGAGATCCACTCCTGTCTGAAATTTGATTGACGATAGCCCTACTTCATGAAAATAAGGATAATTATGTTTCTTGAATCTAAATTTTTTGAAAAATATGTTAGGTTCAGAAATCAGAAGTTTATTCTGTGGTGTGCATGAGAAGCGAGAGAAGTCTTTGAATCTGGATTGAATGACTGGAAATTAATTATCTTATCTTCCTTAATTATGTTTTCTGTAAATTTAATAATAGTTTCATAGTGTAATAATAATAAAGTGATAAAGAAAGCTAAAGCCGCCGTCCATTACGGACCCTTTAGGCCCTTTGTGCTTTTGATTATTACACTTCTATTGTGTTCGGTTGGAGTAGGGTCGGGGTTTAATTTAAGTTTAATAATTGAGGTTATGTTTAATTAATTAATTAGTAGGTTTTAGCTTTGTAACCTTAACAAATTCATGTAAATTAATTTGTAGCGCTTGAAATTTTGTTGAGAGAGTAGTGTAAGCCCTTTAAACGTATTCGTTTTGGGTAAATAAATTGAACAAAAGCCGGAGGATAAGTGTTTGCTTGGGCAAGCACTGCAATTGAAAATATTTTGTGTTGAGGCATAGCATTTTGCCTCGACGGATTTCGCTCGTGGGCTAGGATTTGTGGAGTTTGATGTTTTGAACGCCTGTAAATATGGGATTATCTTCTGTCAAATAAATAAATGGGATTATCTCCAAGTCATAGACACCAACAACTCGAATAGATCGAGTACAAACGATGGAGAAAAGTTTAAGAGTAAAGTCACAAAGTAAGGAGAATAAAGTGCGGGGGTCTGTCTGTGAAGCATGTTCTTTATAGAAATCCGCAAATTGAGTTGTTCAATTGGAAATCTAAACATCAAATTCAGATTTTGGGGTTGCTCCTCAACAAATTCAAGTCAAGTTCAAATTGATCAAAATGAGAGTAAAAACATTTTTCACGGAGATCAACAAATTGAGGCGTTTGATCCGCAATAAGACATCAAACCCACGAATTCGACATTTTCTTAAAATCAACTTTGAGTTAACTTTAAAGGTGTTCAAAACGCATTATTCGCCGTTCACCAAAATAAGACGTTTAATTCGTGATTAAGTCAAAAGACCCACAAATTAATTTTTTTCAAGAGACAAGTTAAATTCAAGGGAACATCGAAACACCGAAGTCAACAAAGGCGTTTCAAACTTCCAAATTCCACTAAATTTTGTAGGGAGAATCAGAGGAAGAAATAGAGATTGTACCCGTATTTCATAAAAATAAACAAAATTCATTTGTGATTAATTTTTCATTTAACACGAAATTTTCATTACAAAGACCTTGCACTAGAAATCCAATGAGTGCTCATATAGGTGCATGATGTGCTTAAAGGCTGTCAAGTGCTCTTCAGGATCGCCCGTCCCATCGTAGCGAGGTAAGTTGGTGGGAGCTTTAGACTCACCTGCTCGTGCCATCAAGATCTCCTCGCAAAGCGGCGAGGTTTGTTCAGCCCTCGATTTTCGAGGTTGCCTATTCCTTCGACGAACGGAGAGTTGATGGGTTTCTCGCGGTCACCTCGGGTTGGACAACGTGAGAGTTTTTCAACCACACCTTCCTCTCAATGTCGAGCGTGTCTAATGTGGGTTTCTCCTGAGACTCCCCCACGATCTTGCTCAAAGTGGCGCGTAATGTTGGCTCTCCATGTAGCACCTGAAACGCTAGGCTACCACATCCATCGTGATTCAAGAATACTCAGTTATTTCTCAAATTCAAGAATTTCTCATAAATTTTGTTTAAAACAGTTTAAAAATAAACGTTGCAAGCGTGACTTTGATGCCACTTGTTGGAAAAACGGGTTCGAAACAGTGAAAATTTAAAGTTTTTCCTACAAGGATCGTTTGGTTGCAATTTTTATTCCGAAACTCAACAGAAAGTTTCTCAGCAAGTTACTTTACTAGAAGCTTTCTTGAAGTGTTTTTGTAACAGCCGTACTCAGGGCCAAGTCGAGAGAGGTAAGTAAAGGGTTAATCAACAAGCGTTTATAGTCTCGATCCCTACTCATTCTCTCATGCATTGCATTTTATGTGACTTTATGTGCTTTTATGTGTTACAATTTAATTAAATGTTCGTAGATTTAATTCTTTCCTCTATTTAGCTTGTACCTCGAAACTCTTTTAATAAAATCCTGGAAATCTAGTATTCATTCCCTTCTAGCACCTAAAACCCTTTCATATGCTTCAAAACCCATTCCTACAGTTTTAGGATGAAAATTACGAAAATACCCCTACAACTCAAAAATATTCCTACGTTTCCCGAAGCACTTTCACTACCCAATATTATAACCAAAAGAATCCTCACATTATTTCGAGGATCGTGATACTCTCCGTGAACCATAATTCCCATCCTAACTCTAGTAATATCAAAAACCGGCAAAACCCCTAACTTATAATTCGATCATAAATAAATCTTTACTCATCTATTTTTTTATATTCAATATTATAACCAAAATGACCCTTAAATTATTTTATGAATTTTCATGCATTTTCCAAAACTCGATTCCACCCATAGCATATTTTATAAATATTTTCCTTTTCAAAAATTATCATTTTATTTTTAAACAATTAACTTTTATTCAATAGTCGAAATTATACTTAAAACGATTCTTGAATTTTTCTCTAAATTATAATGATTTTTCCAAACTTTAAACTTTATCATAGCTTCGTTTATATAATTTTCTTATGATTTTCATCATCTTTAATATTCATAATTCATAAACGAAAATTCTAAGTATTCCACATTTATAATCAAAACGAAGCTTATTTTTCACTAGTTCTTTCATTAATTCACTACTTCAAGTTTTTACCTCTCGACTCTTGAATAAATTTTATATTATTTTACATTTATTTTTATTCGAAATGACATCATTCATGACAACATGAGCTTCTAGAAGATTTAATTAAATGAATGTAATTTCTCCACATTTCTTATGTTGTTACCAAACATTTGTTTAAAATGTAATTTAACCACATCTCCTAAATAATTACCAAGCATTTGTTGAAATAATAGACAACCACATCTCCCTTAAACTTTCATAAATTGCTCAAATACCCCTCATGACTACCTATAAATACCCCCCTCAAGCATCATTTAGAACTCACAAACTCAACACAAAAATCACTCCCTCTCTCTCTCTCAACCCTCATGCCACTCACTCCCTCTCTCTACAAGGTGAGTTTTTCTTTTATTATTTCATGCTTTATATTATGTTCTTAGTATAATAATAATAGTAGCATGTCTAAGATTAATTAAATTATGCTTTAGGAATTTTATTTTATAGAATATGTGCATAATTGTTAGTTTTAAATACAATGTGTGTACATTATGGAATTTTATTTAATTAAATGCATGAATTATGATATGATACAATGTGAGTATGTATTTAAATGATTATGATCTTGTTAGATTAAATTCATGCCTAGAGTAAATTATTTAGAATTATTTTTCATAAAGAATTCATATATTTTGCTATATTGTGCTTTAATCTTATGTTATGAATATGAATGTGAATGAACATGTTACACACCCTCTTTGAATATTCAAATAAGCTCAAGAACATGTTCTTAATGTTTTTGGATGTGTGTGTGTGTGTGAGTTTGATTTTGTGTTATAAAGTGTTTAATTCATAAGAAATTGAATAGTAAATGTTTTCAATAGTAATTTTGACTTCTTGGTCAACTAAAATTTAATTAATTTCGAAATTATTTTAAAAATAATTATAAAATAGGTTTTGGAATTTTTAAAAGAAAGATTTTTCCCAAATTTTCAAAAAATCGGTAAACTATGTAATATTTTCAAAAAAAATAACCTACATTGTCAAATTAAACCTTAAATTTCATTTCAAATCTTAAAATTAGAATTATAATATAGTTAATAAATATTTGACTAGTTCAAGATCCCATAAACCCTGAATTTATTAATTAAACGGGTGAATTTAGGGTTTACCGGGAAATCCTTAACGTATTACATAATATGTACCTTCTATAATTATTTCATTATGATATTGTGTGCAATTAGATTAGTTAGGAACTAAGGACCTAGTTCTAAGTCAGTAGTAGTTATTACTTTCAGGCGACAATAGGATCGAAGAGTGGAATCCTCACAATTCCACCTAAATCTCGGTACTCGGTGAGGGTTTAAATCTTTTCAACTGAAATCATGATAAAATATTTTACTTTATTTCCTTGAATTTCCTTTCAAGTTATTATTCCCTTTATGGGAAAATAATTCTTATTAATTATTCAAAAAATATATTTACCCGAAAGTACTTAGTACTTTCTTACCGGTAAATATTCTCGTCTTGCAAGTAAAATTATTGTTTTTCCTATGGGCCCGGTGGTCTTGGTAGAAGTAGTAGTCCGGGAGGCACGGGCCGAGGTCTACTATTATACCAGCCGCCAACTAGATCTTGATGATGGTATAACCGGAGGTTGGTTATTCCACATCAAGTGACGGGAAAAGGTACGTCCCTCCCACAATATTGTTCATCGTCACTAGGGCTTGCAACCCTACATGACACTAAGGGGTGAAGGATGGTATTCTCGTATTTGTTTTATTAAGTACCGACACCTTGATCAGTGTCGTTACTATTTTTCCCGGATTTTAAGGAGTTAAGGTTGGAGAAGCCTAGCTTGCGGGCATCAAAATCATTTCTTCAAAACGGTTCATAAGTTTTCTAAAGTATAACCTATATTCCCCATACTCCTACTGTTTCAAACTAATATGAACCGGATATTATTGTCATATAATTATTTGTGATTATATAATATATATTTCAAACCAAGACTTTCTTGGTCAAAAGACTTTCAAAGCCTTATTTATACATGTAAACCTCAACCCCCGTCACTTAGTCATTTTGACTAATCCTCCTACTCTTTTAATTCATGATTTCAGGAATCTACGCATCGACGCCTTAGAGGTATCTTGAAGCTTTAAGGTGTCACATTTCAGTTATTTAGAGTGATCACCAGTGCATATACATCTTTCAATAAGCACTCTCCTGTGAAGTTAGATCTATCGCTGTAATTACTTATCCAACTTAATAATATGTGTTCGTTATGTATTGTCCCCTTTTGATTGCTCAAGTTTATTTTTCCGTTGCGTTTAAATTTCATACTCTGGTATTGTATAGTCTTGTCCGTTCGCCGAAGTATTTCTCGAGTGCTAGGTCTCGCATCCACTCGGGAAGTACAATGGTGCGGGGTTGTAGTGTTAAGGGGCGCTACAGTTTTAAGCCGCCCTCAAATACTTTTCATGTGGTAATGAATTTCCCGTTTCTCGATCGATTCTTTCCTTCGAGACTTCAAAGTAGAATTCCTCTAGAATGCAACCACACCAGACCTAGATTGAAATCAGATGAGTGAGTATACTAGTACTATAATCTGTCTATTGAAAGAAACAAGAAACGATAAATTGAGAGCAAAAAATTTCTCCCTTAAAAACCCAAAATTGATACGTGAGGTAATTCACGCATGAACCTCAAAGAAAAAGTTCATATGTTCTACATGTTAGAGTTGAAAGATTCCTTTTCTTTTCTTTTCTCCAGAATAGAGAATAGCATTTCACGAGAGAGAAACTCTTATCTGATCTTTTTCTTTTGATAAGAATAACATCCATATAATTTTTTTTTTTAACGTTATGAGATAATTAAGATATAATTAATTAATAATTATCATCTTTATGCTAACTATTTTATCCATTATTTCATAAATAAATAGATTTGGACTTTATCCATTATTTATTTTATAAATAAATAGTTTATGATATTATCCTTCTATTTATTTCACAAATAAACAATAAGTATGATAACTAAATGATATTATCTTTATATTTATTTCATAAATAAATACTTAGGATAATAATCACATGATATTATCTTTAATTATTTATTTCATAAATAAACAAGTCTTGATATTATCCTTTGATTATTTCATAAATAAATAGAGTAGGATAATATGATTTTATTTATTTCATAAACAAATAATGTATGATAATATCCTTCATTTATTTCTCAAATAAATAACGTAGGATAAATATCATATTTATTAAATATTTATTTCTCTAATTAATTCTAATGAACCTTTATAATTAATTCTCACCTTGCAATTAATTCTCTAATTAATTGTACTTTGGCTTTATAATTAATTTTCCATATTTGAGCTTTATAACTAATTCTCCAATTAATTAACACATGGTCCAATTTTTCAATTAGACCCTGCGTCCAAACTTGCTCATGTGTCACACGTGTACTTTAAATGTGAGGTCTCGTTTCGATCAATTATTTGATCTTTCCTGTAACGCCCCGATTTTTCAGTCGTATAATGTGACCTATGTGTTTAAGTAATTGCGCGTTTAAATTATTTAATTACGTAATTAATGGTTAAATTATAATTATAATTTTAATTAATCATGTTAATTATATTTAATTCGTTACACTTTAATCAAAAGTTAAAATGGAATTTAATTTTATAATTGAAAATATTTGAAATTTAAAGGAATTCTTGAATGTTATGCCTATATTTGCGTTGATCGCGTGCCGTTCCTACTTGACTTGGATTCGAAATTTTGTAAAATTTTAGTATGTTGTAGATTTATGTGTTATGAACATGGATTTGTGCTCGTTTCATGTTTTCGATCGTGTTTGAGGTGTTAATGAATTTTATTTTGGAAACGAGACCAAGTCGGGAGATTAAGAGAACTATGCGCATCTTTGGTTCCGAAGGTCGTAACTTGAGCTCGGGAATTCGGATTCGAATCCCGGAAGAGGCGCCGGACTCGTAACAAAGAAAGAAAACCATGGAACCTATATTAATATTTTTCTAAGCCCGTTTGAACCCCCGAATTTTACCCGTATTATGCTTCATCCACGTATATGACCACCTTTTACCATTTTGCTTATATCTCCCTCAATACTTAAGCTTTTTATCTAATTCTTGGCTCCACTTTTTCCTTACACAATTCACTATCACTCCCTCCCTCACTAATTTCGTCCAAGGCAAGAAGAAGAGGAGAAATTGCTGCAAATTTGGGGATTTAATCACTATTCCCATCACTATTCACTTGAGGATTTTTTAGCTCAAATCTCTTCCAAACTCAACCAAAATCAAGGGGGTAAGTTTATGATTGTTTTTCCCTTTCAATTTTAGTCACTTTGGTCCAAGAATCTCTGAGTTTGAACCATGATTGATTGAGATATGATTTTGAAAAGGAAATTTTGAGATTTGGGGCCTAAATTGCTTCCATGCTATTGCCGTGTATGTGTGTGATGTTTCGGGTTGTTTTAGTTGAGTTTTTATGCACCTTGTGTTGCCTTGTTTGCTGTTCTTATGGTCTTGTTTTGTGCCCTTGTTGCTGCTGTGTGTAACGAAGGAGACAGGGTCGCTGCTGCGCCATTTTCGCGACTGCACGCAGCAGTCGCGACCGCGACTTTAGAACGTTCATTTTGGGTCGCGTCATATTTCGACTTGGTGATGCCTGTGCTGCTTCTGGAGATAGAGGTAGCGTCCGCAACCCATTTTGTACTGATCTTTGGTCGCGGCCGTGACCTTGATTCTTGGCTGTTTCGAGTTTTGCTGCTGCTACATGTGTGTTTTATTAATTTGTTGTGTGTTGTGTGTGCATGAGTTTTATGTTTGTGCATGAATATATATATATATATATATATATATATATATATATAGAGAGAGAGAGAGAGAGAGAGAGAATATGTAGTGTGTGCATGAATTGTGTATATATTATATGTATAGTGCATGCATGTATATATGTTGTATGAATATATGTATATTATAAACATACCTTGCATGAATTATATAGTTGTGTGTGCACGTAATGTGTATATATATCATATAATTATATGACATGCATGTATTTTGATCTTCAAGAAAGGTGTACGTGTATATGTACTATATATTGTTTGATTTAATTGGAATTAATTTCCTATCTATTTCACGTTTTACATATTTAGTTGATTTGAATGCCATTGTTTTGTTTATTTTATAATTGTAAACTTGTTATATTTGAGTTATAATTGTTATATGAAATCCATGACTTGAGTTACTCTAACGTGGCTTAAGTGCTTCTATATGAAACGATAAGTGCATTCTTGCATTCTGTTGATGTCTTAAGTGAATCCTCTTATCTTTATACTTATTATGTACATTGTAAACATTTTGAAATGTGTAATATGATTATAGTTTGAAGATTTTGGCTCGATATTGCTATGAACTATGAAAGATATGAAACGAATGAATATGAAACCTTCATGTATTGATCGAACTTGAGTGAATTGCTCATTTATGTGTTTCTAATGCATTAATTGTGCATAAGAACATTTTTATAATATGCTATTGTCTCGTAGGCACTTCATATCATATTCATTACATTGCCGTGCGTCGTATATGGTTCATTGGGGTATTGAGTCTCATGAGTGCACTGTTTTGTCCTTTGTACAGTTTTCTCCAGGGTGGAGATGCCGGGTTTATAGGATACCTCAAGTCTTCTTGTCTTCTTGGTTTTGTGCGGTAAGAGGCGTACATGTGGGTTTCTTTTCTATTAGTTATGATGACCCGATATAGCTCTTATGTGAAAGTTTTAAACCAAAATATTTTATATATATGTATATCGAGTCTTTTCAAAAGAGTCTATGATTTCCAACGTAAAGCCCTTCTCTTATGTATTCCCACCTTATGATTTTTGGTGTGGACATGATTATGATTGCATGGGCCCAGGAACTTAATGCAAGTGGCTATCCGGGGAGGCAAGGGCTGACGGTGATCCCTTGTGCTAATCCCACCACATTTACGGTGATACCGGCCCTCGCTAGGAGGTTTAACGGGGAACGGGAGCTGAGTTCCCTTGGGGGATTCATGTACCCCCATTGGCCTATGTATGGACCGGTGGTCGGGTCTTGCAAGCCCGCCACCACCCAGAGGAAAAAGGTGTAAGTGATTATGATTATGAATGATATGAATATGAATGATATGATTATGAATGATTATGTATGAATGCGTATGATCGCTAATATAAAGATTAAATTGATATGCACACACGAGGAGTAGGTTGGAGATATTCGTCCACCCGCCAGGGCTCACGTATTGACCGCATGAACGACTATGTTTATGAATGAATATGATAGTGGTAATCCCGTGGATGTTCTTCCTTGTTTTACCCACTTGGAAAATTTTTATAAAACTTTACACGGGATTATAGCTTGCATGTGTTGTTGGAAAACACGAATCAGAAAGCAGCGGAATTTAAAAAAAAAAATTCCCAACAAAAGGACCTTGGACTCGCAATCGTGTAACCAAATTCGTAAAGATAGAAAACTTACTTTTCTTTTATTCTTTCTTGAAGCGTTTCAAGCCACCCAAGAACGCTCTTCTCGCGGCTTGATCCCCTCTCCTTGGTAAAGCTCGAATCTTCAAACTTCTAACTTGAAGCTCTCTAGAGATAGTCCACCAACTTGATCATAATCTAACTAGTAAGGATGCTAGTTCTCTAGTTAGTGTTTAGGCTTAACCTAGGGTTTATTTGATCTTGGAGAAAGGAAGGTGTTCAACACATGAACCAAAAAGAATTACCAATTAGCTCTAAAGGGGAGCATGAGCTCCCCTATATATAGGTAAGGGTGAGGGACGGCCGAACCTATTCCTTGTTGCGCAAGGATTTGGTCCCTCTCTCTCCTATTACTTGATCATCAAGTAATTTCCAACTTTGACTTTAAATTCCAATTCAAATCAACTTTCAAGAGAGCTAAAATATTCAAACTATTTTTGGATAATTTTATACTTTATTTATTTAAAATAAATAACTTATTTTATCTAATTAATTAATTCATAATTAATTAACTAGATTATTTTTCTCCAAAATAAGACTTTCCTTTTAATTCAAAATTAAACCAAAGTCTATTAAATAATTAACACATTTAATTATTTAATATATATATATACAATATATATATTCACACGTGTGGGACACGTGTCACAAGGACACGTGTCACTCACGTGACCCACACGTGTGCCTTCATACGTGTGGAACCCTCTAGGCTCGATTAACTCGTTTAATCATTTTAAAGCCTCAACTCATGTAACCAAGTTGTTATGTGTGACCCTCTAGGTTCTCAATTCAATTAGCAGTGACCCTAATTAATTAATTCACTAATTAATTAATCAGTCCACAGATTAAACGACCATAGTCTAGCAACAGGTGTTTAACCCCTAGCTGAATTGGAATGTTCGGATTCGATAGAACCTTTAAGTCATTGATTCATGTGAGATACAATCCTCCTACTTACTATCTCTCAACCAAGATCTAGGGCAAGGGAATAATCAGAACCCTAATAATCCGGTCTTAAAGCTAAGTGCATTTCATATCCATTTGATCTCAATCCAAGAAACCCTTTTCTTGATGTCTTGATCCACTGCCTTGGCCAAGGACTCCATATGGCATATGAATGACTTACACAATAAGAGATCACCTTGTAAATGCAAGTGTAGGTCCTTTCTTGATTCTCATTCACTTTCATGAATCACTTGTGCAGCCCCAACATAAGCCTTGAATCAGTTGTCTAAGGCGACACCCTTTAAAGCTTATACCTAAGACTACAGAGTTAACTCATAAAGCGACAAGGAACCTCAAGTCTACGGATCAATTAATCACATCAATGACTTGTGAGATATTTCCTAATCTGGAAGTTTCCATTTCCTTAAATAGAAACTTCCTTTCCCATTTAGGAATCTTCTCACACGGGGTACCTCAGTGAACTTACTTATTAAAGTAAGCACCCTCATGTATCACGCACGTATCAACTATACACTTTGCACCTCCATGAAACAAGGTGGTCCTTCTTAAGGGCGTGATCCCACAAGCAAGCCTTAGAGGAGTCAGGTGGACACTCCCACTATCTGTAGGACTTATCGGTTTGGAGCATTTTACTAATCATGACTTATGTGATATAGGGCTCGTTTCATGAACCATTTCACCTAAATGGTAGAGTCCTAAAGTCATCAGGATTAGGGGAGTTCTCATACATGCACAACTAAAGTAAACGCATACCAAACAAGAGCATATAAAGAAGTGTTGCCTCAATTCGTTATTTCATTCAAAGATTGTCTGTGATTACAATAAGGAAAAGCACAAAGCGGATATACAATCGGCTTTCTAGGGCACTATTCCTAACATGTGTGGGTGTTTAAATTTTGTAATAATATTATATTATGCCCTGTTTTATACCCACCAGTCTCCTATAGACTGAACCCGGCTTTGTTTTCAGTTTTCTCTTGCAGGTGTTAGAGTGCTAGGCGGGGTTTCGAGTCGGTCGAGTCGTATAGTCAAGTTTGGGTCACTTCACGCATATTGTAAATTTGAATAAATTATAGATTTATGTATGAAATGTTATGATTAAGTTATATTGATTCGGGACAGGCTTCTAGGGATAGTTGAACACGTAAATTTGTGCTTTAGGATTTATGTTATAAATTTCGGGACTAGGTATTCTTGCTAGTGGAACCCGTCTTTTCTGATATACCTCGTGATTGAATATATGTTCTACTTCTGCACTCGCATTTAATTCTTGAGCTTGTTTATTTGGTTTCGAGGTTCTAGCTCCCGCCTAGCCTAGTACGTGAGTGAGTCCCCGTTCGCCGTGATTCGGCTCATGTACGGACTCTCCATTTCATATGCGGGTCGGGTCTCGGTACGGGGGATGTGGCGCCTCCCGTTTGGGGTGTTACATTTCCAACAATACCCTTTAAACCTGACATTAGTGTGTGACCCTCTAGGTTCATTATTTGGTTAGCAGTAAGCCTAATTAATTAATACACTTATCAATTAATTAGTTCATAGATCACACGATCGTAGTCTATCAACTGGTGTTACCCTTACCCGAATAACGAATTAAATTGAAAGAACCTCTCAATCAATGACATCGGTGATATACGATCCTTCTACCACCCTATCACTCGATTAAGACCTAGTGTAACACCCCGTCTGCTCGGCAATCCAGGTACGACGTCTCGGGAGAGTTTAATGAAGTAATTATGTGATTCGCATGCCTTACATGTCAATTTGCAATTTATTTTAGTTATGTGTTCATTATAATTTAATTAATGTACGTGGACTCAATCGTCCAATATTTGCAAATTAGGGACCTAATTTTAATTAGGGTGTTTGAGCCTTCGTGGCTACCTTAAGCTCGGGAATTCGAATTCGAATTCCGACCTTGTCATTAAGTTCGGTTCGAGGATTCGGATTCGATGAAATTAACCTTATAATTTTCTAAAGCCGTTTGATACCCCTACCGTTTTAAAATCCGATCCGAGTGGACCGGATCCTTTTTGACCCGACCCGTTAAACCGACCCGTTTCAGCCCCTTTATGGCTGAAAATATCTCCCCTTTTCCTCTCACTGTGGATCGATCAAAACACAAGGCAAGAGAGAAGAGAAGAAAGCCCTTGGCCATTCAAGCTTTGGTTCAAGCTTGTGCTCCATCCGACCATCCGATCGAAGAACCAAGGTAAGATTTGAATTTCTCTCTTCGAGTGTGTAGTTTCTTCCTGATTGAATTCCATCTTTCTTGCTTGGATCCATGCTATTGGAGAAGATGATGAATAGTATGCTTGTGTGAAAATTTGATCTCTTGCCTTCATCCTTGAATTATATGATCTAAACTTGATGTATGTTCTTCTCTTGAGCTCTCTTGTTGCATAAATGTTGGAATTTTCATTGTTGGGTGAGCAGTGCATATAAATCCATTAATGGAGCTTGAAGAAGATGAAATGGCAACTCATTCAATTCTTGATTTCATGCCTTGAATTTAAGATATGTGTTAGAGCATGTTTCCATGAACTTGTGCCTTGATTTTCATTGCATTTGGTTGAGTTTTGAGGTGGTTTTGATCATTTTTGGTTTCCTCCATGTTTAGCCCCTGTTTCTGCTTCTTTTTCTCGTCCAGAAGGACTACCCGGGCGGGGAGTTTTGTGTGTTAAAAATAACCGGGCGGGTAGATTTAGTGCAGAAAGTTTCTGCACTGTTTTCCCTGGCCGGGTAGATTTCTGCCTTGTTTTTCCCCGGACGGGTACCCCCTCATATGACCTCAGATTGATTTGATTTTTGGATATGTTCAACATTTTTGAGTCTAGAACAATCTCCAATTTGAATCACTCCAAAAATCGTTCTATATTGTGAGATATAATCGTTTTAATTTGGTGTCGCCACTTCGCCGAGAGTCTGCACTTGTTCAACTTCAAACCTACGCCATTTTCGACTCGCTTTGAACCACGATTCGATCCACATACCATTTGAAAGATCTATGTGTCTAGTTTCATTTCCATCAAGCAAAACTCAATTCCCATTCCTAAAACTCAAGATATTCCTGTTTTCGTACAGCTTGTCAATTTCGGAAATCTGTCAGCTTTATCCCAATTTCACTCGGAACCTGTTCTTATTCCGTTTTTCTTGTATCTTTCCACCTCTGAACTTATTCCTAACTTGTTTTAGCATGTGTAAGTGTAGGTATTTGCTCTTTTATGCACTTTATGTTTCTTAAGTAATGTGAGTTGTTTGCACGAATCGCTTATGCGCCTTGTTATGTTTTTAGATGCTTCATTATGCATTAATTGTGCACATGAACATGCTTTAATGCATATTATTAATTTTTTAAGCTATGATATGCGTGTTTTTGCACGTCTTGTATGAATTTGATACGTGTATGAGCTTTTGACTAAGTATTTGCATTTGTTACGTGACTAAGCATATGCCCTGCGTCTATATGGTTCGTTCTCGAGTCTAAGTTTTGCATTTTGTCTTTAGTTTGTCCAGGTGCACCCGGGGTGGTGTTTCGTGATTCGAGTTGATTCCGGGGTGAATCATTTGTCTCTTTCTTGGCCACGTCGGTGTAAGGTGAGGGTTAGGATCTTTTCTTTTAGATAAGCGACCTATGGCCTTAATGTGATGTTTTCTCACCCCACATGCGAATATATATACTATATGTATATTAAATATGTGTCTTATGATATGTTATGAATCTTGTTATTCGATTTCATATGAATTCTTCTGAAATTATACGTATGGGCATATATAAGCTTAAAATGGTTTTGCAATGAGGCTATGCTCCAAACCGTGTGGTGCCAACTGAACTATGGATCTCCTTTAGCATCTTATGAATTTGGAAGACACGGAGAGGTACGTGTATTGCATATGCCGAGTTGCACGGTAAGGTATGTTTCTTATGATATGTTTCTTAAGTATGAATCGTATGTTTCTAGGTTTCGCGAGTTAGGTATGTTTCTTTATGAGTCTTATGAATCCTTTTGAATCTTATGAATCCCTGGGCCCTGGAGGTGTGGGTAAGGGAGACCCAGTGCAGCTGATGGAGTCGTCGGTTATCACTCCTGTGCACATGCTCCTTTGAAGTACTTACACGCGACTCTAAGAGAGATGGAGAAGGCGTGGTGCTTTGAGCCTTCGGCTGAGGCCGGAGAAGGTAAGTTGTGGGCTCGCGACCCCACGTATATTGAGTTACACGATGTGGGCCCGTAACCCTCGTGCAGACTTCCGGAGAAAGGTTGGAATACGGGAATATGAATTTATGAATCCTATGAATCTATGAATTTATGAATCCTATAAACACAAAATAAAACTAAAGATGCATGATGCACGTGATATGCGTGTTCAAGGTACCTTTCACCGATGTGGGGAATCTGATTTTATGATGATGTGATCAAAGTAGAGGTCTCTTAGCCCACAGACATGTCTCGAAATTCCTAATGCACCTTGTGCGACAGCATCATCCAGGTCTCCATTCATAGTTGTTGCTTATCTTCAAAAATCCCTTGAATTCCACCCATAACTTCTTAAGTGTTCTCTTAGTCTTGAACATATTCCCGTAAAACTTGAATTTATCAGAATTTGGTTACTCATTATAATCTTCATATGATATATGAGTCCGATACCTCATCTTCATTCTCATAGTCCTAATTATTTCGCTCATCTCATAGGAATTTTGAGAATTTGCCTCGCTCCATAATTATAACTATCCCATGCAAAAGTTCCTTCGGGCTTGGAACTATTTCCCCATGGTTGGCACCCTTCTTCTTGGAAATTCTGGAGTCCCAGAAACCCAAACAAGGCCTCCTAGCAGTCTTCTTCAATTCTCTTTTCTAAAGGCATGGTTAAATAGGAAGGTAATCACCATGCTCTCGGAATCTTGATTGATCAAATTTTGTCTCCGAGTCTCGAGTTAAACCCTCGTTCTAATCTTTGTTGAGTTTGTTTAGACTACGTCGTTAGAGGGACTCCTCAATACTTCTTCCCCCTAATGTTTATCATGGATTAGCTCCGGTATCTCTGTTACTCCTTGCACCCGGATTCTCAATAAATCACGCCTTATGCTCGGGTAGAATAATCCTCCTTCAAACTTGACCTTCCTTCAAGGTGTACTGCTTTCTCCTAATCTCCAACCTCATTTCGGCTTTCCAAACCAATTTTTTTTTTTCGGACACTATTTTCATATCATCCTACAATCTTCAACCCGATCCCAAAAGGGGAATCTCAAATTCGACCTTTACTCTAACTATTTCTTCCAACTTCATTGCATTCAAAACTTGAAGGTCGAAAGAAGTGAAATTCTATCAAGTAAACATTGAATATGCATGTTGGGTTATAATGCCTATGCTATGCATCACAGAATTTCCACTCAAGGCACAAGAATGTTAGAAATAGCAATTATAACACGATAGGTAAATAATTACAGAAATTTTAAAGATGTCGTGAATGCACGTGCCATGAATGCAAATACCTCCATCCTCAGATTCATGTTGGTTTCCAAATTGAAGCCTTTGTTCATGTGTCTATTGTTTGTTAGCCTTTGATTGATCTCAGTCAAAAACCATATGTTCCTTTGATCCATACGCATAGAACTTTTTCAGCTTATCCCAACACATGTTGTAGGCGTGGTTAGTTCCCCCACTATAAGCGCACGGTTGAGGCCCTTTTCTTAATTTTTGAAGGACTCCCGGCCTTATGCTTCTTTCCACGAATCTCCTTTCCGAAATTACTTTTCCTTTCTTTATCGTTTTCATTTGTAGCTTTATCTCCCAATTCATCTTCATAACACGACAATTCAGCTTGGATCTGGAAAGTAAACTCAATCCGTCCCGAACATAGAACTTCCTACAATTAATATCCAAGGTGTCTCAACTCTTTCTGCTTCTTCCTATTGCCCGAGCTCTATTTCCAATGGATTGGTTTAATTGAAACACTTCCTTGATGGTCCCTAGTGCTCATCATCCCCTAACTCTATGATATTCGAACCTTCTAGGAATTGAGTCCGAATAGAATACCTGTCCCTGGATCATAGTTTCAACGCTTCCCCTTAAAACTCTCTTGATTAATCATCATTAAGGCATCCATCTCTTTCCATAGCATTCTTAGCTCCCTTGCTATTAATCTTTTAAATCCCTTGAATTTCCACTTTCACCTTCTTTTTACCCCGGTTTCCACCATCACGAAGGAAGACTTCTCTCAATTGCAAGCTCCCGATTCCATTCTTCTTACTCGGCTCTTTTCTTTAAGATCTTATCTAATTCCCTCCAAGATTTGAACTAATTCCTTGGACGTCTTCAATTCCTTTTCCAACACTTCTTATTACTAGGATTAGGTCCTCCACAATGGGTGCATGGGATTTGCTCTTCAAAAATGATGCGCTTCAACACGAACATAAGATCTCTTCCTTCAAATCGAGTTATCTTTGTGAGAACTACACGGTTATGAACAGCCTTTATCTCTACTTTATCCCAATTCCAACTTAGGGCCATGGTCGTTGAGATGAGTGGTTGACCATTGAAAGATCTTAACCTACAATACACAAACTAATTTAAAAATATGATGCATGCGGTTAGTAGTGAGTATGGCACGTATACAAGTAATATGCGTAGTTAAAGTATGAAAAGCAACAATTAATGAAAAGAAGGTAACAATTTAGAACACAAGATGTAAGAAAATTCATGTATCTTGATGCAATGCGCACAATAGCACGTTGTTCCTATGCCGTACGACCTATACTTGACACGACACGACACGACACTAGAACTCCGGTTTTGCAACCCGGAGCTCTGATACCACTTTAAGATGTAGCATCCCGAGCGAGGAGCACCACACCTAGGACATGAGAATAATGAGAGTCCTAGGGATGCAAACGAGTCGAATCGGCTCACGAGCCTGACAAGCCGGCTCGTGATAAGACCGAACTCAAGCCTCTTTAAGTCTGACTCGTGGCTCGCGAACCTATATATTTAAATAAAAAAAATATATTAACTTAAATTTATATATATATAAATACTTAATTAATATATAATATTACATATATATATATATATTTATATAAAATTCCTAAAAAACTAATGAATTTATTATATATTTGTCTATATAATCAATTAATATATATTATTATATATAAAATATATTTAATTATTTAAAAAACTATTTTTTAATAAAAAATAAAATAGGTATAGTTTAGCTCGAGTCGAGCAGCTTCCGAGCCTTAGTCGAGCCGAGCTCGAGCTAGGGAAAAATAGCAAGGCTCGGCTCGGATCGTTTACATCCCAAGAGAGCCCCACTAATCTTAATCTTAAAACTAAGTTCTTTTCATACAATTTGTTCTCGATCTAAGAAACTATTTTCTTGATATCTTGATCCACCACCTCAGCCGAGTGTTTTAGGATGACATATAAATGACTTATGCAATAAGGGATCTCCTTACCTTAAGCAAGTGTAGGTCCTTTATTGATTCTCACATGCCTCATTTGCCACTTTTGTAACCCCAACATAAGTTATAATTCAGGTGTCTCGAGAGACACCCTTTTAAACCTATATGTAAGTTTACCTAGTTTGCTTATACGAGATATCAATGGAATCTCAAGTCAAAAGATTAATTACTCACGCCATTGACCTATGAGATGTTTCCTAATCTAGAAGTGGAAATTTCCTTTCCCATCTAGGTATCTTTTCACGCGGGATAACTTGGTATATTCTGTTGAGTGTAGAATTCGTATGGATTTAAGCGTTAATTAGAGTATATGTTTGTGTCGTTTGATGTGTTTATGTGTTTATTTTGCTCCATTTAGGTGTTATAGAAGTTGGAGATAAGAAATGACAAAACGAGGCGAATTCACGCATATTTGGAGAAATAAGGAGTAACTCCCATTACCCCTTGGACGTATATCTTAATTAAACCCCGTTAACAGACTCACGAGCTTTACCTTTGGAGTAGTACGGGAGTAACGGTCAGAACAACTCTGGTAATGCTCGCTACCAGAGGCAGTAGGAGGAGTTCTTTAGCGCAGGAGGGATAACGCCCGTTACCCCTGGGCAGAAGGAAAGTGGTAACGCCCGTTACCACTTATAAAAGCGTAAATACGATTTCATGCTAGTAACGGGCGTTAATGGTACTTGTCCTAGCAATGGTAATGCCCGTTACCAGTGTCGGCGAGGCAGATTTAGGCAGCTATTTATGTTCGTTTTGGAGTCTTTTTGAGGGGCTTCTTCTTCGATTTTTGACCTAGTTGGAGAGAAGAGACACAAAGCCATTGAAGAATTGTTTAGAGAATTTCGAGAAGACGAAAGGATCGAGTTCTTAAACAATTTCAGTTTTCTTTGGTTTTATTTATTGTTTTAATTATCAAACTAATTCCTTTAAGTTTGGTTTCAATTAGTTTGCATGTTAGATTTGAATTTTCAGATTTTATTGAATTCTTAGAGCTGTGTTTATGAGACTTTGTTTAGATTTGATGAACATGAATTTCTTTAATGCAATTTACCTTATTTTTATGAGTTTTGAGTTAATTATGAGTAGCTAAACCCCTAGGGCTAGGGGAGTGATGATGATTGCATGATAAGTGTTTGATATAATGTTTGAATGATTTGTGCTAATTCTTAGTTTGAAAACTGATTTAAATTGAAGTGCGACAGCCTGATCACCCTTAGCATAATCTAGAATTACCGGAATCGAGAGATTGAGGGTAATTGAGATGATTTTCATAACTAGTAGATGTTAAGAATGCAAAGAGATTTGGTTCTTCGTCTATACAACGGTAAATCTTATTCCATGCCAAGTCGCTAGAACTAGATTTGCACTAGTCTTGATCATATGGTTTAATTAATTATTGATGATTGCGAGAGCAACGTTGAGCTTAATTGAGCACTTGGTTATACCTTGAGAGAGGATAATACAAGCATAAATGACTAGGTTGTAGAATTACGCTTGTCAAATGAGTATTATGTTGAATCTTGAATGTATGAATTATTACTCCCCAACCTAATTAGTTTATTGAGTTAATTCACGTGTGTTTAGTTCGGTTAATTGTGCTTTATTATAGTTAATTATTTCAGTTCTGCTTTTGTAGATTAATAACCAACTTAAATTCGTTCAGTCTTTAATGGTGATTGATTTCCCTTCCCTGTGGGTACGATCCTGTTATGCTACGCTTGTATCTTAGGTGTACACTTGCACAATTGGTTTAACTTAAAATCACAACAAGTTTTTGGCGCCGTTGCCGGGGAAGGCGTTTTAAATCAATATTGCTTAAATATTTTGATCTAGTGCTTTAGACCATTACTTACTTTGTATTCATAGTTTGCTATCATTGTGGAATTGAGCTAAGGATTTTCTTTTCCTTTGTGGAGGTTCATGGTGCATACAACGATCTCAAGACCCGGAACTAGTACTTTATGATCCGAAAATTGAGAGAACACTTAGTGCTATTAGGAGGAACCATAAGAAAGATAAGAAACTAACTATCATACCGATGGCTGATCCACCTCAAGATCCACCACCACCAGTCATAAGAGATTACAATGTGCCCAATGCGTGGGCAATTCAAACCGCAGCCCGTCCCCCGATCGCAACAAACAATTTTGAGACCAAACCATCTATAATCAATTTGCTGCAAAACAATCCATTTTCAGGACTATCCTTGGAGGATCCAACATCACATCTTTAGTTTTTTCTCGAAGATCCACAATGTCACTACCGATGCTATCCGAGTCAGGCTTTTCCCCTTTTCATTAAGGGAACGAGCGAAAGTATGGTTGAGTACTGTACCAAATGAATCCTTCCAGACTTGGGAGGCACTGTCTCAGGCTTTCTTAGCTAAGTTTTTCCCATTCAGCGAGACCACGAAGTACAGGAATGATATTCAAGGTTTCAGACAATTAGATGGGGAATTTTCTATGAGGCTTGGGAGGGATTTAAAGATTTGCAGAAGAAGTGTCCGCATCATGGTATTCCTGGTTGGTTACTGATTCAGACATTCTACAATGGGATGTCCCCAACTTTCAGAGGGGCAATGGATGCCGCAGCTGGCGGAGCTTTCTTGTCAAAATCTGAAGCAGTAGCCACTGAACTATTAGATAACATGTCCCAGAATGATGTGTTTGTGCATGAGAGGAGCCACTCCCACCCAATTAAGGTGACAACAAGAGTCTCAGAGCCAGATGGTCTAACCGCCATCAATGCCCAAATTGAAGCTATGAACAAGAGATTTGACCAACTTTCTGTGAACGCAGTTGGGGCTCTAGGCCAACCAGTTCAGGTAACTTGTGAAATTTGTAGTGGTCCACATTCTTTTAACATGTGTCCTCATAGCAATGCAGGAGAAAAGGTACAAGAGCAGGTGAATTATGCAAACAATTCCAAGTCAATGAATGATCCCTACTCAAACACCTACAACCCAGGATGGAACAACCATCCTCAATTTTCTTGGTCTAACAATCAGAATGTCCAACAACCACCACCTCATCCTAGACCACAGTTTCAGCCTAGATCACAATTTCCATCGAGATAATTAGGGCAATTTCAGGGCCAACAGCAATATCCACCACCCCTTCCCCAAAATCAACCTCAACAGGTACAAAAGCAAGGATGGGAGGTTGCACTTGAGAATTTCATAGCCATGTCTACGGATCGATATCAGAAGTTGAAAACTCAAGTAGAACAGGTGGTGAATCAGAACAAGAATCTGGAAACTCAGATTGGTCAGATTGCCCAATCCTTGAATATGAGAGGGCCAGGAATGTTGCCAAGTCAAACCCAAAACAATCCTAAGGAGTAGTGTAAGGCCATATTTGTACGAAGCGATGGAGAGTATGAAGGTCCAAGGTTGCGTGCAGAATTTGATGTTGACAATTTTGCCTGTGGAAAGGTTGAGGAGGTAGTTGATATTGAAAAGATGAGCATAGAGAAAAACAAGGAAGAGTTCCCTTCAAACCCAAAGGTGAGTGTGGCACCCAAGGAACATGTGTCACCAGTTCTTTTTCCTCAGAGATTACAGAAGCAGAAGTTACAGAAACAAATTGAGAAGTTCTTGAGTATCTTTAAGCAGCTCCACATTAATATCCCCTTTTGGGAGGCGTTAGCTAAAATGCCTAGTCACTTGAAGTTTCTGAAGGAATTGGCTTCAAGAATAGGGAAGTCTGAAGACTTCACCACGGTTTCACTTACTGAGGAGTGCAGAGCTATTATTAAGCATAAGCTTCCCTCGAAGCTCAAGGATCCCGAGAGTTTTTCTATCCCTTTAACTATTGGTTCCTTACATTTCATGATGTTTTATGTGATTTAGGAGCTAGTGTGAGTCTAATCCCTTTATCTACTTGCAGGAAATTAGGAGTGATGGAGCTCAAACCGACCAACATTACACTCCAACTAGCTGACGGATCAGTGAAATACCCGATAGGGATTCTTGAAGATGTGTTGGTAAAAGTTGGAAAATTTTGCATTTCTAATGATTTTGTAGTCCTTGATGTTGAGAGCGAGGTAAGTTCACCATTGATCCTGGGAAGACCGTTTCTAGCCACGGTTGGAACGGATATCGATGTCCAGAATGGATGCCTTGTGTTCAACATATGGGATGAAAGGTTGGAATTCAGGGTTGATAGCAAGAACAAGGTCACTCCATGTGACTCGTCACGTGGGGATTGTTGATCCCTAATACGGTTTTCAAAGTCAAGCTAACGACTATAACTTAGAACTAACTTTTCTTTCCCTCTTCTTTTTTCCTTTTTGTTGTTTTCTTTCCTTTCGTTCTCGTTTTTCTCATGTAATTTTATTTCTCTCTCTCGGTTTGTAGGTTAGTTTTTACGCTTTGTGGAGTTGGGCATTGGGAATGGATGCAAGGACCGTGATTCGAATTTTAATGACAACATTGAGTGTTGGGAATGGTGCCCTGAAAATTCAATTTGTTGAATTAATTAAATTGAATTTACAGCGAGTTGTGAGTATTTCACATATTAATAATTAATGACGCGTGGTGGTATTCTCATATGAAATGTGTTTCATAGGAAAAGACTTTGAATACCAAAACTACGTGTCATTAAAGTTCTAGTCGGTAAGATAAGAACATGTTCTTATCAAGACTATAACGTGGTTATATAAGATGATTAGTCTTTCGTCATAGGGAATGGTGATTCCAATTATAACACTTTGATGATTTTCAATAGGATTGGAAACATCGAACTGGACCACTGAGATTATTTATTTTATACTACTATCTAAAATGAATAAAATCTCAGGAAGCATTGTACTCTTAATCCTGATAATATTTCGGCTTTAGGCATGTAGTGTTAGTCACTGTAACATACTCGAAGTGAGGTCTCGGTAACGGGTGGCCAAAATACTTTGTATGTTCGGTGATTATATGAAATGCGCTAAAGAGTTGTATTGATCGAGGAATCTGTGGCCTTGCTGGAAGGTAATAGATATCCTTGAAATAAATTTGCAAAAGTTTGAATTAAGACTTTGGCCAAAGCACTTCGCGTGATACGTCACCGAAGTTGTATGTTGAATGTGTTTCACATACAGAGAATTTGAACTTAAGGCAAATCAATAAATTTCAAATTGGAGATGAAAAATAAATGATAGTAGTTGTAAATTATTTTTCATGGATATCTACATGGAGGAGTAAAATGCGAAATTATTCTAGATCGAGAAATTCGTGAATAATTTAATTAATTTTAGAGTGCAACAATATATTTTTAGTGGAATTAAATATTGTTAAACGACAATTAATTATTATCATGGGATGATAATATATTAATCCGTTTGGAGCTAAAATTAATTAGTCCTGCAGGTCCCCCTGCAAGCTCCAAATTGAAAGCCCAAAGAGAAAATATTAAAAGGAGAAAGAGAAATGAATTTTTCAGTGTGTTTGAAAATAGCCAAGGGATTTATTTTAAGAAAATAAATCAATTTCCAAAGAGTTGGAAATGCCCGGAATTTTATTTTGGAGAAAATAAAATTTAAAAATTTAAAAAAAAAAAAAATGGTGACGTGGCACTAACGTGTCACGCCACGTCAGCAAGGTGGGCCCAGGTGGCGCTGACTGGGCGGCTGCGTGGCACGCTACTTGTGCGACACGTGGATGGCCTAGATCGCGCCATGTCAGCGTGAAGCAACGGTCCAGACTTGTCTGGATCGGGTCGGTCAAACGGGTCACGGGTCGGGTTCCCGGATAGGGTCGAACCGGGTCCGGTTCCGGGTCGGACCTGACCCGGACACGTGGCAGACCCAGCATCCGCCACCTGTCGAACCGGACCGGTTCAGACCCCTCAAGCCCTAGCCGCGTGTGTAACACACGCGCCACCTTCAGGTGGCACGTGGCGGCGCGTACGGGGTCCGATGGGCGAGTGCTCGGCGGCGCTGGATTCGTGGCAATGAGACCTTGAACGTGGTGACCTCGGTTTTTGTGCCCAAGTTGGCTACGCAAGTGGGTTGTGAAATGACCATTTTGCCCTTGCTTTTGTATAAAAAATGACCAAAATGCCCTCCGGGTTTTTGCCTATAAATAGGCTGATCCCCTCCCTCATTTCTCATAATATTTTTGGGAGAGGTTTTGGTTAGTTCTTAGCTTTGAAACCATATCCCTTTTCTCCTAGTTAATTCCGATTTATTTTGGAATTAATTTTAATTAGGTGTTTGTATAAAACGCCTAATTTCGGGAGAATAGACCTTGAAAAGAGTGTTCTAGTTTAAAGTTTTATTTTCTCTAAGTATTTAGAGAAATACTTTCGGAGCCCACACTCCGAGGGTTTCTCTGGGGATATTGCAGGGAAGCTCTGCCGGTTTCACGAGGAGATCGGGTATCGGATTCTCGGGAGGTGAATTCGGGAGTTGGAAAAATGTCGTTAGATAGCCATGTTTGCAGTACGATAATATTTTACAGTTGTTTTATCTTAAGCATGATAAATTATGTGCTCTTAAGTGTTAATTGCATGTTAGATATTTATCTGCTTAAGTGATTTAAAATTTATTATCAATTGCATGCATATACTTGAGTAGATCCGGCTAGTCTTCCGCTTTTGTATTAAAATATTTTAGAAATATTTTAATACTTGTATTATAATAAAAATTTTAAAATGTGGTCATGGACCGCTACTGTTCTGGGCCCGCCTCCCAGCATTGAGGTCCATTTATTTTTGTGCGTTGTTTGTACTTGAGATTGATTTGCTTGTGTGTAGAATGAATTGATGCGCTTAGCTTAATATAATGTGTGCTGTGAGTTGGTTATGCGTCTTCGAGATTGGTGCACTATGGTTTGATTGAATTTTCTGAGTTAATGTGTGTTAATTAACGGGAGTAAGCACCATTAGAAATGTGTTGGCTCTAATTTGATTTTTTGGGCGAATTTAGCGGTAACGCCCTTTCAGTGTATTTCTGGTAACGCCCGTTAATAGGTATAGGTGTCCGGGGCAATCAGGGGTAACGGGCGTTACACCTAGAAGGCCTGAACCCAGTAATGCCCGTTACTCGGGTGATTTCGTGAATCCATGTGGGGTTAGGAAACACGTTTTTTTTTTTGCGTTTCTTTTTCCTTTTTCTCCCTAATTTCGGATTCCTCCCCACCCAAACTTATAAATACACAACCCCCTCCCCTTAGTAGAGCATCAATAGCTTCCCTTGGCCAATCCTCATCAAAATTTCGGCATCCCACCACCTATCGCAAGCACTCACTTTCTTTTCTCTTGAGTCTTGGTAAATTAATACTCCCCCCTCCTAGTTTGAACTTGAATTTAATTCTTCTAATTTAAGGAATTGAACCCTATGAATAATTGCATGTTAGGATGAATTTTGGATGGAATTGATGAATATTAAGAGAGCATGCATGCTAGAGTTAGGGTTAATGATAGGAAGTGGAATTGAACTTGAATTTAGTGAATTGTTGAAGAATCCTAGTCTCCAATTAGCTTTTGAATCCGCATTTTTGGGTTGGATGTGGAGAATATCAAGCTTAGTTGTGCTTCTATAGGATGGTATTGATTTGAGTTGAGTAGATTGAAAAATTTTGGCTAAAACTCACATCCTAGGCCTATGCACACAAGGTGTTTGATAAATTGTCTAAGTGAATTGTGATTGATATTGGTGTCTTTTGCTTGGCTATATTTGTTTAATTCAGGTACCATGGGATGTACTATGCGTCCTAGAGCCGTTGAACCTTTCACTACCTCATCCCCTATGGATCATCAACCGTGGGACTCGGTCAATATAACTGTGAAAACTATGGGCAATCCGTTTCAAAGGAATTTGACGAGGAATATTGTATCCACTAGGTTCTTCAAGGAAGCATGGATGGAGAAATTTGAGGCTTGGGCAGAGGTGACGAGACTGTTTAACAATATCGGGTGGTTGCCGTTCCTTGCTAAGAAGGATTTTACATATGCTGAGATGACTGCCGCCTTCTTCACCACGATGAACTTTAACCCGGTGGACAACACATTGACTTTCACTTTAGATGACCGGGAAACTCAGATTTGGAATACGGATCGGATAAGGGAAATCCTACGTTTTCCAGCTCATGCTACTTCTTCATTGTCTAAATGGGATGAGATTCAGAGAGAGGCAGCGTGGAGGTCCTTTCCGCTGCGTAAGGGTGTCCCAAATTACTCCCCCCGGAATACTAAGGACAGTTACTTTGATTCATTGGCTTGGGTAATAGTGCACAAGATCTTAGCTACAGGATTCTGTGCCAGATACGGGAGTGATAGCCACATAACTGAGATGGAGTTGGGAATCATGTATATGATGAAGGAAGGCATGAAATTCGATGGTACGACTGAGTTCCTCTGGTTTCTTCAAGAAGTTGTGGGGAAGGATACCGGGACAATAGCCCACGGTGCTTATGTGACCATATTTGCTCGTGAGATAGATTGGAGGCCTAGAGGATTGCTGCCTGTTGATTTTGGTTATGATATTGGTCCACAATATCTCGAGAATGTGGGTTTGGCTTTAGCATGAGAGAGTGGACAACTCAAGGATGAAATCCTGCCATGGTGGCCAATCCGGGATAGAGATAGATTCTGGCAGATGTATAGTTGGGGCAAGGCTCGCTTTGAGGAGCTATCTGATGTGCTGAAGGAGCTTTTGGCTCAGATTCCTGATAGGCCTGACACAGAGTTTGAGGCCCTCTGCAATGTTGCACCGGTTGTTGTTGATGAATTTGCTGAAGATGCTTCAGCTAGCATGAGGAGTCTTAGAACGGAGTTAGATGGATTAAGATCAGGTGTGACTGCCATGACCGCGAGGATTGAAGATTTAGCTCATTATGTGGATGAGAGATTTGATGAATGGCAAGCTCATGTTGATGTCAAGTTTGAGAGGTTTTACGCTCGTCTTGACGAGTATTTCAAAGGAGCCCAGCAGCCCCCTGCACCTTAATCTCTTTGCCATTTTGTTTCCCTTGCTTTATTGACATTCTATTGTGCTCATGTACTCGTTGATTTTGTGATACTCTTGCTACTCTTAGTTCTTTGCTTATGTTTTGAACTCCATGAATTAGTTGTATGCAATGTGCCCTTTCTTTGCTTAGAATTGTGACCTGTGTGTTATTTGTTGAATGCATGTTAATTATCAATTGCCTTTGCACTTGATCCGTGTTTTCTAGCCACTTATCTCAGGTTCTGGAAGCTTTGATAGCATGTTTCCAGGTCTTCAATTGTAAAGGAGTTTTCTTGATCTTTAACTCTTTATTTGCATGCTGACATTGCAAAGACTAAGTGTGGGGGAGATACGGTTATGATTATGAGATTTAGTTGGATATTTGCATGAGTAGATGTCTTGTTAGCTTTGTCAATTGTTAGGAATTGAGAAATTGTGAGAATTTTGAAAATTTTCCCCCGTTTTGAACTTTTTCTTTGAAGTTTGATTGTTGAGCCTTTGCTAGAATGAGTTAGGCTATTTGAATTGAGGAAATTTTGCATGAGATTAGATAATTTAGTGTGTTAGTATGCCCTTATATTTTGAGCACTTTTGAACGTGATGATGTGCTTTGCTTAGAAAGGTGAATTGATGGTTTTCAAAAAAGTCTAAGATTTGATTAGGATGCATTTTAGTCCTATTGAGGCGAAACTTTGAGTTAATGAAAGATTAAGGAAGTGAAGTAGGCATTCGTTGTCGGAGGATTATAAGCCTTTCTTTTAGTTGATTTTCACTAAATAACGTGATCTTTTTGACCCCGCTGAGCCTAATTGTTGTGCAAAGATTTTTGTAGCCACATTATGAGCCTAATGCACAACAAAAGAAACCACCTTGTTAATTTTACACCATGGATTGCTCGTTTGATCTTGTATGGAGGATATTTATCTTTGAATCCCTTTCGATTATTCTTATGATTGAAATTGAGAGATATATGTAAAGAAAGAAAAAGAATGAGAAAAAGATATGAAAAAGAAAAGAGAGAGCAAAAAGAAAAGAAAAGAAAAATTATCCGAAGTGTGAAATTGAAAGTGTGGGATACAAATGTCCAAGTGTGCGGAAATTTGCTTAATGGCGAATGAAAGTGCCGTGTTTTGTATAGATTAAATGATGTAAGCTTGGTAAGTAGTCACTTGATCCAAAATTTCCATAACCTTACCCAAAGCCTACATTACAAGCTCGAAAGACCTACCGATCCTAAGTCTTGAGTTAATTCCATTAGTGGAGATAGGTGCGAAGAGTGTATTCCGAAGTTGATGATTGGAACTTCAGCGAAAATTGTGTATTTGTCACTCTAATCTTTGTACATTGTTTCGTTCGAATTCACACACTATACAATGGTACACTTTCATACTATGTTTGATGATCTTGTGTTTATAAATACTTGACTTGATAAGCTAGACTTATTTAGGCGAAGGTTTGATGATTGCTTTTAAGGCAAGGTTTGATGGAGATGTGTTTCTTTATTTTCGCATTACTCGAGGATGAGCAATAGGCAAGTGTGGGGGAATTTGTTGAGTGTAGAATTTGCATGGATTTAAGCGTTAATTAGAGTATATGTTTGTGTCGTTTGATGCGTTTCTATGTTTATTTTTCTCCATTTAGGTGTTTTAGAAGTTGGAGATAAGAAATGGCGAAATGAGGCGAATTCACGCATGTTTGGAGAAATAAGGAGTAACTCCCTTTACCCCTTGGATGTACATCTTCGTTAACCCCCGTTAACAGACTCAGGAGTTTTACCTTTGGAGTAGTACAGGAGTAACGCCCGTTACTCCCTGTCAGAACAACTCTGGTAACCCCCATTACCAGAGGCAATAGGAGGAGTTCTTTGGCGCAGGAGGGGTAACGCCCGTTACCCCTGGGCAGAAGGAAAGTGGTAATGCCCATTACCACTTATAAAAGCGTAAATATGATTTCATGCTAGTAACAGGCGTTCATGATACTTGTGCTAGCAATGGTAATGCCCATTACCAGTGTCGGCGAGGTAGATTTAGGCAGCTATTTATGTTTGTTTTGGAGTCTTTTTGAGGGGCTTCTTCTTCGGTTTTTGACCTAGTTGGAGAGAAGAGACACAAAGCCATATAAGAATTGTTCAGAGAATTTTGAGAAGACGAAAGGATCGAGTTCTTAAACAATTTCAGTTTTCTTTGGTTTTATTTATTTCTTTAATTATCAAACTAATTCCTTTAAGTTTGGTTTCAATTAGTTTGCATGTTAGATTTGATTTTTCAGATTTTATTGAATGCTTAGAGCTGTGTTTATGAGACTTTGTTTAGATTTGATGAACGTGAATTTCTTTAATACAATTTACCTTATTTTTATGAGTTTTGAGTTAATTATGAGTAGCTAAACCCTTAGGGCTAGGGGAGTGATGATGATTGCATGATAAGTGTTTGATATAATGCTTGAATGACTTGTGCTAATTCTTAGTTTGAAAACTGATTTGAATTGAAGTGCGACGGCCTGATCACCCTTAGCATAATCTAGAATTACCGAAGAATCGAGAGATTGAGGGTAAGTGAGATGGTTTTCATAACTAGTAGATGTTAAGAATGCAAAGAGATTTGGTTCTTCGTTTATACAACAGTAAATCTTATTCCATGCCAAGTCGCTAGAACTAGATTTGCACTAGTCTTGATCATATGGTTTTATTAATTATTGATGATTGTGAGAGCAACGTTGAGCTTAATTGAGCACTTGGTTATACCTTGAGAGAGGATAATACAAATATAAGTGACTAGGTTGTAGAATTACGCTTGTCAAACGAGTATTATGTTGAATCTTGAATGTATGAATTATTACTCCCCAGCCTAATTAGTTTATTGAGTTAATTCACGTGTGTTTAGTTCGGTTAATTGTGCTTTATTCTAGTTAAGTATTTCCGTTCTGCTTTAGTAGATTAATAACCAACTTGAATTCATTCGGTCTTCAGATTAGAAAAGGATATTCAGTGGTGATTGATTTCCCTTCCCTGTGGGTACGATCTTGTTGTGCTACGTGTATATATTAGGTGTACACTTGCACGATTGGTTTAACTTAAAATCACAACATAATCGTTCTCATAGCGAGCACGCTCGTGTGTTGTGTACACATTAACTTATGCACTTTTACACCCCACGAAACTGAGTGATTGATCCTTCACGATGTTGGAGGACCCTTATAGATTGAAGACCTCTTTCGAACTAATCCCTGACGGGGAATAGCCAACCTACGTGGGATGAACACGGAAGGGTGAATCCGAGGACGGATTCTCTTAAGGGGGAGAGAGTTGTAACGCCCCAAATTCCAGACAGTCAGGTACGCTCGACACGTGTGATTTTCCAAGGGTTAGGACTTATTTAATTCTTTCGTTTATTAAATTTATACCTTTCATGATAATTTTAGAAATTATATTTCTACATATTTATTTGAAATACTTGTCAACTTGAGACTTGTTACGTGAACTGAATAAGCTTGTTACGTGAAATAATTGCCGAACTTGTTTAATTGCTTATATGTCCTTAATTGATCATTATTTTAAATGTGAAGACCAAATTGCATGAGTACCTTTTGGATCTAATTGATCAAATTCCAAACCTTTCCTACTTGATTGCAAACCTTAAAGAACTTGAGGGGCTGGAACGCAAATTGAATCATTTCATCAAATTTAAGATGCTAAATTACGTTATATGCATTTCTTCCACAACCTTCATTCCATTTTTCTTACAAAAATATCAAACTTTGCTTCCTCTGTCCACCGAGCCAAAACCATCAAGAAAGAAAGGAGGAATTTCTCCATCTTCAAGCTATTTTCTGAAAAATATATGACTTTGGAGCTCAAGCATCTCATTTCATCTCTTCCTCTTCTCTTTTCTTTCCAAGGAATATATATGGGTGGAAGATTTATATGAATTTTAAGTTAGAGCTTGAAGTTAGGGTTATGGTTCATTTTCATTCCATGAGATTATATGATGCATATATTATGGTGTTGGCTTGATTTTATGCATTTACCACTTGAAATCATGAAGATTGGAGCTTGATTGATCATGGTGTGCTTATAGGCTTGATGGATGAATTTGGCATGATCAAGCATGAATTGAGTGTCCATACTAGAGTTTATTGTGTCTTAAGCATGTATGTATGTTTCCTTCATAAAATTATGCAGTTAGAGATGGAATTATGATGATTATGGTGAATTTTGATTGTGGTTCGAGCATGCTCTGTTTTCTCCCCTGCTTCTGCATCTTCTGCGTAACGGGAACGACCCTTCCCGTTCTCTTTATATTTGGGGAACGGCCGTTCCCATGTTCTGAAATGTGTGTACGCCGGCGAGAACGGGAATGACCGTTCCCACTTTGGCTTATAGCCGGGAACGGCGGTTCCCATCTTTGGGGAGCAACTTCGGGGAGCTGGGAACGGCCCTTCCCATTTTACACTAAGGGCCGGAACGACCATTCCCATACCCCTGGAGAGGCAGAATGTTTCTGCATAAATATGAAAATTCCATTTCCTTTCCTTTACCTTTAATTGATCCCAACATGCTATTATATGATCAATATCATGCAACAATAATTTTACATCATGCTACATTGAGCAATGCTTATTATCTCTTTAAGTGATTAAGCCGTGCGTCCTATTTGGTACCATTATTGAGTTATTGTCTCACAAGTGCACAATGTCCCGTTTCTTGTCCAGTTTGTCTCCAGGACGGAGATTATTGATCATGAGCACGTTCACGCAACTATGAGTCGTCGTGTCGCCTGTCAGGTGAGGTTTAATTCTAGTTATATAGAACCTATAAAACCCTTACGTGAGCTTTCGGCCAAAAGGTATTTATATCTATAATTTTCCATGAAACTACTCATATTTACAAGCAAGTCACGTTTATTACAAGCAAGCCATGTATCGTGCATGTTTTAGGCGAGTAAGCATGATTGTTCACTTTGGGCCCGAGGGTAGTAGCTTGAGCCAACCGGGAAAGCATGGGCTGACCGGTAACTCTAGCGCTATCCTCACCACATTGGGATGACCCCTGAATCCACTAGGAGATTAGTGGAGGAAGGAGTTCCGGGCTTAGGGATTCATGTACCCTCTGCTCAACACGTCGTGGATGGTGAAGGCTAGCTACCTTCCCATCATTGGAGGGAGAAGGAGACTGGGGACGGGTCCGGCACCACGGATTGTCCTCGGGTTATTGCATGGTTTCCATTTCTTGATTGTATTGCCTGAATACACTATCGCACTAATGCACTGTAACTGAATTGCCTGATCACTTGTTAATTAATCACGCAAGCATGTATTGTTCACTTTTGGTGTAAGGTTGGAGACTTGCCCTCACTCGTCGGGCCACGTATTTAATGCTTGAAAATGATCAAAGTATTTAATATTGATAGTTGTAATCTCGGGCCAAGTGTATTGTATCATGTTTTGAACTTATATTACTTTTAGTTATAAAACCTTACCCGAGGTTATAACTTGCATGTTATATGTGCTAATATTTATTTAGGCCCCTCACTCGGTCTTCACAGACTGACGCCTCCACCTTTCAGGTTCTTGCAGGTGCACGCTAGGCGGGAAGTGAGTCGAGTCCAGTTCTTGTAGTCGAGTCAGGCACGGTGCATTTTATTTGATTGTTTATGGTTGCACATGGAAATTATTGTTAATACATTTTGTTATTTGTTATGTACTTGGATATGATAATGTATTGATATGTGAAGACGAATACCTGGTTAAATTGACAAATGATATTAAAGCATTCTTCCGCTTTATTTTATACATTATGGTATTTAGCGAGGTTTAGTCCCGCATAGCTCGTTGTTGTTTATTTTTATCGTCACCCGTTCGTTGCAGGTTGGTTCATGTACGGATTATCCATTTCGTGTGTATATCGACCTGTAGTGCGGGGGTGTGGCATCTCCACGTGTAGGGGTACTACATCTTAAGTGGTATCAGAGCCCGGTTGTAAAACCGAGGTTCTAGTGTCATGTCGTGTCAAGTCTAGGTCGTACGGCATAGGAAAGTAATTGTTAATTTGAGAGTTTGCATTTATTTAAACTTCCTGACCTACTTGAATTTCTTGAAGTATTTGAATTATTTGATAATTTGAGCATTGCATTGTTTCTTGTCCATAATTGTCGATTAATTGAGCTTACATTACTTGCAGAATTACATGTTCAATGTGTTTAATCATTGGTTTTATTGAATTAATTTTGGCTTTTGCATCTAAGTTCTGTTTTGGGTGACAATTGTGTGACATGAGCATACCTTACCAACATGCATTTATATTTCAAAGGAAGTTGTGAGTTACAGGTTATGGCAACGATATCAAACCACGACCAATTGCTCAACAACTTCAGTCTACTACAAGATTTCTTCTTTAAATTCGGGATGGGAAAGAAAGGGTGTCGGAAATTTATATAAGGCTTAGAGAGTCATTTTATTCCCTATCGAGTTAAAATTCAAGTGATGAAATCCGGAAAAGAAGAATCAAGTGTGGAAGTCACCTACAAGATTCGAGAGGTTAGAAAAAAAAGAACAAAAAAATTCTGAAGATGCTTGCACCGGGAGTACTAACAATAAGGAAGAGGCAATTCTCTAGGAATTGATGATGAAATGGCTTTAAGAATTACCAACTACGAAATGGTTGAATCGGAAGATATGGAGCAACAAATGGAAACCATAAAGAGGAGTAAAATGACAGCTAGGGTGAATACCGAGATATCAGCGGCTGGAGCGTAGAAGTAATTAAATTCAAGAGGCACAATCTTGGATCATAAAGCTACAGAAAGTCCTACCAAGAAATTTTGGACCGAGGAATTAATTATGGAAAAGGTTCGGGAACCATTTAGACAATGATAGTTAGGAAGGAGTTAGGTTCAAGAAATTTTCAAACCAAGTCATGGAAAGGCCTAATTTGTAGCCGAAGAATTTTGAAGATTTAAGAGACCATGGGAAAATTTGAGAGTGATCAACCGTTCGAACCAAGCTTGCAATTTGGCCAACAAGGAATGGATACCGGATCCAATCCTAACATTTCTACGGTGACAGGTTCTTCAATGCATTCATAAGCACGTGCATTATATCTATTAATTAATTGCCTCTCGTTTACATATGTTGCCATAAATTGTTATTCAAGATTTCATACTTGATGTGTTAAATGTATTATTTAAATTATTTAAGTTATTTAAATTTCTCCGTGTATACATATATATCCTTAGATTAACATAATTGTCCAACGTGTTGCATTTAAAATTATTTGTAAGTGTAATATATGCAACAACATTTTACCCGGCATGCATTATTTAGTGTTCACTATAATAGGTTATTTCTCCAATTTTACTTCAATTATCGTCTCAACTAAGATTATATTGAATCAAGAGATTGGAAGAAATCTACGTTCGAGTATTATTGAGAAAATTATTGGGATCCGGGAAAAATGTTGATAAGTTCAAGCAGATAAGTGGTCATGGTGTCGGTATTGTCAAGTAATAACTTTCGGGAAGCAATAGGTAGCAAGTACAATGTTGTTTGCGCTCTTACGGACAACAGAAATCTACAACCTTCACCTAAGGAACCTTAAGGGCTGATCATGTTTTATTGGATTGTGGGATGTTGAAAAATTACAAATATCAAATCAAATTGGCGACATAGTTGGAGATTAAGGAATGGTAAACAAGCTCCAGGAATTAGACAATTTCTATTTTCTTAAGGGGGAGAGTCGGACGGGAAATAAATTAAAGCTAGAAGTTAAGATCTCACCCGGGGAAGTTGGAACTTCAAGAAAACCACTACTCTCTGGAAACCTCTATCAGAATCATGTGAAAGAAACCCTTCCTTCCTCTTACTCGAAGAAAAGTCCCATCATCAACAGTACTTCTGTCTTTATTACTGTTCTCAGAATGTGGGTTCCTCTATTTTATGATCCTTTCGTAGTCTCGGGACTTCATTTGACTTAGTGAATAGAGAGGGATTCAATTTGGCTATAAATAAGACAGCCGTAATGATCTAGAACACTACGCAAACCGTTCCTTCTTGCGTGCTTCCTGCATCGCCTCCATAAATGTACTAGTTTGTCGTGAAATTGATGCTTCTTTCCATGCTAACACATTGGAGAAAATGGAAGCTCTGAGAATTACAGAATGAAGATTAATCCTGTCCTTCGAGGTATTTTGCAGAGTTGTTGGATATGTCATTAAATTTTAGGGATCAATGGAAATGTTTCATCGGGACCTGATACCTTCGGGTTCTATGCGAGTATGTTTGTTGAAGTATTACTCTCGAATAGGAGTTCAACCTTCAGATTTCAATGTAGAGAGTTTCAGATCTTTGTTCCGAGAGAGTGTTTTACTTTGATTAAGGAGATTGATGAGAGGGTAAAATCTGTTCTTCCTGTTTGTTGAATAAGAGCTTGCTTGGAGCACCAAAACCAGTTTTCTAAGCTTGGACACACAATCATTCTCTAACAAGAAGTCCAACGGTTACTTCTATTTTCGGGTCCAGGAGTAAGGGTGTGAATCGAGCTAAGGATGGTTCAACCGGTAAATCTGAAGTTGAAATTAGCAGGAGAAGGCAGTGATTAATGATGATTTACGGATTATGTGAGAAAATAACACTAGACTGAGACGGCTATCAAGAATGGAAATATCGGACCGTGGTAGCATAGAAGAAACAACCTTGATTAAAGAACCAAGCATGCAACCACACTACTGCCATATGAGGAATTTCTATCCACGGTGAATGGTACATTTGAACAGGCATATCACGTGCATCATTTATTTTATTATCGCCGTATATGAATTCTTGTTTATTGTTGAGGGTTCTTGTAAACAATAAATTGCGTAATTCTACCTGCTTTTTACGTGACAAATGTGTAGATCCTTATCTAAGTGCCTGCTTGAATTTTATTTCGTATGCGTGAGAGACTGGGATTCTCTCAGGGTTGCCAAGAGACGGGGTTCTCTTGTTACTTGTTCGAGAGACGGGGTTCTCTCATCGGTTGTTTGGGAGACGGGTCACTCTCGTTATTATTTGCTACTTGTTAACTTGTTCTAGTGAAAGGATAGATTTTCTTTCGAGTGTTTAAGCTCCGGAAAGTTGAGGGTCGTGACTTCACAACGTTGGAGGACCCTTATGGATTGAAGACCTCTTTCGAACTAATCCCTAATGGGGAATGGCCAACCTACGTGGGATGAACACGGAAGGGTGAATCCGAGGACGGATTCTCTTAAGGGGGGGATAATTGTAACGCCCCATATTCCAGACAGTCAGGTACGCTCGACACATATGATTTTCCGAGGGTTAGGGCTTATTTAATTCTTTCGTTTATTAAATTTATACCTTTCATGATAATTTTAGAAATTATATTTCTACATGTTTATTTGAAATACTTGTCAACTTAAGACTTGTTACGTGTAACGCCCCGATTTTTCCATTCAATCATTATATGTTAAATTATAATTTTCATAACATTATATGCATTAAGTTTTCATAATCTTATATGAAATTATTGTTAATATGAGATTTATATAAATTAATTGATAATGTGAGTAATTGTTCATACATGACCTTACTTGATCATTTTCCATGGAATGAAACTTGTTTGCATTAGTTTAAATATTGGAGGGACTTAATTGCAAAAAGGGGTTATTCATGCATTATAGTGGAGGTTTTTATAATATAACATATACATATCATCTCTAGCCTTACATTCCTCACATTTTCATCAAGAGCACACACACTCACACACTAAAAACCGATCAAAACACCAAGGAAGGAGGAAGAAGGATTTCGTCATATTCCAAGCTAGAATTCAAGGAGGATTTGCATAAGTGAAGCATCATCATCATTCCTTCATTTCTTTCTATTCTTTCTTCCATTTTAAAGTATTATGAGAGTTTGATTGATTTCATGAATCCATGATTGAAGTAGGGTTTGAAAATCTTGATGTGATTCCTTGGTTATTTGGGTTTAGAAGTATGATTAGTAGCATGGAACTTGAAAGCTTGCATGAATTCATGGAATATTTGAGATTTAGAAGCCATATTATATATGGGTTTGTTGGATGAATTATTGATGATCTATGCTTGTTTCCATGGATTAAATGGTGTCTAATTGATATATATGATCATATACATGTTATATGTTAGTTTTAGGTTGTTTTCTTACATTGATTTGGTGTTGGGTGGATTTGGGAGCCAATTCCCGTGCCTATACCCTGTTTTTGCCCTGTTTTTCGCCCAGATTGCTTTGACACACCCGTGTCACTCCCCAGTTCATTTCCGACACTCCCATGTCTGCTTCCAGTGCAAACTTCACACGCCCGTTTCTCCCTCATACGAACTCCAAATGACCTGATTTTTGAACCCACGGAAACCTATTGAAGTTTAGAACAACCTCTAATTGGAATAACCTCAATATATTTTCTAGTTTGTGAGATATAATCCAATCTTTTAGATGTCGCTATTTTCCCGACAAACTGCACTAGCTTAACTTCAAGCTTATGCCATTTTCGCCTCGCTTTGAACTAGAAAACGAGCCATATATCATCGGAAAGGTATTTGTGTCTAATTTCATTTCAAATAAACAAAACTCAATTAAAACTTCTAGAACTCAAGATATTTCAGTTTTCCTACAGCATGTACGTTTCCTAAAATTGTCCATTTTTGCCAAACTTCACCAAAACCTCTCTTCTTGCATTCCTTTCACTTCTTTAGCTCCCGTATGTGCATTATATGAGATATATACTTGGTTTAGTGATAATTATTCTTTTATTTGACATTCCATTATTGTTATTGCATGACATATTGATCATGACTTTACCGTGCGTCTTAACTGGTTCATACGAGTCGTTCTCACGAACACTTGTCCCGTTTTACACAGATTGTCTTCCCGTTGATGAGGAGCAAGATCTATATCCGTATCCTTGTTATTTTTTCGGCACATGTGAGGTTTAATTTCTAGATATATAGAACCCTTACAACCCTATATGATCTTTCGGCCAAAATGTATATATATATATATATATATCTATATATCTTTCTCAAAATCTTTATCGATTATAAATGATTTCTCGTGAAAAATTGAACTTATTGTGATTGATTGATTGATTGGGCGAGTAAAACATGTTCACTTTGGACCCGAAGGTAGTGTATTGAGTAATCCGGGGAGGCATCGGGCCGACGGTGATCTCTTGCACTATCCTCACCTATTGTTGGGGTCACTCCTGAATCCACCAGAAGGTTTGGTGGAGGAAGGAGCACGCCGGGCGTAGGGACTCATGAACCCTATACCCAGATTGATTGGGTGGTGGGGCCTTGCAATCCCACCATCACCCGGAGGAAGAAGGGTATTGAAACTACTAATTGTTCACTGTAATTGATTGCTTGATCACCTAATCACTTAATAATTGAATTATTGTACACTGTCGGTGAAAGGTTGGAGAATTGCCCTCACTCACTGGGCCACGGATTGATTTGTTAATTGATTGAATTGTTAAATGGATTAGTTGTAGTCTCGGGCGAGATCTTTTCTATTATTGAACTTATTTTGTTTCTTCTAGTAAAACCTTACCCGAGATTATGACTTGCATGTTATTTATGCTAATATCTACTTAAACCCCCTCACTCAGTCTTTCATAGACTGACACCTCACATTTTCAGTTTTTCAGGTTGGGTGCTAGGCGGGGTTTGAGTCCTTTTGTTGAGTCTAGCATCTCATTCTCATGCTATTGTATGTATGGCTTATGAGTTGTTTTGGTACCTATGTATATTATGAATTGTTCTTGGAAGTTTGAACTTGTAAAGATTGAATTGATGACTAGGGACTTACAAAATGTTAATGGAATGAATGTATATTATTATGCTTTCGTTTTATTGTTTATGCATGATGGTATTAATTGAGGGTTAGTCCCGCCTAGCCAGTGGTTTTTTTATTGCCACCCGTTCGCTATAGGTTGGTTCATGTACGGACTATCCATTTCGTATGTGGATCAACTTATAGTGCGTGGGTGTGGCATCTCTACGTATAGGGGTGCTACATCTTAAGTGGTATCAGAGCCAGGTTGTAAAACCGCGGCTCTAGTGTCGTGTTTCATGAGTCTAGGTCGAACGACATAGGATTATTTATTAATTGTGAGTCTCGCATCTTATTTGAACTTACTTGAACTTATGTGACCTTACTTGAATTCTTTGAACTACTTGGATTATGTGCTTTCTTTGTATCTTGTGGTCGTATTTATACTCATTTGCATTCATTAATCAAATATGCATATATAGTGTTGTAATTTCAGGATGCCTCGAGGTTGTCCTCATCGTGAGCACTCACCCGGTCATAGGAGACATCACCGGGATCGTTTTCCTAGGGTTCCTCCACAGCCACCCCATCCGGCTTAACCACAAGATTTTCTCTATTCTATAGTTCGACTTGTCGATCAGAGAATAAGAGATTTTATTCCTCCAGCACCACCGGCACCACCGCCACAACTAACACAGATTTTAGATGTACTCAGGGAATTCCAAGATAAAAAACCTCCAAAGTTCTACAAGGGAAATGATATCCAGGCTGAGCAATGGTTGAAAGAGGTTGAAAGAATTTGGGAACTCATTCCATGTGACATGCAGGAGAAAGCTCGATGCACCATTTCTTTGGTGTAGGGTGAAGCTTATTCTTGGTGGGAAAGCACCAAGATTGTATTAGATGCCGTTGGGGAGGAAGTTACGTGGGACGTGTTTGTAAGGGAATTCAAGAACAAGTTTATCCCTCCCTCCTCTCGGACTTTTAGATTGAAAGAGTTTACTGAGCTTAAACAAGGAAGAAGATTAGTTGCTGAATATATTTCAGAATTTGAGAGATTGTCTCGGTATGCACCTAACATCGCAAGTGATGACTTCCACAAAGCCATACAATTTGTGCAAGGATTGAGGCCAGACATACAAACAGCGATTGAAGTCGTCAACACTAGCTCATGGAAGAAGGCCACCTCAAAGGATCTTAAAGTTGAAGATTCGGTGAATGAGAGGAGGTTTATTTCTTACCCCGGACCAGATACAGGTTCAGAATCAGTGCAGAACTTCAACAATGGAAAGAGGCCTATTCCACATAGTATCCCGTTACTTCAAGAAGGGTCTCAGAAGAAGAAGAAGCTACTCACTGGATTAGGTTCGGGAGTTTCACAATCCTTGACTTTAATATCATCTTCGGGGAAACCTCTTTGCACCTATTGTGGACGCGATACACATAATTACGATAATTGTAGATGGCGCTTAGGCTTATGTTTGTGGTGTGGGAGTGATGAGCATCAAGTCGATATGTGTCCGAAGCGACGAAAAATAGCTACCGGGGATAAATGGTGAACGGTACACTTAACCATACATACCACGCGCATCACGGATTTTGTTGTTGTATTTAATTTCTTGTTAGTTGCAAATTGATGGTGTATGAGTGGCACTTATGTGATTAACGTGATTCTACTTGCCCTATGTCACATTTATGTGAATGTTTCTACAATCTGTTTCCTTAAATTGCTTTCATGTGTGTGTATGAGAGACGGGGCTCTCTCATTGCTTGTTGAGAGATGAGATTCTCTCATTTCTTGTTGAGAGACGGGGTTCTCTCATTTCTTGCCGAAAGACGGGGTTCTTTCATTTCTTGTTGAGAGACGGGGTTCTCTCATTTCTTGCCGAAAGACGGGGTTCTTTCATTTCTTGTTGAGAAACGGGGTTCTCTCTTTTTTTTTGCCGAAAGACGGGGTTCTTTCATTTCTTGTTTAAGAGACGGGGTTCTCTTATGGCTTATGCATCATTTTGAAACTCGACAGTGGACCTGGGGACCAAGTCCTTTTAAGGGGGGGAGAATTGTAACGCCCCGGTTTTTCCATTCAATCATTATATGTTAAATTATAATTTTCATAACATTATATGCATTAAGTTTTCATAAACTTATATGAAATTATTGTTAATATGAGATTTATATAAATTAATTGATAATGTGAGTAATTGTTCATATATGACCTTACTTGATCATTTTCCATGGAATGAAACTTGTTTGCATTAGTTTAAATATTGGAGGGACTTAATTGCAAAAAGGGGTTATTCATGCATTATAGTGGAGGTTTTTATAATATAACATATACATATCATCTCTAGCCTTACATTCCTCACATTTTCATCAAGAGCACACACACTCACACACTAAAAACTGATCAAAACACCAAGGAAGGAGGAAGAAGGATTTCATCATATTCCAAGCTAGAATTCAAGGAGGATTTGCATAAGTGAAGCATCATCATCATTCCTTCATTTCTTTCTATTCTTTCTTCCATTTTAAAGTATTATGAGAGTTTGATTGATTTCATGAATCCATGATTGAAGTAGGGTTTGAAAATCTTGATGTGATTCCTTGGTTATTTGGGTTTAGAAGTATGATTAGTAGCATGGAACTTGAAAGCTTGCATGAATTCATGGAATATTTGAGATTTAGAAGCCATATTATATATGGGTTTGTTGGATGAATTATTGATGATCTATGCTTGTTTCCATGGATTAAATGGTGTCTAATTGATATATATGATCATATACATGTTATATGTTAGTTTTAGGTTGTTTTCTTACATTGATTTGGTGTTGGGTGGATTTGGGAGCCAATTCCCGTGCCTATACCCTGTTTTTGCCCTGTTTTTCGCCCAGATTGCTTTGACACGCCCGTGTCACTCCCCAGTTCATTTCCGACACGCCCGTGTCGGAAGCTACTGCCTCATTCGCGATTTCCGACATGCCGCGTCTACTTCCAGTGTAAATTTCACACGCCCGTTTCTCCCTCATATGAACGCCAAATGACCTGATTTTTGAACCCACGGAAACCTACTGAAGTCTAGAACATCCTCCAATTGGAATAACCTCAATATCTTTTCTATTTTGTGATATATAATCCATTCTTTAGGTGTCGCTATTTTCCCGACAAACTGCACTAGCTTAACTTCAAGCTTATGCCATTTTCGCCTCGCTTTGAACTAGAAAACGACCCATACATCTTCGGAAAGGTATTTGTGTCTAGTTTCATTCTCAACAAACAAAACTCAATTCCAACTTCTATAACTGAAGATATTTCAGTTTTCCTACAGCATGTACGTTTCCTAAAATTGTCCATTTTTGCCAAACTTCACCAAAACCTCTCTTCTTGCATTCCTTTCACTTCTTTGGCTCCCGTATGTGCATTGTATGAGATATGTACTTGGTTTAGTGATAATTATTCTTTTATTTGACATTCCTTAATTGTTATTGCATGACATATTGATCATGACTTGGTCGTGCGTCTTAACTGGTTCATACGAGTCGTTCTCAAGAACACTTGTCCCTTTTTACACAGATTGGCTTCCCGTTGATGAGGAGCAAGATCTATAGCCGTATCCTTGTTATTTTGTCGGCACAGGTGTGGTTTAATTTCTAGATATATAGAACCCTTACAACCCTATGTGATCTTTCGGGCAAAATGTATATATATATATATATATATATATGTATATATATCTTTCTCAAAATCTTTATCGATTGCAAATGATTTCTCGTGACAAATTGAACTTATTGTGATTGATTGATTGATTGATTGTGTGAGTAAAGCATGTTCACTTTGGGCCCGAGGGTAGTGTATTGAGTAATCCATCCACCAGGAGGTTTGGTGGAGGAAGGAGCCCGCCGGGCGTAGGGACTCATGAACCCTATGCCCAGATTGATTGGGTGGTGGGACCTTGCAATCCCACCATGACCCGGAGGAAGAAGGGTATTAAAACTGTTAATTCTGCACTATAATTGATTGCTTGATCACCTAATCACTTAATAATTGAATTACTGTACACTGTTGGGGAAAGATTGGAGAATTGCCCTCACTCGCTGGGCCACGGATTGATTTGTTAATTGATTGAATTGTTAAATGGATTAGTTGTAGTCTCGGGCGAGATCTTTTCTATTATTGAACTTATTTTGTTTCTTCTAGTAAAACCTTCCCCGAGATTATGACTTGCATGTTATTTGCGCTAATATCTACTTAAACCCCCTCACTCAGTCTTTCATAGACTAACACCTCACATTTTCAATTTTTCAGGTTGGGTGCTAGGCAAGGTTTGAGTCCTTTTGTTGAGTCTAGCATCTCATGCTCATGCTATTGTATGTATGGCTTATGAGTTGTTTTGGTACCTATGTATATTATGAATTGTTCTTTGAAGTTTGAACTTGTAAAGATTGAATTGATGACTAGGGACTCATAAAATGTTAATGGAATGAATGTATATTATTATGGTTTCGTTTTATTATTTATGCATGATGGTATTAATTGAGGGTTAGTCCCGCCTAGCCAGTGGTTTTTTTATTGTCCCCCGTTCGCTATAGGTTGGTTCATGTACGGACTATCCATTTCGTATGTGGATCAACTTATAGTGCGGGGGTGTGGCATCTCTACGTATAGGGGTGCTACATTACGTGAACTGAATAAGCTTGTTACGTGAATTAATTGCCGAACTTGTTTAATTGCTTATATGTCCTTAATTGATCATTATTTTAAATGTGAGGACCAAATTGCATGAGTACCTTTTGGATCTAATTGATCAAATTCCAAACCTTTCCTACTTGATTACAAACCTTAAAGAACTTGAGGGGCTGGAATGCAAATTGAATCATTTCATCAATTTTAAGATGCTAAATTACGTTATATGCATTTCTTCCACAACCTTCATTCCATTTTTCATACAAAAATATCAAACTTTGCTTCCTCTCTCCACCGAGTCAAAACCATCAAGAAAGAAATGAGGAATTTCTCCATCTTCAAGCTATTTTCTTGAAAATATATGACTTTGGAGGTATATATATGGGTGGAAGATTTATATGAATTTTAAGTTAGAGCTTGAAGTTAGGGTTATGGTTCCTTTTCATTCCATGAGATTATATGATGCATATATTATGGTGTTGGCTTGATTTTATGTATTTACCACTTGAAATCATGAACATTGGAGCTTGATTGATCATGGTGTGCTTATAGGCTTGATGGATGAATTTGGCATGATCAAGCATGAATTGAGTGTCCATACTAGAGTTTATTGTGTCTTAAGCATGTATGTATGTTTCCTTCATAAAATTATGCAGTTAGAGATGGAATTATGATGATTATGGTGAATTTTGATTGTGGTTCGAGCATGCTCTGTTTTCTCCCCTGCTTCTGCATCTTCTACGTAACGGGAACGACCCTTTGTATTTGGGGAACGACCGTTCCCATGTTTTGAAATGTGTTTATGCCGGCAAGAACGAGAATGACCGTTCCCACTTTGGCTTATAGCCGGGAACGGCGGTTTCCATCTTCGTGGAGCAACTTCAGGGAGTTGGGAACGGCCCTTCCCATTTTACACTAAGGGACGGAACGGTCGTTCCCATACCCCTGGAGAGGCAGAATGTTTCTGCATAAATATGAAAATTCCATTTCCTTTCCTTTACCTTTAATTGATCCCAACATGTTATTATACGATCAATATCATGCAACAATAATGTTACATCATGCTATATTGAGCAATGCATGTTATCTCGTTGCGTGATTAAGTCGTGCGTCCTATTTGGTACCATTATTGAGTTATTGTCTCACAAGTGCACAATGTCCCGTTTCTTGTCCAGTTTATCTCCAGGGCGGAGATTATTGATCATGAGCACGTTCACGCAACTATGAGTCGTCGTGTCGCCTGTCAGGTGAGGTTTAATTCTAGTTATATAGAACCTATACAACCCTTACTTGAGCTTTCGGCCAAAAGGTATTTATATCTATAATTTTCCATGAAACTACTCATGTTTACAAGTAAGTCACGTTTATTACAAGCAAGTCATGTTCATGAAAAGCAAGCAAGCCATGTATCGTGCATGTTTTAGGCGAGTAAGCATGATTGTTCACTTTGGGCCCAAGGGTAGTAGCTTGAGGCAACCGGGAAAGCATGGGCTGATGGGTAACTCTAGCGCTATCCTCACCACATTGGGATGACCCCCGAATCCGCTAGGAGATTAGTGGAGGAAGGAGTTCCGGGCTTAGGGATTCATGTACCCTCTGCTCAACACGTCGTGGATGGTGAAGGCTAGCTACCTTCCCGTCATGAACGTCACGTGTGAGTTTGAGAGTTAGAATTTAAATTAATTTGATCATTTCTTTAATTTTATATGTCATGATATAATTTTATAAAATTAGATTTCAACTGTTTATATGAAATTGGATCCAAATCGTAAATATTTATCGAAAATGATATAATTGATTATATGTGTCTATTTGAGCATTTCTTAAATTTAAGGACTTAAGTGCATGAAAGCAAATTGGACTTAAATGATTATACTCTATGGAGTAGAATCTAATTGCATTAGTAATAGAATTGAGGGACCTGATTGCAAATGTGGTGACTCATGTAATTATGTGGGAGAATGTAATACATCTCCATTATATTCCATTATATCTATTTCATTTCATACACAAAACATACACCTTGCCTTGCTCCATTTTGATCGATCAACACCAAGAGAGAAGGAAAAAATTGGATTTCATCTTTCACGCTAAAATTGTGAAGGAATTGTGAATTAGGAGCATCATCATCATCATATCTTCATCTTTTCTTCTATATCTGCCATTTAAAGGTAACCATGGAGATTTTGATCAATTCTTGAACTCATTATGTGAGACTAGGGTTATGGTTTGAGTTTGATGAATTGAGTATTTGTTGTTGGAAGTATGTTGGTGAACTTTGAGCTTAAGTTTGATGCATATATTATGAAGTTTATGAGCTTAGATCATAAGTTGACATATGAGTTTGATATGAGTGATTTTTGATGATCAAGTTTGGATTTAAGTGTTTATATGAGTTATTATTGAATTATAAGTATGCTAGTACGGTTATATCATGAATTATGTGCATTTGAACTTGGTTTTGGATCATTTTTTATTGTTGGTTTTTGGTTCGTTTCTCCCCTGCTACTATGCTCTGTTTCTGCTGTAATTGCATAACGGGAATAGCCATTCCCGTCCCAGTTCATTCTGGGAACGACCGTTCCCACCCCTGCCAGTTGTCCCGCGAGACTGGGAATGGCCCTTCCCAGTTTTGGCCTGTCCCGCGAGACTAGGAATGGCCCTTCCCAGTTTTGGCTTACTGCCGAAACGGCCGTTCCTAGTCATGAACCAATTCCAAATTCTTTACAGACGCGTGGGATTTGTTTGGGGAGCCGGGAACGGCCCTTCCCATTTCCAGTTCAAAACCGGAACGACCGTTCCCATACTCCAGAGGGTTTTATGAATTTTCTGCATAAAATTGAGTTTTCATAATCCGTTTCTAATGCCATAATTGATCGATACGTGTTATTATATGCTCATTTTATGCATAAATATGTTCATATCATTCCATAAATTGTCAATGCACGTTATAATATTCATGATCACACCGTTCGCCCTAATTGGTACATTTGAGTCGTGTCTCATGGACAATTGTCTTTCTTGCACAGACCAGCTTCCTGGTGACGAGGAGCAGGCCCCGTGAGCTGTTTCCTTGTTTTTTTTGGTCACACAGGTGAGGTTTAATTTCTAGATATATAGAACCTTTAGAACCCTTATGTGGATTTTGGCCAAAATGTATTAATATATCTATTGATTTTCATAAACCTCAAATGATTTCAAAATTCACCGAGTCTACTGTACTGAATTGATCGTATTTTTGGCGAGTATACTGTATTGCACTGTGGGCCCGAGGGTAGTGGCTTGAGCCAACCGGGAAAGCATGGGCTGACGGGTAACTCTAGCGCTATCCTCACCATTTTGGGATGACCCCTGAATCTGCTAGGATATTAGTGGAGGAAGGAGTTCCGGGCTTAGGGATTCATGTACCCTCTACTCACACTGACTGGATGGTTGGGCCTTGCAAACCCACCATCACCCGGAGGATGAAGAGACTGAAACTGCTACTGAATATAATGCACTGTAATAACTTGCTTGATCACTTAAATTATCGATAACCTAATTATTGTACACAGTCGGAGTAAGGTTGGAGAATTGCTCTCACTCGCCGGGCCACTGATTGACTGAAATTGAATTAATTGTTAAACTTGATAGTTGTAACCTCGGGCGATATTATATCTTATTTTATTGATTGTATGGTTTTACAAGATATTACCCGAGATTATAACTTGCATGTATGTGTGCATATATTTACTTAAACCCCTCACTCAGTCCGTTGTAGACTGACCTCAACCTTTGAGTTTTTACAGGTGCGTGCTAGGCGGGAATTAGAGTCGAGTTTGTCTTTAATTTGGGTCTAGCACACTTCACCTTTATACTATGTTCATGTATTGATACTTATGATATTTTGGTATGTCTTATGGAATATTTTGGAGATGATATTGTATTGATATGTATATGGATAGATAGTTGCTTTTGGACACTTGATACTTGATATATGATAATGAAATTTTATGCTTCCGCTTTTATTGCTCTGAATTGATTGTTTGGTTTGGGGTTAGCCCCGCCTAGCTATTGTTTTTTTTCATTGTCTCCCGTTCGCTATAGCTTTGGTTCATGTATGGATTGTCCATTTCCTATGTGAATTGAACTATAGTGCGGGGGATGTAGTGCCTAGCGTTCCGGGTGCTACACGATCCGTTTACCCGTTGACCCGGCCCGTTTCCGGACCAAATCTGGACCCTCCAACTTGATGGTGCGGCGCGATCTGGACATCCATTTGGCGGCCACTTGGCGCGCCATGCGGACGCTGCGTCAACGCCAACTGGGCCCAACCTGCTGACGTGGCGTGACACGTCAGCTGCCATGTCAGCAAAATGCCATGTCATTTTATTTTTTTATAAATTTAAAATTTTATTTTCTCCAAAATAAAATTTCGGGCATTTCCAACCCTTTGGAACTTTGATTTATTTTCTTAAAATAAATCCCTTGGCTTATTTTCAAACACTTTGAAATTTCATTTCTCTTTCTCCTTTTAATATTTTCTCTTCGGGTTTTCAATTGAGGCTTGCAGGGGGACCTGCAGGACTAATTAATTTTAGCTCCAAACGGATTAATATATTATCATCCCATGATAATAATTAATTACCGTTTAACAATATTTAATTCCACTAAATAAATATTGTTGCACTCTAAAATTAATTAAATTATTCACGAATTTCTCGATCTAGAATAATTTCGCATTTCACTCCCCCGTGTAGATATCCATGAAAAATAAATTACAACTACTATCATTTATTTTTCATCTCTAATTTGAAATTTATTGATTCGCCTTAAGTTCAAATTCTCTGTATGTGAAACACATTCAACATACAACTTCGGTGACGTTTCAAGCGAAGTGCTTTGGCCAAAGACTTAATTTGAACTTTTGCAAATCTATTTCAGGGATATCTTTTACCTTCAAGCAAGGCCACAGATTCCTCGATTAATATAACTCTTTAGCACATTTCATGTTATCACAGAACGTACAAAGTATTTTGACCACCCGTTACCGAGACCTCACTTCGAGTATATTACAGTGACTAACACTACATGCCTAAAGCCGAAATATTATCAGGATTAAAAGTGCAATACTTCCTGAGATTTTATTCATTTTAGATAGCAGTATAAAATGAATAATCTCAGTGGTCCAGTTCGATGTTTCCAATCCTATTGAAAATCATCAACATGTTATAATCGGAATCACCATTCCCTATGACGAAAGACTAATCATCTTATATAACCACGTTATAGTCTTGATAAGAACATATTCTTATCTTACTGACTAGAACTTTAATGACACGTGATTTCGGTATTCAAAGTCTTTTCCTATGAAACACATTTCATATAAGAATACCACCACATGCCATTAATTATCAATATGTGAAATACTCACAAGTCGCTATAAATTCAGTTTAATAAATTCAACAAATTGAATTTTCAGGGCACTATTCCCAACATGTGTAACACGTACCCTAAATTTCTTCCACATGTCGCTTGATGAGTGGAACCAGGTTGCAATTTATCACAAAATAATAGTTGAGGATGTAAATGCAGACTTTTTTTAGTTCGGGATGCAAAGCCCAAAAACCGCGATAGTACAGGATGTTCAGAGTATTTATCCCTTTTTTTTTTGTGACTCGGGATCGAGCTCGGCTAAGAAAAGCTTTGCATGAGCCTTGCTCACGAGCCAGGGACCTAGTATATTTTTTTTGCTCGGGCTCGAGCTGGCTCGTGAGCCAGGGCCCTGATACACAATCCTTGGTTATTTATAACAGAAAATTAAAACATTATAAAACCATACACTTTAAAATTCATAAACTAGTCCATAAACACCTTAAAATCCATAAAATTGCAACATAAACTAGTTCATAGACCTAAAATTCATAAAATCCACATTCAAATAAACTAGCTCATAAACACCTAATAATCTATTAACCTTCGACAAATAAGTAGGAGGCCGCCCCCCACCTCTTTCACTTTATAAAACTACAATAAAGAATTAAAAGAAACAAACATTGAAGGAGTTAATTCACAATTATTAGTAGATTAGAATACCTCTAACAAAACTCCCAAGATAATTGCATTTCAAAAACTGAAAATGGCAATGACAAATTCTGATGCAAGAACAAAAGTTATTTAGACATTTATTTTCCAAGTTACATAATTTTGTTTATGAGGTTCCATAAAATAGATTGTTAAACAAGTCATTTACTTTCAAGTCATTATTCAAGTCTATTGTTAAACAATCATAACATCACATACACATATAATAATTCATAGCAACTATTCCAGAATCCAAATTCTTTCCACAAATTCATAGAATCACACACAAACAACAATTCATAGTAGTCTCACTAAACTATCAAGGATCTACATAATTTCTGATATAAACTCAGAGACATGTTGCTTGAATTAAGAAGTACCTCCATTAATCTTTTCTTAAGTCAAATATTCGGTAAGTCAATTGTTATTGGTCCTTCCTCCTGAAAATTCATAGAGAACATCAATAAAGTTAATAAACATCATAAAGAAAGTTTATAAATTTTATTAGGAAATTACTTACATTGAGTTTATACTTGACATCTTAACGCTTCCTCAACCAATCTCCACCACACAATATCTCCACGGTCTTTAGAGCTAATCAAGCATAGTATTTGTCAATCACCCAACTACCAACACTAAATGTAGTCTCAGATGCCACGGTTGTAACATGCATTACTAAAATATCTTTAGCCATAATGAATAATATTGGAAATTTGTAAGAATTTTGCCTCCACCACCCCAATGCATTGAATGCACTAGGTGCCAAATTCGGATCATACTCATGGCATCTCTTTTCAAGGTCAACGTCCAACTCACATTTAATTGGTGTAACCGTCTCACTAGTCTGAACCAAAGTATTAAATAAATTCCATGCACCATAAGAAGTTGAATAAAATCCACTACTCCCGCCACTTACTTGACTTGATTCATGCTTTCTTTTATTTCTAGAAGTTTCGGACTTCTTAGCCTTTTCCACCTCACAATAATTCGTATAGAGTTGAGTTAGAGTTCCTTTAATTTCTTCACACCTCGTTTGCACCTCCTTCTCGGGGATAAAATCGTGGGAGAAAAACTTCTAATGTTTTCAACTTGCACCTCGGATCCATTATAGCACCAATAGGCATCAACATATTCATTTCACCCCAATACTTATCAATTTTTATTTTCATTTTACCAACCATGACCCTCACAAAATTATCTTCATCAAATGCTCTATAATCCAACACATTTTTCACCAAAAAAACTTCATTCAAGAATAAGTTTGAAGTTGGATAATCACTTTCGAAAATATTATGTGTGACATAATAAAAAACGTTCAAGATTTTGATTACCTACTCCATCTTTTTCCAATTCTCCTCAGTTGGACAATTGATGTAACTTTGTTCCCGAACTTGGAACCGTGGAAATACCTTTTTGAAATTAAAAAGCACACTGAAGCATCTCATATGTGGAATTCCAACGTGGTTTGCAACATATATATCAGTTGTCTACTTGACAACTTCAATTGTTTTACCACCTCCGCAAACACCGCCAGTCTTACTTATGATTTTCTAATAATTTCGATGCTTTCACGAATGATTGATGTAATCTTTTTAATCTTACCAAGACTGTCTAGTGCTATGAGATTCAAGATGTGTGCAGTACATCTTACATGAAACAATTTTCCATCACAAACTCGACTTGTTCTGTTATAATACCAATTGCAAGGTCATTGGCAGTGGCATTATCAACTGACACAGTGAACACTTTGTTGTCCATTTTCCACTCACTCGTACATTTAATTACCGTGTCTACAATAGCTATACCATTGTGAGGAGGTGAAATCCGAACAAAGTTGAGAACACGCTTGTTCAAGTGCCAATTAGTATCAACCCAATGTCCAGTTATTGTCATATACTTAAGCTTTTAACTCTTAGACCTCTACAAATCTATTGTTAATGAAATTTTGTCAACCGACTCCAATGCTTGATTAACCTTCTTCTACTCTGTTTCATACAGCATAAGACAATTCTTCTTTGTTGTGTTTCTCGTGAAACTCTTCCACTCTCGCATCCCACGCCTGTAGAACATGTTAAACCCTTGCTTTTCTACAGTTGAAAACGGATGATTATGCATCATTATCCAAATAGAAGAAGCCTCTTTCATTTTTTCCATGTCAAATTTCCATCAATTAATGGCGGTATTGGCTCTGCGAGGCCTGGCCAGAGTTGCTGCAGCTCTTTTTTTTTCCTTTACCGAGAGTGAGAGAGAAGGGAGAAAGAGAAAGTGAGTAAGGGCGGTGGCCATTGAAGGTCTAACCAATGGTGGTTGCTGCCGACGATATGCGATACCAACAAAGAGGAAGATGATCGATGGGAGGCGTGGTGGTGGGATGGACCGAGAGAGATTAATCGGGAGATAGGGAAATATCGAATGAGAGAGAGAGAGTGTCGGGTAGGTTAGGTGGGTATGGGTAGGGTAGGTTAGATATTTTTTGAACTGGGTTGTGTTATTTTGATACAATTAGTCTGATTTTTGAGTTGGGATTAAAACACTGGTTCACGGGTTAACAATCTCGATTTAAGTGAAAAGACAGTGAACGGTTTCATAGAAATAGGAGGGACAAGGTTAAGGGGTTCGAAAATGGATATGCATGCCCGTGTGCGAGATTTGCAATTAAATCCCTAACTCTCTAAAATTTTAAAATTGACCCACATAATTAGTAAAAAGCAAATAGGTCATAACCACATATTCAATTAAGTCCACTTATTTTATAAAGTTGCAATTAAGATAATTAAAATAACTAGAACATCTAATATACGTAGCAACAATTAAATTATGTAATCAAATAATTTAAATACATAATTAACAACTAAAATATAAATAAAACACATAACACTCAACCTGACCTCAACTGTGACATCATACTTAGCCGGTCTGAAAACACCGGGTGTCACACTCCACTTCCAACTAAGTAAGGCGGCATGCTCTCCCCCTCCCACTCAATTTTCAGCATGCTGAGCGGGATTGGAATGATCCAGTTCTTGCTCGTCCATCATGTGGTGTTTCCCATCGCGTTGCACAAATGGGCTTGGTCATCTCCATCTGGAGGCTGAAGTGGATCATGTACTCGGCTCAGTCTCGCTACATTAGGATTTGTCGCGTTATAAACAGGTGGGGGCTTTGTCCGAATGGGTGGTACCCCTTGTAGCGGCCGGTTGGCCATGCGTTCCTCTCTCCTCAATGGGATGGTCGTTTGAGGTAGAGCAATGGTGGTTTGGACCCCTCCGATTTGAGTCTGCGTTCCGTTTTGGAGCCCCTAAAACAGATTAAACCAAAACGGGTTCATCAACATCGCGTTCAAAGCCCGTGAGAAAGTTCACTTGGTTCATATCAATTCCAGGACCAAATACTTACATGGTCTGCATGGACATACTAGAGTTATGGTGGCTCTGGTGCGGTTTCTCTTAAGAGAAAACATCGGCGGGAGGTGGCACAAAGCATTGTCATTCGGATGACTTACTTGAGTCATGGATAGTCTCAAGGGCAGGTTAAAGCTATGCCCATCGCGACCAGGTTCTCCAGATCTGGTCCTTTTTCAGACGAAATAGATAGAACAAACTCGTAAAAGATTGGAAACATTGGTGGTTTCCCACAAACGATGCCAAACTGATGATGCCGAAAACTAGGTCGTCTTAAAACGGATGCAATCCACTTTAAATTTCTCCAGTAAATCAGCTAAAACGTAGGTTCTTTGCCCTGCTAAAAATAATAAAACATGAGAATACCAGGCAAGGATTGTTCCCCACTAGACACTCCGACGTTCAAGATAGTGAAATTGTCTTAGGTGAAGTAAATTAATAAACGAAAATTTTAGTAGAGTTTCGGTACGTAGATTGTGCGTACCTGATTTATGGATGGAAAATGGTATAAATACTGTTCAAATTAGGTCAAATAGAGTCGATAATTGGTAGAGTGGCCCATTAGGTTTTTCCCGTATTTTGAGATACACGCGAATATCGTGGGCCACATACCTAAGTTTTTGACAAGTGGATGAACGTGGGTAACTGCCACGCGTGAGGGTGTTGAACGCGTTTCGCTCGATCCCAAGGGGAACGAGGTGAGTGGAGCGGAGTGGAGAGAGGTGAAGGGTGCCACCACCACGCAGACATCTTCATCTCACCTTTACCACATAGATTTGAGGTGGATGTCGGAGAAGAAACGTGGGTGACGGTGATGTCGGAGAAGATCGATGTGGGAGAAGACACGCAAAGTGTAGCACCCCGCACGTGAGACACCACATCCCCCGCACTATAGCTCAACACGAGTAACGAAATAGTAAATCCGCACCCGTATCAAACCCTAGCGAACGGGAGACAAACACAAAAACCCTCCTAAGCTAGGCGAAACTAGACCCTGCAATAATAACCAATCGACGAAATATAATGCAACGCAAAGCCAAAGTTCAAACATACAAACCATAACCAGAATTGGGCTCTTCAGGCCTCTTTTCAATTCATAATCCAAGCCCAACAAAAGCAATTCAATAACAATTACATAAATATTCAAGTTCATGATACTATAGAATCGAATTATGCGTAATAACAATACATATGTGAGTGCAGAGACTCTCCTAATCTAACTTGACCAACTTAAAGACTCCAAACACCTCCGCCTAGCTCGAAACTCCAAAGTCAAACCTGCACACTAAAAGTTGGGGAGGGAGAGGGTCAGTCTCTAGAAGACTGAGTGAGCAGGAGCGATACATATATATATAAAACATGCACATGCAAGTCATAAATTCCGAACAAGGTTTTATTTGAAATTAGTTCCCAAAAAGGGCAAGAGAACGACCAAGCAATACCCGGATTTTACGACTAATCATATTAATTCATTACAGTCATAAATCATACATAAACATAAAGCTCGGCGAGTGAGCGTGCATCATCTCCAACCAACTCCGACTGTGTACGACACATATTATTAATACTTTAAATAGATGATCATGCAATACATTATAATACATGCAGACCATATATCATAAATCATATTCGTTTGGGCAATCCGTGTCCCGGCCTTCCCGCACGGTGCATAACAATCATAACATAACATAATCATATTCATAAAAATCAGTTTCAACCTTCTTCCTCCGGCGGTGGACGGGTTTGCAAGGCCCGACCACCAAAACATATCAATATGGCTATGAGGTTCATGAGGCCTCAAAGCCCGGTTAGCGTTTCCCCGTCAAAAACTCCTTGACGAGGTCCGTTTCGTCGTAACATAATGGAATCAGCACATGGGATCACCGTCGGCCCTTGCCTCCCCGGATAGCCACATGTACTAATTCCTGGGCCCGTGCAATCATAATCATGTCTCGCCAAAACATATCAATTCATAAGAAACATAACATAATTCATAAATCATTTGAAAAGGATTTACTCGATCAATAATTACTCGGTATGTTCATTTGAAAACCATATATAACTATATTAGGTTTTTGGCCAAAGCTTGTCACATACGGTTGTAGGGTTTAATACGTAGCTAAAACGAAAACACCCTCACCTGGTACAAGACGAAACAAGGATACGAGTTACCGAGTGCCTGAAAGATCAAGATCTCTCCACCCTGGAGATAAACTGTACAAAAGACAACATGACGTGTTCGTGAGACTCAAGACGCTTAATGAACCATATATGACGCACGACAATGCATAAGCATGATATGAATGCATAAAAGATGATATTATGTCATGAAAATGTTCATGTGCACTATTAAGGAATTTAACTCATATAACCAAGTCATTCATTTGATATTATAAACGTTCATATACATTCAAGTTCCATCATTTCATATCCTTCATAATTCATAGCAATATCTAACAAAATCTTGGAACCATAGTCACATTATACCTTTCAACATCTTTCCAATGAGTATGATAAATAAAAAGGCAAAGAGCATCACTTAAGACATCAAAAGAATGCAAGAAGGTACTTAATATTTCATATAGCAGCACTCAAACCACGTCATAGCAATTCACCAAAAGCATGCTTTAAACCTCATCCAAATGCTATGAAATTAAACTACAATACTCCTAACACATAACAAAACAAGTTCATAGTTCAACACAAAAGGAGATAAAGCCATTAAAGAGGTGAAACAAATCAAAAACCGAAAAGGAAGCAACAAGGACCGCGCAGGGGAAGGGACACGGGGGTGTCACCAACCCTAGCTAAACTGAGCCACGACCGTGGCTCAGTACAGACATGCCCAGAAGGTGTGACACGCCCGTGTCTCACATTTTAGTGTAAATGAGACACGGGGGTGTCACGGTATAGAACCAAAATCGCACACAAGGATTACCGGCAAAACTGAACCCATACAAAATCAATCCAAAGGCATACCAAATCAACTCCAAATACTATGAAACTTAACGTACAACATATTTAGCATGTAAGGAACATATTTCATTTAGAGTGCAAAGGCTAAATCACACATTAGGGGCATCTAAACCATGCAGCAAAACTGGGTCGCCAAAATCTTACATAAGAGCCCTATTGTTTCAATCAAGCCATGATCAAGTACTTAGGAGCTGAATTTGGGACTGAAACCTTGGGGAATTCATGCTAACATACTAAACAACTAATATACATCAAATATATGCAAAATGGCACGAATTAAAGCACATTAGAATGACCAACAAGTCACCAAACGCAACAGCAGCAGGTCTGTCATAGATTATGCATAAGAACAGGCCATGTCTTTCGGTTTTGGGGCTTAAAATGGATCCAAATACTTGCAACATGAATGCTAACATATAGAGCAATGAGTGTACATCATATCCATGCAATTTCACACGAAATGGAGACCATAAGATCAAGCAACAAACCATAATTCCACACAGCAGTCCCGAAACAGAGGAGGCAGTTTTGAACATCAAGTTTGAAGCTCCAAATCTCATAATTTTATCAAAGGGTCAAGAGATAAAATCCTCCTAACATCATATACTATCAGTTAGGAAAGAAATAGGCCAAGAAACAAGCTCATATAATCATGTATAAGCAAGAAAATCAGCTACACAAGTAAATAGGTCACAAGAACAAAAATCTCTAAAAGTTCATATCAAACTCATCACTCAAACCCTAACCAAATCTGATCCAATTCATGTATTAAGTAGTTGAAATCAAGTATAATAGAGTATAAAAGACATAAATATTCATACCTTGAAGATTGGAAGAAGAAGGGAGGTGATTTGAGCTCAAAATCACAAGAATGGCCAAGGGTTTTTCTTCCTTTTTCTCTCTTCCTCTATCTCGATCAGTTGCAGCAGCAAGGGGAGATATTTGGCTCGGTTTTGCTGCTAAAAGGGGGAAGAAAGGGCTTAACTCAAGGTACATAAGTCATGGTTAAGCTTTGGTTAGGTTAGGTTGAGTAAAAAGGGTCCCACCATGAAGACTAGTCAACAAAAGGAGCTCTTCTTGCACGAGTTGCTCGTTACGGTTGGATTTCGGAGGTCTTAATGATTTCAAAAAGATATGAAGCTTGTTTCATTGTCTCCGAATCGTCGATACGAAGGCAACGGAGGTGTCGGAATTCGAATCTGAATTCCCGAGCTCAAGATATCACGTACGGAACCAAGGGTGCGCTAATTGCTCATTGGCCCCCGACTTGGTTCCACAAATCAAATTAAATTCGTTAACACGTCAAATGAGTCCGAAAACATAAACCGAGCATATAAACATGTTCATAACACACATATTTACGACATACTAAATTTCCACGACATTTCGATATCATCACATATAAGAACGAAGCACAAATAAAACACTCATGCGCAAGAATGAATTCATAACGTTATAAATTAATTACTAAAACTTAAATTCCATTTTAAATAAATTAAAGCCAACTAATAACATGTTGAAATTAATTAACGAAATTACCGAAATAGTTATGGTAACATGAAACCTTGATTAAGAAATTAAACACTAAGTATCAAATTAAAATGAAATGAATTACATTAAAACAACAACAGTCTATAATTTAAAATAAATATAACACATTTAAAAACAATTAATCATATAATTAAATAATTAAATTGTACAATTTATAAACAAAACGACACATTAGTTAAAACGAAAAACCGGGGCGTTACACAAAGGGCGCCGATATGAAGGGGGGCGCCGATGATGATGTAGATGTGGGGTGGGGGGTGGGGGGCGATGGGGGGCGCGTAGTTGAGACTTGAGGGAGGAGAAGAGCGGTGGATTGGTGACGAAGGAGAGAGAGAAGGTCGCATAACTCTAGATCTGGATTTAATTTTTTTTAACTTTTTTCATCTTTCAATTTTTAAATATTAAAATTGATGTATTTGTATAATTTGAAAACGTGTTTAGCTAAATGTAATATTACATAATTTAATTTATTATACTTTTTCCATTTTTCAATTTTTAATTATTAAATTTATGTATAATTGGAGGAAGTGATTTAGCTAAATGCAATACATATATATACATATGATAATTAAATATTATAAATATTAATTATTTTTAATTTTTTATTTAATACTAGTAAATAGTAATTCTTGCACACTTGGTGCATATACAAATAAAAAAATTTATTATCACTAAAAATATTTTATTCAAATATAAAAAAATATATATTGGCATATAAATATAACATTTATGAAAAAATATATAAATTTCATCCAATTTCTCAAGAATTTTGAATAAGGGCTTTTCTTGAAATGAATAAAGATGAGGTTTTTTAAATTCTTCAAAAAAACGTCTGGCAAAGTGTTTTCAGATTTTTAGTTGTTGTAAGTGGAGCAATTTTTAAATAAAATATTTGTATGTAAAATTTTTTTTTTGAATTTGATATAAAATGTAAACACTTAGGACAATGTGGGGATTTTTTGTGATGTGGACATATTCTAGGGCCACATAAGCTTTCAAGCAACGTGGGGCTGTTTTCTATAGCCAGGTGGCACGGGTTGGTGGTTTTCTGATAGGATCGGGCGGGTTCTGGGGAAAATTGACCCAAAATTGTCAATTTCTGGAGATAAAGAGTTTTTTTGCCACCAGAAAATGAAGTGTCCTCAAAGTGCAAAATAGGATTACTTGGTATCCCGATTTTGCAAATTTTCCACAAAATAGTTAAGCGGGGTAGTTGAGTGGGATGCCCAAAAATTGAGCAGATGTCCTAGTTAATTTTTTTACACTATAAAAAACATCTTACTTTGATTCAAATAAATATTTAAATGTTATTAACCAAGTAAACATACAATTCAACATGAGATTGATGGAAAAGATTAACAAAAGATTAAAGGAGCAACAACATGAATTCATTAAAGATTGCGTATGCAGGAAAATTTTAATCATACATGTCTAAATTATTATTGGAAATTTTAACCATACAAACAGTAAACATAAACACTTTACATACCAAAAATTACACCCATTAATTTGTAAAAAATAATCTCTTTTATTACAAATGCATTTACATAAATTACTAAAACCTCCACTCGCATTTCCTTATGCAACCACTATTACAAAACCACCACCACCAATCTCCACACACACACACAAATTACTAAAATAAACGACATTATTTCCATAAAATTTCCTCCCACATGCAAAATTACAATTATAAAAATTTAATTCTATGTGCAAAAATCATTATGTCAAAGCAAAAAAATAAAAAGAATAAAGAAGAAGAAATAACCCCATTTAAAATTAAGAAAAAAGTTCATATCAAATGCTTCTTTCTTGGATCAGTAACATTAACCCTCCAACGTTGATTCTTGAACCCCATTTCTCTTGCAATCTTTCTATCCCACTCTAGCTCAATCTTCCTCTGCTTCGTCAATCCACATAGCTTCTGCAAACCCTCATCCATGGCGTCGTGCACCTTCCACCACCGCATGTTGGCCTCATCACTTGCATAAACAATCTGATCCAAAACATCAAAATTGCAATCGTAATCCCTGTAACACATCCACGGCTTCAATCCGAGGTAATGCACCGAGTAAAGCTTCGGGGGATCAGCTCCGAACAACTGGTTCTTCACCCCGGCCTCTATCGACGAATTTGACCAGAAATTCTTGAGAAAATTGACCCGCCGCGGCAATCTATGCCACCAAACAAACACCTCGTTGAGAAAACCCTGATCGCCGCCGTTGTACGAGACGATCTCCTCCGTGCGGTCCATCAACATGCGGAAGGTGCAGTTGGAGGGCTCGATCACCATAACTCCGGAGTTGAAGATGGATCCGTCGTTGCCGGTGGCAGACATCTGGGGGAAGTGGAAGAGGATGTCGAGGTTCCGTAAAACGACGACGTCTGAGTCGATGAAGATGATTTTGTCGTAGTCGGTGAGCTGCCATAGGCGGAACTTGCTGTAGTTGTATTCGTTGTACGACTTCTTCTCGGCTTTAGGGTTTCGGATCCGGGTTATGAACCGGAGGGTCCACCCGGCCCGGATGAGGGCGAGGCGTTTGGGTTCGGAGATGGAGGCATCGAGGAGGAGGATGAGGTCGCGGCGGGTGCGGCTGTGGAGGAGGCTCTGGGCTAGAGTTATGGCACCACAGACGTAGGATTCCGACGAGTGGAGGACAGTGGCGTAGGCTTCGCGCCGCCGCGGGTTTTGGGTGGCGGATTTGATTCTTGATACGTCGTATACTTGGTTGATTCGTGCTGTAATTCAAAGAATAATTTGGTTGTATCAATACTGGATGGAAAATGGAATTATAATTTTTTTACAAAATTTACATGTAAAAATTATAATTTTTAAGATTAATAAGAAAAATACAGTGATATGATATGATATAAAACACGATATAATAAATGGTGGTGAAAAATAGGGAAAACATCGCATTTCTTCTATAGTCTAGCAACTCCTTCATTTGGGTCTTAATATTTACGATTTCATTAAATTAGGGTTAATTTTTGTACATTTAACCAAGTTTGGTCTTGGATATCCAACTTTCCCTCAAATATAAAACAAGAAAAGAAATAGTATTTGAGAACATTATTTTTAACTATATTTATAATCAAACGTAGTGTATATTATTATAAAACAATACAAGATTTTTTCAAAAATTATTAATGAGCACAACACAAATTTGTGGCAAGTAATATTAACATATAAATTAGTCTCAAATAAGTCTTTTTAAGATTTAGTTATATCGTAGGACCAAAAGTGAAGAATGGCCTATACTAAAAGAACTAAAAGTTACAATTTTTGTACGCAATCAAATTTAATTATCATTTAGGGAAAATTACCTTCAACTAATTTCAAAGTTTGGCCTAATAACAACTAAATTCTTATTTCTTATTCTTTACGTATTTATTATATAATCCCTAAAATTTACATTTTGTTTGAGATCTCTGACATCCGCTAAGATTTCGTTAGTGGTCAGTTATCATAACGAAATTCCAAAAAGTATAGGGATTGTTTTGTTATTAAAAAGAAGTTGTAGGAATGTATTTGTACTAAGTCCATGGGTAATTCTGGAAGAACAACTGACCAACCCAACGAAATCCTAACGGACGTTAGACACCTCAAACGGAATGTCAAATTTAGGAAATACATGATAAATATACAAATAATAAGAATTGAGTTGTAATTAGGTTAAACTTGAGGGTAGTTGGATGTAATTATCTCTATTATTTATGAAAACGGACTCTCATTGATGAAATCGTAAACATTGAGACCAATAGAACTATATGACCAAAAGTGATATTTGGAACAAAAAATATGATCCTTAACTACCTAAAAACTATATCTCCATTCTCTTAATAAAACTGCTATAGACATAGTTTTCAGGAAAGATTAAAGTGGTCTTTTGATACTATTCTTTGAAGTGAAGTAGAATACAGAGCAAAGAAACCGTGAATCATACAAAATGCATCAATAATTAAGCATAATTAAAGTCTCTTCATTTGCGTGACCCAAAATCTTAGCAGTAGCTGAATCCAAATTGCAACACACATCCTTAAAATAGGATTACATTTGCAACTTATGCACCAACTTTAGAAAGTGAAATCCCATCCAACTTTGCACAAAAAAAAAGAAAAAAAAAAAAAAACAGTAAGAGATTGTATCAAACTAAAATTTGTCTTTTATTTAATTAAGTATATTTAATCTTTAAACAAGCGCCTGTAGCTCAGTGGATAGAGCGTCTGTTTCCTAAGCAGAAAGTCGTAGGTTCGACCCCTACCTGGCGCGTTATTTATTTTTTGTTATTTGCATTTTTGTGTGTGTGTTTTTCGACCAAGTTAATAATAATGCATGATTTTCTTAGACATTATTTGCATTTTTGTGTGTGTGATTTTTTGAACAAGTTGATAAAAATATAAGATTATAGGAGCATATAGCGATTTATGATGTAAAACGATCATTGGATCATGAACAAATAATGTGAACGTACCTTTATCCCAAAGCGGTAGAGCCAAATTGCATGAGCCAATAGGCAACGATACTTTCTGCTCCAACCTCCCCATCTCCGGCCTATAATACCACCAATCCCCCTCTCTCGCCACCATCTCATCACACCTGAAAAGCTCCACCATTGGCATACATTCACTCAAAAACACCACCTTCATCTTCCCATTCCAATCCCACCTCCCTCTCTTCACAGCCAAGTTCGCCGCCACGAGATGCACTTGAAGCCGAAACACGTCCCGATTCCATCCCTCCTCCGGTTTCTTGCATGGAAACTTGGCCACGATCATGTCCATGTAATCGTACTCGTTTAAATCAGGCATTGGAATGTCGGGACATGATGAGCCCGAATATTCCTCCTCCTCGTCTATCCACTCGGGGAAAAGGGCCTTCCATTCAAACATGTCTGAGACTCTTTGGAATGACACTGGAAAGATTTGCCCGTGGGCTTTCCATTCAAAAATGTCTTCGTCATCCATATTGACCATACCGATTCTCATGCCTGTACCTGTTTTATTCAAGAAGCTAGGTTTCTCCCTCTTGATTAGCTCTCTTGATTGGTTCCTCTTGCTCTGCTCTTCCAAGACCGACTTCATCTTGATGCCATTTTCCCTCTAGTGAGAAACAACACAAATAATTAGAATGGATTAAAAGAAGAGCAAAACTAAGAACTCCCACATTTGAAGATTGGAGTTTCACAAGATGAATAATTATAGAAAATCAAGATTGACACTTAACACTTTCCTTTCTACAGTCCTTGTTAAACAAATTAAGACGAATTAGCTCACCTTACCTTATGGTGGCACTCATGCAACGAGCATCGAACAAGTAACGCCGCTCGTCTGTGGTAATTGGAGGCAGAAGGGCAGACTAGAAGGAAGCCATAGAGAATCAAGAACAATGACAAGAAAACCAGGTTGATTCTGATGATGAGAGCTTTTGTAGAAGTGGATTTGAACATCTTTATGAACACCATAGCTATACTAGAAATAGTGTATGTGTGTTAATGAGGCTAATGACAAAGTGTACAATGAATCCGCACCAAAATATTGATGATCAATGATAAAATGGAGGGATTAATGAGGGAGAATTCTTGAAGAAAAAGTATGTGAGACCAGTGAATGAGGTCCAAGTGTTACTCTCTTGTTTGGGATTTGCCAGGTTTTGGGACAAAATATGACAGAAAATGAGGTATTTACTTGTTTGTCATATGGTGAGATGTAGGTGTATGTTATTTCATGAATGATGTTTTTGTCTTATTCCGAAAATGCCCTTGGATCTTGCGTCCAAAACTTGAATTTTTTTTATTTTTTTTTATTTTTTTTTTGGAAATCCAAGACTTGAAGTTACAATTACCCTTTCTGTGGTGTGTTTCTTGAGGTTGAATGTCTTTTATTTAATCATGCAATTTATGCTCTTTCGCCTATGACGACAAAGCCTATGATGCACGGACACTTCTAAAAATATCAGTTTATCGTGTTTTGTCGAATACTCATGTCCAACACTCCTCAAGTAGAAAATTCAAGAAAAAATTTGTATTGTTATATTCGTTTCGTGTCGTGTTCGTGTTATCGTGTTCATATCCATGCATTATGGATAAAGAATTAGGGAACAATTATGGGACTTGTTGGTCGAAGGGACCATAGAAATCCAAGAACATCTTGATTCTCACAAGAAGGATTTGGCAAATGACAACGACCTTATGGTTGCAATGTCAAATTCTTACATGCAATTATACGTCAAATTTTAAAGGTTTTTGAGGCTCCACCAAACAATGATTATCATTAGTCTTTCACATTATTTTAACATGATTTTATTTAACAAATCCAGATTAGTAAGTTGTAGGTTTGATAATCACACCACACCAGAAGGTGACCAAATTCAAGCCATAGTGTAAGTTAGCCCATCACGATTCCTGCACTAAATATCAAAAGTGATGGATGACTTCTAACCTCAAGCCACTCATTCCCTAACAAATGATTAATCTTAAACTTGAGGTTGTCTAGGTATCAACATTGACTCGATTTGGTTCTAGAATGCTTTTCAAAATGAACTTCCCTAAATTGAGTAATTTACTATATAGAACAATAATCTCCCGAGTTGCTAAAATATAGATGAGTTTCATAACCAAACTATGATATATGAATACGAATATCTTCTGCATCAAAAAATATTCGATGCGAATATCTAATATGATATAATACGAGAAAATATTTATTTTTTAAATATCCTTGCAACACGAATAACCAAAAAATTGTTCACGATGATACCCATTGCTAGCGAGATTTCAGCATCAAATGATTATCAAAAAGGGAACCTAGAAGCTATGGTTTAATAGGTGTTCATTATGTTTTTTTGGAATTTTTTTTTATCATCCAAGCTTTATCATTTTTTACTATTTATACAATTTTTCATTGCATACCTATCTTTCATTTATATTTATGATATGCCGCTATTTAAAATTTTTTTTTTAATAACTTTGATTAAAATATGTACGCATGGTATATATATAAAATATATACATCAGTTATTTTTTTTACCAAAATCACTAAAAATATTAAATGACGGCTTTAAATGAGAATTTATATAAAATAAAAAAGAGGCGAAGTTTGAATTAAAAAAAAAAAAAAAAATTCCCCCTGTTTTTTTTCGGAGTTTATAGAATTGACCCTCCAATATCGGCGGTTGAATTAATTAGCCAAGAATATATAGCATTAGTGCTCCAAAACAACTTTGCAATTACAAAATGGGCACGAAATGTAGTTGGAAATTGGAGAGTTTCAACTTGCATAAGTCACATATTAGGAAAATGAAAATCAGTATCAATTTCCCTCTAAAGCTCAAAACTCACACACACACACTAACTATTCCATTTATAACCTATATTGTTACAATAGTTTCACAATCAATATCCCAATAGGCAATAACTCATCTTTTACCATTAGGATATACCATTATGTAACAAAAAATTGGGTGCAAACACCATATATACTGTGTGTTCTGAGAGCTTGAACAACATGCTTCTATAGTCATTATGGAAGAAAGAAGAATCAGCAGAGCAAAAAAGAGAAAAAGAGGAAGGAAACGGAGGCTTTCGAGAGCTTGATAGCCACCGATTATCGGACTAAATTATCATTTTGAAAGTCAATCTTCAGCTAGACGACTTGGGTGTGCCAAAAAATATTTGTGCGGTCATTAGTTGTTGGAGGAAAAAGGGCCAAGCTTTCATGTGTGAGCGAACAGCACTTACCCGTTCTCTCATCAAATGAAGTTCTGAATTGGAAATGTTATGCTTTGGTAACCTCCTGAATGTGTTGAGAATGGGTTTTACCAGGTGGAATGAAAATCAAGTCTTCCCAGGCTGAGTTCGTCTCGTTTATCTGCCACAACAAGGAGAATGTGCAGTAACTCGTTCAAAAGGAGAAAATGACTAGGGATAATTACAGGGACAAAACCAGAGCTTTGGCCTAAATTACACAAACTTTGTATTTTCTATGAGGTTTGAAGAATTTTATAAACTTCCCTTGCTTCAAATAATTTACGTCACACACCTAGATTAATCAAGTTCAACTTCAACATCTCTAATCTTTTATAAATACCCTATTTTATCCTGGAAATCATGACCATAATAGCATGCACCGGGTATGCCTGGGAAGGAAAGTTTGGAAGTTTGTGTAAATAGGTCAAATCTCAGGGGTATGTCAGTGAAATTATCCCTTAAAAGATCCCTCAAAAACAGAAGCATAAAATCTGCTAAGGTGCCAATATAGCAAATCGAGACGTCTTTAGAGTTTAGACAATACACTTGCTTCAGCAAAACAGAAGATTCCATTACTATGCATATTAAGCTTCAAAAAATCAAAAAATTCTGGATTGATTACTTACCTCCATCTTCTTAAGAACATCCTCCAAGCTCCCAACCTAGCTGAAAAGGGTGGATATTTATATCTTCGCAAGGTGGATAAGCAGCATATAGCAAATAAATAAATGTATAATAATCAATAGTTTTTCAATTTGTGATATTATTTATGTAAGATTACTTCTTTTTTGGTTATTCATTTCTTCAATTCATGTGTTGTGTATATAGCTAGTAAATGCTTGAGAACAGAGAATCACCAACTCAGCTACATTTGTGCTTCATTTTTACCAAAGCACTTCTGTATTAAGAACTATCCAAGTAATTTTGCATCTAAATAAAAAATTCAAAAGGCTAGTGGATATAAAGTTAAGATACCACAATGTTCTGAGAAATGCTCGACCCTTTTGTAACTTTTGATCGAAGAGCTTTCTCTAGATCTTCCTGTGTAATGAAAAATGATATGTTAAGGCAATTCATCCGGACTTAAAAAAAAGTTACTTTGTCATAGCATCAGATGCAAATAAAGAGTACCTTTTGAAAGTATATGGGGCAGTACCGCTTGTTCTTTTTCTTCACCACAAGGAGATCTGACTGCAAACAGAGAAAAGTTGATTTAAATTTTAAATAAGAACAAGCAATAAAGGAAACTCAGCATCATAATACAGGGAGTCCCTAATGTTTTTTACATTCAGAAAGCAAGTTATTAAAAAGAGTCGTTTAACCCACATGTCGACTAAAATATACCTGAAAAACAGGAACTCCATCAAATCCAGTCTTGAAATCTGATGCTCTCAGCTAAAAATGAAGAATGTGAGCTATGTCATGCGCAAAGTTGGTGTCAGGTGAAAAATGGCAAATAGCATCACGCAATAAAAGAAATGTCGCATCAAGATTGCTCTGAAGTTAAAATATTATCAGAAATAGAGAATTCAATCCTTTTAATTTCAGCTCTATTTCAGAGCATTTCACCAAAACAAACTCATTAGGGTTTAACAATGATTTTAGAAACATAAACTAGTAAACAAGTAGTTCATTATATCTGTCAGATAATTCTATTTGATCCTATTTTCCTATTTACTTCTACCAATTCTTTTCTTTCTTTAAAGTTGAAACGCATAATCTGGTCCTACTCCTTTGCCTCTACATTCGTCATACTTTTCAGGTTTGAAAATTGCAATGATAAATACGAACACTTCGTTACCCGCCGTTCACTAAACTTTCTTACTTTGCTTGAACTCGCCATATAAAATAAACGCCTTCTCCATTAGATTGAGTTATATTGATTGTTCATGCATACTATAATAAGAAAAACTAGCAATATATGCTATTTAATAAGACATGCATTTTGCACCTCACTTTCCTAAGGTGAATACCTAATATTCTTTCTTGCACTCACCCTACGCATCTCTGACATTTAAACTATGTAAGTTACACTCCTCTGCCCTCCTAAAAATAGGCTCACCCAAGGATGTACACTAAAATTAGGCTTTATTTTGAATGTTCTTAACAAATCTTCCGATAATATACAAGAAAGTCATGGAAACCAATAGACAATTGAACATGCAAGAAACTCCAATAGTCTCAAAGATACCAACCTCCAAAGCATTTTTTATTTGAAGAGGATCGGGTAAAAATCGGAATGCTATTCCTTCAACCTTCAACATATAAACCTGCCAGATTGATGGTGCCAAATCAACTCAAAGACTATGCCACTTCAATTGCAACAGTAACAATTTGTAACAATCTTAATAAAATTTCTCATGATACTAAAAGTAATTAACCCTATGATGGAAATTATATACAAAACTTTGCACTTAACTTCGATGATTACAGAGACTCATTTTGAGTCGAGCTTCCCACGAAACAAGGCTCAACTATTGAGATTTCATAATGACACTTTCTAGTTTTTTCCCCAGAAAATTGAGCAATGGCAACAAGAATACCCCTTAAGGGATTCAGCAAAATACTCACCTGGTCAAGCGTTATGGGCACCACTTTAGCCCCACCTCTCACTTCACCTCTTCTTGACTTCACCTGAACACAGCATTAAAAGAAATGCAAAAAAATGTTATCACTATATCAAACCAAAATCATATACAATCCGATTCAAGTAATCATAAGCACATCCTTCACACTCATTCAATATAAACAAATTATGCTGCAAAGTTAGAACAATTGTACAAAATGCACTACACAAAGAATGCAGCCGGAAGTTCCCATGCCTCTAAGAACCAAAATTCATCAATTTCATGAACAGATAAAACAAAATTTCAGTCATAATACAACAAACCTGTGCCAGAAAAGCTTCGGCATCTTCTTTCCGAAAACAAAGCAACCCAATAGACTTAACTGCGTCAGGGTCAGATATCAGCACGAACTCATTGTTCGTGTTGCTCACGGTGTAGACCGAAGTTCCGGTGAGCCTTCTCGCCACATGCTCAGAACTAACCGTAGCTTCCGGCGCGGCGGTAGACTTTCCCTGCCGCTGCGATACGGAGGCGAAAGGCAACGATAGCGGCGGCGATGGAGGAGGTAGAAATGCCGGCAAAGAAGCGGCGGCGAGTCTCTTGGTATCATCGAGCCGAGTGGCGAGCTGAGTGCCGATACGGTGGATGAAGGTGGAGAAGGATAGAAGGGGGTTGGGGGCCGGGCCCACCACCGAGGGTTTAGAAGAAGACGACTCCATTGATGGATTGATGTTTGCTGAGAAGTGAATAGTGTTGTGTTGGTGATGATATTCTTTGGATTGGGCTGCTATCATTTTATTTTGTTTCATTTGCTCCGATTAATGGGCCTCAACTTGACAACGGACCAAAAATCTGGTCCACTTGAAGAAAAAATACAAAAACTTCACAAAATTTAATTTTATATCTGGGTTAATCTTTGTTTGCGCTCTAATTTTTCAAAATATTTTGCACTTTACTACCCAACCTTTAAAATTTGATGAATTGGTACCTAATCTTCAAAAATTGTTATATTGCAGTATTTAGGTCAAATTTCTGGCCAAAACATAGCACGTGAGTTTCATGTGATTTTTTAAAGGTAAGAAGTCATTTCATCTTTTTACTAATTAAAAAACACCAAAGGGGAAAAAAATAAAAGAAAAGGAAAATGGAAGTCCTATCGAAAATTGGTGTGTTCTCCAATTTGGATTGAAGGGATTTGACAGCTCCCCATCAATCATCACCCATCTGTCCCTCTCTAGCTTTCTCACTCTCTCTCTTCACCACCCCGTCAACGTTTGACCTCTTAGTATTCCAGTGCCCCCTCGACCGATCGGATCCGCTTCAGATTCGACCAACAACAAAACCCTACCACCTCCGTCGGCAACCGCGAACTCTGGATCACCTCTCATTTCCCCTTTTTCCTCACCTGCCTTCTCTCTCCCTTTTCCCTCCTCGACCCAAAACAGCAAGAGGGACAAAAAGCTCTCAGTTGTCGCTGACTTCCAGCTCCGGTATCCATCGCCTGTCACCCATCTCCAATTCCCTCCTCTCCTCTCTCCTCCCTCTTCTTGCACTCCTCTTCTCTCTGCGTCTCTCCCGTCTCATTTTCTCTCTCTCTCTCACAAAAATAGAGTCGCCGGCCACCCATCCTTTGGGGTGCTATCTCCACTTCTTTCTCCCTCTCTGAAGTAAGAAAGCCACCACTGGACATCTTCCCCTTTGCCAACGCCGACCACCACCTTTCGGCCCCACTCCGGCGAGATCTCATATATAGTCTCGCCCCCTATTTTCCCTTTTTTCTCATACAAAATCAAAAAGGACAAAAGCCCTTCCTCCATCGTCGTATCTCACCAGCCATGGCTCTTAGTTGTTAATATCCATGAAATCCGGCGACCTTCGTCTCTAACAATCCAAGTCTCCTGCCAACACTGCCCTTTTTCCCTTTGTGTGTTCTTCACAATGAAAATGGGCGTGTTCTCCAATTTGGATTAAAGGGATCAAACTTCCATTTTTTTTTCTATTATTTTTCCCTTTTTTGGTGTCTTTTAATTAGTAAAAAAATAAAATGACTTTTTTACCCTTAAAAGATCACATGAAACTCAAGTGGTATGCTTTGATCGGAAAATTATGTTGGAATTTTGACCTGTGTACTACAATGTAACAACTTTTAAAGGTTGGATACTAATTCGTCAAAATTAGGTTGGGTACTAAATTGCAAAAATCCCAAAAGGTTAGGATGCAAACAAAAATTAATCATTTATATTTGAAGATCTAAGAATATATTATTCATATAAAAACCTATTTTTTGAAAATTTTAATTATCAATACATATAGCATTTTATCCAATGGATCGAATCGGAGAGTGCTCTGATCAAAATGAGTCTGGATGGGAGTGATCTATTAAAACGTCAACTCCACTGCTTCCGGTGGCCTTGGTCGCAATACTAACTTGGACAATTCTCTAAAAGTTTTATACATAGAAGATAAACATTCTTGGACCTATATCTTTCTAGTTACACATCGTATTAACCCCAAACTTATCAGTAATAGTTACTCGTCATCTATAATAGACGGATACTGACACGGTACAATACGACTGTACAGATTTTTTCTTGAATTTCACATGTGAGAAATATCCGACATAATATGGACATGGTAAAAGATATTCGTGTTGGAAATTAAACTTAATTTTGCATTTAAGTTAATTAGTTTAATTAGTGGAATATACTAAAAAGTGATTAGTGTAGAATTGTGTAGAAGAGTAATTAATTAGGTTAGAGGTGGTTAGTAGTAGGTGTTAATTAATTAGGTCATTTGAATACTCCTCCAATTAATATAAATAGAGGAGGTCCCCTTCTTTTATAACCTAGCTAAATATATAAGAGTTATTGAGTAATAAGAAGTTCACATCTTCGCTAAAATTCTCTCTAGTCGTCGTCTCTCTCCTCCACCAAAAAATCCTAAACCCTCTTTCAAAAATTATCCTCACTAAATAATATTCTCTTTCTTCCTTTAAAGTGGCATCCGAGCTAAGTTTTGAGAAGCCAAGGTTCGAGAAAATGAGTGGTGGTGGAATGACTCTCTTCCAAGTTCTTATGCTCAACAAAAATAGTTATGATAATTGAAACGTATTGGGAATAAAGCCCTAAAAAGCCGATTCGACGTAATCCGCTTTGACATTTTCCTTATATCATAGACAATCTCTGAATAATATATGATTGATTTTATAGGCAAACACTTCTTTATGTGCAATATATGCTTTTGTGTGTTTCCATTATGTGTGTATGTGTTAGAACTCCCCTAATCCATCAAGCTTTTAGGGTTTTGTCATTAGGGTTAATGACACATGAAACAAGCCCTAATCTAAGTTGGATTAGAACTTACTCCAAGTCGATGAGTCCAACAAACGCGGGAGTGTTGATTAGACTCGATTAGGACTTGCTTGTACGATTGCGTCCTTAAGAAGGAATCATCCTGTTTCATGGGATGACAAAGTGTATGGTATACGCAACACACGAGGGTGCTCATTGATAGAATGAGGACACTGAGTTGTCCCGCGTGAGAACATTCCTAATTGAGAAATAAAGTATCTACTTCTAGAAGTAGAGACTTTCAGATTAGGAAACATCTCACATGTTAATGGCGTGATTAATTAATCCTTTGACTTGAGATTCCATGGTTGTCTTATGTGAGTTAACTAGGTAATCTTAAATATATGTTTAAAAGGGTGTCGCTCTGGACAAGTGAATTAGGACTTATGTAGGGGTTATAAAAGTGGCTGACGGGTCAGTTTAAGTACTTAGTTTTGCATGTGTTATGATTGAGTTTTAAGTACTTTTAGGGTGGTTTAATGTTTATGGTGCATGATCCGGGTATTTTGTCATTTTGTAGGACTTTGGGGTGTAAATAGCAAAAGAAGGGAAAGGAAGGACTTTTGTGCAAATTTCAAGAAAACAGAATATATATTCGAACATGAGTTGTTATGTTGCAACATGAGCCAGAACAGAAAGTCTGTGAGATTTTATGTTCGAACATGAATGTCTGTATGTTCGAACATGGAGGCTGACGCGTGCGAGAGTCCTATTTCGGCTAGAACTCAATTTTCTTTCCCTTTTCAACATTGCTAGTGTTTGGGACGTGTGGGGAGTATATAAGACGTCTTTTGGAGAGATTTTGACATAGAGAGAACACGTCGTTGATAGATTTTCACATAGAATTCACCAGAGGCAACCAAATTGGAGATCGATGCCAAGAAGTTGAAGATTGAAGACTTTGTTTATGGAGTTTTTCCTTCTTTAATCTTTCCTGATGGCGAACTCTAGTTTATTTGTGTTTTCTATTCAATTCGTTATAAATTAATTTAGTTTTCTAGGATTATGGATGAACCCTTTGTTTAATATGAACTACGTTGTTTAGTATGAATTTAAATGATTTCTTATATTATGTGCTTATTCGATTTAATTGCCTGATCACCAATTGAGTCGTATTTCTAACTCTTAGCAAAACTCGGGAGAGATAAGTTAGGAGAGGTATAAGAGCATTTGTTCAATTATTTATAGAGTCGAATAATTTGATTGTGACTAGGATAGAGATATACTTAATCACCTTAGGTAGGTTGATCCGAACTCGAGTTTGAATCGTTCTTGTTTATTATTAACTTGCATAGGGATATGGAGTTGTACTAGCAAGAATAGCGGGACAGGACTTCGGGAAAAGCTTGTAACGATATGTGATTAAAACTTAGCAACTGATTCATATGATTTCGTTAGGATAGAGCGACATGTCAAATTAGCAAAGTGGGGATTCTATAATTCTAGAGTTAGTTATCATAAGAGTACTTGATTTCGTAATTCGTGTTCTTAGATTAGTTGGTTAATATTTCTTGTTAGGAGTTAGTTTAGTTAGCTTAGTTCTTAATTCGTTAAATTCAGTTATTTGAATAAAATTGAGTTACATTAGTTTGGTATTCAATCGTGAATTTATTTAGTTCCTCGTGGGATCGACTCTCTACTTCTCTATATTACTTGTTTGTGATACGTGCACTTGCGTTTGACCCAACAGTGACATACCTACAGTTGCTTTAAGCAAGATGGTCTCTTATTGCATAAGTCGTTCATATACCATCCTAAAACCCTTGGCCAAGTTAGTGGATCAAGACACCAAGAAAAGACTTTCTTGGATTCAGATCAAATGGATACGAAAAGAGCTTAGCTTTAAGATTAAGAATAATGAGACTCTCCTTATTCCCACGCCGTAGATCTTAATCGAGAGATGGAATGGAAGGAGGATCGTATATCACAGTTGTCATTGGCTGAAAGGTTCTTTCGATTTAATTTGTTGTTCGGGTAGGGGTCACACACCTATTGCTAGACTACGGTTGTGTAATCTGTGAGCTAATTAATTAATTAGGGTCATTGTTAACTGAATAATGAATCTCGAGGGTCACACACAAATACCAGGTTCAAAGGGTATTGTTAGAAAGATCAAGTAATTGATCGAAACGAGACCACACATATAAAGTGCACGTGTAGAATGTGAGCAAGCTTTGGGCGCCTGGTCTAATTGAGAAATTAGACCATGTGTTAATTAATTGTAGAATTAATTATAAAGCCCAAATATAATTAATTATAGAATTAATTATAAAACCCAAATGAAATTAATTATAGAATTAATTTCAACCCATTAGAATTAATTCTAAACCCAATCCGGAATAAAGAAGTCCAATAAATAATTAATTATGAATCAATTATAAATTGGAATATTAGTTTATTTATTTATGAAATAAACATAACTCTATCCTACATTATTTATTTGAGAAATAAATGAAGGATATTATGGTACTGTTAAACCCTCTGGAAGCCTCATGAAACAAATGACTCATTCTTTTGATGATTGACAAATTAAGTTATCATATTGTATAAATATCTCTTGTCTAATATAATTACACGCTTGGAGATACGTACGTGCCACGTGGCAACCACGTAGGCTACGCGTGACACGTGGTAATGCCCACGTGTTACTCTCTCCATTTCGATCAACAATTTGATCATTCGTTAATCATATTAACATCCTACCATAACCCTCGTGTTCTGGCATTTGTATGTAACCCTTTAGGTTCATTATTCGATTAGCAATGACAGCAATTAATTAATTCCCTGATTAATTAATCACTTCACAGATCACACTACCGTAATCTAGCAATGGGTGTGTGACCCCTAGCCGGATAACGAAATGAATCGAAGAACCTTTCAGTCAATGACAATCAGTGAAATACGATCCTCCTACAACTCCATCTCTCAATCAAGAACTAAGGCATGGGAATATTCTCAGAGCCCAAATATTCTTGATCTTTAAAGTTAAGTTCGTTTCATATCCACTTCGATCTCAATCCTAGAAAACCCCATTTTCTAGATGCCTTGATCTTTTATCCACGTTGGCCAAGGGTTTAATGTTTAATGGACTACGAACAACTCAATCAGTAAGATATCATTCTTGTTCTTAACAAGTGTAGGTCCTTTGTTGATTCTACTAATTCTATATATGTCACTTGTGTAATCCCAACTTAGGTCGTGGTTCAGGTGCCTATGTGGCGACACCCTTTTGAGCCTATATCAAAGATTACAGAGTTAGCACATATGAGACATTACATAATCTCAAGTCTAAGGATTAATTAATCACGTTATTGACTTGTGAGATATTTCCTAATCTGGAAGTTTTAGGAAACTTCCTTTCCCATTTAGGAATGTTCTCACACGGGACATCTCAGTGATGAAGTTCTTGTAACAATCACCCTTATGTATTATGAACGTATCAACGTATGCACTTATCACTCCATGAAACTGAGTGATCCTTCAAAAGGACATAATCACATAAGCAAGTCTCAAGAGAGTCAAGGTCGACACTCCCATTGTCTGTCGGACTCATTGACTTGGAGAGGTTTCTAATCCTCGCCTATGGAGTTAAGAACTTGTTTTATATGTCGTTCCCATAACGACAAAGTTCTTAACGGCCTCATCAGATTAGGGAAGTTCAATACATGAAAAATACAGCCAACCCAAACAGACATAAATAAGCAGATGAAGAAGTGATTACCTATGAACAAAATCATTTCGTATATTATTCAAAGACTGTTTGTGATTTCCCCAAGGAAATAGTAAATCATACATCTGCTTTAAGGGCACTATTCCTAACAATCTCCCAGTTGCCCGTCAAAGCCACTCAGGTGCTAATCTAAGACCCATCTTCTGAAGATGTCCTTCGAAAGCCTGTTGACTAAGGGCTTTAGTAAGTGGATCTGCCATGTTCTCTGTCGATGTGACCCTTTCAATTTGCACATATCCTCTCTTGATGATATCACGGATTAAGTGATACTTCCTTAAAATGTGCCTGGTCCATTGGTGAGATCTTGGTTCTCTTGCTTAAGCAACCGTCCCGGTGTTGTCACAGAACACTGTAACGGGGTCTTTAATGCTAGGAACTACACCCAACTCGTAGATGAAGTTTCTTACCCAAACACCTTCCTTAGCTGCATCGTTTGTAGCTAAGTATTCGGTCTCAGTGGTCGAATCTGCAGTGGTCGCTTGCTTGGAAGTTTTCCAACTCACTGCTCCGCCGTTCAGGCAGAATATGTATCCTGACATGGATTTAAAGTCATCCATGTCTGATAAAAAGCTTGCATCACAGTACCCTCTAATGACAAGATCTTGCTGGCCTCCGTAAACCAAGAACAAATCCTTAGTTCTTCATAAGTACTTAAGGATGTTCTTTACAGCAGTCCAGTGACCTTCACCAGGGTCAGATTGGAATCAGCTAGTCACGCTAAGTGCATAAGCCACATCTGGTCGAGTACATAGCATCGCATACATTATTCTTCCTATAGCTGATGCATAAGGAATTTTGGACATCCTGGACTTTTTAAGTTCAGTCTTGCGACACAGCTTCTTCGAAAGAACTGTTCCCGGGCCCATTGGAAGTTTTCCATGTTTGGATTCTTCCATACTAAACCTCTTTATTACTTTGTTTATGTAAACCGACTATGATAATCCTAACAATCTCATAGATCTATCCCAATAGATCTTTATCCCGAGAATGTAGGATGCATCACCAAGATCCTTCATCTCAAATTGGTTCGATAACCAAGACTTTGTTACTTTCATGTCATCTACATAAAGTATCAGAAATTGAACCGAGGTTTTCAATTCTTTCTTGTACATGCAGGACTCATTCGGATTTTGAATAAAGCCAAACGATTTGACTGCTTCATCAAATCGAATGTTCCAATTCCTAGAAGCTTATTTCAATCCGTAGATTGATCTTTGGAGCTTACAAACCTTTTGTTCGCTCCCACTGAATGTGAAACCCATGGGTTGCTCCATGTAAATGTCTTTGTCAATGTCTCCATTGAGAAAGACAATTTTCACATCCATTTGCCATATCTCATAGTCATAATATGTTGCAATGGCAAGTAAGATCCGAATGGATTTTTGTATTGCAACCGGAGAGAAGGTTTCATCAAAGTCTACACCTGGTTTTTGAGTGAAACCTTCAGCAACTAATCTTGCTTTAAAGGCTGCCACGCTTGACAGGTGTCGAATCCGTAAAAAATAATTAAAATACCTATTTAACAACTAAACACAGAGTATAGTGTGTAGCACCCCGACTGGAAGGCGCCACATCCCCCGCACTATGAGCCTGATTTACACATGAAATAGAAAGTCCATACATGAACCTAGCTCACAGCGAACGGGAACTCACTCACTCACTAGGCTAGGCGGGAACTAAACTTCGAAATCAAGTAAACAATTCTAAAGAGTAAAATGCCTGTGCTGCAGGAAAATATACAATCAATCATAATTACAATGAGGAATTGATGGGTGCAACTGACATAGATACCTAGTCCCGAAAAATTCATACATAAACATTTCCAATTATACATTCTTGTAAGTTATCATATGTACAAAATGCGTATAAAGTGACTTAGACTTAAATACGAGACTTGACCGACTCAGAACCCCGCCTAGCACTCCAACCCTGCAAAAGAACTGAAACCAATCCGGGTTCAGTCTATACGAGACTGGTGGGTATAAAATGGGCATAATAATATAATACTGCATAATTTAAACACCCACACATGCAAGCTATAATCCCGTGCGAGGTTTTTAGAATATTTCCCAAGTGGGTGAAAACAAAATAAAACAACGCTCGGGATTACAACGATCGATTTAATTCAATCATTCAATCGGTAAATATGTGAGCCCGACGAGGGGGTAAAATCTCCAACCTACACCTCGTGTGTGCAAAGCTTTATTCATTAGCGATCATGCAACAATCATTTCATTCAATCATTCGATCATTATCATTCATTCAAGCATTAACAATTACACCTTCTTCCTCCGGGTGGTGGACGGGTTTGCAAGACCCAACTACCCAATCAGACGAGGGGAGCGCGAATACTCAAACCCTCAGGTTCCCATCATCCAACCAACCTCCTGGTGGGTTCCGGGTTAGTCCTTTCATTCATGCTGGTGGAGAGTGTGCACAGGGTTCATAACCGGCGACCCCGATGGTCGTCCCGGGTTCCCCCCACCCACACCTCCTGGGCCCCATTCATTCATTCATTGTGATCACTGATCTCGCCAAAACATTAGGTTACGGATTCAATGGATAAGAAAAAGGCTTTAACGTGAAAACAATGACTCCTTTGAAACGACTCGATATATAAATATATACATAGTTTGGCTTAAAACTTACGCATTGAGGTATATCGGGTCATTATTTAACTAATAGAAGAGAAACCCACCTGTCTTTAGAGTACCAACCAAAATTAAGAAGAAGCAAGAGGACTCGGAAGTGTGCTAGGAACCTGGACAATTCTCCGCCCTGGAGAAAACTGTACAAAGGACAATGCAATAAATTCGTGAGACTCAAGACTCCAAATGTACCATATATGACGCACGACAATGTATTGATCATGATATGAGATGCACAAGGAATACAATTCATGTCATGAGGTCATATAATCAAGTAGTTTATCACAATGTTCAACACGGGGTGTTTTCTTATTTACGCATTCGCTATCTTTCATATCTTGCATCAAATTGAGCCACAAACTATATATGATAAGTATAAGATAGGTTACAAATGTACAAGAGATGATATCATGTCATGAAAATGTTCATATATACAATTAATAATTTAAAGACATATAACCAAGTCATGCATTCATTTCGAGAAACATTCCAATTCATCTAAGTTTATCACTATCATAAATCCTACCAAATTAATCCAAGGAATTCAAATAATACACATACCATATAGTATAACATGTATACAAATCATATAAGCCATTAAGAAGTAGTGAGAAATTACTTAAGGTTCAAACATGAAGCATCAAAGCATGCATGTACCATACTGGAGCAAGGAAGACATATTGAGCCACAATTATCAATTAACCACCCATATAGCTCATATAAGTCACATATGGGAGCCAAGTAAGTGAAAGGAATGCAATAAGAGAGGTTTTGGAAAAGTTTGGCAAAACCGATAATTTTTGGAAACGCACGTGCTGTACGAAAACTGGAATATCTTGAGTTCTAGAAGTTGGAATTGAGTTTTGTTTGTTGGGAATGAAACTAGACACACAGGTCTTTCAAATGATATATGGCCCGAACCGTGGTTCAAAGCGATATGGAAATGGCGCAGGTTCGAAGTTGGATGATCGCAGATTGTTGGAAAAGTAGCGACACCAAAAAGAATTGATGCTATCTCACAAATGGGAAAAGATATTGACATTATTCCAATTGGAGAATATTCTAGACTTCAAGAGGTTTCCGTGGGTTCCAAAATCAGGTCATTCGGAGTTCGGACGAGGGAGTCGCGGCGGTGACAAAATTGCACTGAAAATCAGTTGCGGCCCGACTGAAAAATGGCCAATTCTCGAGTTGTTGGTCGCGGCCGCGACCAAAAAGGTCACGAAATGGTCGCGGGCGCGACCCACAGTTTCAGCAGTTGCGAAAGGCTTCGGAAAAACAGGGCAAGGCTCGATTTTTGGCTCCCAATCCTTCCCACATCAATTCAATGCAAGAATTCAACTCAAAACTATCATATAACTCATATATATCACTTAGGCATCAATTAATCCATTAAAACTTGCTCAAATCATCAAGAAATCATCATCTTCAACTCAAATATAATTCATCATATACTTCCATGACTTCCAAGAATTCAAGCACTAATTCATGTTGAAAGCATGTATTTATATTTCTAACACCAATAATCAAGTTATTAACCATAAATCATAACCCTAGCTTCAAATATTCAATTCAAGAATTAACATATATCTCCATCTTTACCTTAGAAGAAAAATATGGGAAGATGATGAAGTTAAAATAGCTTCAAAGCTTGAAAATTTCCTGAAAACTAGCTTGAATTTTATGAAATCTCTTCTTCTTCTTTGGTGGGGTGGATCGGTGAGAGCAAGGAAGCAAATATGTGTGTTTGTATGAAAAATATGGAATGAAATGAAATGGAGAGATGTATATATTACGTGATATATTTCCCCAAAATTGATGAAATGATGAATTTGCAATTTAATCCTCCATTTATATAGATTCATGCAATTAAGTTCTCTTCCATGGACAATGATCACTTTAGTCTAATGAATGATCATGCAATTAGGCCCTTACATTTAAATGAATGATCAATTAAGGACAATTAAGCAAATAAATCATGTTCGACAATTATTTCATATAACAATCGAATCCAATTTATAAAGTAATTCTCAAATTGATACAATTTTCACATATTTTCACATAATCATGTTGGAGTACGATTTATAAAATTACTTTGACACATATAAATTGAATAAACAAAAATAATAAAATAAAATTCTAACGCTCGAAACTCACACGTGTCGTGCGTACCTGAATAACCGAAAATCGGGGCGTTACATAGTGCAAACAGGGTCGATCCACAGAGACTGGTTGACTTATTTCTCACAATTGCAAGGAATTCACGAAAAGCAACAATTAAAATGGGGATTTTAGAATTATTCTAAGCTAAGTATGCGATTAAAATAAATAACAAGAATTAAAAAGCTAACTAAAACTAAACAAGTAAGGTCATGTAGGGTTAAATCAATCAGAGGAAACATTATCTAGCCAGGGATATTCGATTCGAATTGTTATATTGATCATTGACTCAAGGATAAATTCAAGTTATTCAGACAGATTGGCTATAGTTGATAGAGACACTCGACTCAATCTCGTTTTTACTTAATTAATCGGTTAACCTAGAGACACTCGACAGTTATCTTCCCCAACAAATTCACAACCCCTAGAGACACTCAACAGGATTTAATGAATTTGCAGCATTAAGAACAATAAAAACACCAATCCTAATTAACTAAGTCGTGACACACGCAAGATTTAAATTATATTATCAAATCCCTTAGTGAACGAGGAATTCTATCGCTAAAACCCTGTAACTAATTTACCACAATCTATCAATCAACTTTAATACACTTTAAGCATCATGAATGGCTATATGCAAATTAAACAACCTAGAGATCGTGCACTATCCCGAAATTGCCTAATCACAATAAACACGAAACACGAAGATAAGATAAATGCCTGAATAAACATGAATTGATAAAAACGTATAGGTCTCACAATATCCAAATCGAATCTTAATCCCTAGCTAGATAATTAAGAGCTTAGCTACTAAAATCCATAAAAGCAATACTAAAAGAATTCTTTAACATAAATAAACTAAAAACAAAACGAAAGAATTAAACTAAGAACGAAGAACTTGTGATGCCGAAATCTTGTTCTAGATGTTGCTCGCAAATCCCGAACGGCTGCTCCCGAAGCTCTGCCTCCAATTGTTACGTGATTCTCCCCAATAATAAACCAAAATCTCCAATAAATAGACACAAAAGTTGCCTCCTAGATGGATTCCTAATTCTCATGCAGTACGGGCTCCAAATCATTGTCCAAACTGGACTTAATTCTTGCTCGCCAAGAATCATCACTAAGTCTGGGCTTCTTAAATTAAATTCAAGACACGGTCGGCCCACTATTAAATCCACAACTTACAGCCCTCAAAATCAACAAAAACTCCACCTCAGAAATTAATTGCCAGGCCCACGACAAATCAACTTGGGCTTCTCTAACACAACCCATGCCTGCGGCCCAGCAGATTGAATTCTTAATTAAAACACCAATTTATTCCATGACAGTGGCAGCCCACTCCAATTAAGGACAACTCAGCCTTCAAAGTTAAATATTCCCTTCTCACTTAATTCCAAGGTATCGAGACATGTACAGCCCCTTTACGAGAATTGCTTCATAAAATGATCAAATTCTCACTAATTTCACCTCAAGCCCCGATTCTACAATATAAACAACAAAACATCAATTCCTTTCAAGATAATATCAATTCAAGCATAATTCAGGGCATAATTCAATTACAAAGATGACGAAATAACGAGTTATCAAATCCCCTCACACTTGCCCATTACTCGTCCTCGAGGAATCATGAAAATCAAATGGAAACAATACCACCCATCAAACACAATCACAAAGGCAATCATCGAATTCTCACCTAAACAAGTCTAGCTCATCAACACACTACTCAATTACACAAAATTCAACAAATTAGTATAAATAGCATACCCTCGTGTATTGTAGTGTGAATTGAACGAAAGAATGTACAAAGACTAGATTGGTTAGTCTATGATTTCCGCCTAAGTACCAATTATCAACTTCAAAGGCACCCTTCACTCCAATCTCCACTAATGTAGTTAACTCATATCTCGGAATCAATAGGTCTTTCGAGCTTGTAATGTAAGGCTTGGGTAAAGGTTGGGAAAATTTGGAATTAGTGGCTAACACACCAAGCATACACACTTTCATAAAAACCCGTAGTAATTCCCTTTTCATCTATCGGACTCCCTTACTTTGCCTTATACAACTAATTTCCCCCCTTTTCATATCAAACACACTCTCAATTTTCTTATATTCTTCTTGCATTTTTTTTGCTCATTTTTTTCTCTTTCTTTTGACTTCTTTTTCCCTTTTTTTCTTTTCATGAAATCTTTTTTTTTTCTCTATTTTCAACATTGCTCAATCTCTCTTTTCTTTTCAACTTTCAATTCAGCACAAAAGGATAACAAGGAGTCCAAAGACATCTAAAAATTTCAAACCCAAAATGAGCAAGCAAGGTGTGATTTAAAGTAGGGTAGTGATAATAATGTTGTGCTTCGGCTTGTAATGTGGCTAAGAAGAAATTTTACACAACATTCAGGCTCAGCGGGTCAAACGGGACAATTTTATTTGTAAGATCAAGAAAAGGCTTACCACCGACAACGATCGCCTAAGTCACTTCCCAAATCAACCGTTAACTAAAAATTTCGCCTCGAAGGGGGATAAGATGCATTCTAATCAACTTTTAGACTTGTTTGAAAATATGAACTTCTCTATCTAAGCAGAGCACATTAATTCGTTCAATGGTGCGCGAAAAATGAAGGTATAAAATTATACTAATTCATCAAATCTCACACAGATTTCATGAATTTAACAAGCCTAACTCGTTCTAGCAAGATTCAACAATCAAACCTAATAGAAAGTATTCAAAACGGAAGAAATATTTCCACAATTATCAATATCCTCAAGTTCTAAGTAAAATCAAAAGTTCAGCCACAAAAACAAAAATTTCAAAAATTTTTTAGTTCTAGCACCAGTGGACCCCCCCTCCCCCAACACTTAAATCATGCATTGTCCTCAAGGCATGAGAAAAATCAAGATCTAGAGTAAAGAGGACTTCCCTAAGTTCGAGCTAGGCAAATAGGGTCGGAGGTTCTGGGCATGTAAATTCCCCATCTCATTTGAAATTCTAGAAGTGGCGTGGGTGTTAGGCGTGATCACGCTTAACGGTTACGTTAGCAGAAAATTGACAGCAGTTATCAGCAGCATATCAGCATTATCTGGGCCAAGTTACACGCTTCTGCAAGACAGAAAAGGGCATAAAATCAACACAAACACCACGAGAACCGGAAAAAAACAAAAGAAAAAGAAACTGAGGGAAGAAAAAGGCGCCTAAACCGCCAAAACTTGGGTTGCCTCCCAATAACGCCTTTATTTAATGTCCTAGGCTCGACAAGACTTGTTGAAGCCCTACTCAAATGGAGGTACACCCTCCATACAAATCCCCTCGACTATGTGGAGCTGAATCTTCTAGTCCATTGCGTCCTCTAGATTGGGGATGGTAACTCAAAGAGACACGCAATATGGCTTGATAGTTCCTTATCAAATACCCCATCAACCGTTTGTAGAAACATTTCCCACGATCACTAATACTGGCTTTTAGATACCTGAACTCGAAAAAGATATGAGATCTGAGGAAGGTAGTAGTTAAGTAATCAATAATATCAGTATACCAGTGCGTGACCATAGAGCGTGGCCACGTCTTATGGTTACGTGTCTCAAAAAACTGCTCATCTAGGAAGTCAGCTTGGGTAGGCTTTGAATTTGCAAATTTTCCTCCGCCTTTAAAGGTATAACTCAGATTATCCAAAAATTTATTGAGTTCCACAATAGGTGCCTGCAAAACGAAAGAATTCAGTTTAGCTAAGTCATTGAATAATTTCAAATTTGAAGCCTTTACACTCAGAGGTCTAATATGATCTAATGGAATAACCATATCATAGATATCCGCATGTAAGCCAACATGTTTCGGCTTACTCTCAAAATTTTCAACTACCATTTTGAAAAGATTCAAAACTTAGCTTGTCGACATTGTTAAGCTCAAAAGTTTCATTACTTGAGTTCTCAGTCATATCAACACGAAAAACACTAGATAGTTCATAAGGACATTTTCTCGACTCATAAATATTAAATTTCGCAATATCGCCATCAAATTCTAGAGTCAACAAGCCTTTTTAAACATCAATTTTAGCATTAGCAGTTCTAAAAAATGGGCAACTAAGCAAAATATCAGAAGGTTTAGAGGATTCGTCATCCTCCATATCTAGCACGAAAAAGTCAGCAGGAAAAGTCAAATCGTTGACTTGTACGATCACATCCTCCAATACTCCCTCCGGGTACACTACGGATCGATCGGCAAGCTGGATTATAATACCTGTACCTTTCAATGGACCAAGATTAAGTGCAGTATAAATAGATAGAGGCATAACATTAATCGACGCACCCAAATCACACATAGCTTTCTTAATACCATGGTTACCTATTTTACACGGAATGGAAAACATACCTTGTCTCTGCATTTTGGTGGTAATTTCTTTTGCAAAACTACGGAGACATTTTCCCTGACACTTACCCTTTCATTACCTTTTAGTTTCCGTTTGTTAGTGCAGAGTTCTTTAAGAAACTTCGCATAGCGTGGAATTTGTTGAATGGCATCCAATAAAGGAATGTTGACCTCAACCTTTCGAAAAGTCTCAAGTATACTTTTCTCCTCCTTCTCTTTTCTCGTCTGGGTTAGGCGCTCTGGAAACGGAGGTGGTTCTACCCATGACTTAGGTTGGACTTAATTTCTGCCTCTCTGTCGCGACTGGAGCCTAAGGCGTGGTCACGCTTAATAGTCAAGTCGTCTTTCTCTTTTGCACTAAACGTGTGTGCCATAAAGAAACTGAGATCTTGTCATCTCTTTTGCGTTTGTTTAATTGTTGTATATTCAGAATATTAGTGTCTTTAGTTGTATAAAGTCCATTAGATAATGTACGAAGCAAAACGGAAGTTTCATTCTTCTTAAGATAAAAATTTCCATTTCTAGAAAAAGTTTCATAACCTTTGCAATCAAGTATTAGAATGAAACTGATATTATGAATGATAGAAGGTACATAAAGGATTTTGTTCAAAACTAAAGTAAAGATACCTAAATCTAATCTACACGTCCTGATGGCTTGAGCTTGAATGCTTGATCCATTCCCAACCTTCAAGACGCATTCTCCTTCTTCAAGCCGTCGGACCTCATTTAGCATCTGTACATCATTATAGATATGAGTTCCACAGTCGGTATCAAGTAACCAAGAATTAGAATCAATAGATAGATTTACTTCAACAATAAACACACCTTTCTTTAGAGTATCCTTGTACTCTTGGCAGTTCCTCTTCCAATGCCCTTTCTTGCCACAAAGGTGGCAAACGTCCTCTGTCTGATCCTTTCTCTTCCTGGCCTTTCTCTTTTTAACCCCTCCGTTAGGTTTAAGAGATCTCTTCTTCTTGGGAACTTTCTTCCCTTTGCCTTTAGAAGGCCTAGAAGAGGAAGTGACTATCATTACTTTGCTATCCTTCTTGATTGTGTCTTCAGCAGTTACAAGCTGACTAATCAACTCAGCTACAGTAGCATGAGGATGATTCATGTTGAAGTTTAGCACATAAGGATTGAATGATGGTGGAAACGATGCGAGCAACAAATCCACAGCGAGTTCTTCACTCAGTGGCATTTCCATGGAGGTCAGTTTCTCGTTTAAAGTAAGAAACTTGAGACCGTGCTCATAGACACTTGTACCTTCTTTCATTCTGAGATGAAAGAGATCCTTAGAGGTGTTGTACCTTAGAACACGCTCTTTGGGGCAGTACAATTGCTCGAGATTATCATAAATCTCCCAAGCGTTATCCATAGACTCATGTTGCCTTTACATATCCAGAGACATGGAGGCTAACATGAGGCAACGGGCTTGAAGATTATCTTCAGACCATTTCATAATCGTGTCCCTTTTGCCCCGAGTTGGAGCCTCGCCTTCGGTGATAGGCTCTCCCTCGAAGAGAACATATCTTCTCTTTTCAGAATCTAAAACTATCTTTAGATTCCGAAGCCAATCAGAGTAATTGGGCCCCGTTAACTTGTTTGATTTGAGGATGGATACCAAAGGGTTTTTGGTTGCCATTTCAATTGTAGAGAATCACAGAACTACAACCTAAATGGAAAAACAGAGAAATCATGAGCATGCTGAATAATAACGATTACATATTATCAAGGTCTTTAGAAATATGTTCTCCCACTGTTTTTAGAAAGTCTAGAAATCCCAACGACTTTAGACGAAACTTATTTTCCCAATGGGTACTAGGATTCCAAGCATTCTTAGTTTTGGACCCACGACTCGTGAGACATCCAAAGGTCTAAGAATCTTTAGGTAGGTACGAATTGCCGATTCCATCCCCATGGAATTCCTAGTAATATTTTTGCATCACCAATCTTTCAATCATGGACCCACGACTCGTGAGGCATCCATACCTACTTTAGTGTTGAGTAGGACCGATCAATCATAAGATCTCAACCAAACTTCGTCCGGAATGACCCACGACTCGTGAGACATCGCCAATTCTAAAATGGTCAAGAAATATTAATTATTTAAAATAATTAATCAGGAAACTAAGAGTTAATAAGCTACACTAATTACCCCACGACTCGTGAGATAGTAATTAGTTTCACTTATTAAGTCCTAAATCCTATTGATAGAATGCTAGGAATTTTATTACCGTGATAAAACACCTATTTATTCAAATTTTGCTCAATATTTAAATGGGATTTTCGAATGACCTCACCAACATATAATGTTATCCAAATTTTAATTGCCTTGTTAATGCAATTTCACATAAAGTGCATCACAGAAGCAATTAGCAGATAACATGTCCTAGCATGATACTAATTATGTGATGATCATGGGTATCCTATCTTATATGTGATTTTGGGAGCCACTCCAAAATCACTAGTTCTAACATTCATGCCACATAAGACAATTCATATCACATAGGGGTACAGAATTTAATGGAAAACCGCCCTATCTATTACATTTAATAGAAACCCTTCCAAACATTTTGAGGGGTCTTTTTATGGCCACCGTTCTTCAAGTGCTTCTTGTGGATCCTTCTTATTCCATGGGTACTTGTCTCCAAAATGAAAATAAAAACCTCACTTCCTAAGTTCTACTCTATTTACATAAAGTAATATGACTCAATTTTCATATCGACCATAGACAAGTACATGGGGCATACCCCGATCCAAAAACAGTAATAAGGAAAGCCACATAATAAACACATAACAGTACAGACATAAGTAGGGCTCCAACCCCAATTGAAAACGAGCAACTATGGGGCTCCGACCCCAATTGAAATCATCCATGTGCAGAATTTAAAACCATACATAAGACTAACCCATGATCACCTAAACTAGCATGCTTCCGCTTGAATTTAAATTTACCAATTAAATTTAAGACTCCCTTGACTTCAAGTTACAACTAACTTAAGTAATTTGAATATAGTTCATTATTTAAGAATTTATTCAAAATCGAATCACCGGATCTAGACAAAACAACAATTAATTCAAAATTAAATTTTTATCTAAAATATCATTCAAAGTGATATTTATTATTTTCTCAAAAAATTAGAACATGACTTAAATTCATAAAATCCCAAAATTTATAATTATTTCAAATAAATAAATTTATAATTTTACAATCAAATTTTCGTAATTCGGGATTTTTGAGATTGGAAAAACAAGACGAAAATAGGAGTCCCAAGACGGCCGCGCGAGAACCGCCCGCAAAAGCGCGAGCAGCAGCCTCGCGCACACTGCCCGAGCGACAATGCTGGGACAAGACGGGAGAGGCCCACAAGCTATGTGCGTGACTGTGCGCTGGGCCGGGCGTAGAGGCACGTGCCTGCGAGCAGGCCCTCTCGGCGGAGGGCGGAATAGCCGTGCAGCAGCACCTAGGTGCGTCTGGCGTTGCGCGCGGAGGGCTTACGTGGTGGTGCGGGACTGCACGATGCAGCCCTATGTGCGCGCACGTGATCCCGCACGCGATGGCGTACGGGTGAGCCCGTTCCGTACTCGTTTCGTAATAACGACAAACTCATCAATTCCAACTCCGAATTAAAACCGTGACGCCCCGTATTCTCGAAGGGCGTCCTGACGATATCAACAAGTAAGTCTCTACACTTGTGTGTGTTTAATTTAAGAGTTCTTGAATTATGTGATTAAATGTAAATCCAATTTAATATGTGATCATTCGAATTATTCTAAGATTAATTGTCAACTTGATTAATTACGCGCATATTTAACCCTAACTGTCTAATTTGATTTAATTCAAATTTATTCCATGAAATAATTGTCAAGTTGATTTTAAATCCATCACGTTACTTAACTTTTTTAATTTTGGTTTACTTGAATTCCTTGAGATTAATTGTTAATCATGCGTTTACGAAGTGTCATTAAATTGTACGAAAGGTTTCTAAAATTAAATTGAATTAAACTCTAATTGGTAAATCTCTCTCTTTCATTTTAATTTATAAAATTAATTCGGAGCTTGAATGTTTATTCGTAACTTTACCAATTTTATTTACGATTATTTGTACGCGATATTACTCTTTGCTACGCGATAAGGATAGCCGGTTGTATATGGCTTGTGCACAAGGCACATTTCTCCCAAATCTCCTTTCTCTCTCTCTCTCTTCTCCCACTCTCTCTCCCGCAGGTCACAATGCACGGCTTCCGTTACGAGCCGATAACTCGATCGTTTCTCGATGGAATTCAACAAACGAATAGTCCATTTCGATTATCTCGGCGAGACCGACGCAAGAGTACCAATTTCACGGCCAAACGACAAACGGTGGTGGAGTTATGGCTGGATTTCAGTAGCAGCGGTGGAGCTGTCAGACCGCAGCCACTTCGCCGGCCTTCGCGGCGGTTTCCGGCCATCTTCTTGATGCACGCGCCCCATGCCCAGAAAGTAGACTTCCAGGTGCTTCGTTTGACGTCGGTGGCACGGCCATCGGAGCAGTGACGGCACCGCACGTGCCGTCCAAAGCTCGTGGCGGCGGCGCGAGTTACTGTAGCGACGGGTTTCACCACCTTCCGGCGGTGGTTTTCGACGGGGCTTGATGGTTTCCAAGGTTTTTCGACCCCCTGAGTTCATTTCCGGCATCAATTTCACCAGATCTTGGCCGTAGGTGGTGATTCCGGCGACGTGGGCGGCGGCATAAACTTCGGCGGCCAACGGGGGCCTTTTCCGGACATCTTTTGGTCTCGGGCTCTACACGAAAGTTGTTCGGAACGACGAGAACTAGTGGCCTGTGATCACGCGACTCCAGATTCGGTAGTTTGGCAGCGGATTGCGGTGGCATAGTGGCGGTGCAACGCCGGCGCTAACTCCGAGGATTTTTCCGGCGAGCTACCTTAGGGCTTTCGAAGAGCTCGTCAAGGGTAAGACAATGCCTTTTACGGATCGCATTTTGGTTCACCGGTTTGGAAGTAATTTGAGTTTGAAGATTTAGGGTTTTCGTGTTCTTAGATTTCAGATCTAGGACAATCGGCTTGAAATTTCCAGAAATTGAATGAGGATTCGGAACGGGCACGAAGGCTTCATTCAGGACTTATTTTTCGAGATTTTTTCGCGACTTTCGACGGTGGCCCGGTGGCGGCCCGGTGACTTTCCGGCGGCTCCGGTGGCGGCACTCCAGCGACTTTCGGACAGAATATCGGTCTCGACGTGGTGAGTCCAACGCCGCTTTCCGTTCGTTAATCGGACACTCGATCTATTTATTACGAATTATTTTGCGTAATTGTGATTATTTGAATTAATTGTTTTAAGTGCAAATAAATTGGTTATTGTTGGTTTGTTGATCGAGATGTATTCCAATCATATAAGAAAACATGTATTGAATGGATTGTGATATGCATGAATGTTTCGATTTACAATTTGAATCCGATATGATGAATTTACGCTATTTGTTAAGTACGAAGGGGCGTTAGTGTAATATTTAGAAACTAATCTCTTATGTGACTAAATGAACTTGAGTAATATTTTAGAAGAACGAACATGTTGTGATTTCTCTATATGAATTTGAGACGTTCTCAATGTTGTGTTTATTGTAAATTGTGTTTCAAATATAAAATTGAGATACATGAAAGATGCTTGAACAACTTGAGACTTGATGCATGATAGGAGTTAGAATTGTAATATCTTGATTTACTCTTACTACTCGAAAATGGTATATTATGAATTACGATAAATTGATAATTGTCATGTTCGTAAGTAATTAATTCCTAGTTGAATAATTGTATAAACACTTTAAACGAACATTTATGCTTAGTAATCAACTTAGGGGATGTAAGTGTAATATGTATGAAACTATGAATGTGACTTGAGCTTGTGTACCAAACATGTTGTGAAGTTGTAGAGTATGATCTTAAGTGAATTAAATGCACTCTTTATTTGTATCAAGCATGCCATCTACGTACAACAACTTTGTATGTTTATATGACCAAGTTGCTCTTACTTATGCACTTTACAACTCAACATGAACTTGATGCTTAATTCAAACATTATAATTGAACCCTGTGACATTGGATGATTTAATATGCATTTTGTGAATACATTGACTTCCTAAATTGATCTTGCATCTTTGGATATGGAATTGCATGGTGGTTGCTTGTAAATATGACCTTGTTGAGCATTGATATGCCTTGAATGGCCACGACACCTCATCCAAGCACAACATGAACACTTATGCATAACCACGATCATGTTGAGCAACGCCGTACGTCTTGTTTGGTTCATATAGAGTCTAAGTCTGGGCTTTTGTATGTCTTGTCACAGAGTTTGGTGGTGCCGGTGGGCCCGAGGTTTAGAGTGTTTGGCCCTTCACACTCTCAGACTCTACTTGCATAAGGTGAGGTTTAGGATTTTGTATAGTTAAGTGTCCTATGGCCTTAATATGATGATTTCAATCCTTGCATGCGGTTATATACTATGTATGATTAGATATGTGTTGGATATGATATGATTATGACCTTGTGGACCATCCTTGGTTTTGAAGAAAAATTAAGTATTAAGGTATATGTAAGCTATTTTTGGAAAACTCTGATATGTTATGATTCTGTAGCGAGTTGCCATGAAATATTGGTATCTGTATGTATGTATGTTTGTGGATCCGAGGAGCTATGGGTAAGGAGCCCCCGGGACGGTTAGGGCCGTCGGGGATATACCTGTGCGTAGTTCCATTTGAGATATCATTGCGCGACCTTAGGGCGATGAGGGAGGCGTGATATCTTGAGCCTTCGGTGTACAGCCGGGGAGGACTCTTGTGGGTTCGCTACCCCTTGAGGGTGTGTATGTACGTCATTGATGGTTAGGGCCAACGCGTGACTCTTCCATCAATGGAGTAGAGGATGGATTGATTCTGCTTTATGTTCTGTTCAGTTATGAGGAGTAAAGGTTGGAAGCCCGTACTCGCCGGGTATATGTTATGAATGTATGGGATTTGTGAAACGGGATAGGCTTCTCTAAATGGTTTTCCAAACTTATACTATTTTGGGTATTTCAACTGTTTTGGCGTGCAAAACCCTAATCCCGGTTCATGAGTCCACCCTTATGATATGTGCTGTGCTCTATATATATATTGTGGGTGTGCGTTAGCCCCTTCACTCAGTCAGTTGATTGACACCTCATTTTATCTTTTAGTTGCAGGTTCTTTTGGCTTGAGCTAGGCGGAAGTGAGTCTTCTGAGTCACACTTGTCAGTCTAGTAGGTGTTAGGATGCATTTGTCGCATACTCTACTTATTTTATGTATTTATGTTTCACATTTGTAGATTATGTTTATGTTCTATTTAGACTTTAACCCGTATGGGGTTAGTAAACTAGTATTTGGTTGTTACTAGATATTGATGATATTTATGTTGTATATTATGTTGGATTATGTATGTCGATATTCGGGATTAGGTATCTATGCTAGTTGAACCCGTCACCTGCTATGTATGTTGATATTCGGGATTAGGTATCTATGCTAGTTGAACCCGTCACCTGCTTTGCATGTTTTGTTTTAAATGCTTCCGCTATCTATTGTTGTTGGTTTTAATTGCTTCCGCACTCTGAGTTTGTCAAGTTAGATCCGCCTAGCCTAGTGTGTGAGTTGGTCTCCCGTTCGCTATGATTCGGATTCGGGCATGGACTTTCCATTTCGTGACCGGGTCTGGGTCTTAGTGTGGGGGATGTGGCATCCTCCGTTTGGGGTGTTACAAAAACAGTTCAAATCAATCTGAATTAAAACATCTTAAAACCAGATTTATTCGGGAAATAATTTTCGCAAAATTTTCAAGAAACAGTTTTGATCCGGCAACTTCGTATTTCAAACAAAAACCATGAATACACAACATATACTCAAATTCAAGAATTTACATCAAAATTCATAAAGCAGTAAAGATACAATATGAACGTTACAAGGTGGTTCTGATACCACTTGTAGGAAAACACGAAAGAGTGCACAGCAGAAGTTTAAAATTTTTCGACAAGTTTAATCGTTGTCTTGCAATTTTCGTACTGTAACGTTGGGAATAACAAGAAACTCACTTTAATTGAAGCTTTCTTGTGATGTCATTACCGCCTAACGAACACCCTTCAAGTGGAAAGTCCCTCGAACGGTCCTTCAATTTAGACTCCAAAGTAGAAGGCCTCCAAAGCGTATCCACACCAGTCCTAGAACACGATCCAGCAAGTGAGAATGCTAATTCTATAGCTTGTGTTAATGGCTAGGATAATTTTTTCTTTGAAAACTTTTCTTTTAATTTTTCTCAAAAACTTAACACTTCGTGAGTGTTGGTCTAAAGAATAAGAGAAGCACCATCCCTAGTATTTATACTAGGTTGGTTCGAACCCCTAGGGTTTCCAAGAACCAATTGGATTGTTTTCTTGCTCACTAATTAACTAATTTAATTATTAATTTAATTGGAGAAAATAAGTTCCCAACTTGTTCTCCAAGTCTTGGAAGTATAACCTTCTCTCTCCTACAATAGGAAGTTGGACTTTTCTACTTTCCTAAAGTTAAAAGTTAATATTCAATAAATAAATTAATTCCCAATTAATTATTTATTGGGTTAAGTTTATTCGAGAATAGTCTTAACAATTAATTCAATAATTAATTAAAAGACCAAAATTAATCAATTACAATTTAATTAATTAATTCTAGAAAAGAATTCACGTGTAATATAATTACACGCTTGCAGACACGTACGTGCCACGTGGGCGTTGTTGGAAAACAGGAATCAGAAAGCAGCGAAAATTTAAAAATTTTCCAATAAAAAGGATCTTGGACTCGCAATCGTGTATCCAAATTCGTAGAGATTAGAAACTTACTTTTCAATAATCTTTCTTGAAGCGTTTCAAGCCACCCAAGAACGCTCTTCTCGCGGCTTGATCCCCTCTCCTTGGTAAAGCTCGAATCTTCAAAACTTCTAACTTGAAGCTCTCTAGAGATAGTCCACCAACTTGACTACAATCTAACTAGTAAGGATGCTAGTTCTCTAGTTACTGTTTAGGCTTACCTAGGGTTTGGAGAAAGGATGGTGTTCAACACATGAACCAAAAGAAATCAATCACTCTCTAAGGGGAGCATGAGCTCCCCTATATAGAGGAAAGGGAGGGGTGGCCGAAAATCCCTAGTCCTTATGGGCTAAGGATTTTGGTCCCTCTATCCAATTACTTGATCATCAAGTAATTTTGACTTTGACTTTGAATTCTAATTCAAATCAACTTTTAAGAGAGATAAAATATCCAAACCCTTTTGGATATTATTATACTTTATTTATTAATAAATAAATAACTTATTTATCTAATCAATTAATTCGTAATTAATTAACTAGATTATTTTTCTCCAAAATAAGACTTTCTTTTTAATTCAAAATTAAACCAAAGTCTATTAAATAATTAACACATTTAATTACTTAATATATATATATATATATATATATATATATATACACGTGTGAGACATGTGTCCCAAGGACACGTGCTCCTCACGTGACCCACACGTGTGGTTTCACACGTGTGGAACCCACTCGGCTTGATTAACTCGTTTAATCATTTCAAAGCCTCAACTCATGTAACTAAGTTGTTGTGTGTGACCCTCTAGGTTCTCAATTCAATTAGCAGTGACCCTAATTAATTAATTCACTAATTAATTAATCAGTCCACAGATTAAACGACCATAGTCTAGCAACAGGTGTTTAACCCCTAGCTGAATTGGAATGTCTCGATTCGACAAAACCTTTAAGTCATTGATTCATGTGAGATGCAATCCTCCTACTTACTATCTCTCAACCAAGATCTAGGGTAAGGGAATAATCAGAACCCTAATAATCCGGTCTTAAAGCTAAGTGCATTTCATATCCATTTGATCTCAATCCAATAAACCCTTTTCTTGATGTCTTGATCTTCTGCCTTGGCCAAGGACTTCATATGGCATATGAATGACTTACACAATAAGAGATCACCTTGCAGATGCAATTGTAGGTCCTTTCTTGATTCTCATTCACTTTCATGAGTCACTTGTGCAGCCCCAGCATAAGCCTTGAATCAGTTGTCTAAGGCAACACCCTTTAAAGCTTATACCTAAGACTACAGAGTTAACTCATAAAGTGACATGGAACCTCAAGTCTAAGGATCAATTAATCACATCAATGACTCGTGAAATATTTCCTAATTCTGAAGTTTCCATTTCCTGAAATAGAAACTTCCTTTCCCATTTAGGAATGTTCTCACACGGGGCACCTCAGTGAACTTCCTTATTGAAGTAAGCACCCTCATGTACCACGCACGTATCAACTACACACTTTGTACCTCCATGAAACAAGGTGGTCCTTCTTAAGGGCGTGATCCCACAAGCAAGCCTTAGAGGAGTCAGGTTGACACTCCCACTGTCTGTAGGACTCATCGGCTTGGAGTATTTTACTAATCATGACTTATGTGATATAGGGCTCGTTTCATGAACCATTTCACCTAAATGGTAGAGTCCTAAAGTCATCAGGATTAGGGGAGTTCTCATACATGCACAACTAAAGTAAACGCATACCAAACAAGAGCATATAAAGAAGTGTTGCCTCAATTCGTTATTTTATTCAAAGATTGTCTGTGATTACAATAAGGAAAAGCACAAAGCGGACATACAATCGGCTTTCTAGGGCACTATTCCTAACAAGCGTAAAATTGCCCGTCAAAGCCATTCTAAAGCTATTCTAAGTCCCATCTTCTGAAGATGACATTGGAAAGCTTCTCGACTAAGGGGTTTAGTAAGTGGATCTGCCACGTTCTCTGCTGATGCGACCCTCTCAATTTGCACATCTCCTATTTTGATAATATCACGGATTAGGTGATACTTCATCATAATGTGCTTGGTCCGCTGGTGAGATCTTGGTTCTCTTGCTTGAGCAACCGCCCTAGTGTTGTCACAAAACACAGTAATGGGGTCTTTCATGCTAGGAACAACATTCAACTCTTGAATGAAGTTTCTAACCCAAACACCTTCCTTAGCTGCATCATTTGCAGCTAAGTATTCGGCCTCAGTGGTTGAATCTGCAGTGGTAGTTTGCTTGGAACTCTTCCAACTCGCTGCTCCACCGTTTAGGCAGAAAATGTATCCTGACATTGACTTAAAATCATCTAAGTCAGATGCAAAGCTTGCATCGTAGTATCCTTCGACATTAAGATCTTTCTGACCTCCGTAACCTAAGAATAAAACTTTAGTACTTTTCAAGTACTTAAGAATATTCTTCACGGCAGCCCAGTGACCATCTCCAGGGTCAGATTGGAAACAACTTGTTACATTAAGTGCATAAGCCACATCCGGTCGAGTACATAACATTGCATACATTATGGTTCCTATTGCTGATGCATAAGGTGTATGAGTTATTCTATCCTTCTCAAGGTTAGTCTTAGGACACATCTTCTTAGAGAGAGATGTTCCTACACTCGTAGGAAGGTTCTTAACCTTTGCTGACTCCATATTGAATCTCTTCAATACTTTGTCAATGTACATCGACTGTGATAGTCCTATTAACCTTCTAGATCTATCTCGATAGATTTTAATTCCAAGGATATAGGACGCATCACCAAGATCTTTCATCTCGAATTGGTTCGATAACCATAACTTAGTTACTTTCATGTCATCCTTTGAATTCCCAATAAGAAGGATGTCATCAACATAAAGTACTAAGAATTGCACTGAGGTCTCCAATTCCTTTATATACACACATGATTCATTCGAAATTTGAATGAAGCCAAACACTTTGACTGATTCATCAAATCGAATATTCCAATTCCTAGAAGCCTGTTTCAATCCATAGATTGATCTTTCGAGTTTGCAAACCTTTTGCTCACTTCCACTGAATGTGAAACCTATGGGTTGCTCCATATAAATGTCTTTATCAATGTCACCATTGAGAAAGGCAGTTTTCACATCCATTTGCCATATCTCATAGTCATAATATACAACAATAGCAAGCATGATCCGAATTGACTTTTGCATTGCAAGTGGCGAAAAAGTTTCATCAAAGTCCACGCCGGGTCTTTGAGTGAATCCTTTTGCAACCAGTCTTGCCTTGTAGGCTGCAATGCTTCCATCAACTCCAAGCTTTCTCTTAAAGATCCATTTGCAACCTATGGGTTTGACCCCATCAGGCAAATCTACCAAGGTCTAAACTTGGTTGGAGTTCATGGAATCCATTTAGGATTTCATGGCTTCTATCCACTGTTCAGAGTCAGAATCTGAAAGTGCCTTCTCATATGTTAAAGGATCTTTATCCTTTTGAGAGATCTCATGGAAGAATCCATACCATTTCTCCGGCTGTCTAGGAGTGTGTTCAGAACGCCTTAGAGGAGGATTTGTGTGTGTATCGAAATTCATGATTGGTTGCGGTTAGTTAGAAGGGGACGTATCTTCGGTGGGTGGTGTGGGATCACTTTGTACTTCTTCTAATTCTATGATCTTGCCTTTCTTTTCTTTAAGGAACGGTTCCTCCAGAAAAGTGGCATTTCTGGAAACAAACACCTTTTGCTCAGATTGATCATAAAAGTAGTATCTTATGAATTCCTTAGGATAACCTACAAAGTAGTATAAGTTAGAACGAGATTCTAACTTATCTCCCACTGTCCTCTTCACGTAAGCAGGATAACCCCAAATTCTTAAGTAAGAATAACTAGGGATTTTACCATGCCACATTTCATAGGGCGTTTTAGGGACTGATTTAGAGGGAACTAGATTCAAAATCTTTGCTGCACTTTCTAAGACATAACCCCAGAAAGAAGGTGGTAAGTCAGTGGAACTCATCATGGAACGAACCATATCGAGTAGGGTTCGATTCCTTCTCTCAAAAACTCCATTGAGTTGAGGAGTTCCCGGAGGTGTCCACTGAGAGATAATCCCATTATCTTTGAGATGATTAAGGAATTCCTCACTAAGATACTCGCCTCCTCGATCAGATCGAAGTGCTTTGATCTTGTGACCAGTTTGGTTCTCAACCTCCTTTTGAAATTTTAGGAATTTCTCAAAAGCTTCAGATTTATACTTCATTAAGTATACATAACCATATCGACTAAAGTCATCGGTAAAGGTTATGAAATACTAATGATTGTTTCTAGTGCTTACACTAAGCGATCCACAAACATTAGAATGGATCAAATCCAAAACCTTAGTGGCACGTTCCACAGTTCCTTTAAAAGGAACTTTGGACATCTTTCCTTTGAGACAGGATTTGCAAGAAGTTAACTCTTTGAGATCATTTTCAGAGAATGATCCTAAAGTGTTTATCTTGCTAATTTTGTTCTTGGAAATGTGTCCTAATCTAGCGTGCCATAAGGGAGCTGAAACTTTGTCATCTCTCTTACATTTAGTTTCTCGTTGTATATTCATAATATTGATATTCTGAGTTAGATAAAGTCTATTACTTAGAGTACCGATGTGAACGGAAGAGTTGTTCCGTTTGATAAAGTATTTACCATTCTTAATATAAGTTTCATAACCTTCACAATCTAAAATTGGAACTGAAATTATATTACGAATAATGCTCGGTACATAAAGGACTTTATTTAAAACTAACTCAAAACTACCTAAATCTAATCTAATTGTGCCTAAAGCTCGAGCTTCAACATTTGAGCCATCGCCGATCTTCAAGACACATTCTCCTTCTTTGAGTTGTTGGACTTCACTTAGCATCTGTACATCATTACAGATATGAGTTCCACAACCGGTATCAAGTACCCAAGAACTAGAATTAATAGAAAGATTTATTTCAGTGAGAAACATACCTTTCTTTAGAGTAGCCTTGTACTCTGGGCAGTTTCTCCTCCAATGTCCCGCTTTGCCACAATGAAATCAAACATCCTCTTTCTGATCACGCTTCTTCTTTTGGGCCCTCCCCTTCGAAACGCCACCAGTGGGCCTAAGGGGTTTCTTCTTCTTCTTTTGGGCTTTCTTACCCTTACCGTTAGAAGGCCCAGAAGAGGAAGATGGAGCATTCACCATCAGAACCTTATTGTCCTTCTTGATCGTGCTTTCAGCAGTCACAAGCTGACTAATCAGCTCAGCTACAGTAGCACCAGCATGATTCATATTGAAGTTAAGGACAAATGGGTTGAATGATGGTGGGAGCAACGCTAGCAACAAGTCCACTGAAAGCTCATCTTTCAGTGGCATGTCCATGGAAGCAAGTTTCTCAGTAAGGGCGAGAAACTTGAGTCCATATTCATGGACACTGGAACCTTCCCTCATTCTCAAGTGGAACAATTCCTTTGAAGTGTTATACCTTGTAACACATTCATGAGGGCGGTAAAGTTGCTCTAAGTGGTCGTAAATCTCCCAAGCGAATTCCATGGCCTCATGTTGCCTTTGCAAGTCCGGAGATATGTTAGCCAACATAAGGCAACGGGCTTGGAGATTATCATCCTTCCACTTCTGGATCGAGTCCCGCTCGGCCCGAGTGGGAGCGTCCCCTTCGAGACTAGGCTCCCCTTCGAAGAGAACATAAGTTCTCTTCTCAGAATCCAAAATGATTTTCAGATTCCTCAGCCAATCAGAATAATTTGGACCAGTAAACTTGTTTGACTCGAGGATCAATACAAGATGGTTTTTGGTTGCCATTTCAAAACACGTAGAGAATCACAGAATCTACGACCTAAATGGTAAAACAGAGAACTAGTGAGCATGCTGAATTATAACGATATACAAAAGATAAGGTCTTTAATCTAATGTAGCTCCCACTGTTTTTCAAAGATCTAAGAGGAACGCGTTTCCCAATGGGTACTAAGATCCTAAGCATTTTACCTCGAACCCACAACTCGCGGACATTCTAAGTAAAACCCTAGGCAGGTACAACTTACCAATTCTAACACCTTTAGAACTCTTAGTAATTGTTTTTGCATCACCTATCTTTCAATATGGACCCACGACTCGTGCGACATCCATATTTACTTAGGGGTTAAGCTAGACCCATCAATCATAAGATCATGATCAAAACTTAGTTCGAACGACCTATGACTCGCGGACATCGCCCTTGCCAAAATTGACCACGAAATATTGATCATTTAAAATGATCAATTAGGTAACTAAGAACTAATAAGTTCTACTAGCTATCCCACGACTCGCGGACAATAACTAGCTTCATTTACTGAACTTAAAACCTATTGATGGAATGCTAGGAATTTAATTCAAAATTTGCATCTCGAATTAAACACCTATCGTTCGAAATTAGCTTAATATTTAATGGGAATTTTCGAATCAACCGAAGAGTTGTCCGGTTTGACCTCACCAACATATATGTTATCCAATTTTATTAGTCTTGATTAATGCAAGTACAACTTAAATGCATTTCAAACAAGCACATAAACAGATAACATGTCCTAGCAGGATACTAACATGAGATGATCATGGGTTCTACCTATCTTATGAGTGATATGTGGGAGCCACTCCACAATCACAAATTCTAACATACATGCCACATAAACAGTTTAAATCACATAAGGGAAATCGGTAACAAAATACGAGCCCTATCTCTATTACATTTTACAATTGAGATTCCCCTCCCTAACATTTTAAGGGGTCTTCACATATGGCCTCCTTGTTACTTGAATGTGGTCCATCTTACTCCATGGGTGCATTGTCTCCAAAATAAAAATAAAACCTCACCATCTATTCCACTCTCAAAAAAATGAAAAAGTACTGAAAAGTAATAAGGCTCAATCTTCATATTGGCCTTAGACAAATACACGGGGCATACCCCGGCCTAAAAAACAGTAATATGGAAAGCCACATAATAAATCACATAACAGTACGCACATAAGTGAGGCTCTAACCTCAATTGAAAAACGCAACTATAGGGCTCCAACCCCAATTTAAACCATCCATGTGCATAAATTAAAACCATACATAAGTCTAAACCCATGATCACCTAACATGCAACTTGCGAGAATTTAAATTTAGCCAATAAATTAAAATTCCCGTTTCAAGTCCTAATGACTTAAAACATGACTTGATGCGAGTCTTATTTATAAAAGTTTTCAATAAATCCCAAATTACCAAGACAAATAAAATTCCAATTAATTTCTGAAAATTAATAATTTTTATTAAAGATGTATTTTCCCAAAATATAAACCGTTTCTATTTCTCGAAAATCCCAATTTTAAGCTTTATTCAAAATTAAAATAAATAAAGTTAAATTTTAATAATAATAAAAAAGATAAATTTAAAATCGGGACTGGATTGCACGAAATACGAAAAATCGGATTGGGTTGGAGAAAACGGGGCCCGTACGCGAAAGGGCTGCGCGCGTCGCGCTGCTGCGCGCGGTCCTCTCGACCAGTGCGGGTGACGGACGGGCATGCCTAGGCACGCTTGGAAGGCTCCCGCACGGCGTGCGGGAGGTGCTGGGCGGGGACGCCCTGCGCGCGCCTAGGACAGGTGAGCGGCGGCGCACGAGGCCCTCGCGCGCTACTCCTTCGCACGCGGGGTTTCACGGGTTCGTCGTAATCCGGGTTTTCATTTTTTGTTTTCGTTCAAAAGCAAAACCAATCCAAGAAATCCAAAAACAGTTTATACAGTTTCAAATCTAAAACAGTTTTTAAAACAAATTTTCAAAACAGTTTTCAGAAACTTTCAGGAAAAAATACAGTTTCGTAATTCAGGCTTTCTAAAACAATTACAAATACTCAATCGCATCAAGCCTAAGAATTTCTACCAAATTCAGAATAATTGAGAAGAATCAGAAACACGATTAACGAGGTGGCTCTGATACCACTTGTTGGAAAACAGGAATCAGAAAGCAGCGAAAATTTAAAAATTTTCCAATAAAAAGGATCTTGGACTCGCAATCGTGTATCCAAATTTGTAGAGATTAGAAACTTACTTTTCAATAATCTTTCTTGAAGCGTTTCAAGCCACCCAAGAACGCTCTTCTCACAGCTTGATCCCCTCTCCTTGGTAAAGCTCGAATCTTCAAAACTTCTAACTTGAAGCTCTCTAGAGATACTCCACCAACTTGACTACAATCTAACTAGTAAGGATGCTAGTTCTCTAGTTAGTGTTTAGGCTTACCTAGGGTTTATTTTATCTTGGAGAAAGGATGGTGTTCAACACATGAACCAAAAGAAATCAATCACTCTCTAAGGGAAGCATGAGCTTCCCTATATATAGGAAAGGGAGGGGTGGTCGAAAATCCCTAGTCCTTATGGGCTAAGGATTTTGGTCCCTCTCTCCTATTACTTGATCATCAAGTAATTTTGACTTTGACTTTGAATTCTAATTCAAATCAAATTTTAAGAGAGATAAAATATCCAAACCCTTTTGGATATTATTATACTTTATTTATTAATAAATAAATAACTTATTTATCTAATTAATTAATTCGTAATTAATTAACTAGATTATTTTTCTCCAAAATAAGACTTTCTTTTTAATTCAAAATTAAACCAAAGTCTATTAAATAATTAACACATTTAATTACTTAATATATATATATATATATATACACATGTGAGACACGTGTCCCAAGGACATGTGCTCCTCACGTGACCCACACGTGTGGTTTCACACGTGTGGAACCCACTCGGCTTGATTAACTCGTTTAATCATTTCAAAGCCTCAACTCATGTAACCAAGTTGTTGTGTGTGACCCTCTAGGTTCTCAATTCAATTACCAGTGACCCTAATTAATTAATTCACTAATTAATTAATCTGTACACAGATTAAACGACCATAGTCTAGCAACAGGTGTTTAACCCCTAGCTAAATTGGAATGTCTCTATTCGACAAAACCTTTAAGTCATTAATTCATGTGAGATACAATCCTCCTACTTACTATCTCTCAACCAAGATCTAGGGTAAGGGAATAATCAGAACCCTCATAATCCGGTCTTAAAGCTAAGTGCATTTCATATCCATTTGATCTCAATCCAAGAAACCCTTTTCTTGATGTCTTGATCTTCTGCCTTGGCCAAGGACTTCATATGGCATATGAATGACTTACACAATAAGAGATCACCTTGCAGATGCAAGTGTAGGTCCTTTCTTGATTCACATTCACTTTCATGAGTCACTTGTGCAGCCCCCGCATAAGCCTTGAATCAGTTGTCTAAGGCAACACCCTTTAAAGCTTATACCTAAGACTACAGAGTTAACTCATAAAGTGACATGGAACCTCAAGTCTAAGGATCAATTAATCACATCAATGACTCCTGAGATATTTCCTAATTCTGAAGTTTCCATTTCCTGAAATAGAAACTTCCTTTCCCATTTAGGAATGTTCTCACATGGGGCACCTCAGTGAACTTACTTATTGAAGTAAGCACCCTCATGTACCACGCACGTATCAACTATACACTTTGCACCTCCATGAAACAAGGTGGTCCTTCTTAAGGGCGTGATCCCACAAGCAAGCCTTAGAGGAGTCAGGTTGGCACTCCCACTGTCTGTAGGACTCATCGGCTTGGAGTATTTTACTAATCATGACTTATGTGATATAGGGCTCGTTTCATGAACCATTTCACCTAAATGGTAGAGTCCTAAAGTCATCAGGATTAGGGGAGTTCTCATACATGCACAGCTAAAGTAAACGCATACCAAACAAGAGCATATAAAGAAGTGTTGCCTCAATTTGTTATTTTATTCAAAGATTGTCTGTGATTACAATAAGGAAAAGTACAAAGCGGACATACAATCGGCTTTCTAGGGCACTATTCCTAACAAGCATAACACGTGGCAGCCACGCAGGCTACGCGTGACACGTGGCAGTCACGTGTCATTGACACGTGGCAATGCCCACGTGTTACTCTCTCCATTTCGATCAATAATTTGATCCTTCGTTAATCATATTAATATCCTACCATAACCCTCGTGTTCTGGCATTTGTGTGTGACCCTTTAGGTTTATTATTCGATTAGCAATGACAACAATTAATTAATTTCCTGATTAATTAATCACTTCACATATCACACTATCGTAATCTAGCAATGGGTGTGTGACCCCTCGCCGGATAACGAAATGAATCAAAAAACCTTTCAGTCAATGACAATCAGTGAAATACGATCCTCCTACAACTCCATCTCTCAATCAAGAACTAAGGCATGGGAATATTCTCAGAGCCCAAATATTCTTGATCTTTAAAGTTAAGTTTGTTTCATATCCACTTCGATCTCAATCCTAGAAAACCCCATTTTTTAGATGTCTTGATCTTTTATCCACCTTGGCCAAGGGTTTAATGTTTAATGGACTACAAACAACTCAATCAGTAAGAGATCATTCTTGTTCTTAACAAGTGTAGGTCCTTTGTTGATTCTACTAATTCTACATATGTCACTTGTGTAATCCCAACATAGGCCGTGGTTTAGGTGCCTATGCGGCGACACCCTTTTGAGCTTATATCAAAGATTATAGAGTTAGCTCATATGAGACATTACAGAATCTCAAGTCTAAGGATTAATGAATCACGTTATTGACCTGTGAGATATTTCCTAATCTGGAAGTTTCAGGAAACTTCCTTTCCCCTTTAGGAATGTTGTCACGTGGGACATCTCAGTGATGAAGTTCTTGTAACAATCACCCTTATGTATTATGAACGTATCAACGTATGCACTTATCACTCCATGAAACTGAGTGATCCTTCAAAAGGACATAATCACATAAGCAAGTCTCAGCAGAGTCAAGGTCGACACTCTCATTGTCTGTCGGACTCATTGACTTGGAGAGGTTTCTAATCCTCGCCTATGGAGTTAAGAACTTGTTTCATATGTCGTTCCCATAACGATAAAGTTCTTAACGGCCTCATCAGATTAGGGGAGTTCAATACATGCAAAATACAGTCAACCCAAACAGACATAAATAAACACATAAAGAAGTGATTGCCTATGAACAAAATCATTTCGTATATTATTCAAAGACTGTTTGTGATTTCCTAAGGAAATAATAAAGCATACATATGCTTTAAGGGCACTATTCTTAGCACTATATGGAAGAATTAAACTGAGAAAACGATACATTGCTAGCATACAAAGAAAAGGTGGAGAATCAAGATAGCCCGTGACACCTCGACACAGGAAAATCATTTCATAACATAATGACATTTCATATAAGATGCCACATATTATAACATTATAACATAATATAACATGCTTGATCATAGGTTACTATTTCGTTGATTATCATGTTTGATCGTATAATTTCATAGGGAGAATTACATTCGGGTCCCTAAGGTTTGGCCTAATTACAAAGCGGTCCACATAACTTTGGATTTTACATGATAGTCCCTAAGGTTTGATTCCGTTAGAAGTCCCTGTTGACCGTTAGGGTTCTGTTAACCCCTGAATTTTTTCTTCCGAAATTGCCCCTGAATTTTTTTAGGGAGAATTACATACAGGTCCCTAAAGGTTTGGCCTAATTACCGAGCGGTCCACATAACTTTAGATTTTACATGATAGTCCCTAAAATCAGGGGCAATTTCGAAAGAAAAAATTCAGGGGTTGACGGAACCCTAACGGTCAACAGGGACTTCTAGCGGAATCAAACCTTAGGGACTATCATGTAAAATCCAAAGTTATGTGGACCGTTCTGTAACTAGGCCAAACCTTAGGGACCCGTATGTAATTCTCCCTAATTTCATAACATAATTATTATAATTATCGATCCTAATCATGAATAAGAATAATTTAAAGCATGCTCAAGTATTTTTATGAAACCATAACATAATATTTATTAAGCATGCATTCACTAATTAAACAAAGCATATTATGCATAAACTATAAAATAAGAACACAAATTAAACTCCAATATATTCTGGGAAGAGCCCAAGACCATCCTAATTAAATCATAACCTAACATAATTAGACATAACATAATATAACATAACATAGCATAAAAAAAATAAAAAGGAAACTAACTTAAGGGGGCAAGGGGGTGTCGGCAATGAGGGAGGAGAGAGAGAGATATTTGCTAGTTAAAACAAGACTTTACAAGCCAGAAATGAGTCGTGGGACCTTATTTATAGTTGTTTTGAAGAAGCTATGTGCAAATATAGAGAAGGTCTGAGTAGAGGAGCAACTTTCCATAGGTTTCTATTTAGGAAAATTTCTAGAATCTCTCCTTGATAAATAATTATAAAATATATAGAAAAGGGTATTTAGGTAATTTTATGTCATAGAGTTGAGGTTTGGGGTTGGAAAAATGGTCAAAGTGCGGGAAATAAAATTAATCTCGAAATGAATATTTACACGCGACAATGGAGCGTACAGTTTAAAAGTTCCTAGTAGTGAAGTGAATAGTGACTCAACCCCTAAAGAAAACTTGAACAGAAGACGACCCTTAGATGTGATTTGAAAGTTCAGAAAGTGTTAAAGAGTCGTAAAATAATTCGATGATCATTTTGAGTCCAATATTGGGTATCAAAATAAAATTTCAACGATTTAAAAGTTGTTTTCTTAGTGTGAATAGTAACTTAAATTTAAAATGTTTTTTCCAAAAATCGAGCAAGGAGTTGAACTAGAGGTTGAAATGGATATCAAAAGTCATGAAATAAATCAAGGAGTATTTTGGCTCTAATATTGAGGGGTAAAAGTTACCCGAACGAAAATCCGTTCTCGGTATAAATAGAGACTTTAGGTTTTCGAAGTGATTTTTGCTCAAATGAAGCTAGGAAAAGAATTTGAAGTCTTGAATGACATCGATAAACTTGAAATAATGTAGGGAGTAATTTAATTATAATATTGTGTAATAAAAAGTGTCCTAATCAAAAACTCATTTTCGATGATGAATAGTAACTTGAACAACCATAATTGAACTTTAAAAACCAGGAAAGGGTGTCGGAACTTGGAAAATGAGTTACGATGATTGGAAAACATGAGTTAATCAAAACTCAAATGTTTCACCCTCTTCTTATCCATTGTATTTTCTCAAATCCATCTCAAATTCTCAATATCTTCTCTCTCACATACCCACAATCCTACAATTGTCTCATCTCCATTATCAAGATCGATTTTCACATCTTCTGTTTGAGCACATGAAAATCTAACGATTGTGGTGGATGATTGATTTGACGGTGGGGGTAGACGAAGCGACAATAGAATCTCCAAGTTGAATAGAATTGGGGACTTGCTAATTTGTTCATAAATTTTATTTTTATTTTAAAATTAATTTGTGAATAACTAGTTTTTGATAACTTGTTTATAAATTAAAATTTTTTATGATCAATGTAAATTAAATTTTACGATTTAATAGAATAAAGAATAAAACAACATCTAGTAAACGATTAAAAATGAATAAAAATATGATTAAATGGACTAAATGGCTTATACCCTATCTAAAGATACAATTTATCCTATTTTCAAATAAATTTATTTTTTAATAAATAATTTAATTAATACATTTAAACTAATTAATTTAATTTCTAAATGAATAATTTAATTAATTACATTTAGACATCAACATCAATTTTAATACGATAAAGGATAATTTTGAAACAAAAAATTGCTACAGTAAACACAAGGCTAAAATAGAAAATTAAAGTAAAATATTTGATGATGCCATTAAAAATTGAATGAAACCCTAGTTAGTGGGTGTTTTTTGTAATTAATAATTTGATGAATGGGTGTAAGTGTAATTATTTGACTAAAAAAATCATGAGTTGTAGTTTTCTATAGACTATACTCCCATGGGATGTAAATGTAATTAACCCTTATTATATACAAAATTTAATATATTTATTATTTTGTCCCCTTCAATTTATAGATTCCCAACCCCTTTCATGTATTTAAATCTGATAATATAAGTTACCAATTTTTTCCGTTTAAGGCATACAACTTGAAATTTTTATTATAATAAGAGGTGTCTAATGAATTATAAGATAATAAATTAATTCACGTTATAAATTTGACAATTAGATGTTTTCAATTACTTATTGTTAAAGTGTGCATCTCTCAATTTTATACAAAGATCATATATAGGAGTTTTATAATAACATATTTTATGATTGAAGAATTCTTTTAACAATATAGAGTGGGAAAAATACAATTTGATAATATATATAAGATTTTAATTTGATACTATATTTGTATAGTCCCCGAAGATTTTAATTAACTTTATTAAAATTTTGTCGTTTCAAGGCCTACAATTTGAAATGTTGTCATAATAAGAGATATCTGACGAATTAGAAAATAACAACTTAGTTCACATTATATCTTTTATATTTATATATATAAGGATCCTATATATGAGTTATGGACTAATATAATTTGTAATTGGAGATGGAGAAGACATGAGCATTTCATGGGCGTTGTTAGTGCAGCTTACTACTTGTGTTTTAAGGGGAATGCTATCCGTTCTAACCATATTCGGAGGAAAAATTATTGGGATTAGCTTGTACAATGTTAACTGATATACAAGTGATTTTTCTCTCTAAATTGGTCATATATAGCCTAAAATAGAAGTGGTGGACCATACTGACAATGCACGTGAATCACACATATCTTTTCCATCCAAAAATTAACAACTAACCAAAAAATATTTTTAAAAGTTTGGGACAAAAAATGTTTAATGAAAATAACAGTCCACATAATGCAACGATTCACACCATTTGAGGCTAAAATTGTATTATTTTCGTATAAATCTAACGTAAGTATACTAGAGTGACGAATACAGTCTCAAAAAAATAAAATTTCTATTGTCAAACGGAATGCATTACCTTTCTCTACATGCACTCACAAATGATCATGTTTAAGAATTATTAATCATTAATAGATTATGAACGTAATCAAATGTAGTGATGACAACATTAATTGATGTTAAGTGTGTGATTGAGAAGTACATAAGAATATTGCGAGTTGGTCAAAAGGACCTAGAGAAAAGACGACTAGATAGGGTCCTATCATGCTGGTGGTCGAGAGATAGATAGATAGTGACCATGAAGGAAGTCATGGTATGAAATTAAGAGGTTTGAATGAGGTTTAAACCTAATCTAAAAGATAATTAGTACATATTACCAATCAAAATTTTGTATTATAACCACACATATCTTTTCTATCAAAAAATTAACAAGGAACATAAAAATATTTGTGAAAGTGTGAGACTAAAATAACGGTGCACACCATGCAACGATTTGCAGCGTTTGAGGCTAATATTGTACTATTTTCATATAAATCTAATATAAGTGTACTAGAGTGACGAATACAAGCTCAAAAAAATAAAATTTCTACTATCAAACGAAATACATTACCTTTCTCTACATGCATGCACAAATGATCGTTTTTAAGAAATATTAATCATTAATAGATTATGAACCTAATAAAACGTAATGATGACAACATTAATTGATGTTAAATGTGCAATTGAGACGTACAAAAAAGAGTGAGAGTTGTTCGAAAGGTCTTAGAGCAAAGACGACTAGATAGGACCCTATCATGCTGATGGTCGAGAGAGATATAATGACTATGGAAGAAGTCATGGTATGAAATTAGGAGGTTTGGATGAGACTTATACTTAACCTAAAAGATAATTAGTACATATTACCAATAACGATTTTGTATTATAATTAATCAATTAATAAAAATAAATAATTAAATTTCAAATGAGATCTCATTACTATATTTAAAATTTAAATATTTGATGTTTTTAAATAATTTTATTTTAATAATTTAATAATTAAAATTTTTAGATAAATCGTATATTTAATGTGCAACACACATTATGTTTACTAATTATTATATTATAAAAGTAAAAATAGAGTTTTTGGTTTCCTACAACTTATTGTTCGCTCAAAATATCCTAATGATTATTATCTATATCTCTATACTATGAAAGCACGAGTTGGGTTTTTGGTTTCTTACAAAATACGGATCGCCTAAAATATCCTCACAAAAATTACGTCAATTAGTTAAGGATAATGATGTAAATACATGTTATAAATTATTAATTTAACTATATTTAAAAAGCACTTATTAACTTAAAATAGGACTCTTGCTAAAACTAAAATTTCTTCAACTTACCCAAGAAAGATATATGGTGCAACAAGGATTGTTTTAATATTAATATATAAATTAATTATATTCAGATTTTATAGTATAAGTTGTCTATTTTATAATTTTAAGGCCTATAATTAAAAATGTTATAATAAATATATCTAACAAATCGGAAAACAATAAATTGATTCACTTTATAAATTTTAATAAAATTATAATTATGTAAAACAAAATATTATTTAAATTGAATGAGTTACATAAGATAACTTTCAATAAATCAATCCTAATGTAAATCTAATTACATAAGTCCATAGTTCTAATTATCTAAGTTCATAAAATCTCTTAAATTATAATCATATTATAATTCTATAAACTTATCTAATTAACAAAATAATATAATTGAATGATTTACATAAAATATTTTTCCATAAAATAATAAATCCTAATGTAATATTTCTTAATTAACTAATACTAATATAATTATAATTATTTAAATCGAACTAACCATGTAATTTCCTTTTAGTTTATATGATAGAATATAAATTAAACACGTAAAAGTATGGATAACATTTTTGGTTTCTTACGACTTAATATACCACAATTTAGAATTGCATGTCGTCAAACAAAAGTTACTTTAAATTAAGAATCCTAAGGAGACTCAATATGTGTGCATATAAAAATAAAATATGATATAATTTTTTAAATAATTTTTATAGTATCCTATTAAACATTCCTTAAATTTTTTATATAAATATACACTTTTAATTATTTCTACTATATAGATAAAACCCATTATAAAAAAAAAAACATAAATCTGAAATAATACTCATTAGAGAAATAAAAATAAGAAAATGGAATGTAAGATCAAATGGCAAAGAGAATATAAAAAAGAGATAAAGAATAGTTAGTTAAAAGAAAGAATTACTTGATTTTAATGTGTATACACTTGCATACCAAAATTAAAGACAACTTTGAAATATCTTTACAAATATATAAAGGTCATGAAAAAATGTGAATTAATATCGTATAAAATAGTAAGCAAAATTTTGAAAATTAGATTAAAAAATTCAAGATGCTAGATTAGTCTCAACACAAGAAACAATATGGAGAATTTTTTAATTTAATTGAATGAGATTGATCCAATAGTTATCAATTTAACTCTACATTTTCCAACGTAGCAATACACAACTTATTGGTAAAATCAAAACTTGAAGGACATTTTGACTTGGGATATCATTGCTCTAAAACAATGGTCCTTGAACAGTTTTTAATGTGCTCAGAAAGGAAAAAAATAAAAAAATTTCCAAAGCATTATGCATGAGGCAAGCAAGGTAAATATCCAAAAGATTTGGAGAAAGAATTGATGGCAGAGTACAACAAACTATTATAACAAGAAGAGATTATTTGCTTTTAAGAGTCGAGAATCATTGACTTTAATTCAGGGATAATCGTACATGTTTCTTTTATCTCTCAACCATAACGAGAAGAAGGAGGAACTAGATGAATTCTTTCAAAATAGGTAATGAACGGGCAACCTGTAATGATCAACTGAAGCCACAGAGTTGGGAGTACTACACCAAACTATTCAGTGGAGATACCATTGAAGAGGTGATGTGTCTTGGTACTAGCTTGTGCCAAAGTTACCATGGATGGAGGAAAGTGCATTTAAAGTGTGGTTGAGGCGTTTCGCAAGGCGTTGGGCCTCAAATTAAACTTCAGCAAATCACATGTGTTGTTCTCACCTTATGTGTCAAATGATTTAAAATAGTAGGTTAGTACAATTTTAGGCATGGAAAGTATAGACAACTTAAGGAACTATTTGGGGATGCGGATGAATTTTAGCTGAAATTATAATAAACATTTCTCGATTGTGATTAATAAAGTTAAAAAGCGCTATCAAAACGAAAAACCTTTTAGGATGAATGAATCTTATTCAGTCCATCACGATCTCGATCCCATCTAACACAGAACACAAATTAGCTCCTCAATCATGTGTCGATAAACCTGATCAACTCAAACACAACTTTATTTAGGTGACTGATATAACAAAGAAACGGACCCATTTTGTAGGGTGGAAGAAGGTGACTAGAAAGAAGCGAGAAAGTGGATTAGGTCTTAAAGAAGTCCAAAAAGAAATATAGCTGATGGGGTCTGATCTGAGTTGTCAAACTCCAACACTTTAGAATTTGTTTGTTGGGGAAACTGGTTCGAATAGCTCAGGCGAAGGTCACCGGTAAAGGTGGGTGCAACTTGCTAGGAACAAACACAACAAGGTCAGAAGGCCAAGCTGGGGAAATGGGGGGTGAAACCCAGTTTGGCTTTTCGATACTCAAGTCAGTGAAACAATCTCAGACGAGTATGGAGGAGGTAAAACAGAGCTTCAAGTGTGAGAGCTTGCTTACAGAGTGAGATGATCTCTGAATATTTATAGGTAAAGGTAAGGAACTTTTGGTAATTGTTGCCATGTGGTCCTGAGTTGATGTTGCCTTAGCCACGTGGCGTAATGAGGAGCTCCTAAGGAGGATCTCTTGCAAAAGCCTGCGAAAAGGTTGGTGGAGAGCAACAGTGGCAGGTGTGCGTCGTTGTACTATCTGTCAGAGAGTATTACTGGGTTGTTACCGAAGGCCATGCACGCTCGGGTTTTATATGGACTTTGGGGCTTGTAGGTCCGAGGGGCTGTCTAGGCTCAAAGAGATGGCATGGAGGAAAAGACTTCTCCCTTACAGCCAAGGGATGATCGCGAGGGCAAGGCCTGGGCCCCTTAAAGGCTGTGTTATGATAATATTTCCAACTTTTCTCACCCGCTCGGGGAGGTTGGAATCCCATACATCAAGGCTGTGAATACTCCTCAGAAGGGAATAACCATCCTTGAGGGTGACCCCTGGGATGTCCTCGAGGGCGATAACTTTATCTTAGCCTGGCCCGCTCGAGGGAAGGCTAGGACTTTCTTTGTTGGTAAGGCGAGTACTTTCTCAAGGGGGTCATTAATCCTGAGGGGGTTTGGAGACACGAACCTGGTGTGTCATCGTGGCACAATTTGACTGGGCCAGGTATCGCATCCATGGCGTGGTCATATTTTGGCCTCTTCATTTTGCCCCCCAATTTTGTAGTCATATTTATGTGGCCTATAGAATCTATGCTTTTTAAATCTCCGTGGGCTTCTTTTGGTGGGGGAGTTATGCCCTCGAGATATTAGCTCTGAGGACACATTTAATGCAGTCATTCATCTTTGCTGCTCGGATGGACAGGCACTAAATGCCACTAAGCGAGTGGGTACGACTTTTCAGGAGGTGGCGCATGAACCTTGGGGATGCGGGCGTCGTTTCGCAAAAGTGGGCAGTTACCTAGGTGGGAATGATTGCTACTTTTAAATTTATGGCACCGTATCCCACCAACTCTCTCCTATAAATAGAGAGATATCCATTCATAAGTTTCTTTTCACGCCATAACTCCCTCAGAGCACCAAGAGCCTTCAGTTCTCTCCTTGACATGCATGTTATACTATCGAGCCACTGAGGCTTTGTATCTCTGGATATGCGTCCAAGCGTTATCCCTCCTTTCTTCCATGAGATCCAACTCGAGCGCCCTGTTCCCCTTGTTGGTTTCAGGCTCAAAGTAAGCAACGCGTGCGGATTCTTGTGCAATTTTTGTAGGTACCATAGCTTCTGAGCCATATACAAGGGAATAGGGCATTTCTCCTGTGGCGGCTTGAGGAGTTGTACGATAGGCCCATAAAGCTCCTTGCAGCTCCTCAGCCCATTCCCCTTTCTTGCTCTCGATCATCGTTTTCAAATGCTACAAGACAATTCTATTGGTGACTTCAGCTTGACCGTTGGCTTGAGGATGCCCCACAGAAGTGAAACGTTGCTCAATTCCTAGTTCCGAGCACCATTCTCGGGTGTCTACGACAATGAATTGGAATCCGTTATCCGAGATCAATACCCTTGGAATGCCATATCTACAAATAATGTTCTTCCAAATGAAATCCCTCACTACACGAAAGGTGATCTGGGCAACCGCTTCTGCCTCAGCCCACTTCGTAAAGTAATCCACAACCAAGATGACAAATTTTTTCTTACCTACTGCAATTGGCAATGGTCCCATGATATCAATACCCCATTGATCGAAAGGCCATGCAACATCTATAGGAGTCATCTGAGCCGCATGAAGTTGGGGAATGTTGTGGAACTGCCATTTGGGACATTTCTTAGAGTAAATAATCGCATGTTGCAGGACCGTGGGCCAATAGAAGCCACTCTTTAGCACTTTTTTTGCGAGAATACGCCCCCAAGAATGATTTCCGCAACTCCCACTGTGGATGTGCTCTAGTACTTCTTTACTTTGTGGGGGCCTTAAGGACTTCAATGGGGGGCCTTGATAAGATCTCTTAAAGAGTCTCCCCTCGGGGTCAAGGAAAAACTGAGGAGCTTTGCACCTAATCTTTCCGGCTTCCGCCCTGTCAGTGGGGCAGATGCCTTCTTTAAGGAACTTAACTATATCATCGAGCCAGCATGGCTCGGATGAATCAATCATGGTTACTTCATATAAATGTTTCCCTTCTCTTATCAAAGGCTTCTTTGTTCTAAGGAAAGTAATGGAGTACTTGCATGATCCCTCGAGGGCGGAGGCAAACTTGAAGTGGGCATCGGCGCGCTCGTTCTCCGCTCGCGGGACCTGAAGCAGGTGAAACTCTTTAAACTTGCAAATGACTTCTTCCGCTTTTTCTAGATACCGTACCATGGTGGTTTCTCGAGTCTCTATGTTCCTTCAATCTGGCTCGTGGTCAGTTGTGAGTCAACATAGGCGGTGATTCGAGAGGCTCCGTTTTGAAGGGCAATTTTTAGCCCTTGGATGAGGGCCTCATATTCTGCTTCATTGTTAGTAACTTGAAAATCTAGCCTGATTGCTAAGTTTATTTCAACTCCATCGGGGTCTCTAAGGGTTGCCCCTGCTCCTCCCCTTTGAGAGGTCGAGGAACCCTCAGTATGTAGGATCCATAGACCATCCTTCTCTGGCGGGATGGGCTCCAGGTCAAAACGCTCAACCAAGAGATCTGCCACCACCTGCACTTGGATGGTCGTTCTTAGCTCGAAGTTGATATCAAATTGGCTAAGTTCAATTGCCCATTTTATCAATCTGCCTGAAACATCAAGTTTTGCCAAGACTTGTCTTAGTGGTTGGTCTGTGAGCACTGTGATAGAGTGTGCTTGAAAATATGGCCTCAACCTACACGAGGTATTTACGAGAGCAAAAATAAATTTCTCTATTTCCAAGTATTTCTTTTCAGCGCCTTGTAGGGTTTTGCTCAGATAATAGACAGGCAGGTGCTTGCGGTCTCGCACAGCTATAAGGACCGCGCTCATTGCTTCCATGGAAACCGAGAGGTAAACAAAGAGGATTTCACCCTCAATTGGTTTGTCAGCAATAGAGTCCACGAGAGATAGGCCTTCATATCTTGCAGTGCTTTCTCGTACTTCTCGGTCCAGGCAAAATTTTTGGCATTTCGCAAAATCTTGAAAAACGGCAAGTTCCTATCCGCTGAGCGGTATATGAACCTGTTCAAGGAGATTATCTTTCCCACTAAAACTTGGACTTCCCTGACATTTTGAGGGGAGGGGATCTCCAGTATGGCTTTGATCTTTTCGGGATATGCTTCAATTCCACGCTGACTTACTACATATCCTAAAAGTTTTCCCCCTCGAACTCCAAAAGTGCACTTAGAGGGATTCAGTTTCATGCCATACTCAATATGTCAAAAGTCCACCTTAAGTCTTCCAGATGAGAGTGTTGCCCTCGCTTTTGACAATCATGTCATCCACGAAGACCTCCATTGAATGTCCTATTTCCCTTTCGAACATTTTGTTAACGAGGCACTGATATGTAGCGCATGCATTCTTCAATCCGAACGACATAACTAAGAAACAATACACCCCCATGTGAACAACGAAAGAGGTTTTTGGGCGATCTTCAGGAGCCATGAAAATTTGGTAATAGCCTTGAAATGCATCCATCATGCTCATTAATTCGCAACCAGCGGTAGAATCCACTAGTTGGTCAATCAGAGACAAGGGGTAAGGGTCTTTAGGACAAGCTTTATTGAGATCTGTAAAGTCATTGCACATGCGCCATTTGTTTGCACTTTTGGGCATGAGAACGACATTGCATAGCCATTCTGGGTAGTGGATTTCCTCGATGTATTAAGCCTCGAGGAGCTTATCCACTTCCTCTTCAATGATTTTTCTTCTGAATCCATTGGCGTCCTTCTTCTTATGTTCAATGGGCTTGAAGGCAGGATCCACATTGAGCATGTGGACTATGATACTGGGGTCGATCCCAGCGAGGTCTAATACTTTCCCTGCAAAGATGTCTATGTTCTCCCTCAAGAAATCTATCATCATGATTTGTGAGGGTCCAGCGAGGCTCGATCCGATTTGCGTGGTCTTCTCCTTGTTGCCAGGTTCCAACTCAATGGTCAGAAATTTTTTCATGGGCTCCATCCGTACTTGAGGACGAGGAGCCTCAAGATCTCTTTTCTTACCCGTGAGGCGTCCGTCCCCGTCCTCGGACTTGTCGTCAGCCATGTCCTCTTCTGAGGAGGATGCTCCCACTGCTCCTGGGGGACCACCCTCGGGATTAGCTTGCCCTTGTGTGTCTTTCTTTTTGTTCTTTTTTCTTGTTGAGCCTCGCTCTCTTTCGAGACTGGCCATCCTCGTCCAAATTGGGAAAATCTGTAGACTTCTTCGTGGATCCTATTTGAAAGGTCTTCTCAGATTTGGGTTTTCTGAGGGATAACATGTAACATTCCTAGGCTTTGTTTACATTGCAAAGAACCTCGCCTGTCCCCTCGGGGGTGGGGAATTTGATCTTCTGATAGTAGGTGGAAATGATTACCTTAAAATCAACAAGGGCAAGCCGCCCAATTATGATGTTGTAAGGGATCTTTATCTCCACCACTACATAGGTGACCACTAAGGTCTTTCGCTGTGGGGCGCAACCAAAAGAGATGGCCAAGCGAATTTGCCCCCGGGGGATAACTTCAGTGCCCCCAAAGCCAACGAGGGCTGTTTTGAGGGGCTCGAGGGGAATGTTTATGATATTCATTTCTTGGAAAGTAGAATAAGGGAACATTCACAGAGCTTCCACTATCAACAAGAACCCTCTTTACAACGTGGTTGTGTACATCTAAGCTAACCACCATTGGGCATTCAGAGGTTTCACTGACCTCATGAGGTGTTATAATGTGTCATAGGTCCTTGTCGTCGACCCCTATTGCTTCATTCCCTCTTGAGTCGGCGTCGCTAGCCTCTCTGATGGCATACACTTGTTTTGCCATACAGGGTCTCTGATCATAGCTCCGAGCATAATGACGACGAGAAGCGTTGGAATCTCCTCCTGCTGAGCCTTCTGCAATCATATTGATAATGGCGAAGGGGACGTTTTCCACTTCAGACACTTTCTGCTTCCCCGTATTCCTTTCATCTGGGCGGCACCCTCAGGGGCTCCTCGAGCAAGAGGGGCTCCTCCTCCTAGCTTTCACCCGCTCATTGCACTGTTCATCGTAATGTTCCAGAATCTTGACAAACTCTTTCAGATGACCCCCCGGCAATGAGCCTTTGTATCTCATTCTCCAACTGACGGCATTCATCCGTATCATGCCCTTTTTGCTTGTGTAAGGCACAATACTTTCCCGAGTGCCTTTGAGCCTCTGTTTTCCTTAGTTTTTGAGGCCTCTTAAAGAGATTTTTATCTGAGAGGGAATAGATCTCGGAAATGGGCCTGTTGAGGGGGATGCGCTCGTGCCAACGAGGTGGCGGGGAAGATTAACAGCGTTCCTTGTGAGCATCTTCTCACCCTCGTTCGCCCCTGGAATGGCTCGTCGGTCTCGGGGCATTGGATTTGTACATGTCTTCGAGCGCGAAGAAGGGCTCAGCAATTTCCCTCATTGCCATAAGTGAGGTGGGCCTCTTTTTGATAATGGCTTCGGTAAACTCGTTGCTCACATAGTGTTTGTGGTTGATGGCTTTGAACAAGGCATGGATTAGAAAATCCATCGAGGGCCTTTACACCACCAGCACCTCTTTGTTGAATCTTTCAAAGAACGAGCGGAGGGACTTATGTTCGCCTTGGACCAAGTTGTATAATGTCATGGGCGCAGTTATCGGGGCCTTTAACGAATTGAAGTGGTTCAAAAAAACGTTGGTGAGGTCATCATACCCCCTAATCGAGCTGAGTGGCAACCATTTGTACCACTCCTGAGCCATGCCCAGGAGGGAAGTGACAAACACTTTAGCCAATAGTGGCTGGAATGTTCGTAGAGATGCATAAGGTGCACAAAGTAAGCCAGATGTTCCGCGGGGTTGGTGGTTCCATCGTAGCAGTTGATGGAAGTGGGGACTTTGCCCATTCCTTCTTGGGCCATCAAAACTTCCTTTACAAGGGGAGAACCTCTCGCTAGGGGATGATAATACCCCCCTCGTTGTCATAATTCTCGTAATTCTTCTCTTCGCCCCTATACCGAGGGGCGTGATTTCTGTTTACATGGCGGCGTGCGTCTCTGGCCTTGGCTCTCTAGTCCCCGGCATGGGGGGCTTGAGACCACGCTCGAGAGAGCTGTCCCACCATGTTTTGCAGTCCTTCCAGCTGGTCTTGCACAACTGCCAGTATGTTGGGGTCTTTTCCTTCTTCCTTTTCGAGGCCTGTGAATGAGCCTCAGCATCTACATCAATTCCATCCACAGACTCTTTCCCCTGTCAGCCTGCGATCGCTCTTATACCCCTCTCGAGATGGCTTCTTTCGTACGGACAAATGGAGGCGGTGGTGGTTGAGTCTGCAGCACAGCCTGCGCTGTAACGCCCCGATTTCCATTCAATCATTATGTGATATTATATGTTATTTTATAACTTTCATCATATCACTTGCTATATGTCTCTATATATTTATATGGATTATCAATTATATGAAATAAGTGATATAAGTGACCTAAGTGTATTATATGATCATTAATTGTCCCTTATGTGAAATTGTGTAATTAATTGCATATCATGACTTGGAGATAATTGCATTATTTGTTAGAGATTATACCTAATTGCATTAAGTTAAATAAGTAAGGGACTTATATGCAAAAAGAGATGAATCACATATTTTTATGCCAACTTAGGATATATGATGCATTCTTCCACATAATTCCATTCATTTCTCATATCATCCAAGAGAGCAAGAACACACACATTTACACCTAGTAAATATCGGTTTTTACACCTTGAGGAAGGAAGAAAATTTCATCCATAGTTCAAGCCATAATTGAGGAATTGAAGAGTTGGAAGCATTATCAACAACATATCATCATACCATCCATTCCTTCTTTGATTCAAGGTAGAAATTGGAAATTCTATGAAATTCTTGAATATGTGATCAAGTATGGATTTAGGGATTTAGTGATGAATTCTTGCATGATTGAAGTTGAGAGCATGATATTGATGATTTAGAGTGAACTTTGCATGAAATACTAGAAGTTCATGAAGGATTGGAAGCATGTGTATATTATGGGGTTTCAAGCTTGATTCTTGCCATTTTAATGCTTATTTCTTGGTTAGTTTGATGGATGATTAAAGTATAGTGTATATTTGACATACTTTAACATTTGCTTTGGAGTGATCATGCATTTGTTGGTGTTTTGGGGAGTTTTGGCACGAAAATCCCCTGTTTTTCCCCCTGTTTTGCTGCTGCTGCATAACGGGTCGCGACCGCGACTGAAAATAGACCAAAATTGGTCGCGCCCGCGACCCCATTTTAGCCAAGTTTCGAGATTTTGAAAATTGGAGGAAAATTCGGCCAAAAATACCGCGACCATTTTGTGAAGGATTTTGGTCACGCCTACGACCCCTCCAGAAACTACATTTTATCCAACTTCGAACCAACGCCATTTTCACCTCGGTTTGAATTAGGAAACGTGCCATATACCGTTGGAAATGTCTATGTGTCTAGTTTCTTATCCAATAAACAAAAGTCAATTCTAACTTCTAGAACTCAAGTTATTATAGGTTTTCTACAAGGTGTGCATTTCCCAAAAATTGTTAATTTTCCTAAACTTCACCAAAATCTCTCATATTGCATTCTTTTCACTTCCTTGGCTCCCATATGTGAATTATATGATTTATATACTTGTTTAATTGATAATCATGCTCCTACTTGACATTTCCTTGAGTGTTATTGAATGACTTATTGATCATGACTTTGCCGTGCGTCATAAATGGTTCATAAGAGTCGTGTCTCACGAACACTTGTCCTTGTTATACAGATCACGTTCCCGGTGATGAGGAGCACGCTCCTTAGGGTGTTTCCTTGCTTGTTTTGGTTGGTAAAGTAAAGGCGAGGTTTAATTTCTAGTTATATAGAACCCGTACAACCCTTATGTGATGTTTTCGGCCAAAATGTATATATATATATCTAGAGATTTCCAAATCTAAACGATTGCAAGCAAGTCACACTTATGCAAAGCAATGCATGTAGTGTGATTAGCATCACGATCATGCAAAGCAATGCATGTATCGTGATTAGACCGTGACCTTATTGATTTTCAACTGATTTCATGGAATTTATTGATTGAACTAAACGGATTGACTGATTATTTTGGGCGAGTAAGCATGTTCACATTTGGGCCCAAGGGTAGTGTACTGAGCCAACCGAGGAAGCAAGGGCTGACAGGTAACTCTTGCACTATCCTCACTACTTTGGGATAACCCCTGAATCCACCAGGAGGTTTGGTGGAGGAAGGAATCGCGTACGTGGGAGTCATGTTCCCGACGTACGTAGCATGGATGGTTAGGGCCTTGCAAACCCACCATCACCCGGAGTAAAGGAGTTCATGAAATTGATACGTGTGCACTATAATTGAATTGCATGATCACATGATAATTAAACAAGCATGTAATGTTCACTATTGGTGTAAGGTTGGAGAATTTCCCTCACTCGCTCGGGCCACGGATTGAATTGATAAATGATTGAATTGTTAAATGGGAATAGTTGTAATTTCGGGCAAAGTGTATTACATCTTGAACTTATATAATGTAGCACCCCGTACACGTGGAGGTGCCACACCCCCGCACTATAGGTTAATCCACATACGAAACGGACAATCCGTACATGAACCAACCTATAGTGAACGGGTGACAATGCAATAAACGACAAGCTAGGCGGGATATGTATACATGCAATGAGTGAAAGCGGAAGCATAAACTAATCACGATCAAATATAATCAATAAACATGTCACGACATTTCTCGATTGCCAAGTAAGACAAAATATGTTCTAGCTTTCCATATCAATACATTATCATCTCCGAATATAAATAACAAGTAACTATATTAACAATTCTAACATGACCATAAACAATATGCACCGTGACCGACTCGACTACATGGACTGGACTTGACACGACTCGACTCCCGCCTAGCGTGCACCTGCAAGAACCTGAAAGGTGGAGGTATCAGTCTATGGAAGACTGAGTGAGGGGCATAGATATATATTAGCGCAAAGAACATGCAAGTTGTAACCTTGGGTAAGGTTTTGTAAAATAATAATAATATCGACAAAAAGTGCAAGAATATCAATAACTCGCCCGAGATTACAACTATCAGGTTTAACACGATAATCACGGCTATTATAACTATCAGTGGCCCTGGCGAGGGGCGTGCACGATCTCCAACCAACCTTTACAGTGAACAAGGGTTGCACTTTCATTTAATTAAGTTATCACGCAAGCCATTAAAGTGCACACGATCAATAACATGAAATCCATCCTTCACTCCATTGGTGGTGGGTTTGCAAGGCCCGAACCACCCACGATAACACGACGTACGTCGGGAGCATGACTCCCACGTACGGGACTCCTTCCTCAACCAAACCTCCTGGTGGATTCAGGGGGCATCCCCACGGTTTGAGAGAGGCGTTATGAGTTACCCGTCAGCCCTATGCTTTCCCGGTTGGCTCAAACACTCACCCTCGGGCCCATAAACACGATACACGATACACGATAATTCGCCAAACACGATCACGATAACACGATAACACGATACACGGTTCTCTTGTTATGAACACGATTAGCAACACGATACATGACTTTCTTATAACACGATACACGACTTGCTTTCAATAAATACATGATTTACTTTGAAAGAACACGACTGGATAGTTCAGAAACACTTATCATTATATATTTATATCCCTTTTTGGCCCAAAAGTCACATAAGGTTATACGGGTTCTAAGTAACTAGCAATTAAACCTCACCTGACAGGCGACACACAACTCATGGACGCGTGAACGTGCTCTGTTGATCACAATCTCCGCCCCGGGAGAGTAACTGGACAAGAAACAGGACACGGTGTACTTGTGAGACAATAACTTATCAATGTTACCAAATAAGACGCACGGCATGACTATCCAACGAGATGATATGCATTCACGAATGTAGCATGATATATTCATATTACGACATGTAATTGATCATATAATATCATGTTGGGGTTAAATAAAGGTAAAGAAAAGGGTTTGGGATTTCGCATTTTATGGAGAATGTTTCTGCACTTCCAGGGGTATGGGAACGGCCGTTCCGGCCCTTAGTTAAAATTGGGAAGTGTAGCACCCCGCACGTGAGGCGCCACATCCCCCGCACTAAGGCTCAACACGAATAACGAAATAGTAAATCCGCACCCGTATCAAACCCTAGCGAACGGGAGACAAACACAAAAAAACCTCCTAAGCTAGGTGGAACTAGACCCAACAATGATAACCAATCAACCAAATATATTGCATAGCAAAGCCAAAGTTCAATCATACAAGCCATAAACGGAATTTGGGCTCTTCAGGCCTCTTTTAAATCATAGCAAAACCCAGTAAAGCCAATTTCATAATAAATACATAGGTATCCAATTTCATGATATAACTGAAATGAATTATACATAATTCCAATACAGATGAGAATGCAGAGACTCTCCTAGCCTAACTCGACCCACTTAAAGACTCCAGACCTCCGCCTAGCTCGAAACTCCAAAGCCAAACCTGCACACTAAAGTGTTGGGGAGGGAGAGGGTCAGTCTCTAGAAGACTGAGTGAGCAGGAGCGATATATATATATAAAACATGCACATGCAAGTCATAAATCCCGAGCAAGGTTTTGTTTGCGATTAGTTCCCTAAAAGGGCGAGAGAATGATTAATCAATGCTCGGATTTTATGACTAATTCATATTAAATTCATTACATTCATAAATCATACATAAATATAAGGCTCGGCGAGTGAGCGTGCACAATCTCCAACCAAACTCCGACCGTGTACGACAAATATCAATAATATATTGGTTAGGCGATCATGCAATATATCATAATACACACAGACCATAAATCATATCATAAACATATTCGTTTGGGCGATCCGGATCCCGGCATTCCCGCACGGTGCATAATCATATCATAACCAACCTTCTTCCTCCGGGTGGTGGACGGGCTTGCAAGACCCGGCCACCGGAACATACATAATGGCTAGTGAGGTACATGAATCCTCAAAAGCCCGACCTGCGTTTCCTCGTCAAAACTCCTAACGAGGTCCGTATCGTCGTAAATTTGGTTGGAACTAGTATATGGGATCCCCGTCAGCCCTTGCTTCCTCGGTTAGCCACATATACTAAGTCCCTGGGCCCGTGAACATATCATATTTGCATAATCTCGCCAAAACATATCAATACATACACATGATACATACTATAAGAAATCATACCTTACCGTGTAACTCGGCATATGCTATATACGTACCTCTCCGTGTCATCCTAATCCATAGCTAGCATGAAGACACACGGTTTGGAGCATAGCCTCATTACAAAACCATTTTTAAGCTTATATACGCTCATACGTATAATTCAGAAGAATTTACTCGATAACTTCATTTGAAAACCATATATATATATAATCATAAGGTTTTGGCCAAAGCTTTTCACATAAGGGTTGTAGGGTTTAATACGTAGCTAAAACAAAAACCACCCTCACCTGAACCGTGAAGTTACAAGGATCGAGCACCAAGTGCTTGAACGATCAAAAGCTCTCCACCCTGGAGACAAACTGTACAAAAGACCACAAGACGTGTTTGTGATACTCAAGACTCTTAATGAACCATATACGACGCACGGCAATGCTCACACATAAAATCATGTCATGAAAATGTTCATGTGCATTATTAAGGCGTTTAACTCATATATCCACGTCATTCAATCATTCATTCATTATCATTCAATTCATATTTCCAATCCAATAATTCAAGAATTCAAATAGGAGCATAGAACATATTCAAGCTCTTCCATAATGCTACCACATACTTCATATTACATAAGATAGCATATTTCCAAGGTTTGACAACAAGAAGAAGTCATATGATATAGAAAATAAGTGATGCGATTCATAAACGACATATAAACACACATAAACGGCATTAAGAAAAAGCATGCCTATAACACATCCAAATGCCATGAAATTAAACCACAATACTCCTAACACATAGTAAAACAAGTTCATAGTTCAACACAAAAGGAGATAAAGTCATTCAAGAGGTGAAACGAATCAAAAACCGAAAAGGAAGCAACACGGACTGCACAGGGGAAGGGACACGGGGGTGTCACCTTCCTTAGCCAAACTGAGCCACGGGCGTGGCTCAGTACAGAGCTGCCCAGAAGGTGTGACACGCCCGTGTCTCACTCTTATGAGTAAATGAGACACGGGGGTGTCACGGTACAGAACTAAAACCGTTCACAAAGTTAAACCGGCAAAACTGATCCCTTACAAACTCAATCCAAAAGCATACCAAACCAACTCCAAATGCTATGAAACTTGGTATACAACATATTTGGCATGTTATGAACATTTTTCATTTAGAGTACAAAGGCTAAATCACACGTTAAGATCATCGAATCCATGCAACAAAACTGGGTCGCCAAAATCGCACATATGAGCCCTAATGATTCCATCATGCCTTGATCAAGTACTTAGGGGTTGAATTTGGATCTGAAACTTTGGGGAATGCATGCTAACATACTAAAAAACTAATATACATCATATATATGCAAAATGGCACAATTTAAAGCACATTAGGGTGACCAACAACCACACATAGGCAACAGCAACAAATCTGTCATGGAGCATGCATAAAAACAGGCAATGTATTTCGGTTTTGAGGCTTCAAATGGATCCAAATACTTGAAACATGAATGCTAACATATATAACAATGAGTGTACATCAACTCCAAGCAATTTCACACGAAATGGAGACCATTTGATCAAGCATCAACACAATATTTCACACAGCAGTTCGAAAACAGGGGAATCAATTAGATCATCGAGTTTGGAGTTCCATATCTCAAAATTTTATAAAAGGAGCAAGAGATGAAATCCTTATAACATCATATACTATCAGTTAGGAAAGAAATAAGCCAAGAAACAAGCTCATATACTCATTTACAAGCAAGGAAATCAGCTACACAAGCAAATAGGTCACAAGAGCAAAAATCCCTAAAAGTTCATATAAAACTCATCCCTCAAACCCTAAGCAAATCTGACCCAAATCATGATGTAAGTAGATGAAATCAAGTATAATAGAGTAGAGAAGACATAAATATTCATACCTTGAAGATTTGGGAGAGAAGGGTGGTGGTTTGAGCTCCAAAACCACAAAAATGGCCAAGGGTTTCTCTCTTCTCCTCTTCTTCCCTCTCTCGTTTTAGTTGCAGCTGGAAATGGAGATATGTGGTTCGGTTTTCAGAGCTAAAGAGGAGAGAAAGGGCTTAACTCAAGGTAGATAAGTCATGGTTAGGGTATGGTTAGGTTAAGAGGTGTTATGGGGTCCCACCATGAAGACTAGTCAACCAAAAGGAGCTCTTCTTGCACGAGTCGCCCATTACGGTTGGATTTCGGAGGTCTTAATGATCTCAAAAAGGTATGAGGCTTCTTCCATTGTCTCCGGATCGTCGATACGAAGGCAACGGAGTTGACGGAATTCGAATCCGAATTCCCGAGCTCAAGATATCACGCACGGAACCAAGGGTGCGCTAATTGCTCGTTAGCCCCCGATTTGGTTCCACAATCAAAATTAAATTCATAAACACGTCAAATGAATCCGAAAACACAAACCGAGCATACAGGCATGTTCGCAACACACATATATACGACATACTAAATTTCCATACCAATCCGATATCATTACATATATAAACGAAACACAAATAGAACGCTCATGCCATGAACGAATTCATATTGTTATAAATGATTTACTAAAACTTAAATTCCATATTAATTAAATTAAAACCAACTAATAACATGTTGAAATTAATTAACAAAATTACCGAAATAGTTAAGGTAACACAAAACCTTAATTGAGAATTTAACACTAAATATCAAAGTAGAAATAAAATGAATTAAATTAAATATTAATAGTTTATGGTTTAAATCAAATAAAAACACTTATGAACAAGTAATCATATAATTAAATAATTGAATCGCGCAATTTATAAACAAATACGCCACATTATTTAAACTGAAAAACGGGGGCGTTACAATCTCTCCCCCTTAAAAAGAATCCGTCCTCGGATTCAAAACACGCTTGAAATCAAACAATGAGAGATTCCCCGTCTCTCACAAACAACAAGGAGTGAGCCCCGTCTCTCAAGCAGCAATGAGAGAACCCCGTCTCTCCAACATCAATGAGAGAACCCCGTCTCTCGCAAGCAAAGAGAGTACCCCGTCTCTCAAACAAAAATAAGAGAATCCCCGTCTCTTAACCGAAAATAAAGCAAGGAAGTCTCCAATACTCCCAAGCAACTCACGCAAAACCAAATTTAAAATCACGTAAGGCACCCAAAGCAAGTAACAAATGTCGCCCACATTGATATCCAATTACTCCAAGTAATTTAACACAATACAAGATTAAAGCACCTAACATAAAAATTATATAAGTTAAAATTGCATGGATGCATGTATCATGAATGCTATAAGTACCGTTCACCGAAGTTTCAAAGTTTAGAACTGAGAGTTGTCGTTGTCCAGTGTAGGATCCATCCTGAAGATAGCTCAGTGGTCAGCTTGTCTCGAACCTCTTCAAGGTTCCTCGGTGAAGCTATTGATAAATCCTTTAAGGATCATACTCTTGGATCCGTTCTGACTTGTACTATTTCCAGTCTTCACCATTTCCCACAATCTTCGTTCGACCATCCAATTCTTTTTAATTAACCACGCTTGGCCTCCCGAATACCCTTAGATCATCTGTCTCGAAGTTAGACCTATAGCTTCTATCTTACTCATACCAAAGTTTAAAATACCCTCAAGGATAACTACTCCTGACAATCTTGACGATTCGATCCCTACCTTGGGGTATTCGTCATTAGGATCTACCTTAACAAATCCATTCATTCCCTTTGACCCCTTCAGGTTATATTTGGCATCTAGCTCCATTTTTCTTGAATCGAAGATAGAGTGTTCTTGATGACTCTTGAAGTTCGATGTAAATCCTCCAATGATCATCTTCTCCGGTTTGGTTTCTTCGTGGATTTCCTTCCGGATCACCTTTGATAGAACCGATAACTTAATAATGTTGTCTCGGATCCCTTAATACTTCTACTAAATAAATCTTGGTCGACAACATCACCTCATCTAATAGATTGATCCAATTTTCCTTTAGTTAATTCCATCTTAGGAGGTCACAGAAACTCCCATATAATTTCATCACTCCCAAATTCGGAATTCCAGGCATAGAGTCGTTTAGTAAACTTTCTTCTTTATATCTCGAAAAATCTTTCCCCGAATTTGGCATCGTCACTTCTCTCTTAACAACTTAACCATTACCGTCCTCTTATTCATTTCCAATGGCCACCATTAGGATTTCCGGATTCTCCTTAATTTGCATCCCCGTTGTTGCTATTGACATATTTATTCGAGCACTACTTCCATCCTCCATTTTATCTCTCGGTCGTGCTCTCCCCCTTAAAATTTTGCTCTTTCATATCGAACTCCCTCAATCTTTCTTCCCTATTCTTATTCGATCCGAACACCCCAAAGATGAATCTAATCTGACTTTCCTTCGGGGGTCCTTTCCACTAACCTATCCCTTACCTAAAGTTCTTTATTTCCCAAATTCACCTTCCTCATAACTCAGATGCGGCTCAATTGTACTGATACTTGATAGCTGAGGCGGAAGGACTTTGTAACGCCCCAATTTTCAATTATGCAATATGTGAATTAATTTCCAAATATGACTTAATTGTTTAATTGCATAATTGTCCTTAAGTGGTCGTTTTATTAAATTGAGGACCTAATTGCATGGAATAGTTATGGACTTAATTGATCACTTCATAAGCTTAGGGACTTAATTGCATGACTAATGTTTTGGGAGGATTAAATTGCAATTAGAGCTTAGTTATATAATATCTACCTTATATTATTTGATTGCATAAAACTTATACACACATGATTCCTCCTCTCTCTCCCTCATACCGATTCATAAACCCTACCAAGGGAAGAAGAGGATTTCATCATTTGAGCTTGAATTCAAGGGAAAATTGCATGCTTTGAAGCATCATCATCATCACAACATCATCTCTTCTCCTTCTTCTCATTCATTCAAGGTATGTGAGCTTAGTTGGGAATTCATGAATATTAATATGAGAGCTAGGGTTGTGTGTTGAGCTTGGTAATTTATGTTTGGGTTGTGGAAAGCATGATTACATGGTTCTAGCTATGATTTGATGCATAAATTGTGGAGTTTATAAGCTTGGAGCATGAGTTTGTTGTGGGTTTGATCTTGTTGATTCTTGATGATTAAGCATGAATTTAAGTGTTTAAATAAGTTATTATTGAACTATAAGTATGCAAGCATGTTTATTTCATGAATTATATGCATTTGGAGTTGAGTATATGATCATTTGTGGAGTTTTGGTTTTGGTTCGTTCTCCCCTGCATAACTGCTCTGTTTCTGTAATGCCCAGAAACTGGGAACGGCCGTTCCCGCCTTAGTACATTTTGGGAACGGGCGTTCCCAGGCTTCTGAGTGTGGTTAGGCCAGCGAGACTGGGAACGGCCGTTCCCACTTTGGCCTATGAGCCGGAACGGCCCTTCCCAGCCAAAACGCGTTTTATATTTTAAAACGCTAGCGCGTTTTCTCCAGGCCATGGGAACGGCCCTTCCCATTTTCAAAGGGAAGCCGGAACGGCCGTTCCCGTAGTCCAGAAAGTTCAAACATTCACTGCATAAAATTGTATTTTTAGCACCTCGTTCCAACGGCTTCTTTGACCCCGATTTGAAATTATATGATCTAAATGAAGTGAAAGAAGATATTTTCATGGTACATTGCATCATACTCGTCGTCTCGTTGCATTTCGCCGTTCGTCTTATTTGGTACATTTTGAGTCGTGTCTTATGTACACTTGTCTTTGTTGCACAGACCGGCACGCCAGTGACGTGGAGTGGGCTTCTTAGGCCGTATCTTTCTCTTTGTTTTTGTCGGTACAGGTGAGGCTTAATTGTTAGATATCTAGAACCATTACAACCCTATGTGTTGTTTTAAGCCAAAAGGTATATATATCTATAGTTTTCCAAACTCTATTGAATTGCAAATGAGTAACCGAATTGTATCGTATTGTATTGATTGACCGTGTTTTGGGCGAGTATATTGTACCGTGCACTGTGGGCCCGAGAGTTAGTGTTTGAGCCAACCGGGAAAGCATGGGCTGACGGGTAACTCTTACACTCCTCTCTACCGTGGGGATGAACCCTGAATCCACCAGGAGGTTTGGTGGAGGAAGGAGTCCCGTGCGTGGGAGTCATGTTCCCGACGTACACCGTGTTTACCGTGGATGGATCGGGCCTTGCAAACCCACCATCATTGGAGGAAGAAGGTGTTATTGAAACTGCTACGTGTGCACTGTAATTGATTGCATGATCACTTAATTAATTAATAAAAAGTATCGTGATTGTACACTGTCGGAGTAAGGTTGGAGAATGCCCTCACTCGCCGGGCCACTGATTGATTGATTGATTGAAGTGATTGATTGTTAAATCTGATAGTTGTAATCTCGGGCGAGATTTCTGTCGTTACTGAACTTAGAGTGTTTTGTTTATAAAACCTTACCCGAGGTTATGACTTGCATGTTATCTGCGCTTATATATTATTATGCCCCTCGCTCAGTCTTGTGGAGACTGACACCTCACCTTTCAGTTTTGCAGGTTGTGTGCTAGGCGGGATTGGTGTCGAGTCAAATCTTTCATTTCGGGTCTAGCACGTGTCCATCCTACTTTGTTGCATATGTATTGTTATCTACTGTTTTATGAAATGTTATGTATTTGAGAGATGATAATGTATTGATAGGATTTAGAAATGGTTTGCTTGTTAAAGACTTGATATTAATGCATCTCACTTTATTTTCTGTCGTGATAATTGGTTTGGGGTTAGTCCCGCCTAGCTAGTTAGCATTTATTCTCTTGTCACCCGTTCGCTATGGCTCAGTTCATGTATGGATTGACCGTTTCATATGTGGACTGGGCTCTAGTGCGGGGGATGTGACACCTTTGCGCTTCGGGTGTTACATCTTAGGTGGTATCAGAGCCCGGTTGCAAAACCGGGTTTCTAGCATCGTGTCGTGTCGAGTTTAGGTCGTGCGGCATAGGAATTAACTGTCAACTTGAGAGTCCTGCATTATTATTTGAAATTATTTGACTTATTTGAATTATTTGAATAACTTGAAGTCTTTGAATTATGTGAATTATTTGTGACTTGAGACTTATTTGCAACCATTAGCATCTACTAATGCCACATGCATCCTTAGTGACTTGAATACAGGATGCACCGAGGTCGTCATCATCGTGATCGTTCTCAGGGACATCGACATCGTCGGTATCATCATCGAGAGAGATCACCACCCCCTCCAGCTCAACCACAAGACTTCATGAATGTTGTGGTTGGCCTTATAGATCAGAGGATGAGAGAGCATGTTCCTCCTGTACCGCCTGCTCCACCGGTTCGATTAGAAGCACCTATCTCAACCATACTTCGGGAATTCCAGAATCAACACCCTCCTAAATTCTTCCATGGCAATGATACCGAGGCGGAGATGTGGTTAAAGGAAGTAGAGAGAATTTGGGAGCTTATACCATGTGAGTCTCGAGAGAAAGCTCGTTGCACCCTTACGTTGATCCAAGGAGAGGCTTACTCGTGGTGGGAAAGTACTAAGATAGTGTTGGCGGCCACCGAGGAGGAGATTAATTGGGAGGTCTTTACTCGAGAGTTTAAGAATAAGTTCATTCCTCCCTCAGCACGTACTAGGAGATTGAAGGAGTTTACCGAGTTAAGGCAAGGAAGGATGTCAGTTTCGGAGTATATATCCGAGTATGAGAGGCTATCTCGCTACGCACCTAATATAGCGAGTGATGACTTTCATAAAGCAATGCAGTTTGTGCAAGGACTTCGACCGGACATACAGGAGGCATTAGAAGCGGTCAATACCAGCACGTGGGCCAAAGCTACTAGCAAAGCTTTGAAAGTTGAGGATGCCGTTAATGTTAGGAGTTCTACCTCACGAGCGGGATCGATTCAGAAAACTCCACCTAAACCGGCTTGGTCACCCTCTTCAGAAAAACCTCTCTGCACTTATTGCGGACGCGACACCCACACTTATGATGGTTGTAGGAAGCGGTTGCGTCTATGTTTCCGTTGTGGGAGTGCTGAGCATCAGATAGATACATGTCCGGAGCGACAAGAGCTATCCACTGGGGGTCAACGACCATTTAACAGGCAAGAACAACGGTGAACGGTACATCTAAACATGCATATCACGAGCATCATACGCTTTCTTATTTTATATATTGTATACCTTGTGTTTGCTATTTGCTCTTGCGCGAGTAATTGAAGTGTTGTTCTTCCTACTTGCTTCATATGTGTTGGTGCATGTATGTGACTATTTAAGCTTATACGTGATGTGGTCGTGTGAGAGTCGGGGTGCTCTCTTCTTTGCTCGAGAGTCGGGGTGCTCTCTTGTGTGTGGAGAAACGGGGTTTTCTCATTAATTGTTTGGAGAGACGGGGTTCTCTCGCCACGTGTTTTAGTTTATAGATCGAGCAGTGGACCTGGGGACCAGGTCCTCTTAAGGAGGGGTGATTGTAACGCCCCAATTTTCAATTATGCAATATGTGAATTAATTTCCAAATATGACTTAATTGTTTAATTGTATAATTGTCCTTAAGTGGTCGTTTTATTAAATTGAGGACCTAATTGCATGGAATAGTTATGGACTTAATTGATCACTTCATAAGCTTAGGGACTTAATTGCATGACTAATGTTTTGGGAGGATTAAATTGCAATTAGAGCTTAGTTATATAATATCTACCTTATATTATTTGATTGCATAAAACTTATACACACATGATTCCTCCTCTCTCTCCCTCATACCGATTCATAAACCCTACCAAGGGAAGAAGAGGATTTCATCATTTGAGCTTGAATTCAAGGGAAAATTGTATGCTTTGAAGCATCATCATCATCACAACATCATCTCTTCTCCTTCTTCTCATTCATTCAAGGTATGTGAGCTTAGTTGGGAATTCATGAATATTAATATGAGAGCTAGGGTTGTGTGTTGAGCTTGGTAATTTATGTTTGGGTTGTGGAAAGCATGATTACATGGTTCTAGCTATGATTTGATGCATAAATTGTGGAGTTTATAAGCTTGGAGCATGAGTTTGTTGTGGGTTTGATCTTGTTGATTCTTGATGATTAAGCATGAATTTAAGTGTTTAAATAAGTTATTGTTGAACTATAAGTATGCAAGCATGTTTATTTCATGAATTATATGCATTTGGAGTTGAGTATATGATCATTTGTGGAGTTTTGGTTTTGGTTCGTTCTCCCCTGCATAACTGCTCTGTTTCTGTAATGCCCAGAAACTGGGAACGGCCGTTCCCGCCTTAGTACATTTTGGGAACGGGCGTTCCCAGGCTTCTGAGTGTGGTTAGGCCAGCGAGACTGGGAACGGCCGTTCCCACTTTGGCCTATGAGCCGGAACGGCCCTTCCCAGCCAAAACGCGTTTTATATTTTAAAACGCTAGCGCGTTTTCTCCAGGCCATGGGAACGGCCCTTCCCATTTTCAAAGGGAAGCCGGAACGGCCGTTCCCATAGTCCAGAAAGTTCAAACATTCACTGCATAAAATTGTATTTTTAGCACCTCGTTCCAACGGCTTCTTTGACCCCGATTTGAAATTATATGATCTAAATGAAGTGAAACAAGATATTTTCATGGTACATTGCATCATACTCGTCGTCTCGTTGCATTTCGCCGTTCGTCTTATTTGGTACATTTTGAGTCGTGTCTTATGTACACTTGTCTTTGTTGCACAGACCGGCACGCCAGTGACGTGGAGTGGGCTTCTTAGGCCGTATCTTTCTCTTTGTTTTTGTCGGTACAGGTGAGGCTTAATTGTTAGATATCTAGAACCATTACAACCCTATGTGTTGTTTTAAGCCAAAAGGTATATATATCTATAGTTTTCCAAACTCTATTGAATTGCAAATGAGTAACCGAATTGTATCGTATTGTATTGATTGACCGTGTTTTGGGCGAGTATATTGTACCGTGCACTGTGGGCCCGAGAGTTAGTGTTTGAGCCAACCGGGAAAGCATGGGCTGACGGGTAACTCTTACACTCCTCTCTACCGTGGGGATGAACCCTGAATCCACCAGGAGGTTTGGTGGAGGAAGGAGTCCCGTGCGTGGGAGTCATGTTCCCGACGTACACCGTGTTTACCGTGGATGGATCGAGCCTTGCAAACCCACCATCATTGGAGGAAGAAGGTGTTATTGAAACTGCTACGTGTGCACTGTAATTGATTGCATGATCACTTAATTAATTAATAAAAAGTATCGTGATTGTACACTGTCGGAGTAAGGTTGGAGAATGCCCTCACTCGCCGGGCCACTGATTGATTGATTGATTGAAGTGATTGATTGTTAAATCTGATAGTTGTAATCTCGGGCGAGATTTCTGTCGTTACTGAACTTAGAGTGTTTTGTTTATAAAACCTTACCCGAGGTTATGACTTGCATGTTATCTGCGCTTATATATTATTATGCCCCTCGCTCAGTCTTGTGGAGACTGACACCTCACCTTTCAGTTTTGCAGGTTGTGTGCTAGGCGGGATTGGTGTCGAGTCAAATCTTTCATTTCGGGTCTAGCACGTGTCCATCCTACTTTGTTGCATATGTATTGTTATCTACTGTTTTATGAAATGTTATGTATTTGAGAGATGATAATGTATTGATAGGATTTAGAAATGGTTTGCTTGTTAAAGACTTGATATTAATGCATCTCACTTTATTTTCTGTCGTGATAATTGGTTTGGGGTTAGTCCCGCCTAGCTAGTTAGCATTTATTCTCTTGTCACCCGTTCGCTATGGCTCAGTTCATTTATGGATTGACCGTTTCATATGTGGACTGGGCTCTAGTGCGGGGGATGTGACACCTTTGCGCTTCGGGTGTTACAGACTTCCTATCAAGTAAACACTAAAATGCATGTTGGGTTAAAATGACCATGCATGTGTCACGTTTACATCAAGCAATTATACAATACCTTAGCGCAACGAAACCAATTAGAAATACACGGATAAAATAAGGTTAAAAGAATAAATAATTAATGTAGAATATGATGCACGTGCTATGAATGCTTTGGAACCTGTCACCGATGTGGGAAGTTATTAGCTCGGTAGCTTTCCTCGTTCTTCCGATCCCAAGGTCACTTGACCTGGCAATTATTCCTTGTCTTTCCCACGGTCTTCGAGATTCCCATGCATCTTTGTAAATCAACGTGTATCCTCCACTGTCCGAGATTGCAATTTCTTGATCCCTAATTCTTTCACGTCCACTGAGTTAGCATCCACCCTTCTCCTCGCAATTCGACCTTTACTTCTAATCGTCACCTTAATCAAAAATCTCGTGCCTATCCTTTGTGAATTCAATTCACCTCCAATTGCTTACATTTGAGCGCATGATTTCCTTTCTTTACCATTTCCATTTGTTGCTTCATATCTTCCATTTTACTTCACAACATGGCAATTCAGCTTGGTCTTGGAAAAACAAGCTCATCTCCCACTAAACACCTTGCTCAAGATTACCGTGACTATTGTTTATGAGTTTCCCATCACGATCGAAATCCAAAGCACCCAAGTCCAACTCTTCCCGGTCTTAACTTCGATAGACTTGATTCCAATTCACTAGGCTTAATCAGAAATCCTTCTTGTCGAGCCCAGGTACACAGCTCCTACCGGACCCATTTTATCTTAGTCTCTCCTAATTATTGAGACCTCTTCAACGATCTCATCCGGGATCAAAATATCTTCAAGGCTCGTTCACTTCATTCTTTAGGTTGACAGATCTGGCTGAATCCAATTAAAACACTCCAAGTAGCAGATTCTCATAATTTAGTCTTTTGAGTCCCAACAATCCCATGATTAACTCCTATTCCGATTTCACCAAATGTCTCTCTGCCATCGCATCTCTAGATTCAATCTTCCCATTCCGAATCCTCATCCTTGACTCTAGCTCCATTTGGGAAATCTCACATCTCTAATTCTCTACATTCTTCCCAGAGTATCCTGCCCATCTTCCATGTCTCAGAAAAGTTTGCAATCAATCTTCTTTATCGTCGAACTTGGCGTGGTTTGATATTATCTCCATAACCTATAAATAATAGCTTACTTCAAGAGTAGATGCATGCGATTAGTGCATGCTCATGACACATTTTCAACAATTAATGGAAGGATCCTTATGTAAATGCAACAGATAGTCTAGCCAAATTCAAAAGGAAAGCCAAATTCATGTTCAAGATCAATGCAATGCACACATTGCCATATAGTCCCTAAGCCGTACGACCTAGACTGACTCACACACGACACGAGAACACCGGTTTTGCAACCGGGCTCTGATACCACTTAAGGATGTAGCACCCCGCACGTGAGGCGCCACATCCCCCGCACTAAGGCTCAACACGAATAATGAAATAGTAAATCCGCACCCGTATCAAACCCTAGCGAACGGGAGACAAACACAAAAAAACCTCCTAAGCTAGGCGGAACTAGACCCAGCAATGATAACCAATCAACCAAATATATTGCATAGCGAAGCCAAAGTTCAATCATACAAGCCATAAACGGAATTTGGGCTCTTCAGGCCTCTTTTAAATCATAGCAAAACCCAGTAAAGCCAATTTCATAATAAATACATAGGTATCCAATTTCATGATATAACTGAAATGAATTATACATAATTCCAATACAGATGATAATGCAGAGACTCTCCTAGCCTAACTCGACCCACTTAAAGACTCCAGACCTCCGCCTAGCTCGAAACTCCAAAGCCAAACCTGCACACTAAAGTGTTGGGGAGGGAGAGGGTCAGTCTCTAGAAGACTGAGTGAGCAGGAGCGATATATATATATAAAACATGCACATGCAAGTCATAAATCCCGAGCAAGGTTTTGTTTGCGATTAGTTCCCTAAAAGGGCGAGAGAATGATTAATCAATGCTCGGATTTTATGACTAATTCATATTAAATTCATTACATTCATAAATCATACATAAATATAAGGCTCGGCGAGTGAGCGTGCACAATCTCCAACCAAACTCCGACCGTGTACGACAAATATCAATAATATATTGGTTAGGCGATCATGCAATATATCATAATAAACACAAACCATAAATCATATCATAAACATATTCGTTTGGGCGATCCGGATCCCGGCATTCCCGCACGGTGCATAATCATATCATAACCAACCTTCTTCCTCCGGGTGGTGGACGGGCTTGCAAGACCCGGCCACCGGAACATACATAATGGCTAGTGAGGTACATGAATCCTCAAAAGCCCGACCTGCGTTTCCTCGTCAAAACTCCTAACGAGGTCCGTATCGTCGTAAATTTGGTTGGAACTAGTATATGGGATCCCCGTCAGCCCTTGCTTCCTCGGTTAGCCACATATACTAAGTCCCTGGGCCCATGAACATATCATATTTGCATAATCTCGCCAAAACATATCAATACATACATATGATACATACTATAAGAAATCATACCTTACCGTGTAACTCGGCATATGCTATATACGTACCTCTCCGTGTCATCCTAATCCATAGCTAGCATGAAGACACACGGTTTGGAGCATAGCCTCATTACAAAACCATTTTTAAGCTTATATACGCTCATACGTATAATTCAGAAGAATTTACTCGATAACTTCATTTGAAAACCATATATATATAATCATAAGGTTTTGGCCAAAGCTTTTCACATAAGGGTTGTAGGGTTTAATACGTAGCTAAAACAAAAACCACCCTCACCTGAACCGTGAAGTTACAAGGATCGAGCACCAAGTGCTTGAACGATCAAAAGCTCTCCACCCTGGAGACAAACTGTACAAAAGACCACAAGACGTGTTTGTGATACTCAAGACTCTTAATGAACCATATACGACGTACGGCAATGCTCACACATAAAATCATGTCATGAAAATGTTCATGTGCATTATTAAGGCGTTTAACTCATATATCCACGTCATTCAATCATTCATTCATTATCATTCAATTCATATTTCCAATCCAATAATTCAAGAATTCAAATAGGAGCATAGAACATATTCAAGCTCTTCCATAATGCTACCACATACTTCATATTACATAAGATAGCATATTTCCAAGGTTTGACAACAAGAAGAAGTCATATGATATAGAAAATAAGTGATGCGATTCATAAACGACATATAAACACACATAAACGGCATTAAGAAAAAGCATGCCTATAACACATCCAAATGCCATGAAATTAAACCACAATACTCCTAACACATAGTAAAACAAGTTCATAGTTCAACACAAAAGGAGATAAAGTCATTCAAGAGGTGAAACGAATCAAAAACCGAAAAGGAAGCAACACGGACTGCACAGGGGAAGGGACACGGGGGTGTCACCTTCCTTAGCCAAACTGAGCCACGGGCGTGGCTCAGTACAGATCTTCCCAGAAGGTGTGACACGCCCGTGTCTCACTCTTATGAGTAAATGAGACACGGGGGTGTCACGGTACAGAACTAAAACCGTTCACAAAGTTAAACCGGCAAAACTGATCCCTTACAAACTCAATCCAAAAGCATACCAAACCAACTCCAAATGCTATGAAACTTGGTATACAACATATTTGGCATGTTATGAACATTTTTCATTTAGAGTACAAAGGCTAAATCACACGTTAAGATCATCGAATCCATGCAACAAAACTGGGTCGCCAAAATCGCACATATGAGCCCTAATGATTCCATCATGCCTTGATCAAGTACTTAGGGGTTGAATTTGGATCTGAAACTTTGGGGAATGCATGCTAACATACTAAAAAACTAATATACATCATATATATGCAAAATGGCACAATTTAAAGCACATTAGGGTGACCAACAACCACACATAGGCAACAGCAACAAACCTGTCATGGAGCATGCATAAAAACAGGCAATGTATTTCGGTTTTGAGGCTTCAAATGGATCCAAATACTTGAAACATGAATGCTAACATATATAACAATGAGTGTACATCAACTCCAAGCAATTTCACACGAAATGGAGACCATTTGATCAAGCATCAACACAATATTTCACACAGCAGTTCGAAAACAGGGGAATCAATTAGATCATCGAGTTTGGAGTTCCATATCTCAAAATTTTATAAAAGGAGCAAGAGATGAAATCCTTATAACATCATATACTATCAGTTAGGAAAGAAATAAGCCAAGAAACAAGCTCATATACTCATTTACAAGCAAGGAAATCAGCTACACAAGCAAATAGGTCACAAGAGCAAAAATCCCTAAAAGTTCATATAAAACTCATCCCTCAAACCCTAAGCAAATCTGACCCAAATCATGATGTAAGTAGATGAAATCAAGTATAATAGAGTAGAGAAGACATAAATATTCATACCTTGAAGATTTGGGAGAGAAGGGTGGTGGTTTGAGCTCCAAAACCACAAAAATGGCCAAGGGTTTCTCTCTTCTCCTCTTCTTCCCTCTCTCGTTTTAGTTGCAGCTGGAAATGGAGATATGTGGTTCGGTTTTCAGAGCTAAAGAGGAGAGAAAGGGCTTAACTCAAGGTAGATAAGTCATGGTTAGGGTATGGTTAGGTTAAGAGGTGTTATGGGGTCCCACCATGAAGACTAGTCAACCAAAAGGAGCTCTTCTTGCACGAGTCGCCCATTACGGTTGGATTTCGGAGGTCTTAATGATCTCAAAAAGGTATGAGGCTTGTTCCATTGTCTCCGGATCGTCGATACGAAGGCAACGGAGTTGACGGAATTCGAATCCGAATTCTCGAGCTCAAGAAATCACGCACGGAACCAAGGGTGCGCTAATTGCTCGTTAGCCCCCGATTTGGTTCCACAATCAAAATTAAATTCATAAACACGTCAAATGAATCCGAAAACACAAACCGAGCATACAGGCATGTTCGCAACACACATATATACGACATACTAAATTTCCATACCAATCCGATATCATTACATATATGAACGAAACACAAATAGAACGCTCATGCCATGAACGAATTCATATTGTTATAAATGATTTACTAAAACTTAAATTCCATATTAATTAAATTAAAACCAACTAATAACATGTTGAAATTAATTAACGAAATTACCGAAATAGTTAAGGTAACACAAAACCTTAATTGAGAATTTAACACTAAATATCAAAGTAGAAATAAAATGAATTAAATTAAATATTAATAGTTTATAGTTTAAATCAAATAAAAACACTTATGAACAAGTAATCATATAATTAAATAATTGAATCGCGCAATTTATAAACAAATACGCCACATTATTTAAACTGAAAAACGGGGGCGTTACAATCTCTCCCCCTTAAAAAGAATCCGTCATCGGATTCAAAACACGCTTGAAATCAAACAATGAGAGATTCCCCGTCTCTCACAAACAACAAGGAGAGAGCCCCGTCTCTCAAGCAGCAATGAGAGAACCCCGTCTCTCCAACATCAATGAGAGAACCCCGTCTCTCGCAAGCAAAGAGAGTACCCCGTCTCTCAAACAAAAATAAGAGAATCCCCGTCTCTTAACCGAAAATAAAGCAAGGAAGTCTCCAATACTCCCAAGCAACTCACGCAAAACCAAATTTAAAATCACGTAAGGCACCCAAAGCAAGTAACAAATGTCGCCCACATTGATATCCAATTACTCCAAGTAATTTAACACAATACAAGATTAAAGCACCTAACATAAAAATTATATAAGTTAAAATTGCATGGATGCATGTATCATGAATGCTATAAGTACCGTTCACCGAAGTTTCAAAGTTTAGAACTGAGAGTTGTCGTTGTCCAGTGTAGGATCCATCCTGAAGATAGCTCAGTGGTCAGCTTGTCTCGAACCTCTTCAAGGTTCCTCGGTGAAGCTATTGATAAATCCTTTAAGGATCATACTCTTGGATCCGTTCTGACTTGTACTATTTCCAGTCTTCACCATTTCCCACAATCTTCGTTCGACCATCCAATTCTTTTTAATTAACCACGCTTGGCCTCCCGAATACCCTTAGATCATCTGTCTCGAAGTTAGACCTATAGCTTCTATCTTACTCATACCAAAGTTTAAAATACCCTCAAGGATAACTACTCCTGACAATCTTGACGATTCGATCCCTACCTTGGGGTATTCGTCATTAGGATCTACCTTAACAAATCCATTCATTCCCTTTGACCCCTTCAGGTTATATTTGGCATCTAGCTCCATTTTTCTTGAATCGAAGATAGAGTGTTCTTGATGACTCTTGAAGTTCGATGTAAATCCTCCAATGATCATCTTCTCCGGTTTGGTTTCTTCGTGGATTTCCTTCCGGATCACCTTTGATAGAACCGATAACTTAATAATGTTGTCTCGGATCCCTTAATACTTCTACTAAATAAATCTTGGTCGACAACATCACCTCATCTAATAGATTGATCCAATTTTCCTTTAGTTAATTCCATCTTAGGAGGTCACAGAAACTCCCATATAATTTCATCACTCCCAAATTCGGAATTCCAGGCATAGAGTCGTTTAGTAAACTTTCTTCTTTATATCTCGAAAAATCTTTCCCCGAATTTGGCATCGTCACTTCTCTCTTAACAACTTAACCATTACCGTCCTCTTATTCATTTCCAATGGCCACCATTAGGATTTCCGGATTCTCCTTAATTTGCATCCCCGTTGTTGCTATTGACATATTTATTCGAGCACTACTTCCATCCTCCATTTTATCTCTCGGTCGTGCTCTCCCCCTTAAAATTTTGCTCTTTCATATCGAACTCCCTCAATCTTTCTTCCCTATTCTTATTCGATCCGAACACCCCAAAGATGAATCTAATCTGACTTTTCTTCGGGGGTCCTTTCCACTAACCTATCCCTTACCTAAAGTTCTTTATTTCCCAAATTCACCTTCCTCATAACTCAGATGCGGCTCAATTGTACTGATACTTGATAGCTGAGGCGGAAGGACTTCCTATCAAGTAAACACTAAAATGCATGTTGGGTTAAAATGACCATGCATGTGTCACGTTTACATCAAGCAATTATACAATACCTTAGCGCAACGAAACCAATTAGAAATACACGGATAAAATAAGGTTAAAAGAATAAATAATTAATGTAGAATATGATGCACGTGCTATGAATGCTTTGGAACCTGTCACCGATGTGGGAAGTTATTAGCTCGGTAGCTTTCCTCGTTCTTCCGATCCCAAGGTCACTTGACCTGGCAATTATTCCTTGTCTTTCCCACGGTCTTCGAGATTCCCATGCATCTTTGTAAATCAACGTGTATCCTCCACTGTCCGAGATTGCAATTTCTTGATCCCTAATTCTTTCACGTCCACTGAGTTAGCATCCACCCTTCTCCTCGCAATTCGACCTTTACTTCTAATCGTCACCTTAATCAAAAATCTCGTGCCTATCCTTTGTGAATTCAATTCACCTCCAATTGCTTACATTTGAGCGCATGATTTCCTTTCTTTACCATTTCCATTTGTTGCTTCATATCTTCCATTTTACTTCACAACATGGTAATTTAGCTTGGTCTTGGAAAAACAAGCTCATCTCCCACTAAACACCTTGCTCAAGATTACCGTGACTATTGTTTATGAGTTTCCCATCACGATCGAAATCCAAAGCACCCAAGTCCAACTCTTCCCGGTCTTAACTTCGATAGACTTGATTCCAATTCACTAGGCTTAATCAGAAATCCTTCTTGTCGAGCCCAGGTACACAGCTCCTACCGGACCCATTTTATCTTAGTCTCTCCTAATTATTGAGACCTCTTCAACGATCTCATCCGGGATCAAAATATCTTCAAGGCTCGTTCACTTCATTCTTTAGGTTGACAGATCTGGCTGAATCCAATTAAAACACTCCAAGTAGCAGATTCTCATAATTTAGTCTTTTGAGTCCCAACAATCCCATGATTAACTCCTATTCCGATTTCACCAAATGTCTCTCTGCCATCGCATCTCTAGATTCAATCTTCCCATTCCGAATCCTCATCCTTGACTCTAGCTCCATTTGGGAAATCTCACATCTCTAATTCTCTACATTCTTCCCAGAGTATCCTGCCCATCTTCCATGTCTCAGAAAAGTTTGCAATCAATCTTCTTTATCGTCGAACTTGGCGTGGTTTGATATTATCTCCATAACCTATAAATAATAGCTTACTTCAAGAGTAGATGCATGCGATTAGTGCATGCTCATGACACATTTTCAACAATTAATGGAAGGATCCTTATGTAAATGCAACAGATAGTCTAGCCAAATTCAAAAGGAAAGCCAAATTCATGTTCAAGATCAATGCAATGCACACATTGCCATATAGTCCCTAAGCCGTACGACCTAGACTGACTCACACACGACACGAGAACACCGGTTTTGCAACCGGGCTCTGATACCACTTAAGGATGTAGCACCCCGCACGTGAGGCACCACATCCCCCGCACTAAGGCTCAACACGAATAACGAAATAGTAAATCCGCACCCGTATCAAACCCTAGCGAACGGGAGACAAACACAAAAAAACCTCCTAAGCTAGGCGGAACTAGACCCAGCAATGATAACCAATCAACCAAATATATTGCATAGCGAAGCCAAAGTTCAATCATACAAGCCATAAACGGAATTTGGGCTCTTCAGGCCTCTTTTAAATCATAGCAAAACCCAGTAAAGCCAATTTCATAATAAATACATAGGTATCCAATTTCATGATATAACTGAAATGAATTATACATAATTCCAATACAGATGATAATGCAGAGACTCTCCTAGCCTAACTCGACCCACTTAAAGACTCCAGACCTCCGCCTAGCTCGAAACTCCAAAGCCAAACCTGCACACTAAAGTGTTGGGGAGGGAGAGGGTCAGTCTCTAGAAGACTGAGTGAGCAGGAGCGATATATATATATAAAACATGCACATGCAAGTCATAAATCCCGAGCAAGGTTTTGTTTGCGATTAGTTCCCTAAAAGGGCGAGAGAATGATTAATCAATGCTCGGATTTTATGACTAATTCATATTAAATTCATTACATTCATAAATCATACATAAATATAAGGCTCGGCGAGTGAGCGTGCACAATCTCCAACCAAACTCCGACCGTGTACGACAAATATCAATAATATATTGGTTAGGCGATCATGCAATATATCATAATACACACAGACCATAAATCATATCATAAACATATTCGTTTGGGCGATCCGGATCCCGGCATTCCCGCACGGTGCATAATCATATCATAACCAACCTTCTTCCTCCGGGTGGTGGACGGGCTTGCAAGACCCGGCCACCGGAACATACATAATGGCTAGTGAGGTACATGAATCCTCAAAAGCCCGACCTGCGTTTCCTCGTCAAAACTCCTAACGAGGTCCGTATCGTCGTAAATTTGGTTGGAACTAGTATATGGGATCCCCGTCAGCCCTTGCTTCCTCGGTTAGCCACATATACTAAGTCCCTGGGCCCATGAACATATCATATTTGCATAATCTCGCCAAAACATATCAATACATACATATGATACATACTATAAGAAATCATACCTTACCGTGTAACTCGGCATATGCTATATACGTACCTCTCCGTGTCATCCTAATCCATAGCTAGCATGAAGACACACGGTTTGGAGCATAGCCTCATTACAAAACCATTTTTAAGCTTATATACGCTCATACGTATAATTCAGAAGAATTTACTCGATAACTTCATTTGAAAACCATATATATATAATCATAAGGTTTTGGCCAAAGCTTTTCACATAAGGGTTGTAGGGTTTAATACGTAGCTAAAACAAAAACCACCCTCACCTGAACCGTGAAGTTACAAGGATCGAGCACCAAGTGCTTGAACGATCAAAAGCTCTCCACCCTGGAGACAAACTGTACAAAAGACCACAAGACGTGTTTGTGATACTCAAGACTCTTAATGAACCATATACGACGCACGGCAATGCTCACACATAAAATCATGTCATGAAAATGTTCATGTGCATTATTAAGGCGTTTAACTCATATATCCACGTCATTCAATCATTCATTCATTATCATTCAATTCATATTTCCAATCCAATAATTCAAGAATTCAAATAGGAGCATAGAACATATTCAAGCTCTTCCATAATGCTACCACATACTTCATATTACATAAGATAGCATATTTCCAAGGTTTGACAACAAGAAGAAGTCATATGATATAGAAAATAAGTGATGCGATTCATAAACGACATATAAACACACATAAACGGCATTAAGAAAAAGCATGCCTATAACACATCCAAATGCCATGAAATTAAACCACAATACTCCTAACACATAGTAAAACAAGTTCATAGTTCAACACAAAAGGAGATAAAGTCATTCAAGAGGTTAAACGAATCAAAAACCGAAAAGGAAGCAACACGGACTGCACAGGGGAAGGGACACGGGGGTGTCACCTTCCTTAGCCAAACTGAGCCACGGGCGTGGCTCAGTACAGAGCTGCCCAGAAGGTGTGACACACCCGTGTCTCACTCTTATGAGTAAATGAGACACGGGGGTGTCACGGTACAGAACTAAAACCGTTCACAAAGTTAAACCGGCAAAACTGATCCCTTACAAACTCAATCCAAAAGCATACCAAACCAACTCCAAATGCTATGAAACTTGGTATACAACATATTTGGCATGTTATGAACATTTTTCATTTAGAGTACAAAGGCTAAATCACACGTTAAGATCATCGAATCCATGCAACAAAACTGGGTCGCCAAAATCGCACATATGAGCCCTAATGATTCCATCATGCCTTGATCAAGTACTTAGGGGTTGAATTTGGATCTGAAACTTTGGGGAATGCATGCTAACATACTAAACAACTAATATACATCATATATATGCAAAATGGCACAATTTAAAGCACATTAGGGTGACCAACAACCACACATAGGCAACAGCAACAAACCTGTCATGGAGCATGCATAAAAACAGGCAATGTATTTCGGTTTTGAGGCTTCAAATGGATCCAAATACTTGAAACATGAATGCTAACATATATAACAATGAGTGTACATCAACTCCAAGCAATTTCACACGAAATGGAGACCATTTGATCAAGCATCAACACAATATTTCACACAGCAGTTCGAAAACAGGGGAATCAATTAGATCATCGAGTTTGGAGTTCCATATCTCAAAATTTTATAAAAGGAGCAAGAGATGAAATCCTTATAACATCATATACTATCAGTTAGGAAAGAAATAAGCCAAGAAACAAGCTCATATACTCATTTACAAGCAAGGAAATCAGCTACACAAGCAAATAGGTCACAAGAGCAAAAATCCCTAAAAGTTCATATAAAACTCATCCCTCAAACCCTAAGCAAATCTGACCCAAATCATGATGTAAGTAGATGAAATCAAGTATAATAGAGTAGAGAAGACATAAATATTCATACCTTGAAGATTTGGGAGAGAAGGGTGGTGGTTTGAGCTCCAAAACCACAAAAATGGCCAAGGGTTTCTCTCTTCTCCTCTTCTTCCCTCTCTCGTTTTAGTTGCAGCTGGAAATGGAGATATGTGGTTCGGTTTTCAGAGCTAAAGAGGAGAGAAAGGGCTTAACTCAAGGTAGATAAGTCATGGTTAGGGTATGGTTAGGTTAAGAGGTGTTATGGGGTCCCACCATGAAGACTAGTCAACCAAAAGGAGCTCTTCTTGCACGAGTCGCCCGTTACGGTTGGATTTCAGAGGTCTTAATGATCTCAAAAAGGTATGAGGCTTCTTCCATTGTCTCCGGATCGTCGATACGAAGGCAACGGAGTTGACGGAATTCGAATCCGAATTCCCGAGCTCAAGATATCACGCACGGAACCAAGGGTGCGCTAATTGCTCGTTAGCCCCCGATTTGGTTCCACAATCAAAATTAAATTCATAAACACGTCAAATGAATCCGAAAACACAAACCGAGCATACAGGCATGTTCGCAACACACATATATACGACATACTAAATTTCCATACCAATCCGATATCATTACATATATGAACGAAACACAAATAGAATGCTCATGCCATGAACGAATTCATATTGTTATAAATGATTTACTAAAACTTAAATTCCATATTAATTAAATTAAAACCAACTAATAACATGTTGAAATTAATTAACGAAATTACCGAAATAGTTAAGGTAACACAAAACCTTAATTGAGAATTTAACACTAAATATCAAAGTACAAATAAAATGAATTAAATTAAATATTAATAGTTTATAGTTTAAATCAAATAAAAACACTTATGAACAAGTAATCATATAATTAAATAATTGAATCGCGCAATTTATAAACAAATACGCCACATTATTTAAACTGAAAAACGGGGGCGTTACAGGAAGGGCCGTTCCCCTACTCCCGAAGCTGCTCCCGAAGATGGGAACGGCCGTTCCCGTCTTGTGAGACAAAATGGGAACGGGCGTTCCCGTCCTCGCCGCCCTACACACTTATTCAAATTATGGGAACGACCGTTCCCTACTTACAAAGGGAACGGGAATGACCGTTCCCGTTTTACAGAAGATGCAGAACATAGCAGCAGAAACAGGGGAGCTCGGATTCAAACAACAAAACTTCATAATTACTTATAACTTCAATTCCAATTGCAAGAATTCATGAAAGTAACATATATTCATGCTTTAGGTATAATAAAGACCAATATAAACACACAATTCATGCTTTAATCATCCTAATTACCAACTTTAGCTTAGATATGAACTCATCATAATATCTCATAATTCTCAAGATTTCATACACCAATTCATGTTTAAGGCCTAGAATCATGCCTCTAGCATCAAACAATCAAGTTAGCTAGCTTAAACACTAACCCTAGCTTCAAGAAATATTATCAAGAAATCACATATATCCTCACATATACCTTGAAATGAAAAGAGAAGATGAAGGATGAAGTTATGGAGATGATGATGCTTCAAACATCTAACTTCTTGATGATTTAACTTGAATAAGATGAAACCATCTCTTCCTCTTGTGGAAGCTTGCCGAGAGAGAGAGAGAGGATGATTGTATGTCTTGGAAATGAAATGAAGATGGGAGAAGAATGAAGAAGCATATAACACGTAATTCATGCCTTGATTTTTAATGAAATAATGTAAATTATAATTAAGTCCCTTAAGAGATATAAGTTAAGCAATCAAGGATACAAGTTTGGAAGATGATCAATTTAGTCCTTTAACATTTTCATGCAATTCGGTCCTCCAATTTAAATAAAAGATCAATCAAAGGCAATTAAGCAATTAAATCATTTTTAGCAAATAATTCATGTAACAATTAAATCCCAAATCGATACACATTTCACTTATTTCCACGTAAACATATTGGGAATAAATTTATATCATTTATCATAAAAGGTAGGAATTTAATAAATAAAAGAATTACGATTAAATCCTAACCCTCAAAATCACACGTGTCGTGCGTACCTGAAATTGGGGCGTTACATATAACTTTCCGTATAAAACCTTACCCGAGGTTATAACTTGCATGTTATTTGCGCTAATATTTATTTATACCCCTCACTCAGTCTTTCATAGACTGACACCTCACCTTTTCAGGTTGCAGGGTTCGTGCTAGGCGGGATCGAGTCGAGTTTTTATTTTGTGGGTCTAGCACTCGTTGGTCTCATTTTCATGTACATTATTGATGCCTATGTAGAGGTATCATTATAGATCTTTATAATACTTTTGAAAGTTGGCTTGTATTGAAGGGATGGAAATGAACTTGACTTAATGAAATAAATATATGTTATGTTCTCGTTTATTGTTGATGCATGTTGGTAATTATTTGAGGGATAGTCCCGCCTAGCTAGATTGTCTCTTGCATTGTCACCCGTTCGCTATAGGTTGGTTCATGTACGGATCATCCATTTCGTATGTGGATCGACTTATAGTGTGGGGGTGTGGCATCTCGACGTTCCGGGTGCTACATGCTTGGCCATGAGTGGATGAACCTACCATCCCCCCATGGGAGGAGCAATTTGTGCAGCCTGCCCTACTGGGAAATAGGTGGCTGTGAAATTCTTCTAGGCGTTCTGAGCCGTTTGTACTTCACGTTGGGTATAGACAGCTTGCAGTTGTCTCTGTGTCATGAGGGGCATCTCCAACCCCTCAAAATCTTTGGGAATGACCACGGGGAGTTGTATTAACCCGACGTGGTATGGCTGGATGGTGGGCGCCATACTGGAGGCGCGACCATGTACCCTAGTGGTGGCATCATCAAGGGATAACCGCCCATGTTGGTTATGGTAATAGATGGCTGATTCAGGGGAACATTTGAGCCAGAACCCCCTACAGCTCCTGCGGCACCCTTGCCACATCCCGCACTGAGAAGTACCCCGAGTGTTAGCTTTGGGCCTTCACTCGTGATCTTTCCCAGCGAGCGGTGACGAACGAACAAACACAAGCATAGCGGAAGCATAAAATAATGCCAGTCGACATCAAACTTCAAAGATAATTATAAGGCCGGTAAGGCCGACGACAAACGACAACCGTATTAGGTATAGGTGCATAAACTGTACATACTGAGTTTTCCACGAAGGAGAAATTCCAAAACTCATAACTTCAAAACAAACTATTTAAACGGCTCCTGACGACCTAGACCAACATGCCACTTATTCGCACATGCCTGAAGCCAAAACCAGAATAACGGGGACGTTAGTCAAAGTGACTAAGTGAGAGGGTTATACATATATATATAAACGAAATCACAAGCTTGGTTCACATTTTCCTTATCTTAAAAAAAAAAAACAAAGTATAAACGTATAAGAAGGGATATCTTTTAGTTGGTACGAAAACACACTTGTGAACCAATAATCCAAACGATCGATCAATCACAATAACCCGGCGAGTACGGGTAAGTTCTCAAACCTTTCACACCCTGAACACAAGAAACACAAAACAGAAACCAACCTTCTCCCTCCAATTGTTAGTCGAGGTGCCCCCCAACCAACCACACGATCACACAGATAGGGGCAATATACCCTCGTACCAATAACCTCACTCTATATGTGTCGTAGTCAACCTCCGGCTACACCCCGTATAGAGCTTCACAGAAGTACGTAGTAAAGATCAGCCTTTGGCGCACACCTCCGGGCTTCACCCACCAGATACTTCGGGCCCATATTCCCCAAGGGCGTCCCCAAGGGTTCTATCAGATCAATACTCGCTTTTCTAAACAGATTCACACTTTCAAACACTTTCTTTCTCTTAACCGTTTCTTTTCTAAACAGATCCATAGTCACTTGTTCCCATTTCCACATTGGTATTGGTAATGGTTGTAACGTTCCACCTGGTTTCTGATGCTCGGCTTTCACTTGTTGGCATGTAAGACATCTTTTTACGAAAACTGCCACATCTTGTTTCATTCCATTCCACCAATAATGCCTCTTGAGATCCTTGTACATCTTGTTTCCTCCAGGATGAATTGTGTAAGCAGACTTATGAGCTTCTTCGAGGATTTCTCTTCTTAGTGTGGCTGGAATATAGACCCTTTTCTTGTATCTGAAGATGCCTGTATTATCAAAGCCAAACTTTGAATCTGGGGTCTCCTTGATCCGTTCTGCCTGTCTCTGAACCCAGTCATCAGTCGTCTGTGCTTCTTTAACTCGTACACCCAAATCCGACTTAATGGTGATATTCGCCACTCGCGGTTCAGATGTAATACGAACTTTTTTCGATGCATTTTCACTTGAAGTTGAAGCTCCTTTTAAGCAAGCTATGCTCGCTTTTCTGCTTAAAGCATCAGCTACCACGTTTGCCTTTCCTGGATGGTATTGAATTCTATAATCATAGTCTTCTAGAAACTCCATCCATCTTCTCTGTCTCATGTTTAGCTCCTTCTGGGTAAATAGGTGTTTCAAGCTCTTATGATCGGTAAAAATGTCAAATGAAACACCATACAAGTAATGTCGCCACTTAGCCAATGCGAAGATGACCGCTGCCAACTCCAAATCATGGGTAGGGTAGTTTTGCTCATGGGAAATCAACTTTCTTGTTGCATACGCAATAACCTTTCCTTTCTGCATCAATACGCATCCCAAGCCTTATTTTGAAGCATCTGTGTATACCGCATACCCTTCTGATCCTTCTGGTAATGTGGTCAATCTCTTCTTTAACTCCTGAAAGCTGGTTTCACATTTGTCATCCCACTGAAACTTCAGGTTCTTTTTGGTTAACTGAGTAAGTGGAGATGCAATCTTTTTAGTACCCAGCTAATCCCAAGAAACTCCTTACTTCTGAAGGTGTCTTAGGTTGTTCCCAATTCATAACTGCTTCGATCTTGGATGGATCAACTTCTATACCATTCCCTAAGATGATATGTCCAAGAAATGCAACTCGATCTATCCAAAACTCACATTTGCTGAACTTGGCAAACAACTGATGTCGTCGCAGGGTTTCCAACACAATACGAAGGTGTTCTGCATGCTCTTCTTCTGATTTAGAGAACACTAGAATATCATCAATAAAGATGACAACGAACTTGTCAAGATATGATCTGAAAATTCTATGCATCATATCCATGAAAGCTGCTGGGGTCTTGGTTAAACCAAATGGCATCACGACAAATTCAAAATGCCCATACCGTGTGTTAAATCCAGTCTTGGGGATGTCCTCCTTTTTGATACGAAGTTGATAGTACCCTTGCCTAAGATCGAGTTTGGAGTAAACTCTCGATCCTTGCAATAAGTCGAATAACTCCTCGATGTGAGGTAGAGGATACTTGTTCTTTATTGTCATTCTGTTCAGCTCTCTGTAGTCGATGCACATCCTGAGGGATCCGTCTTTCTTCTTTACAAACAAAACTGGAGCAACCCAAGGTGAGGTACTCGGACTGATGTATCCACTGGCCAACAAATCATCCAATTGAGTCTTTAATTCCTTTAGTTCTGCCGGGGCTATTCTATAGGGTGTCTTTGAATATGATTCTGCTCCAGGAATAAGGTCAATCACAAACTCAATCTCTCGTTCTGGTGGTAGTGAGTTTAAACTCTCAGGAAATACGTCAGGAAACTCTTTAACCACATCCATCTCTTCTAATTTCACTTGATCCTTCGGTCGATTGAGCAAGTAGGCAACATATCCAATCGCCCCAACTTTAATAAGTTGTTTCGCCTCCATTGCTGATATGATAGGCACCTGCATTACTTTGTCGTCTTTAACTTCCTTCTTAGTTAACTCTTCAATTCCCAAAATAACCTTCTTCTCGTAACAGTTCACTTGTGCCCGATGCTGGAACAACCAATCTATTCCCAAAATAACCCCATACCTTTCCATCGGTATCTCGATTAGGTCAGCCTGATAGATCTTATTATTAATCCTTATGGGACAACGTCTATAAATTCGATCAGTTGTAAAGCTAGATCCTAGAGGGGAACTAAGTTCATACACATAAGGCAAGCACTCAACATACACAGGTAATTTTAAAGCAACATCATGCGCCATAAATGAGTGTGTCGCACCCGGATCATATAATACCCTAACTGGGATGTCTAAGATGTTTAGCGTACCTTCTACAACTGCAGTTGGATCCACTTGTTGTTGGGAATAGTGCCCTAAAAATTCAATTTGTTGAATTAATTAAACTGAATTTACAACAAGTTATGAGTATTTCATATATTAATAATTAATGACGTGTGGTGGTATTCTCATATGAAATGTGTTTCATAGGAAAAGACATTGAATACCGAAATCACGTATCATTAAAGTTTTAGTCGGTAAGATAAGAATATGTTCTTATCAAGACTATAACGTGGTTATATAAGATGATCAGTCTTTCGTCATAGGGAATGGTGATTCCAATTATAACACGTTGATGATTTTCAATAGGATTGGAAACATCGAACTGGACCACTGAGATTATTCATTTTATACTGCTATCTAAAATGAATAAAATCTCAGGAAGCATTGTACTCTTAATCCTGATAATATTTCGGCTTTAGGCATGTAGTGTTAGTCACTGTAACATACTCGAAGTGAGGTCTCGGTAACGGGTGGCCAAAATACTTTGTATGATTCGGTGACAACATGAAATATGCTAAAGAGTTATATTGATCGAGGAATCTGTGGCCTTGCTGGAAGGTAAGATATATCCTTGAAATAGATTTGTAAAAGTTCGAATTAAGACTTTGGCCAAAGCACTTCGCGTGATAACGTCACCGAAGTTGTATGTTGGATGTGTTTCACATACAGAGAATTTGAACTTAAGGCAAATCAATAAATTTCAAATTAGAGATGAAAAATAAATGATAGTAGTTGCAATTTATTTTTCATGGATATCTACACGGAGGAGTAAAATGCGAAATTATTCTAGATCGAGAAATTCGTGAATAATTTAATTAATTTTAGAGTGCAACAATATTTATTTAGTGGAATTAAATATTGTTAAACGGTAATTAATTATTGTCATGAGATGATAATATATTAATCCGTTTGGAGCTAAAATTAATTAGTCCTGCAAGTCCCCCTGCAAGCCCCAAATTGAAAACTCAAAGAGAAAATATTAAAAGGAGAAAGAGAAATGAAATTTTCAAAGTGTTTGAAAATAGCCAAGGGATTTATTTTAAGAAAATAAATCAAGTTCCAAAGAGTTGGAAATGCCCGGAATTTTATTTTGGAGAAAAAAAATTTTTAAATTAAAAAAAAAAAAAAGTGACGTGCCATTTGCTGACGTGGCATCTGACGTGTCACGCCACGTCTGCGGATTGGGCCCCAGCCGAGGCTGATGCAGTGCCGCGTGGCGTGACACGCGTACGGTACAGATCGAGCCACGCGGACGACCCGGATGAGATAAGGGCAGAAGGGTCAACGGGTCGGCCAAACCGGTTTCGGGTCAGGTCAAAAGGGTAGGATCTCGGGCAGGGTCAAACCGGGTCCGGTTCGGGTAGGACCAGACCCGGACACGTGTTGCTGTCTGGAGGCGTCTACGCGCCTCAACACGAGCCAACCACTTGGCGGTCTTCCCGCGGCACGTGGAGGCGCGTGAGGACACGTGGCGGCGCGTGGTTGGTGGCGTTGGATCCGCGGCGACGAGCTCTTCAACGTGGTGCAATTGTATTGGCCGTCCGGGACGCGGTTTGTACGTGGAATGGTAAAATGACGATTTTGCCCTTCATTTCATGTCCAAAGTGACCAAAATACCCTCCGGTTTTTGCCTATAAATAGCTGACCCCCTTACCATTATTTCTCATTCCAATTTTCAGCCAACCTTGGCTTTAGAGAGAGCTCTCCTCTCTCAAATTAATTGATCCCTAATTAAGGGATTAATTAATATATAATTAGGTGGTTATATAATTAATATATAATCCGCTTAATTATTAGAAAATTAGGGAATTTTCTAGTCTAGAAAAATGATTTTTCTAGAAAATATTTTCTCGAGTATTTAGCGAAATACTCGCGGAGCCCACACTCCGAGGGTTGAGTCGGGGATATTGCGGGGAAGGTCTGCCGGTCTCACGAGTGGGAAACGAGCGGGAAAAATGCCGTTAGATAGCCATGTTTGCAGTACGGTAATATTTTACAGTTATATTATTTTAAGCATGATAAATTATGTGCTCTTAAGTGTTAATTGCATGTTAGATATTTATCTGCTTAAGTGATTTAAAATTTATTATCAATTGCATGTATATACTTGAGTAGATCCGGCTAAGTCTTCCGCTTAGTATTAAAATGTTTTAGAAATATTTTAATACTTGTATTGTAATAAAAATTTTAAAAGGTGGTCCCGGACCGCTACTGTTCTGGGCCCGCCTCCCAGCACTTGTTCCTCTTCTCCCCCCAATGCATATGCCCGAGCGCGAACAACTGGTCTCCCTACTCCTCCAGCCTGTTGGACATTTCTCACTGGTGCTCTTGGACCTTGTTGTGGTTGTGCTTTTGGGTAGTTTATGATCATGTGTTCGTCACTGCCGCACCGTCTACAACGGCCTAACTTCCTCCAGCAATTGTTTTCCTCATGATTTGGTCCACCACAAAATCCACACTTATGTTCTGGAGCATAGGCCCCCATTGGGCGTTGAGCTGCATTAGGCTTGTGGCCTATAGGTCCATTCCCAAATTTACGAGGCTTTTTGTATGTAGGTTGGTTCGTCCTCATGAATGGCCTCTTTGATCCAGAAGATTGATTCATTATGTTCATTGGCACAGGAACCGATCGCATATCTCGTATGTTAGACTCCACCTCCATAGCCCTCGACACTGCATCCGTATACTCGGTGACTTTAGAAGCCATCAAGGCGTATCTTATTTCATGCCTAAGCCCTTGGATGAATCTTTTAGTTCTCCTCCTTTGATCCGGCACGATATGAGGTGCATAATTGATTAGACGAGCAAATCGTGCCTCATATTCCGCAACACTAGCATTTCCTTGAACCAATTCCATAAACTCCTTCTCCCTACGATCACGAATCACTTGGGGAATATACTTGTCTCTAAATTCAGTTAGGAATCGCTCCCAGGTAATTGGTCCTCCAATAACCTGCCATCCTTGTTGTGTGAGTTTCCACCAATCTTGAGCAGGACCTTTGAGGAGGAACACTGCAAATTCTACCCGATCAGGATCTCCGATTCTAGTAACTTGAAAATTTTGTTCCATTTCAGATATCCACTCTTCAGGCTTCAGATCATCAGTCTGGCCATAGAACTTGGGTGGATTATACTTGAGGAACTTATCAAGTGCTTTCTCTTCCGCCTGCACTGGTCCTTGACACTGTTGTTGAGCCTGTTGGGTTGCTTGTTGGACACAAGCTTGTGCAAAATGTCGTGCAAAGTCATTTACATTAACATCCTATGGTGGGGTATGTTCTGGAACTTGTGGCGGGATCTTAGCACGAGGGGGTCTTCCACGTGGCATTGCTGCAATCACAACTTACTGACAATATGATGCATGATTGATTAGAGCATAATCATCTAAAGCACTGGAATATCACATACGCACGTACCACAGGTACACATAAAAGCACATATTGACTCAAATCTTATAGCTAGACTCACTCCAAGACTCGTTCTAGACACGACAAGAGCTCCGGTTTCCAAACCGGGCTCTGATACCACCCAAATGTGGCGCCCTTGCCACATCCCGCACTGAGAAGTACCCCGAGTGTTAGCTTTGGGCCTTCACTCGTGATCTTTCCCAGCGAACGGTGATGAACGAACAAACACAAGCATAGCGGAAGCATAAAATAATGCCAGTCGACATCAAACTTCAAAGATAATTATAAGGCCGGTAAGGCCGACGACAAACGACAACCGTATTAGGTATAGGTGCATAAACTGTACATACTGAGTTTTCCACGAAGGAGAAATTCCAAAACTCATAACTTCAAAACAAACTATTTAAACGGCTCCTGACGACCTAGACCAACATGCCACTTATTCGCACATGCCTGAAGCCAAAACCAGAATAAAGGGGACGTTAGTCAAAGTGACTAAGTGAGAGGGTTATACATATATATATAAACGAAATCACAAGCTTGGTTTACATTTTCCTTATCTTCAAAAAAATAACAAAGTATAAACGTATAAGAAGGGATATCTTTTAGTTGGTACGAAAACACACTTGTGAACCAATAATCCAAACGATCGATCAATCACAATAACCCGGCGAGTACGGGTAAGTTCTCCAACCTTTCACACCCTGAACACAAGAAACACAAAATAGAAACCAACCTTCTCCCTCCAATTGTTAGTCGAGGTGCCCACCAACCAACCACACGATCACACAGATAGGGGCAATATACCCTCGTACCAATAACCTCACTCTATACGTGTCGTAGTCAACCTCCGGCTACACCCCGTATAGAGCTTCACAGAAGTACGTAGTAAAGATCAGCCTTTGGCGCACACCTCCGGGCTTCACCCACCAGATACTTCGGGCCCATATTCCCCAAGGGCGTCCCCAAGGGTTCTATCAGATCAATACTCGCTTTTCTAAACAGATTCACACTTTCTTTCTCTTAACCGTTTCACAGTTCAAAATCAAACTTTTCGTTTACTCACACGTACATATAATATAACAAGAACCCATTTTTATAAGGAAATCCAATTTTTCAATAAAATACTAAAATATTATAAAACAGTTAATACTATATATAGTATCTACGGATCAAAATCAAACTCAATAAATAAGGGGTGAGTTTTAAGAATATATATATTTACATAATATATGTTTTGGCCCCAGTTGAAAACATTTTAATCCCTCACCTTAGAAGCTTCCAAACTGCAAAAGAAGGACACGATCAACACGATCAGGGCTCTTCCCTAGGAACACCTGTGACACGCATACAACTGTAACTTATGACTCGACTAGGGGACCAAGTATATATGACAGACGTGTAAGGCTATAACCTAAATCACGTAGTCATATTGTGAACGAATAATTTATTAAGCTAATCAAGAGCAAGAGGATAGGCATCTCATAGATTATAAAGGCCAAAATCTATAATTCATTAATATCTTAAGTTCAGGTACAATTATATTAATCGAATTATTATATATGTATCAATCTATTTTAGAATTATAAAATGGGATATCCAGAAGTAATAACAAATTCATGGAGCTCAGAGTTGTCCGTTCCCAATTACAAATACACCAAACAACTATAAAGGGAAAACAATCAGGACCCTTCATGGAAATTTAAATATGCATGGATGTTTTATTATGGTGATTCCTATTTTGGTGGTAGCCTTCCCACTTCTGTCAGTTAATTTACATATTTTCATATTTTCATTAACTTCTAATTGCTAGTATTGTAAATTAATCAAATGAAAGGAAGGGATTAATTCATAGTTAGCTAGCAACCGAAAGACCACACACCAGGCTTAGTTCAAATTAATTTGTCTACTACCTACATGCACTTTTATTAAGATTACATAAACTTTCTAATAGTTTATTTCACAAATATACTGCATCCGAAGAGCTAATCAAGATAACTAGATTTACTAACTAATCTAGTTGAGGCTAACAATATATAAGCAATTTATCATGCTCAACTTCAATAATAAATTCAAGGAACAAACCAGTAAATTGAATGAATTCTTGCAGTTTCAATAAATTAGGATACATTAATTACTATCAACTTAAAATTTTCAAAGTATTAAATAAATACAGTACTCACCAAAATGATATCTGAAATACTGAATACTTCGACCAAACAAAATAGCAAGAACCAAACTCGAATGTTATGGGAAAAACATTTCAGAAGAATGTTTACATTTGAGTTTTGTAGTTCCTAACCGAAAATGAGATATATCTTCTGTAATGATAATTGTTTGTCGGCTTGTTCAACAAATTATTATCATTATTTTATTATATATATTTTTTCATTAATTATCATGATGATTCAGCCAAATAACGAGAAGGACTCCCTTACATCGGCCACCTGTACCTAGGGCTGTAAATGGATATCCGAAAATCCGATATCCGTCCGCATTCGAATTCGTTTACAGAGGATATTATCCGAATCCGTCTCAAGAGGATATTATCCATATCCGATTATAGACATCCGAATTATAAACGGATAAGGATATGGTAATAAGACATCCGATCCGTTTAACATCCGATCCGTTTCATTATCAGTTAGATTTTCCGTTATCCGATTTATCCGTAATCCGTATCCGATAAATAATATATTATATTAAAATATATACACACAACTGTGTATGTATGATAGATTATTAGTATTAAGTAAATTTTTTAGCGCATTTATTAAAGAAAAATCTTAGGTTTTAATAGTAACCATATGTTTACTTCAACATTTATATAGAGATAATATAAGTAACATATATTATGTTATTAATAAAAGTATTATATTTCAAATTAACTATATGATAAAATTTATAATATCCAACATATTTATACATTCACTAAAAAATAAAATTATTATATATAAATATAGTTATTATTTCTCTCTTTGTCTAATATATATATATATAGATATATTCAAAGTCATATAATTATTAAATAATTTATTTATAAATGAGTAGTTGATAATTTGATTAAAAATTCAAAGTTATATAATTAAATAATTTATGTCAAAATGAATATTTGAAAATCCGATTAAAATCCGAATCCGTCCGAATCCGCCTTGTATCCGTATAAAAAGGATATTATCCGAATTCTATTTAAAAGGATATTATCCGTATCCGTCCGAATCATAAAAGGATAAGGATATGGAAATCATACATCCGATCCGTTTAATATCCGTTTACACCCCTACCTGTACCTTTGAGTAAGTACTTGTAACATTTATCAAATAAATAATTAAAAAAAATAAAAACTTAATGATTAAGACTTGCCATATACTTACGAAATGGTAACATGTATTTACCAACATCCTTAATGATTGCTCACATAATGATGTATATATATTATTATATATTTATTACTATAATATGTACGTATGTAAACCATTTGTATATATATATTTCGAAGTGCTGTAACTATTGCTATATTAATATAATAGTGTCGGTAAGGTTCCTATACATTTGTATTCATTTCCATTAATTATATTAAAATGAAATGCAACGAATTATGGTAAGGTAATATTAGATGAACATTAATCACATATATTTAAATATCTATTATATTTTATTTAACATACATAATTAGTTAAATAATGATAGTTAATCAGACACATGCGAGATAATTTTATCATTTTGAAAACGTTGGACAACTTTACTTATACTTAAATCGCACATTGTTCAATTTATTTACTTATTTCTTTTGACATAAAATAACACTTAAAATGCATAAATTATCCAATCAAAAATTTCTAAACGTGTCCCAATATTTTAGTTAACTTACCCATTTTGGTTTGGTTCAAAATCAGGGTTGTTACAGCTCCGGAGGGGGGCTGCTATGGATTGGCTTACTTCTCAGGCCCGTCAGGTCCCGCCGTAAGGGGGACTTGTCCAGTGGCTGGTAGGACTCCGACGGAGACAGAGATAGGCACGTTATCGTCGCCGTCGTGGGGGTAGGTCACCTCCACCTCCCATAGCTCCTAATCTAGTAGTCATCATCATAATTAACTGGGTGTTTGTTTCTCAACTAGCAATGGAAGAAAAGTGAAAGTGTAAGGATGGTTTTCCACAGACGGCGCCAAAAATGATGGGGTCTGATCTGAGTTGTCAAACTTCAACACTTTAGAATTTGTTTGTTGGGGAAACTAGTTCGAATAGCTTAGGCGAAGATCGCCGGTAACAGTGTGTTCAACCTGCTAGGAACAAACATAACAAGGTTGAAGGCCAAGCTGGGGAAATGGGGGGTGAAACCCAGTTTGGCTCTGCGACGCTCAAGTCAGTGAAACAATCTCAGGTGAGTATATAGGAGGTAAAACCGAGCTTCAAATGTGAGAGCTTGCTTACAGAGCGAGATGATCTCTGAGTATTTATAGGTAAGGGTGAGGACCTTTTAGTAATTGTCGCCATGTGGTCCTGGGTTGATGTTGCCCTAGCCACATGGCGTAATGAGGAGCTCCTAAGGAGGATCTCCTGCAAAAGCCTGCGACAAAGTTGGTGGAGAGCAACAGTGGCAGGTGTACACCGTTGTACTATCTATCAGAGAGCATTACTGGGTTGTTACCGAGGGCCATGCATGCTAGGGTTTTATATGGACTTTGGGGCTTGTAGGTCCGAGGGGGTGCTTAGGCCCAAAGAGATGGCTTGGACGGATAGACTTCTCCCTTACAACCAAGGGATGATTTCGAGGGCAAGGCTTGGGTCCCTTGAGGGCTGTGTTGTAATAATATTTCCAACCTTGTTCACCTGCTCGAGGGAGGTTGGAATCCCATGCATCAAGGGTGTGAATACTCCTCAGAAGGGAATAGTCATCCTTGAGGGTGAGCCCTGGGATGTCCTCGAGGGAGATAACTTTATCTTAGCCTGGCTCGCTCGAGGGAAGGCTAGGACTTTCTTTGTTGGTAAGGCGAGTACTTTCTCGTGGGGGTCATTAATCCCGAGGAGGTTTGGAGACACGAACCTGGTGTGCTATCGTGGCACGATTTGATTAGGCCAGGTGTCGCATCCATAGCGTGGTCATATTTTGGCCTCATCAATATCGATGCTCGGTAAAATGGGATGGAGTATGCTCTACAAGGAGGCGACGGTGTGAAACTAGATATATAAGAAAAAATATTTAACAGAGGAGGACATTCTTGATCGAATATAAGCCTCAACTTAATTATGGCTTCCCAAGCATGGAAGTGGATAGTTAGAAACATTTGAATGGTAGAGCTATTTTCCAAATTTAGGATTGACAACGATGAAGGGATGTCTTTATGGAACGATAGATGGTTATCACAAGGCAAACTAGCGGATATCTTTGGAGATAAGATTCATGAGGAGGAGAAAGATCATGTGGTATGTAATCTCATTGGCACAGATAAAAACTGAAACTTGAATTAGATGAAAATATTAGTGTCCAAGGAGGTGGTGAATGAGATACTGAGTATCCTAATCGCGCTTCATAATAACGAAGATAAGAGAGTTTGGATTGGGTCAACTAATAACAAATTCTTCTATAAAACGACATGTAGTTTGCTTTGATGTGGGATGAGACATGCAAGAAAAATTGGAAATGAATTTGGAAATTACCTCACCCCCAAAAGTTCAAGATTTTCCTATGACTGCCACTACTTGAAATCTGTCATATAGAAACGGAAATTATTTATTGCTATTTAGCAACGGATATAGCAATGAAAAAAGAAATTCGTGGCAAAATGCTTTAGCAACGGAATTTTCGTTGCTAAAACCGTTGCTATGTATGGAAAAAAATAGCAACGGATTTTTCGTTGCTAAAATTAAATAATACAAAAAATAAATAAATTGGTATATATAGCGACGAAAATTCCGTTGCTATTAAAATAAAAACCTAATAAAAAATAATATAATGTTTATAAATATTTGCAACGATAGCAACGAATTTTTCATTGCTATAGAAAAAAAAGAAATAAAAATAAATAAATATAAAAAATATTAGCAACGAAAAATCCGTTGCTATTTTCCGTTGCTATATGGAAGACAAAAAAGAAATAAAAATAAATAAATATGAAAAATATTTAGCAACGGATTTTTCGTTGCTATAAGGAAGAAAAAAAAAATAAAAATAAATAAATATAAAAAACATTAGCAACGGAAAATCTGTTGCTAAATATGGAAGACAAAAAAGAAATAAAAATAAATAAATATGAAAAATATTAGCAACAGAAAATCCGTTGCTATTTAGCAACGGATTTTTCGTTGCTATAAGGAAGAAAAAAATATATATATATTTCCGTTGCTATAAACATATGATTAAAAAATTAATAATATATTTATTATTTAGCAACGAAAAATTCGTTGCTATAAATATTTAATTAAAAAATAATAGAATACTTATAATTTATGTAACGGCCCAAATTTTCTAGTATGCATTACGTGACATTATATTCTTATACGTTTAAGTGAAAAATTGGATATTATTCTCAAATCATGAATTATTGCATAACTTGTATTTAAGTGATACGTGAATTAATTGTCAAACATGATTTATTTGATTATATGACCTTACTTGATCTATTCTCATAATGTGGACGTAATTGTATTAATATAACATAAATGAATCATGCATACATAGATAGATAATTTATACTTGACTATATATATATATATATATATATATGCATCCACTTGATCATTATATATTATAATTGCATTTACACCCTCATTCCACTCACTTCTAACATGTAATTAAATAAGTCATAAGCTATGATGCACGGACACGGATACGGACACGGCGACACGGATATGACACGACACGGACACGGCGACACGAATTTTCTAAAAATTTTAGGACACGACACGGCACCGACACGGCTATATATTTATATAAATAAATATATTATATAAATATTAATTTATGTAACATTAAGTCATATTCTTTATTTTATAAATACAACATATTCTTTAACTAATATAAATTATTTCTAATATTAAATTACTAATGTATATAGTATATACCTATCACTACAAAATAAATATATGTACTTGCAGACTGTAATCGGTCCTATCATGTTTGAAAGTACGTTGATAAAGAAAAAACAAGTTGAAGATTAATTTTGAAGTGTTTTGGGCCAAAAAGCCCAAACCCTTAATACACAAAGTTGGAGATTTGGAGTGTTTCGAAATAATAGCTACCTTAGTTCTAAACCCTAATTACTAAGTCTCTCGTCGCATCTAAATTTCTCCCCCAAATATCATTATATCAGAAAACACCGTGACTGCTCTTTCTCTCAGAATCCGCCACTTTCACCGGCGCAGAAGCGGAGTCCTCTACATCCGATCAATTTTCATGATTTGCTCATGGCAAGGTCGAATAGTTCAAGGTTCTACCACATCGATTTCTTGACAGTAGGCTACCGCACATCAATTTCTTCTGTCGCCACATCCACCACCATTTCCGCCGCAGATGCCTACCGTCGAAGCTGACAAGAGATGTTGCGATGCGGCCTCATCAAAGAGATGGTGAGATGGAGCTTTCTACTTCAAAAAATCTGCATCCTTATGATCCGTGTCTAGGCCGTGTCAGACACTCCGCGGTGGAGTGTCCGACACCGTGTCCCTTATCTTTTTTTTTTTTTTCTAATTTAGGACACGGATTAAGCGTGTCGGACACGTGTCGGAGGCGTGTCCGTGTCCGACACTGCACGGTGACATTTTCCGGCGTGTCCGTGCTTTAGAGGTCATAAGGGTCTAGTTGCAATAATCACAATGATGAAAGACTTTTACACTCTCATTATATATACACATACACATTTATATATATTATATACATAATATCAATTTTTACTTTATATATATAAGTTATATATCTATACATTACATTACATACATATTATATCATATGCATATCATCTCTTCCATTTCATTCCCCACATTTCATCAAGGGTTCACACACACACACACACTAAATTTCGATCAAAACACCAAGACAGGAAAGGGAAGATTTCATCTCAAATTCCAAGCTTTAATTCAAGGAGGAATTGTACAAGTTGAAGCATCATCATCTTCTCCTCATTTTATCCATTCTATTTTCCATTTCAAGGTATAGTATGAAGTATATGAATTTCTTGATCCATGCTTGAGTAGGATTTGATGATCTTGGTGGGATTCCTTGAATATATGAGTTTAGAAGCATGTTTAGGACCTTTATACTTGGAAGCTTTCATGAAACCATGATTTATATGAAAGTTGGAAGTCATTAGTTTATATGGGGTTTGGATGCTGATTTATTGATGAATCAAAGCATGTTCCTTGGTCTAAATGGTGTTTAATTGATATATATGAGTTATATGCATGATATATGTTGGTTTGGAGTGATTTAATTGCATTGGTTTGGTGTTGTATTGATTTGGGAGCCAAATCTCGAGCCTTGCCCTATTTTCCCTTCGTTTTTGCTGCTGGAGAGTAATCCAAGGGTGTGGATTTTGACCCACGGCCATGGATTTTCGTCCAGAAACTTGGGAGTTTCAGTGAGAGAATCCACGGGCGTGGATTTTTGCACATGAAGAAATCCACGGCCATGGATCTTCCCCTGTTTTCAGCCTGACTTTGTTTTGTTCCATTTACCCCTCAAACGAACTCCGATTGACCTGATTTTTGAACCCACGGAAAGCTCTTGAAGTATAGAACAACTTCCAATTGGAATAACCTAATTATATTTTCTCATTTGTGAGTTATAATCAATTCATTTTGGTGTCGCCACTTCACTGACAATCTGCAATCACCTAACTTCAAGCTTACATCATTTTCTCCTCACTTTGAACTAGAAAACGATCCATATATCATCGGAAAGGTCTTTCTGTCTAGTTTCATATCACCAAACAAGAATCAAATCCAACTTCTAGAACTCGAGATATTTCAGTTTTCCTACAGCATGCGCATTTTTTTAAATTGTCCGTTTTTGCCAAACTTCACCAAAACCTCTCTTATTGCATTCCTTTCACTTCCTTGGCTCCCGTATGTGACTTATATGATATATATACTTATTTTATTGATAATTATGCTACTACTTGACATTACTTGATTGTTATTGCATGATATATTACTCCATGACTTTGCCATGCGTCTTAAATGGTTCATACGCGTCGTGTCTCACGAACACTTATCCTTGTTGCACAGATCTTCTTCCCTTTGACGAGGAGAAAGCTTCATAGTTTTATTCTTGTTAATTTCCAGCACAGGTGAGGTTTAATTCTAGATATATAGAACCCATACAACCCCTACGTGATGTTTTCGACCAAAATGTATCTATATATCTATAGTTTTCCAAACCTTATTGATTTTCAACTGATTTCACGGAATGGATTGATTGATTGGGGCGAGTAAAGCATGTTCACTTTGGGCCCGAGGGTAGTGTATTGAGCCAACCGGGGAAGCAAGGGCTGACGGGTAACTCTTGCACTATCCTCACCAATTTTGGGATCACCTCTGAATCCACCAGGAGGTTTGGTGGAGGAAGAAATCACGTGCGTGGGAGTCATGTTCCCGACGTACACAATTCATGGATGGTTGGGTCTTGCAAGCCCACCATCACCCGGAGGAAGAAGGGCTCATGAAACTGCTAATTGTGCACTGTAATAACTTACATGATAACCATTGAATTGAAACCTAAATATTGATTGTACACTTTTGGAGAAAGGTTGGATAATTTCCCTCACTCGCCGGGCCACGGATTGAATTGATCATGATTGAATTATTAAATTGATTAGTTGTAATATGTTCTATTTTATTATTGAACTTATATTGCTTTCTCTTATAAAACCTTACCCGAGATTATGGCTTGCATGGTAATTACGCTAATATTTATTTATAAACCCCTCACTCTGTCTTTCGTAGATTGACACCTCATATTTTCAAGTTAGCAGGGTGCGTGCTAGACGGGATTGAGTCAGGTCTTTATTTTCGGGTCTAGCACGTTCATCGTACATTATTGATGCATATTTGTATCATTATGTCTTTTGGTACCTATGTATCAAGTATGACTAATTATGATTATTTTGGGAGATTGTATATATGTAAATGATGGAAGGGATTATTTTAATGAAGTGTATGTAAATCATGCTTCCGTATTATTGATTATGCTTGTTGGTAATTAATTGAGGGTTAGTCCCGCCTAGCTAGTGAGTCATTTTTTTTATTGTCTCCCGTTCGCTATAGGCTTGATTCATGTATGGACAGTTCATTCCATATGTGGATTGAACTATAGTGCGGGGGATGTGGCTACCTAGAGTTCCGGGTGCTACATCCTTTGGTGGTATCAGAGCCCGGTTGCAAAACCGTGGTTCTAGTGTCGTGTCTCGTGAGTCTAGGTCGAACGACATAGGATTATTTGATAATTTGCCAGTCTTGCATCTTATTTGGAACTACATGAACTTATTTGAACTTACCTGAACATCTTTGAACTACTTGATGACTTGTGCATGACATTAATTCGTGTTACTACTTGTTGATTAATTGACCTTCTATGGTTTGGGAATCTATACCTTTTATGTGTTTATTTATAATTTTGCTGAATTTTATGTATCAAAATGTTTTACTTTAAATTTTGTTGAACTGTTTATTGCATTTTGCATCAAATCCGTGTATTTGGTATCAATTATGTGGCATCAACATGCACTAACCGCATGCATTTAGTTTCAAACTGAGTTGTGATTCTTAGGATGTGAAGACAATATCAAACCACAGCCAAATTTTACAATCAAAATAATTCATCACAAGCTCTACCTTCAAGCTGAAGGTTGCAAAGAAGGTATCGTTAATTCTATGTAGGGATTTAGGAGTCGTAGCCTTTCTTGATGGGGTTATGGTTCGAAGGTCAGGGTCAGGAATAGAAGGTTGAATTGTGGGATGACTTACAAGCTCTAATGAAGTTGATGGATGTTTAAAGAGGTAGAGTTGGGGTGTGTGGTGTTTGATCATCATAAGATCAACTTATACCCCTATATCACATTGAAAGTTAATCCATCGGACTCAACGGGATTGTTCAAATCAAGGAATGGAGAGAAAGAAATCTTGGAGGTGTTAAATTTGAGATTCTATTCAACAAGGAGGTGAAATTTTTTTTAAGTGAGTTTAAGGTAAGAAAAGGTTTATTGGAAAATCGATAACTAGGATCGTTAAGGAAGAACTTCCAAGTAAATCAAGTTATTTGAGCTCAAGTTGGGGCTAGAAGATTTGGGATATATCAAGATTAGTGAATGGTCAGCAATACAAATCGTTAAAGAAGGACTCCCAAATAAATTAAGTTATTAGAAATTAATATTTGGAAAAAGGAAAAGAAAAGGAATGGGAGATACTTCAGATTCTGGGTAAATAAGAACTTTCAGGTAAATCAACTATTAGAAGTCAAGCTTCGGTAAGAAGAAGGGGTAAATTTAGAAATTTTGGATTTCGGGAGACGAAAGTAAGTGAATTAGGGAAAATGGAGAGCACCAATGGGTTCAAGTTCATGGAAGGTCTAGATGCCGAAGGTTTTATCATTGGCTGGGTTGGAGTTTCTTTTCCAGATCCCAGTTGAATTGTCGTGATTAAGAGTGCGAAGCGGGAGATATGTACCAACCAATGGAAACAGTAACGAACGACAAGGAACTTTTGGAAGGAAATTATGTGCTCAAGGTATAGGCACGTAAGAAGACAAGTCATATAACTGAATCAAATTCACCAGGAGAGGTTAAGAGGAATTCAATCGAGGTGCCGACTAGAGGAGATCGGGACCATAATTGGTGCATAAGGATTTAAGCTAAAGAGTCATCATTTCGGTTTATAAGGTTATATAAGTTGGTACAAGGAAACTTTGATTAAGGTGTTAACTATGGAGAGGAGTCGGCCGACAATTGGAAATTAATTCTTGGGAGGAAACTAAGGTATTAACTTTAGGAGAATTCAAATCCAAGAATCACAACTTCAGATCACAAAGTTATACCAGTTAAAATAACGAAATGGTGATCAAGGTGATAGCTACGGGGAAGATCTAGACGACACTTAGAAATCGATAATTGAGAAAGAATTGGGTTCAAGAGATTTCAATATCGGGCCATGGAACGGTACCAGTTGAAGTTAGGAAAATTTGAAGATACGAAAGATTGTGGGTAAACAAGGAAAGACCAATGACTCAAAACAAGCTTGTTGTTCAACAAACAAGGAATAAGTACTGGGTAAAGCAAAGTCGACTATAACTACGGTGACAGGTTTAATGCATCCATGAGCACGTGCATCATCCATTGCTTTACACTATTTAAATTTCTTTATTTACATACGCATCTTTAATTTAATTGATAACTTGAAGGGCATTGCATTTTATTTGAACTAGTTGAATTGTGTAACTTGAGTACATTTTTTTTGTGGTTTTAATTGTATACATTTTGCATCCACTAACCCAACATGCACACCTAGTGTATTGATTACAGGATGCCTCAAGATCACACTCGCCGTAATTGTTTTTCTCGAGTTCCTCCTTGTCCATCCCCTCCGATTTAACCTCGGGATTTTTCGATTCCTTTGTTCGTTTTGTTGATCAGAAGATAAAAGAGTATGGTTCTTAAGCACCACCAACTACATCACCACAACCGGCTCAAATTTCTATTATATTGAAGGAGTTTTGGAACCAGCAAATCCCAAAGTTCTTTGATGGGAGTGATATCCAAACCGAGCCATGGCTCAAGAAATGTGAAAAAGTTTGGGAGCTTATTCCGTGTGATTCTCAAGAGAAGGTTCGATGCACCATCCCTTTGAATGCAAGGAGGTTTAATCCTCAACCTGGACAGGCTTCAGGATCAGAATCAGGACAGAGTTCTAACAAGGGAAAGCGACCTATTTCTCGTCATACACCGACACCTCAAGAAAGGTCTCAGAAGAAAAAGAAGCGATCACTTGGATCGGGTTCGGGAGCTTCACGTATCTCGGCTTCAACAACACCTTTTGGGAAGCCTCTCTGTGCTTATTGTGGACATGACACACATACTTACGAGGGTTGTAGAAAGCGCTTGGGTTTGTGTTTCTATTGTGGGAGCGCTGAGCACCAAATAGATACATGCCCAAAGCAACGAGAAAGGTCTGACGGGGGTCAGAGATTACTCATCATGGATCATGCTCATGCCCGGGAAAGAGAGGAGCAGGATGCAAATGTGGCTCCGACTGTGGTAGCAGAAGGTATCAATTGCATGCATGGCACCATCAACGGTGAACGGTACAATTAATCATGTATAGCACGTGCATCATGAATTTTGATATCCTCGTATATAATTTCTTGTTAGTTGCAACTTGTTTGTATATGAATGGTAATTGATGTGATCAACAGGGTCATACTTGCTCTTTATGTGAAAATTATGTAAATCTCTATAGAACCGTTCTCTTGAATTGTTATTTCGTGTATGTGAGAGACGGGGTTCTCTCATTGCTTATGAGAGACGGGGTTCTCTCATTGTTTGTTTGAGAGACGGGGCTCTCTCGTTGTTGTATTAAATTCAGAACTAGACTATGGACCTGGGGACCAGGTCCTCTTAAGGGGAGGAGAGTTGTAACACCCCAATTTTTCTAGTATGCATTACGTGACATTATATTCTTATACGTTTATGCGAAAAATAGGATATTATTCTCAAATCATGAATTATTGCATAACCTGTATTTAAGTGATACATGAATTAATTGCCAAACATGATTTATTTGATTATATGACCTTACTTGATCTATTCTCATAATGTGGACCTAATTATATTAATATAACATAAATGAATCATGCATACATAGATAGATAATTTATACTTGACTATATATATATATATGCATCCACTTGATCATTATATATTATAATTGCATTTACACCCTCATTCCACTCACTTCTAACATGTAATTAAATAAGTCATAAGGGTCTAGTTGCAATAATCACAGTCACGCAAGACTTTTACACTCTCATTATATATACACATACACATTTATATATATTATATATATAATATCAACTTTTACTTTATACATATAAGGTATATATCTATACATTACATTACATACATATTATATCATATACATATCATCTCTTCCATTTCATTCCCCACATTTCACCAAGACTTCACACACACACACACACACACACTAAATATTGATCAAAACACCAAGAGAGGAAATGGAAGATTTCATCTCAAATTCCAACCTTTAATTCAAGGAGGAATTATACAAGTTGAAGCATCATCATCTTCTCCTCATTTCATCCATTCTATTTTCTATTTCAAGGTAAAGTATGAAGTATATGAATTTCTTGATCCACGCTTAAGTAGGGTTTGATGATCTTGGTGGGATTCCTTGAATATATGAGTTTAGAAGTGTAGCACCCGGAACGCCGAGATGCCACACCCCCGCACCATAAGTCTAGCTCACACACGAAATGGGTAGTCCATATATGAACCGGACTCATGGCGAACGGGTGACAATAAACAAAACTCACTAGCTAGGCGGGACTAACCCTCAAACCATTCAAGTCCAAGTCTAGGAATTTAAAGCGGAAGCATAATAATTTCATTAGCATATATCAAATATCCCAAAAGAGTTAACTTCCAACTTTATATCAATATATTATCATCTCCACCATATCCATAACAACAACCTAATTGATCCATAAATGTCCATAACATGAAAATGCAATGCTAGACTCATCTCGACAACTGGACACAACTCGGACTCCCGCCTAGCACACCACTGAAAGTACCTGAAAAGTGTGAGGTGTCAGTCTACCACAGACTGAGTGAGGGGTTTAAATAAATATTAGCGCACATATCATGCAAGCTATCATCTCGGGTAAAGTCTTTTACAGTTGAACAATATAAATTAATCAAAGAAATAATCTTCGCCCGAGATTACAACTATCCAATTTAACAATACAATCAATTACAATTCATTTCAATCAGTGGCCCGGCGAGTGAGGGCAATTCTCCAACCTTACTCCGACTGTGTACAATTCGTGCTTGCTTTATTAATCAATAGGTGATCATGCAGTTCAATTATTGTGCATTCGTGCATATTGTATTCAAGCAAGACAATCAATAAGTGCAATCATGACAATAACCCGAGGACAATCCGTGGTGCCGGACCCTTACCCCAGTCTCCTTCTTCCTCCGGTTGATGGGGGATTACAAGGCCCCGCCATCCATGCTCATTGAGTATAGGGTTCATGATTCCCTATACCCGGAACTCCTTCCTCCACTAATCTCCTAGTGGATTCAGGGGGCATCCCAAAGTCGTGAGGATAGTGCATGTAACGCCCCGGTTTCCAGATGAACAGGTAAGCACGCCACGTGTGCGTTTTGAGCGTAGGATTATATTATTTCTTTAATTTCATAATATATTCTTACGTAGCATTCATATTTTTATAAAATTCATGAAACATCATTTATGTGAGTTAATTGAGTTTATATCATTGGAAATATTATTTCATGACACGAAAAAATATTTATTGCATGAAACCATAATCGGGAGTGTTTCAAATTACCGAATTGTCCCTACTTGATTTTCTTCCTAAACTTTGGGGATTTAATTGCATAGTTTTCCAAGGACCTAATTGGTCATATTTCAAAATCACATATACTTGATTGCATAAGTTGAACTCTTAGAGGATTAAGCCGCAATTTGAGCATTTCACATTTTTCCAAAATGGTGAATCACGTAATATGGCTTCTTTATGCTTCCTTGATCATTTCTATCCAAAAATTTCCCCAAAAACATTTGCTCTCCCTCTCGGTTCCAAGGAAGAAAAAGGAAGAAGTGATTTTTCATCCAATCATCAAGATTTCAAGAAATATTTCAAGAAATTGGGAATTAATCATCTTCATCATCCATCTTCTCCATATTTTCATTTTCAAGGTTGGTTTGGCATGAATCTATGAGTTTGATCATATTTGGCATGACTAGGGTTTGAGTTTGATATGCTAATGAATTCTTTGTTGAGTAAAGCATGATTTGTTGATCATATATCAGATTATAGCTTGATTTATTCATGAAATCATTGAGGATTTGGTTTGATAGATCAAAGTGAGCATGAGCTTGGAAACTTGGATTTCTCGATAATATTCCATGCTTTGAGTGTTTAAGGGTTATGATATCATTTCTTGAACCTATATGCATCATATTATCAGAAGTTATGGGCTTTGTTGATCAAACTTGAGATTTGTGATTGTTGTTGTTCTTTCCCGTGAGCTTCCCCTGTTTTTCCTCTGTTCTTCCAGTTGCAGAAACTGGGAACGACCGTTCCCAGCCTCAAGGCATTGTGGGAACGGGCGTTCCCACCTTTTCAAATGAATCAGGCGGCCGAGCATGGGAACGGTCGTTCCCTTTTAGCCTTGTTGCCGGAAGGGCCGTTCCCAGCTAGGCGCATTTTTTTTAAACTGGAAAGCGTTGGCGCGATTTTGGGGACTCATGGGAACGACCGTTCCCATTTTTCAAAGAGGTCCGGAACGGCCGTTCCCACCTGGAATGCAGAACAAAATTCTCTACATAAAATTATGAAAATAGGCCCTCGATTCGACGACTTCTTTGACCCCGGATTGCTATTATATGTGCTAATATGTAGTGAAACAACATGTTATCATGCCACATTGCATTTTCCTCGTCATCTCGATACATTTCCGCCGTTCGTTATATTTGGTCCATTTTAGGTCATGTCTCACGTATACACGTCGTGTTTGCACAGGTCACGGGGTTGTAGACGAGGAGCAGGCTCAATAGAGTATATCCTTGTCATATTTTGTAAGAAGGTGAGGTGTTATTTTAAGTAAATCGAACCCTATAACCCTTATGTGCTATTTTTCGGCCAAAACGTATTATCATTATCAACGTTTTCAAAGTTATAAATATTTCAAGCAAGCAAGTAATGATTATCATGATTTTCAAGCAAGTTTGGCGAGTACATGATTGCACGTGGGCCCGAGGGTAATTCTTGAGCCAACCGGGAAAGTAAGGGCTGACGGGTAACTCCTGAATTATCCTCACATTGTTGGGATCACCCCCGAAGCCACTAGGAGATTAGTGGTGGAAGGAGTTCCGTGTGTAGAGGGTCATGTCCTCTACACACACCATGTCGTGGATAATCGAGCCTTGCAAACTCGTTATCACCCGGAGGAAGAAGGAGACTGGGGATTAATCCGGCATGTCGGGTTATCCTCGGGTTATTGCATGATTTCAAGCATGAAATTGTCTGTGTGAGCACTAAATGGAATTGTATGATCATGTATTGAATTAATAAAGCAAGCACGTATTGTCACGTTTGGTGTAAAGGTTGGAGAATCACCCCTGCTCGCCGGGGTCACATGTTCATGAAATGATCAAGTTAAACTGTTAAATTGGATCAGTTGTAATCTCGGGCAAAGAACAATTGTCTTGAATTATATATCTATTTCATTTCCAAAATCTTCACCCGAGGCTACAACTTGCATGTGATATGTGTTATATATAATTCTTGCCCCTCACTCAGTCTTCGGTAGACTGATACTTCACTTTTCAGGTACTTGAGCGCTGGTCGTGCTAGGCGGGTGTCCGATCGAGTTTTGCATTTTCACGAGTCTAGTACCGTACCTTCATGTATAGCACTTTTGGTACTTCATGTTATGATCGTTGGTAGTACATTTTGAATACTTAAATATGTATATTATTAAGAGCTGATAATGTATTGATAGTTAAATTGGTACCTATTACGTATCTATTCGGTAAATATGGTACCTATATGTATGAATGATTTTATTGCTTCCGCTTTCATTATCATGTTTGCTTTGTTTGTTGGGGAGAGTGTCCCGCCTAGCTCATCATTTTTATTGTCACCCGTTCGCTATAGTTTTGGTTTATGTATGAACTATCCATTTCATGCGTGGATCGAGGCTATAGTGCAGGGGATGTAGTGCTCTGGGGGTTAGGGTGCTACAGTGCAAGAGTTACCCGTTAGCCCTTGCTTCCTCGGTTGGCTCAGTACACTACCCTCGGGCCCAATGTGAACATGCTTTACTCGCCAAAACAATTAATCAATTCAATACGATGACAATCAGTCAATACAATAACAATTACAATCGATCAATTTTTAAGTAATTAATAGGTTGGGAAAACTATAGATATAGAGATACATTTTGGCTGAAACCTCAAGTAGGGTTTTAGGGTTCTATATATCTAGAAATTAAACCTCACCTGTGATGATCAAAACAAGGATATAACTATGGTGCGTGTCCCACATCTCCCGGACCGTGATCTGTGTAACAAAGGTACAAGTGTACATAAGACTCTACCCTTATGAACCAACAAAGATGAACGGCATGATCCAATAATGTCACTTATGCAATTTCAATCAATAACGATCATGACATGTTCAATTTAGCAATTTTAAGATAAAAATGATCAAATAGGGCATAAAAGTCATATAATTCACATACGGAAGCCAAGAAAGTGAAAGAAATGCAATATGAAAGATTTTGGTGAAGTTTAGGAAGACATGACAATTTTGGGAAAATGCACATGTTGTGGGGAAACTTTAATATCTTAAATTGTAGAAGTGGGATTTGAGTTTTGTTTGTTGGGTATGAAAGTAGACACATAGACCTTTCCAACGCTATATGGGACGTTTTTTAATTCAAAGCGACGTGAAAATGGCGTAGGTTCGAAGTTGGATAAAATGCAGTTTCTGGAGGGTGGTCGCGGGCGTGACCAAAATCCTTCACAAAATGGTCGCGCCGCGACCAAGTGTTTTTCCGAATTTTCGTCCAATTTTTTCAAGTCTCGAAACTGGGCCAAAAATGGGTAGCGGTCGCGACCAGTTTTACACGTAAAACAGGTCGCGCCCGCAACAGTAGAAACAGGGGAGAAAACAGGGGATTTCTTGCAAAATTCAACCCAATTCAACATATCTCCAATTTCCAACCATAACAAATGTTGAAACACTTCAAATATACATCATACTTCAAGTATTCATCAAACTAACCAAGAAAACATTAAAGTGGCAAAGATCAAGCTTGAAACCCCCATATTTGATCATGCTTCTAATCTTCATGAAATCCCATATTTTCATGCAATCCTTACTCCAAAAGATTAATATCATACTTTCTACTCTAATCATGCAAGAATTCATCAACAAATTCATAAATCCATGCTTGATCAAATATTCAAGAATTTCTCAACTTTTCCAATATCTACCTTGAATTAAAGAGGTGGTGGATGAGATAATGATATGAGGTTAATGATGCTTCTATCTTCAAGAATCCTTCAAGAATTTAGCTTGAAATTGAAATGAAATCTCCTTCTCTTCTTGGTGTAAAAACCATAATCCACTAGGGGTGTGTGTGTGGAATTTATGTTCTTGGAATGTAAAAGAAATGAATGGAATAATGTGGAAAATCATGATATATCCTAAGTTGGGCATAAAATATGTGACTCATCTCTTTTTGCAATTAAGCCCTTCACTTATTTAAGTTAATGCACTTAAGGATATTCTCTAACAATTAATTCATTTAGCTCCAAGTCATGATATACAATTAAATCCAAGAATTCACACAAGAGAGCAATTAAGGACATTTGATTCAATTAGATCACTTAATTCATTCAATTACGCACATTATCAATTAATTCATGTAATTTCACGTTAATGATAATTCATATAAGTTTATATAAACATAATGCATATAATATTATAAAATTATAAAGTAACATAATATCACATAATGATTGTATGGAAAACCGGGGCGTTACAATTCTCCCCCCCTTAAAAGGACCTGGTCCCCAGGTCCACTATTGAGTTTCAAAATGATGCATACGCTATAAGAGAACCCCGTCTCTTAATCAAGAAATGAAAGAACCCCATCTTTCACCAAATAATGAGAGAACCCCGTCTCTCAACAAGAAATGAGAGGACCCCGCCTCTCAAACAAGAAAAGAAAAAACAATGCAAGAGAATAATTATACAATATTCGCATACTTATCACATCGGCAAGTAGAATCATATTAATCACGTAAGTACCACTCATAACCAACTAACTTGGAACTAACCACAAGTTAAATATAACAACATTAAGATCTATGATGCACGTGATATGCATGATTAAATGTACCGTTCACCGTTTGATTATAGAATGCATATAATTGATACCTTCTTCTACCCTGATTGGATCCACATTTATATTTTGCACCTCTCTCTCAAAAGCATACACTTGAGCCCGAGCAAGCGGTCTCTCACCCCTGGTAGACTTCCCTCGTCGTTTTGGGCATGTGTCTACATAGTGCTCATCGCTTCCACAATATAGGCACAAACCCAACCGCTTTCTGCAACCCTCGTAAGTATGTGTGGCATGTCGACAATAAGTGCAAAGAAGCTTCCTCGATGAGGTTGTTGAAGCCAGAGTACGTGAAGCTCCCGAACCCGATCCAAGTGATCGATTCCTTTTCTTTTGTGATCTTTCTTGAGGTATTGGTGCATGATGAGGAATAGGTCGCTTTCCTTTGTTGGAATTCTGTCCTAATTTTGAACTTGAAGCCTGTCCGGGTTGGGGATTAAACCTCCTTGTATTCAAAGGAGTGGTGCAGCGAACCTTCTCTTGAGAGTTATACGGAATTAGTTCCCACACTCTTTTAATTTTCTTGAGCCGTGACTAGACTTGCATATCATTTCCTTCAGGGAACTTTGAAGTTTGTTGATTCCGAAACTCCTTAATTGCTGTGGAAATTTGAGCCGGTTGTGGTGATGAAGAAACATACTCTTTTATCTTTTGATCAACAAGACGAACCTAGGAATCGAAAAACTCCTAAGGGCAACCTTGAAGCATCCTGTAATTAAGATACTAGATATGCATGTTGGATTAATATGCCAATGCACGTAACATACTTGTAAATAATACAATTCAACACATTGGAACAATTAAGCTTAATTAAGAATGTGCATATAAATAAAGAAATTTGAACACTTTAGAGTAGCGTATGATGCACGTGCTTATGGATGCATTGAACCTGTCGTCGTAGTTACATCCTTTAACTTGGCACTCGTTTCTTGTTTGTTGAATTACAAGCTTGCCTTACATTTGTTAGTCATTTCTTGTTACCCACGGTCTTCTAAATCTCTTGATTTCCTGACACCAACTTGTACCCCTCCATAGCTCAGAATTGAAAGTTCTTGAACCCAAATTCCTTTCCAAGTATCGATCTTTAGTATTGCTCGGATTTTCACCATAAGTATTTCCTGAATTAAAGTTTCTGGTATCAACTTATATAACCTTATAAATCGAATTGACGACTCCCGAACTTAAATCCTTCTGCACCAATGAAGTTAATATCCTAATTTCTCTTGAAGGCTAGGCTCCAATTATAATCCCGAATTCATCTAGTCGCCGCCTTGATTGAAATCCTCTAGATCTTTTCTTTGGGACTTGTTTTCTTGCTTGCCTACACCTTGAGCATATAATTTCCTTCAAAATTCCTTTATCGTTCCTTACCGTTTCCATTTGTTGTCCCATAGCTCCCAATTCAACCGCAATACACGATAATTCAGCTTGGATATGAAAAATAAATTCCATCCGACCGAAATAGAATCTTTAATACTTTGATTTACCACGAACTAGCAATCTCCATATTAGTTGCTTTCTTTACTCTTCCCATCCGACTGCCTTCTTAACCCGAAATCCACATATTTCGATTCTTGTAGATCTACGTCAATTACCTTGTTGTTCAATCCTTCCAATTTGTCATCTGTAGAAGCCCAAAATGGCTCTATTTCCTAATTTTTCCAAGTTAATCCAAATCTTGTTCCAAGGTCGAAAATGTCTCAATTCATTCCGAAACTTAATCCCCAAATTTCGACCTTGACCCAAATCATTTGAGTTACTTTCCTCTCATACTTGAATTTTAGTTCCAACAAACAGAAATCCTTAATTCAGTTATACATCCGAACCTTGAATCATTATCTTCCTTGATGATCCCTTAACCTCACTAGATCTTGTAAGTTACTTCCACTTCACGCTCTCAACATGACGATTCAACTTGGGTATGGAAAATAAACCCCAACCTATCCAAAAATCGAACCTTTGGTGCTAGAACTTTCCTAATGTTGAACCCATTGACAAGCTCATCTCCTTCTAAATCATTTACTTCCTTTTTCGGACCCTAAAATTTCTAAATTTACCCCTTCTTCTGCCTCAAATTCCCTCCCGTCATCACCAACACTTCCAAAATTAAGGCTCTAACAGGATTCATGGTTAGTCCTTAGAACTTGTAAATCATTCCATAATTCAAACCTTTTATTCCGAATCCTCACCTTCGAAGCATACCTCCATCAAGAAAACCATGACTCCCAACTCTTTTATATAGTTTTCGTTGCATTCCTTGTAACTTCAAAGCTAGAGAATGACTTGCAGTAAATTAATGTTGTAGAAATTGGCCGTGGTTTGACATGATCTTTATAACCTATCATCACAACTTGTCTCAAATATAAATGCATGGAGTTAATACATGCTCATGACACATAATTGATGCCAAAGACACGGATTTGATGCAAAATGTAACAAATAATTTAACAAAATAAAAATTAAAACACATTGGACATATAAAATTCAAGCAACGTGAAATCAATCAATCAAAAATTAATGCCAAGAATCACTACAAGTACAAGTTATCAAGTAGCTCAAGGATGTTTAAGTAAGTTCAAATAAGTTCAAGTAATTCCAACTGGGAGGCAGGACTCGCAAATTATCAATTAATTCTATGTCGTTCGACCTAGACTCACGAGACACGACACTAGAACTTCGATTTTGCAACCGGGCTCTAATACCACCTAAGATGTAGCACCCGGAACGTCAAGATGCCACACCCCCGCACCATAAGTCTAACTCACACACGAAATGGGTAGTCCATATATGAACCGGACTCATGGCGAACGGGTGACAATAAAAAAAACTCACTAGCTAGGCGGGACTAACCCTCAAACCATTCAAGTCCAAGTCTAGGAATTTAAAGCAGAAGCATAATAATTTCATTAGCATATATCAAATATCCCAAAAGAGTTAACTTCCAACTTTATATCAATACATTATCATCTCCACCATATCCATAACAACAACCTAATTGATCCATAAATGTCCATAACATGAAAATGCAATGCTAGACTCATCTCGACAACTGGACACAACTCGGACTCCCGCCTAGCACACCACTGAAAGTACCTGAAAAGTGTGAGGTGTCAGTCTACCATAGACTGAGTGAGGGGTTTAAATAAATTTTAGCGCACGTATCATGCAAGCTATCATCTCGGGTAAAGTCTTTTACAGTTGAACAATATAAATTAATCAAAGAAATAATCTTCGCCCGAGATTACAACTATCCAATTTAACAATACAATCAATTACAATTCATTTCAATCGGTGGACCAGCGAGTGAGGGCAATTCTCCAACCTTACTCCGACTGTGTACAATTCGTGCTTGCTTTATTAATCAATAGGTGATCATGGAGTTCAATTATTGTGCATTCGTGCATATTGTATTCAAGCAAGACAATCAATAAGGGCAATCATGACAATAACCCGAGGACAATCCGTGGTGCCGGACCCGTCCCCAGTCTCCTTCTTCCTCCGGTTGATGGGGGATTGCAAGGCCCCGCCATCCCTGCTCATTGAGTATAGGGTTCATGATTCCCTATAACCGGAACTCCTTCCTCCACTAATCTCCTAGTGGATTCAGGGGGCATCCCAAAGTCATGAGGATAGTGCAAGAGTTACCCGTCAACCCTTGCTTCCTCGGTTGGGTCAGTACACTACCCTCGGGCCCAATGTGAACATGCTTTACTTGCCAAAACAATTAATCAATTCAATACGACGACAATCAGTCAATACAATAACAATTACAATCGATCAATTTTTAAGTAATTAATAGGTTGGGAAAACTATAGATATAGAGATACATTTTGGCTGAAACCTCAAGTAGGGTTTTAGGGTTCTATATATCTAGAAATTAAACCTCACCTGTGATGATCAAAACAAGGATATCACTATGGTGCATGTCCCACGTCTCCCGGACCGTGATCTGTGTAACAAAGGTACAAGTGTACATAAGACTCTACCCTTATGAACCAACAAAGACGAACGACATGATCTAATAATGTCACTTATGCAATTTCAATCACTAACGATCATGACATGTTCAATTTAGCAATTTTAAGATAACAATGATCAGATAGGGCATAAAAGTCATATAATTCACATACGGGAGCCAAGAAAGTGAAAGGAATGCAATATGAAAGATTTTGGTGAAGTTTAGGAAGACTTGACAATTTTGGGAAAATGCACATGTTGTGGGAAAACTGTAATATCTTAAATTCTAGAAGTGGGATTTGAGTTTTGTTTGTTGGTTATGAAATTAGACACATAGACCTTTCCAACGCTATATGGTAAGTTTTCTAATTCAAAGCGACGTGAAAATGGCGTAGGTTCGAAGTTGGATAAAATGCAGTTTCTGGAGGGTGGTCGCGGGTGTGACCAAAATCCTTCACAAAATGGTCGCGGCCGCGACCAAGTGTTTTTTCGAATTTTCGTCCAATTTTTTCAAATCTCGCAACTGGGCCAAAAATGAGTAGCGGCCGTGACCAGTTTTACACGTAAAACAGGTCGCAGGCGCGACCACATGCGCAATAGTAGAAATAGGGGAGAAAACAGGGGATTTCATGCAAAATTCAACCCAATTCAACATATCTCCAATTTCCAACCATAACAAATGTTGAAACAGTTCAAATATACATCATACTTCAAGTATTCATCAAACTAACCAAGAAATAAACATTAAAGTGGCAAAGATCAAGCTTGAAGCCCCCATATTTGATCATGCTTCTAATCTCCATGAAATCCCATATTTTCATGCAATCCTTACTCCAAAAGATTAATATCATACTTTCTACTCTAATCATGCAAGAATTCATCAACAAATTCATAAATCCATGCTTGATCAAATATTCAAGAATTTCTCAACTTTTCCAATATCTACCTTGAATTAAATAGGTGGTGGATGAGATAATGATATGAGGTTAATGTTACTTCTATCTTCAATAATCCTTCAAGAATTTAGCTTGAAATTGAAATGAAATCTCCTTCTCTTCTTGGTGTAAAAACCGTAATCCACTAGGTGTGTGTGTGTGGAATTTGTGTTCTTGGAATGTAGAAGAAATGAATGGAATAATGTGGAAAATCATGATATATCCTAAGTTGGGCATAAAATATGTGACTCATCTCTTTTTGCAATTAAGCCCTTCACTTATTTAAGTTAATGCACTTAAAGATAATCTCTAAGAATTAATTCGTTTAGCTCCAAGTCATGATATACAATTAAATCCAAGAATTCACACGAGAGAGCAATTAAGAACATTTGATTCAATTAGATCACTTAATTCATACAATTACGCACATTATCAATTAATTCACGTAATTTCACGTTAATGATAATTCATATAAGTTTATATAAACATAATGCATATAATATTATAAAATTATAAAGTAACATAATATCACATAATGATTGTTTGGAAAACCGGGGCGTTACAAGAAGCATATTTAGGACCTTTATACTTGGAAGCTTTCATGAAACCATGATTTATATGAAAGTTGGAAGTCATGAGTTTATATGGGGTTTGGATGGTGATTTATTGATGAATCAAAGCATGTTCCTTGGTCTAAATGGTGTTTAATTGATATATGTGAGTTATATGCATGATATATGTTGGTTTGGAGTGATTTAATTGCATTGCTTTGGTGTTGTATTGATTTGGGAGCCAAATCTCGAGCCTTGCCCAGTTTTCCCTTCGTTTTTGCTACTGGAGAGTGATCCACGGGGTGGATTTTGACCCACGGCCGTGGATTTTTGTCCAGAAACTTGGGAGTTTCGGTAAGAGAATCCACGGACGTGGATTTTTGCACATGAAGAAATCCACGGCCGTGGATCTTCTCCAGTTTTCAGCCTGAGTTTGTTCTGTTCCGTTTACCCCTCAAACGAACTCCGATTGACTTAATTTTTGAACCCACAGAAAGATCTTGAAGTCTAGAACAACTCCAATTAGAATCACCTCATTATCTTTTCTAATTTGTGATTTATAATCAATTATTTTTGGTATCGCCACTTCACCGATAATGTGCAATCACCTAACTTCAAGCTTATGCCATTTTCTCCTCACTTTGAACTAGAAAACGATCTATATATCATCGGAAAGGTATTTGTGTCTAGTTTGATATCCAACAAACAAAAATCAATTCTAACTTCTAGAACTCGAGATATTCCAGTTTTCCTACCGCATGCGCATTTCCTAATATTGTCCATTTTTGCCAAACTTCACCAAAACCTCTCTTATTGCATTCCTTTCACTTCCTTGGCTCCCGTATGTGACTTATATGATATATATATACATGTTTTATTGATAATTATGCTTCTACTTGACATTACTTGATTGTTATTGCATGATATATTGCTCCATGACTTTACCGTGTGTCTTTAAATGGTTCATACGCGTTGTGTCTCACGAACACTTGTCCTTGTTGCACAGATCTTCTTCCCGTTGACGAGGAGCAAGCTTCATAGTTAAATTCTTGTTAATTTCTGGCACAAGTGAGGTTTAATTCTAGATATATAGAACCCATACAACCCCTACGTGATGTTTTCGGCCAAAATGTATCTATATATCTATAGTTTTCCAAACCTTATTGATTTTCAACTGATTTGATGGAACAGATTGATTGATTGGGCGAGTAAAGCATGTTCACTTTGGGCCCGAGGGTAGTGTATTGAGCCAACCGGGGAAGCAACGGCGGACGGGTAACTCTTGCACTATCCTCACCAATTTTGGGATCACCTCTGAATCCACCAGGAGGTTTGGTGGAGGAAGAAATCCCGTGCGTGGGAGTCATGTTCCCGACGTACACCATTCATGGATGGTTGAGTCTTGCAAGCCCACCATCACCCGAAGGAAGAAGGGTTCATGAAACTGCTAATTGTGCACTGTAATAACTTGCATGATAACCATTGAATTGAAACCTAAATATTGATTGTACACTTTTGGAGAAAGGTTGGAGAATTGCCCTCATTCGCCGGGCCACGGATTGAATTGATCATGATTGAATTATTAAATTGATTAGTTGTAATCTCGGGCGAGTTCTACTTTATTATTGAACTTATATTGCTTTCTCTTATAAAACTTTACCCGAGATTATGGCTTGCATGGTAATTGCGCTAATATTTATTTATAAACCCCTCACTCAGTCTTTCGTAGACTGACACCTCACATTTTTAGGTTTGCAGGGTGCGTGCTAGGCGGGATTGAGTCAGGTCTTTATTTTCGGGTCTAGCACGTCCATCGTACATTATTGATGCATATATGTATCGTTATGTCTTTTGGTACCTATGTATGAAGTATGACTAATTATGATAATTTTGGGAGATTGTATATATGTAAATGATGGAAGGGATTATTTTAATGAAGTATATGTAAATCATGCTTCCGTATTATTGATTATGCTTGTTGGTAATTAATTGAGGGTTAGTCCCGCCTAGCTAGTGAGTCGTTTTTTTTATTGTCTCCCGTTCGCTTATAGGCTTGATTCATGTATGGACCGTTAATTCTATATGTGGATTGAACTATAGTGCGGGGGATGTGGCTACCTAGCGTTCCGGGTGCTACAATTAGCCACGAAAAATTTGTTGCTCTAAATAGTTGATTAAAAATTTAATAGAATTTATATGTTCGGGGATTATATAGAATTCATATTTGTATAAAATAACCTTACATATATAAAAGCCTTGAATATTTTTATTTGATAGAAAATTTGTATTATTTATATATTATAAGGTATAATATACATTATAAATCATTAAAAGATGTACATAACACAATAATTCCTTAAAATTCACATATAGAACGCTCAAAATTCACATGTAAATACTTCAATATTAAGAGAAAAGTTTTTCATTTAACATGTAACGGTTGCATAACACAATAATTTCTTAATTTTTAGATTGAATTCTACAAATTTAAATATAAATTCATTATATTAAAAGAAAACTTCTTAATTTAACATCTAACGGTTGCGTAACACAATAATTCCTCAGTATATAGATATAATTCTATAAATTCAAATATAAATGTTTCATATTAAGAAAATAATTCTTTATATTAAGTTATTCAATTACGATTGCTAAATAATACAATAGTTCCTCAAAATGCAGATATTGTTCTACAGATGTATAGGTGAATACTTCATATTTACATAAAATTAGTTCTTTATTCAACTACCAACTAAATTTAATTATTTAATTATGTAAACTTTCATCTTTTTTTTATATGTCATAAAAACTTATACTTAAGTTGATATACATTAGTATTATATATATATATATATATATATATATATATATATATATATATATACATGCTTGGGGTTTATGTAGAATTTAATATTGTATAATATGCGAGCTCTATTATCTATTTAATTAATACTGTATAATACAATGTTAAATATATATTATTTAATTAAAAAGAATAATATATAGTATTTAATTAAATTATTTATTATATTTAATACAAATAATCATATTTAAGTATATTTATATTTTAACAAATAACAAATACTTAAATAAGTAATTCAACTTAGTATGAATATTTGATTGTCATTACAATATAAATCATTAAAATATGTCATATTTATTTAGTAGTATGATATATTTATTACTTAAAGTACATACATTATAATTAAAACACAGAAGTGTATATCTAACAATGCTTAATACAATTACATAATGTTATTCAAAGAAAAGCTTTTTATTTAATAATGTAACTAACAGTTGCGTAGCACAATAATTCCTTAAAATTCATATATAATGCTCCAAATTCAAATGTAAATACTTCATATTAAGAGAAAAGTTTTTCATTTAACCTCTAACAGTAGCATAACACAATAATTTCTTAATATTTAGATATAGTTCTACAAAGTTAAATATAAGTACTACTATATATTAAAAGAAAAATCCTTCATTTAACATCTAACGACTACATAACACAATAATTCTTCAATATTTAGATATAATTCTACAAATTCAAATATAAATGTTTCATATTAATAAAATAATTCTTCATTAAGTTATTCAACTACGATTGCTAAATAATACAAATGTATAAGTGAATATTTCATATAATATAAAAGTTCTTTATTCAACAACCAACTAAATCTAATTATTTAGTTATGTAAAACTTTGATCCTTTTTTTTGTATGTCATAAAAAGTTATACTTAAGTTGATATACATTATATTTCTATCTCATAACTAAAACTTGAGATATGTAGTTAATTAATAAACATTTAAATTTTTAACGGAATATGTATTATATTATAAATAATTATATATTTAAAAATATTTTTATTTAAACTATATGATAACAAGTATTTAATTATTTAAATTAGTATATGAATAATTGATAGTGGTTAAATATAAAAAATGACATAACAATAACAACAATGGAGTTAGCCCAACTGGTTTGGGGTTCAATCTTCTTCACTTTGGACCAAGGTTCGATTCCTACTCAACGCGAATATGTGAAATTATTGTGTTTGATGGGTCTGAATATGGGGTACAGAGTCCAATCACTTTAGAATTTGTTTAGGTGAGAAATCCACTGGAAGATCGCCGGAAAAGATGGGGGTTCTACCTGCTAGGACAAACACATAGACAAAAGTCAGAAGGCCAAGCTGGGGGAACTGGGGGTGATTCCCAGTTTGGCTCTCCGACGCTCAAGTCAGATGAAGATCTGAAAGAGATAAAAATGTTGAGTATAGAACTGTAATGATGGAAGTTGCTTACAGTGAAAGAGATGACTCTGTTTATTTATAGTTGAGGGTTGGTCAAGGACCCTTTGGTCATTTGCCTCATGTGGTCCTGGCCGAATGTTGCCCTAACACGTGGCGCTGAGAGAGAGAAACTTAAGAAGAATCTTCTGCAAAAGCTACTGAGAGTTAGTGTTGGCAACAGAGGCAGGTGCGCGGGCATGTACGATGTGTCAGAGAGCCGTTTGGGAGGTTGGTAACGAGGGCTTAAGAGCGCGCTCGTGACAACCAGAAGCCTTGGAGGCCAAGATATCCGCTAGGGGATGAGGGCTGGAGCTTGTTGTAAGAGATTGAAGCGGGAGCCTCTCCGAGGGAGTGTAGCGCTCGAAGTAGGCTTACTTAGATTGATTGAGGTACTATTCATGCTGTATCAACGACGCTGGTGGAAGAGCGGTAAGAGCAATATTGTTGACGTACACGTATCCATAACAGAGCTGACACGTGTCCTTGCGGGATGTCAGCGCTCGGAGGTTTGAGCACTCGTATACGTCTGATGCAATCTTGGAGAGGCAAGTGTCATCATCCCAAGGCGCCACGTGCCGAGAAAGTGGATGAGCGTGTTTTGACCCCATCATTTCGCCCCCCAATTCTGTAGTCCTTTGTAATAAGGGCTGTAGAATTCATCATGTCCGATCCTCCGAGCGTGATGCTCGGGAGGGTCTTTGGCGTGTTGAGCAATATCCTTTCCGACAGCGCCATTAAGGCGGTCCTTTCATCTGATCACTTGATATACCCAAGCATTAAATGTTGTCCTCTCTTTTGACCCTTTGGAACGTATAAGCATTAAATGCTGATGCGCGTGGGGCGCGTGAGACTTGGGAAGTGCGCGACGTTTCCATAAAGAGAGCGGTTTCCTAGGCAGGAAATGGTTACTTATTTTTGAATTTCTTGTCATAAACGTATCAACTCCCATCCCTATAAATAAGGGATTCTGAAACCACTCCATCTTTTACGCGAACTTATCTTCTGAGCATTCCTTTGCAGAAAAACTCTTTGCATACCAGTTCCAGAGCATTCCTTCTTTCCTCCAAGTTTTTCCCAGAAATCTCAAGGTAACATTCGGTGAAACTTTCTAACTTCATTAATTTTTAGGATCATAACTAGGATTGAGTAAATTCCCAAGCTTGATTTCTCCAAGAATACTTGTTCTTTTTAGAAAAATCCCATCTTCCAGATTTTCTATAACTTTCCCCAATCTCCCCATTACCATGGCCGATCAACAAGTTGAAGAATCCGCCCGTGAAGTCGGGGAGATGGCTACCCAAAATTCATCTCCTTCGGATTCTCCCAGGGATGAAGGGTTGGCAGGGGCCATGACTGTCATAGATATAAGGGACCCAAAAGGGGTTGAACCTATTTTCGAAGAGATGGATCTGGTGATGGAGGCAGAGAGACAGGGGGGAACCCTTCCAATAACTGAGAGTGCTACCCATCCTCACCGCTATGCTGTGACGATGGCAAGGGCCGCTCCGGCGCTGGTGGTGGAAGAAGCAGCGGGGCCCTCCGAAAGGGTCCGCGACAAAGGAAAGGGCAAAAAACCCCAAAAGCCCCGAAAGACTAAGAAATCCAGAGGGTCCAAGGAGGGAGAAGACTCAGGCTACCAGGCCACCAAGCGCACCCCGGACGAAACTCCTAGCACGGTCACTCTAGGGGAGGTGGAAACAATGCTGGCACCTATCTTCTGGGACGAGCGCTTCATATAGAGAATCCCCGCTGAGCACGAGCGCGCCAATCATCCCCCTCCTGGTGAGATGGCCATTTACGTGGATGCTGTCAGCTCTGGGGGCTTGAGGTTCCCCATTTCGGCCCCAATGGCCCGTTTACTGAATGACCTGCACCTCTGTCCTTCCCAAATCGTGCCCAACGGCCTAGCCTTATTAACAAGCTTCGTAATTCTGATGAGAAGCGTTGGTTACGAGCCCTTCGTGCGGAACTTTCATGCACTCTTCCAAGTAGTTTCTTCATCACGCTCATCTCCTGAGGCGGGCTTCTATTATATTCAAGCGAAGGCTCACACGAAGCTAATCAATTCTCCCTCCAACACTTACGGTCCCAACTGGAAGGAAAAATTCATCTTTGTCAAGGCTCCTGTGGAAGAAGGCTTTGGGGTGCCTACAAGTTGGGGCTCGGTCTCAAAGAGTCGCCTGGAATCTGCCCTTCCCAAGGATTGGGCCAAGAGCTTGGCTGAGGCTCTAAGGGACGAGGGTCACCTTATTGAAGCAAAAGATTGGATAGATGACGCAGAGCTCTTGTTTTTGTGTGGTCTTTATTACGACCCTCACTATGTTGACAATCCCCCGGCTCGTGACATGGATAGAGATGGTTAGATTCTTAGGGCACGAACTTTTTAGAAAGGGACACTAACTGTACTCTTCTCTTTACAAGCTTGCATGAAGAATAACTTGTGTATGAATTTTTAACTCCGATACTTGTCTTTTTTGTAGGAGCAAAAATCTTAGAGATGGCAGGAGCAATTAGGCACGCTGCTCGTTTCGCTCATGCCAACAGAAACCAAACCCAACAGGGGGAGCAACAGCGCCCTCGAAACCGCGGTAGCAGGGGTGACGCTCGTGGTTCGGGCTCATCCTCAAACGTGCAACCCCCTCGGGGCCGAGAGGAGAACCGGGCGGCCAACTCCGAAAACCGAATGATGGTGCAACCACCACCTCTCCCGGCGGACTCGAGGGTGTCCGACCCTATCAACGCAAACCAGGCGAGGTCCCCCTTGGCAATAAGCGAGACCGTGCCAAGTTCCAGTAGACCTTCCCGTAAGAGGAAGAGGATGCCCGACACAGTAGCAATAAAGGGCAAAGGAAAGCGAGTGGTTGAGGGCCCCAAAGTGTTGGAAAACAGAATCAGAAAGCAGCGGAATTTAAAAAATTTTCCCAACAAAAGGATCTAGGACTCGCAATCGTGTAACCAAATTCGTAAAGATAGAAAACTTACTTTTCTTTTATTCTTTCTTGAAGCGTTTCAAGCCACCCAAGAACGCTCTTCACGCGGCTTGATCCCCTCTCCTTGGTAAAGCTCGAATCTTCAAACTTCTAACTTGAAGTCTCTAGAGAAAGTCCACCAACTTGATCACAATCTAACTAGTAAGGATGCTAGTTCTCTAGTTAGTGTTTAGGCTTAACCTAGGGTTTAATTTAATCTTGGAGAAAGGAAGGTGTTCAACACATGAACCAAGAATTGTCAATTAGCTCTAAAGGGGAGCTCGAGCTCCCCTATATATAGGCAAGGGGGTGCCGAAATTCCTAGTCCTTTATGGGCTAGGATTTTGGTCCCTCTCTCCTATTACTTGAGGATCAAGTATTTTTCAACCTTGACTTTGAATTCTAATTCTAGTCAACTTTGAAGAGAGCTTAAAAATATCCAAACTATTTTTGGATAATTTTATACTTTATTTATTATAAAATAAATAACTTATTTTATCTAATTAATTAATTCATAATTAATTAACTAGATTATTTTCTCCAAAATTAGACTTTCTTTTTAATTCAAAATTAAACCAAAGTCTATTAAATAATTAACTAATTAATTATTTAATATATATATAATATATATATATATATACACGTGTGTGACACGTGTCACAGTGACACGTGTCACTCACGTGATCCACACGTGTGAATTCACACGTGTGGAACCCTCTTGGTCCGATTAACTCGTTTAATCATTTTCAAGCCTCAACTCATGTAACCAAGTTGTTGTGTGTGACCCTCTAGGTTCTCAATTCAATTAGCAGTGACCCCAATTAATTAATTCATTAATTAATTAATCAGTCCACAGATTAAACGACCATAGTCTAGCAACAGGTGTTTAACCCCTAGCTGAATTGGAATGTTCGGATTCGACAGAACCTTTAAGTCATTGAATCATGTGAGATACAATCCTCCTACTTACTATCTCTCAACCAAGATCTAGGGCAAGGGAATAATCAGAACCCTAATAATCCGGTCTTAAAGCTAAGTGCATTTCATATCCATTTGATCTCAATCCAAGAAACCCTTTTCTTGATGTCTTGATCTACTGCCTTGGCCAAGGACTCCATATGGCATATGAATGACTTACACAATAAGAGATCACCTTGCAAATGCAAGTGTAGGTCCTTTCTTGATTCTCATTCACTTTCATGAATCACTTGTGCAGCCCCAGCATAAGCCTTGAATCAGTTGTCTAAGGCGACACCCTTTAAAGCTTATACCTAAGACTACAGAGTTAACTCATAAAGTGACAAGGAACCTCAAGTCTAAGGATCAATTAATCACATCAATGACTCGTGAGATATTTCCTAATCTGGAAGTTTCCATTTCCTGAAATAGAAACTTCCTTTCCCATTTAGGAATGTTCTCACACGGGGCACCTCAGTGAACTTACTTATTAAAGTAAGCACCCTCATGTATCACGCACGTATCAACTATACACTTTGCACCTCCATGAAACAAGGTGGTCCTTCTTAAGGGCGTGATCCCACAAGCAAGCCTTAGAGGAGTCAGGTTGACACTCCCACTGTCTGTAGGACTCATCGGCTTGGAGTATTTTACTAATCATGACTTATGTGATATAGGGCTCGTTTCATGAACCATTTCACCTAAATGGTAGAGTCCTATAGTCATCAGGATTAGGGGAGTTCTCATACATGCACAGCTAAAGTAAACGCATACCAAACAAGAGCATATAAAGAAGTGTTGCCTCAATTCGTTATTTCATTCAAAGATTGTCTGTGATTACAATAAGGAAAAGCACAAAGCGGATATACAATCGGCTTTTTAGGGCACTATTCCTAACAATCTCCCACTTGCCCGTCAAAGCCATTCTAAAGCTACTCTAAGTCCCATCTTCTGAAGATGACCTTGGAAAGCTTCTCGACTAAGGGGTTTAGTAAGTGGATCTGCCACGTTCTCTGCTGATGTGACCCTCTCAATTAGCACATCTCCTCTTTTGATAATATCACGGATTAGGTGATACTTCCTCATAATGTGCTTGGTCCGTTGGTGAGATCTTGGTTCTCTTGCTTGAGCAACCGCCCCAGTGTTGTCACAAAACACAGTAATGGGGTCTTTCATGCTAGGAACAACATTCAATTCTTGAATGAAGTTTCTAATCCAAACACCTTCCTTAGCTGCATCATTTGCAGCTAAGTATTCGGCCTCAGTGGTCGAATCAGCAGTGGTAGTTTGCTTGGAACTCTTCCAACTCACTGCTCCGCCGTTTAGGCAGAAAATGTATCCTGACATTGACTTAAAATCATCTAAGTCAGATGCAAAGCTTGCATCGCAGTATCCTTCGACAGTAAGATCTTTCTGACCTCCGTAAACTAAGAATAAATCTTTAGTACTTTTCAAGTACTTAAGAATATTCTTCACGGCAGCCCAGTGACCATCTCCAGGGTCAGATTGGAAACGACTTGTTACACTAAGTGCATAAGCCACATCCGGTCGAGTACATAACATTGCATACATTATGCTACCTATTGCTGATGCATAAGGTGTATGAGTCATTCTTTCCTTCTCAAGGTTAGTCTTAGGACACATTTTCTTTGAAAGACATGTTCCTACACTCATAGGAAGGTTCTTAACCTTTGCTGACTCCATATTGAATCTCTTCAATACTTTGTCAATGTACATCGACTGTGATAGTCCTATTAACCTTCTAGATCTATCTCTATAGATTTTAATTCCAAGGATATAGGACGCATCACCAAGATCTTTCATCTCGAATTGGTTCGATAACCACAACTTAGTCACTTTCATGTCATCCTTCGAATTCCCAATAAGAAGGATGTCATCAACATAAAGTACTAAGAATTGCACTGAGGTCTCCAATTCCTTTCTATACACACATGACTCATTCGAAATTTGTATGAAGCCAAACGCTTTGACTGATTCATCAAATCGAATGTTCCAATTCCTAGAAGCCTGTTTCAATCCATAGATTGATCTTTGGAGTTTGCAAACCTTTTGCTCACTCCCACTGAATGTGAAACCTATGGGTTGCTCCATATAAATGTCTTTGTCAATGTCACCATTGAGAAAGGCAGTTTTCACATCCATTTGCCATATCTCATAGTCATAATATGCAGCAATGGCAAGCATGATTCGAATGGACTTTTGCATTGCAACTGGTGAAAAGGTTTCGTCAAAGTCCACACCGGGTCTCTGAGTGAATCCTTTTGCAACCAGTCTTGCTTTGTAGGCTGCAATGCTTCCATCAACTCCAAGCTTTCTCTTAAAGATCCATTTGCAACCTATAGGTTTGACCCCATCAGGCAAATCTACCAAGGTCCAAACTTGGTTGGAGTTCATGGAATCCATTTCGGATTTCATGGCTTCTATCCACTGTTCAGAGTCAGAATCTGAAAGTGCCTCCTCATATGTTGAAGGATCATTATCCTTTTGAGAGATTTCATGGAAGAATCCATACCATCTCTCCGGCTGTCTAGGAGTACGTTCAGAACGCCTTAGAGGAGGATTTACATGTGTATCGAAATTCGTGATTGGTTGTAGTTGATCAGAGTGGGACGTTTCTTCAGTGGGTGGTATGGGGTCACTTTGTACTTCTTCTAATTCTATGATCTTGCCTTTCTTTTCTTTAAGGAACGGTTCCTCAAGAAAAGTGGCATTTCTGGAAACAAACACCTTTTGTTCAGATTGATCATAGAAGTAGTATCCTATGGATTCCTTAGGATAACCTACAAAGTAGCATAAGTTAGAACGAGATTCTAACTTATCTCCCACTGTCCTCTTCACGTAAGCAGGACAACCCCAAATTCTTAAGTAAGAATAACTAGGGATTTTACCATGCCACATTTCATAGGGCGTTTTAGGGACTGACTTAGAGGGAACAAGATTCAAAATCTTTGCTGCACTTTCTAGGGCATAACCCCAGAAAGAAGGCGGTAAGTCAGTGAAACTCATCATGGAACGAACCATATCAAGTAGGGTTCGATTCCTTCTCTCAGAAACTCCATTAAGCTGAGGAGTTCCCGGAGGAGTCCACTGAGAGATAATCCCATTACCTTTGAGATGATTAAGGAATTCTTCACTAAGATATTCGCCTCCTCGATCAGATCGAAGTGCTTTTATCTTGTGACCAGTTTGGTTCTCAACCTCCTTTTGAAATTCTAAGAATTTCTCAAAAGCTTCAGATTTATACTTCATTAAGTATACATAACCATACCGACTAAAGTCGTCAGTGAAGGTTATGAAATACTGATGATTGTTTCTTGTGCTTAAACTAAGCGGTCCACAAACATCAGTATGGATCAAATCCAAAACCTCAGTGGCACGTTCCACAGTTCCTTTAAAAGGGACTTTGGACATTTTTCCTTTGAGACAGGATTCGCAAGAAGTCAACTCTTTGAGATCATTTTCAGAGAATGATCCTAAAGTGTTTATCTTGCTAATTCTGTTCTTGGAAATGTGTCCTAATCTAGCGTGCCATAAGGGAGCTGAAACTTGGTCATCTCTCTTACGCTTTGTTTCTCGTTGTATATTCATAATATTGATATTTTGAGTTAGGTAAAGTCCATTACTTAGAGTACCGATATGAACGGAAGAGTTGTTCCGTTTGATAAAATATTTACCATTCTTAATATAAGTTTCATAACCTTCACAATCTAATATTGGAACTGAAATTATATTACGAATAATGTTCGGTACATAAAGGACTTTGTTTAATACTAACTCAAAACTACCTAAATCTAATCTAATTGTGCCTAAAGCTCGAGCTTCAACGTTTGAGCCATCGCCGATCTTCAAGACACATTCTCCTTCTTTGAGTTGTTGGACTTCACTTAGCATCTGTACATCATTACAGATATGAGTTCCACAACCGGTATCAAGTACCCAAGAACTAGAATTAATAGACAGATTTACTTCAACGAGAAAGATACCTTTCTTTAGAGTAGCCTTGTACTCTGGGCAGTTTCTCCTCCAATGTCCCGTTTTGCCACAATGGAAGCAAACATCCTCTTTCTGATCACGCTTCTTCTTTTGGGCCTTCCCCTTCGAAATGCCACCAGTGGGCCTAAGGGGTTTCTTCTTCTTCTTTTGGGCTTTCTTGCCCTTACCTTTAGAAGGCCCAGAAGAGGAAGATGGAGCATTCACCATCAAAACCTTATTGTCCTTCTTGATCGTGCTTTCAGCAGTCACAAGCTGACTAATCAGCTCAGCTACAGTAGCACCAGCATGATTCATGTTGAAGTTAAGGACAAATGGGTTGAATGATGGTGGGAGCGAAGCTAGCAACAAATCCACTGAAAGCTCATCTTTCAGCGGCATGTCCATGGAGGCAAGTTTCTCAGTAAGGGCAAGAAACTTGAGTCCATATTCATGGACACTTGAACCTTCCCTCATTCTCAAGTGGAATAATTCCTTTGAAGTGTTATACCTTGTAACACGTTCATGAGGGCGGTAAAGTTGCTCTAAGTGGTCGTAAATCTCCCAAGCAAATTCCATGGCCTCATGTTGTCTTTGCAAGTCCGGAGACATGTTAGCCAACATAAGGCAACGGGCTTGGAGATTATCATCCTTCCACTTCTGAATCGCGTCCCGCTCGGCCCGAGTGGGAGCCTCCCCTTCAGGAGTAGGCTCCCCTTCGAAGAGAACATAAGTTCTCTTCTCAGAATCTAAAATGATTTTTAGATTCCTCAGCCAATCAGAATAGTTGGGACCAGTCAACTTGTTTGACTCGAGGATCGATACAAGAGGGTTTTTGGTTGCCATTTCAAAACACGTAGAGAATCACAGAATCTACGACCTAAATGGTGAAACAGAGAACTAGTGAGCATGCTGAATTATAACGATATACAAAAGATAAGGTCTTTAATCTATTGTAGCTCCCACTGTTTTTCAAAGATCTAGAATTCCCAAAGATCTAAGAGGAACACGTTTCCCAATGGGTACTAAGATCCTAGGCATTTTACCTCGAACCCACGACTCGCGGACATTCTTAGCAAGAACCCTAGGTAGGTACAACTTACCAATTCTAACACCTTTAGAACTCTTAGTAATTTGTTTTTGCATCACCTATCTTTCAATATGGACCCACGACTCGTGCGACATCCATATTTACTTAGGCGTTAAGCTAGACCCATCAATCATAAGATCATGACCAAAACTTAGTTCGAACGACCCACGACTCGCGGACATCGCCCTCGCAAAAATTGACCACGAAATATTAATCATTTAAAATGATTAATTAGGTAACTAAGAACTAATAAGCTCCACTAGCTATCCCACGACTCGCGGACAATAACTAGCTTTACTTACTAAACTTAAAACCTATTGATGGAATGCTAGGAATTTAATTCAAAATTTGCATCTCGAATTAAACACCTATTTGTTCGAAATTAGCTTAATATTTAATGGGAATTTTCGAATCAACCGGAGAGTTGTCCGGTTCGACCTCACCAACATATATGTTATCCAATTTTATTAGTCTTGATTAATGCAAGTACACTTAAATGCATTTCAAACAAGCACATAAACAGATAACATGTCCTAGCATGATACTAACATGTAATGATCATGGGTTCTACCTATCTTATGCGTGATATGTGGGAGCCACTCCACAATCACAAGTTCTAACATACATGCCACATAAACAGTTCAAATCACATAAGGGAAAGCGGTAACAAAATACGAGCCCTATCTCTATTACATTTAACAATTGAGATTCCCCTCCCTAACATTTTGAGGGGTCTTCACTTATGGCCTCCTTGTTACTTGAATGTGGTCCATCTTACTCCATGGGTGCATTGTCTCCAAAATGAAAATAAAACCTCACCACCTATCTCTACTCTCAAATTACAATAAAAAGAAAAAGACATAAAGTAATAAGGCTCAATCTTCATATTGGCCTTAGACAATTACACGGGGCATACCCCGGCCTCAAAAACAGTAATATGGAAAGCCACATAATAAATCACATAACAGTACGCACATAAGTGAGGCTCCAACCTCAATTGAAAAACGCAACTATAGGGCTCCAACCCCAATTGAAACCATTCATGTGCATAAATTAAAACCATACATAGATCTAAACCCATGATCACCTAACATGCTTTTGCGAGAATTTAAATTTAGCCAATAAATTAAAATTCTCGTTTCAAGTCCTAATGACTCAAAACACGACTTAGATGCAATTCTTGTTCAAGAGCCTTTTCAATAAAACCCGAAAAACATTAAACTAATAAAATTCCAATTAATTTCCAAAATTAATAATTTTATTCTTTCATTATTTTCAGAAAATAATATTCATAATTTTTCCAAAAACCAAATCGCTTTAATTTCTCAAAATCCCAATTTAATCAAAATTTTAAAATAATTTTATTTTAACAAAACTGATTTTAAAAGGATAAAATTAAATCGGGATTTTATGGACCGAAAAACACGAAACTCGAAAACACGAAAACGAGCCCCGAAAAAAGGGCCCAGCCGTGCGAGGCACCGCCGCGCAGCCGCGCGCGCAGACGCGCGCCAGCCGCGCGCACAGCGGGCGGGATGAGCCGCTCGCGTGCGCACGCTGGGCGTGCATCATGCGCGCGCCTGCGCGCAGCAGCGTCCGGCATGGCCTGGGCAGGCGTCCCGCGCGGTTGCGGGACGGACTGGGCGGGCGCGCCTAGGCGCGCCCGGGACGGCTCCCGCGCTGTTGCGGGAGGAGCTGGGCGGTGCGACGGGCCTGGGCGTGCGACATGCTAGCACGCCTAGGCTCGTTGCTTTTCGTGTTCGTTTCGTATTTCTGGGTTTCTCGAAAACCCGGTTCAATCCAAAAATTAAAATTCGATTTAAATATATTTCAATCAAAACGGTTTTCAAAATCACAATTTAAGAAAACAGTTTCAGAAATTCAGGAAAAATTACAGTTTCGTATTTCAGGCTTTCTAAAAGAACTCATGAATACCTAATTCGCATCTAAGCCTAAGAATTTCTACCAAATTCAGAATAATTGAGACGAATCAGAAACACGATTAACGAGGTGGCTCTGATACCACTTGTTGGAAAACAGAATCAGAAAGCAGCGGAATTTAAAAAATTTTCCCAACAAAAGGATCTAGGACTCGCAATCGTGTAACCAAATTCGTAAAGATAGAAAACTTACTTTTCTTTTATTCTTTCTTGAAGCGTTTCAAGCCACCCAAGAACGCTCTTCACGCGGCTTGATCCCCTCTCCTTGGTAAAGCTCGAATCTTCAAACTTCTAACTTGAAGTCTCTAGAGAAAGTCCACCAACTTGATCACAATCTAACTAGTAAGGATGCTAGTTCTCTAGTTAGTGTTTAGGCTTAACCTAGGGTTTAATTTAATCTTGGAGAAAGGAAGGTGTTCAACACATGAACCAAGAATTGTCAATTAGCTCTAAAGGGGAGCTCGAGCTCCCCTATATATAGGCAAGGGGGTGCCGAAATTCCTAGTCCTTTATGGGCTAGGATTTTGGTCCCTCTCTCCTATTACTTGAGGATCAAGTATTTTTCAACCTTGACTTTGAATTCTAATTCTAGTCAACTTTGAAGAGAGCTTAAAAATATCCAAACTATTTTTGGATAATTTTATACTTTATTTATTATAAAATAAATAACTTATTTTATCTAATTAATTAATTCATAATTAATTAACTAGATTATTTTCTCCAAAATTAGACTTTCTTTTTAATTCAAAATTAAACCAAAGTCTATTAAATAATTAACTAATTAATTATTTAATATATATATAATATATATATATATATACACGTGTGTGACACGTGTCACAGTGACACGTGTCACTCACGTGATCCACACGTGTGAATTCACACGTGTGGAACCCTCTTGGTCCGATTAACTCGTTTAATCATTTTCAAGCCTCAACTCATGTAACCAAGTTGTTGTGTGTGACCCTCTAGGTTCTCAATTCAATTAGCAGTGACCCCAATTAATTAATTCATTAATTAATTAATCAGTCCACAGATTAAACGACCATAGTCTAGCAACAGGTGTTTAACCCCTAGCTGAATTGGAATGTTCGGATTCGACAGAACCTTTAAGTCATTGAATCATGTGAGATACAATCCTCCTACTTACTATCTCTCAACCAAGATCTAGGGCAAGGGAATAATCAGAACCCTAATAATCCGGTCTTAAAGCTAAGTGCATTTCATATCCATTTGATCTCAATCCAAGAAACCCTTTTCTTGATGTCTTGATCTACTGCCTTGGCCAAGGACTCCATATGGCATATGAATGACTTACACAATAAGAGATCACCTTGCAAATGCAAGTGTAGGTCCTTTCTTGATTCTCATTCACTTTCATGAATCACTTGTGCAGCCCCAGCATAAGCCTTGAATCAGTTGTCTAAGGCGACACCCTTTAAAGCTTATACCTAAGACTACAGAGTTAACTCATAAAGTGACAAGGAACCTCAAGTCTAAGGATCAATTAATCACATCAATGACTCGTGAGATATTTCCTAATCTGGAAGTTTCCATTTCCTGAAATAGAAACTTCCTTTCCCATTTAGGAATGTTCTCACACGGGGCACCTCAGTGAACTTACTTATTAAAGTAAGCACCCTCATGTATCACGCACGTATCAACTATACACTTTGCACCTCCATGAAACAAGGTGGTCCTTCTTAAGGGCGTGATCCCACAAGCAAGCCTTAGAGGAGTCAGGTTGACACTCCCACTGTCTGTAGGACTCATCGGCTTGGAGTATTTTACTAATCATGACTTATGTGATATAGGGCTCGTTTCATGAACCATTTCACCTAAATGGTAGAGTCCTATAGTCATCAGGATTAGGGGAGTTCTCATACATGCACAGCTAAAGTAAACGCATACCAAACAAGAGCATATAAAGAAGTGTTGCCTCAATTCGTTATTTCATTCAAAGATTGTCTGTGATTACAATAAGGAAAAGCACAAAGCGGATATACAATCGGCTTTTTAGGGCACTATTCCTAACACAAAGGTGGTGGGGAAACTTCCTCTTCAGAGGAAGAATACTTATGGGAGTTCCAAAGACGAGGGGACAAGGACTTCTCAGGCGCCCCCGACGGTGGGCCAGTTCTGCTAAGGCCTGGCTCAGTCGCCCAAACCATCAGCGAGGGCCTCTACGACAGGGCCCAATACACGGCGGACCACAGACATCTTTTCAGTGAGTCTGTGGAGACAGTGGCCCATGACGCGGCCCACGCCTTAATCTCCGTAAGTCTTTACTTTCTTATCATATTGCTATCTCCGGTAAATATCGCGGCCCACGCCTTAATCTCCGTAAGTCTTTACTTTCTTATCACATTGCTATCTCCGGTAAATATCTTGCTAATATTTCCCTTCTTTCGAGCCTGCTCAGGAAGTACTCCCCAGGCTTAGGAACATGCAAATGCGGGCCTCCGTCTATGCTGATAGCAAGGCCAAGTACAAGAAGATGGCCCGTGCTAACGATCCGACTCAAATTCAAGTGGAGCTGGATACGGAAATAGCCAAGTATGAGTCTCTCAAGGACTTATACAAAAAGACGGAGGGGGAGTTAAAGAAGTTGAAGGAGGACTTTGTGGCTGTGGAGAGCGCTCGAAGCAGCTTGAGCGGTGAGCTGGCCCGAGTGGGTGAAGGCTTTAGGAAGGCAGAGGCCGAGCGTGATAGCTGGAAAATGAGGGCTCTGGAGGCTGAGAGGAAGTTCAACGACACCATGAATGAATGGCGCCGTAGCCTTGAACGAGCGAGCAAGGAGGCCCTCATCAAGTTCTGTCACTCTAAGGCCTTCAACTTTGTGGCTTCCTTGCATTGCTTGGACGAGGCCCAGAAGGCCTTCAACCTTGCCATCGACCAGGGCATCCACAAGGGGCTAACCAACCCGGCTATGAGAGAGGCGGAAGGCACAGGGCTCCTGTTCAATGAGCGCTGCGAGGAAGATGACGAAAACGAGGACGACCCCGCAGACTCCATTGCTGAACTGGAGTATGACTTCTTGGTTAAGCTTCTTCTAGACGAATACATGGATGCCCATCCGGCGAGTCATGCTCCTCAATCTACACAGAATGATCCGCCTGAAAATGAGCCTCAAGTGCCTGACGGGGAGGATGCCCATGCCCCAGCTACTGAGGGTGCCAACGTGATTGCCCCTGATGCCAACGAGCCAAATGATCCACAAGCGCCTGAGCCACCTGCTGCCCAACCTCTGGAGCCAGAAGGCCCCGTTTATGGCCCAGTGGCCCGGAACATCTTGGTGGTTCTTGATGAAGATGTTGCTCCTGCCGCCTGAAGTCTTTCCTTATTTTGATGCTTTCCATTTTATTAAGTTACTCCTGGGCCTTTGAGCCTCTATTTTGTATTTTAGGCGAAAGCCCTTAATGAATGAAATTTCTTCTTCCCTTCAGAATACTGTTTTTCTTTACCTTTTTCTTGATTGCGAATTTTCATCTTGCGATTGTTGTGGACAAATCTTGTAGTGGTAAGATTGTGTGTAACATGCTTAGTGAAAAGTGCATTACTCAGATAAAGTCTTTGGAACTTGAAAGATTCCATTAAATATTTTGAAAAATCTAACTAAGTCTTGAGTAATTACGGGGGTCTTATGATGAGAATGCCCCTCATTCAAAACTTTGTGTAAATTTTTGCTTTTGCTCTTAGAAATTTGGCTAAGTCTTGAGTACATACGCGGGTCTTATTGAGTGGATGCCCTCGTTCAAGACTTGGTGGAAATTTCTTCTTATTCCTGGAAAAATTTGCTAAGTCTTAAGTGTTTATGAGGGTCTTACTGAGTGATTGTCCCCCACTCAAGACTTGTGAATTTTCCTTTTATAACGACGTCGCTGTTGGGCGAGCGTGATAGTACTGGCCTCGTTCTTTGATCCGCAAATGATCCCGCTTTCGAGCGCAAGGCGTTATGACAAACAACCAATGCCTACTGGGATTTTTGCTGTGTTCTCCTTCCATTTTATTAAGTTGGTTGTGAGTGTTACCTGTCTATCCTTATGAGGGCGTCCCCCCACGTGGAGTAGAGATCTGGCAAGCGTAACCCATGTTCGATGCGAGTGATACATTACGCTCGTGAAGACGAGGGAAGTGGGATTTATACGATTATACAAAATAAAGAAGCGTAAGATCCAAGGGTACTGAGAGGGTTGTATCATATCTTACTTGTGATTTGGAGTACATAGGGCTCACTAACGAGGTGGTTATATCATCACCTTAGAAAGTTTCTACACATAAAACCGCCGGAGATTACATGCGTTCCAGGGGCGAGGCAAGCGCTCACCTTGAAGCGTTTCCAGAGCGTAGGTGTTGTTAGCTCTGATTTGTATCACCTTGAACGGACCTTCCCAGTTTGGGTCCATCTTCCCCACGTGTTTGGATACTTCTACTTTCTTTAGGACCAAATCTCCCAATTGGAAGGTTCTTTCCCTCACACGCTTATTGTACTGTTGAGCCACAGTTGCCTTATATTTGTGTATCTTGGCCAAGCTTGGTTTCTTTTTTCATCCAATAAGTCCAATTCCAGGCTTCTGTTACTCTCGTTAAGTTGAGGCTCGAAATAAGCTACACGAGCGGATTCATTTGCAATCTCAGCTGGTATCATTGCTTCTGACCCATACACGAGCGCGAAAGGTGACTCGCCAGTGGCCGCTCGTGGAGTAGTGCGATAAGCCCAAAGTGCCCCTTGCAACTCTTCCGCCCACTCACTCTTCTTACTCTCCAGTATCGTCTTCAAGTGCTATAAAATGACTCTGTTGGTGACCTCTGCTTGTCCATTGGCCTGGGGATGGCCTACGGAGGTAAAGCATTGTTCAATCCCTAATTCCGAACACCACTCTCGTGTGTCGGCGGCTATGAACTGGGATCCGTTATCAGAAATAAGCACCCTTGGAATGCCGTACCTACATATGATGTTCTTCCAAATGAAGTCCCTCACTACCCTGAAGGTGATCCTCGCCACAGCCTCGGCCTCGGCCCATTTGGTGAAATAATCGACAGCCAAAATGACAAACTTCTTCTGTCCAACAGCGATGGGCAAGGGGCCAACAATGCCTATTCCCCACTGGTCAAAAGGCCAGGAGACATCTATCGGGACCATTCGAGCGGCTGGCAGTTGAGGGAGATTGGAATGGAATTGACACTTTGGACACCTTCTGGAAAATTCGAGGGCGTCATGCAGAACCATGGGCCAATAAAACCCACTCCTTAGGATCTTCTTAGCCAGGATACGCCCTCCTGAGTGATTTCCGCAGCTCAACTGTGAATGAGCTCAAGCGTTTCTTTCGCCTGCGAGGACCTTAAACACCTCAACGGAGGTCCTTGAAATGATTTCTTGAACAGTCTTTCCTCAGAGTCCAAAGAGAATCGAGGGGCTTTGCTTCTTATTTTTCGAGCCTCTACCTTATCAGTGGGACAAATACCGTCTCTGAGGAACCTGATGATGTTATCCATCCAACATGGTTCAAGCGGGTCGATCGTAACGACCGCCTCTTTGGCAATTTTCTCCTTGATCAGAGGCTCTTCCGTTCTGAGGAACGTCACCGAGCACCCGGAAGTGCCTTCCAACGCTGAAGCGAATTTTGAAAGAGCATCGGCATGCTCGTTTTCGGCTCGCGGGACTTGGAGCAAATGAAATTCTTTGAATTTTCCAATGATCTCCCTGGCTATGCTTAAGTACTGCATCATGGTGGTTTCTCGAGCCTCATAAGTTCCTTCAATTTGGATCGCAATTAACTGCGAATCCACATACGCAGTAATTCTGGAAGCCCCATTCTGAGAAGCAATTCTCAATCCCTGTACTAGGGCTTCATACTCTGCCTCATTATTTGTGACCTGAAAATCCAATCTGATCGCAAAGTCCAGCTCAATCCCATTGGGGTCTCTGAGGGCTACCCCTGCTCCTCCCCCTTGAGAGGTTGAGGAACCATCCGTGTGCAGGACCCATAATCCTTCGTCCTTAGGAACAGCAGGCTCTAAACCAAAGCGCTCAACCAACAAGTCAGCTACAACCTGAGCTTGTATGGCAGTTCTGGGCTCAAAGCATAAATCAAATTGGCTCAATTCAATGGCCCATTTTATCAGTCTCCGTGACACGTCTGGTTTGGACAAAACTTGCTTCAAGGGTTGATCAGTGAGTACCGTTATTAAGTGTGCTTGAAAGTAAGGCCTCAAACGTCTTGATGCGTTAATGAGGGTGAATGCAAATTTCCCGATTTCCAAATATTTCTTCTCAGCTCCCTGTAGCGTCTTGCTTAAGTAATAAACGGGCAAGTGTTTCCGCTCTCGTATAGCTACCAGCATAGCGCTCGTAGCCTCGGCCGAAACAGAAAGGTATATAAATAGCCTTTCGCCTTCAACGTGGTTGTGGACATCGACACTAACCACCATGGGGCAGTCAGAAGTTTCACCTTTCCCGTGGGGTGTTACAATGTGTTCTAAATCCCTATCATCAAAGCCTATTACATCATTTTCTCGGGAGTGCTGATCCTTGGCCTTCTGTATAGCATAAACGGACTTGGGCATGGATGAGCGTTGGTCGTAACTCCGGACATACCTCCGCCGAGCAGCATTGGAATCTCCCCCTGAAGAGCCTCCCGCTATCATGTTGATGACCACAAAAGGCGTATTCTCCTGGTCAGGGGCCTTTCCTTTGTTGCCCCGATGGCTGCTGGTCTCAGGGGGGCCTCTTCCTCGTGGACTTCTTGACCGGGACGGGCTCCTTCTTCTTTCCCTGGAACGACCCCGACAGTGCTCATCAAAGCACTCCAGAATTTTCACAAATTCCTTCAAATGCCCCCCCCGCAACGAGCCTCTGAATCTCAGCTTCCAACTGGCGACATTCATCCGTGTCGTGCCCCTTCTGCTTGTGGAAGGCACAGTACTTGTTCAAACGCTTTAGCGATTCTGTCTCTCTCATCTTGATGGGTCTCTTAAAGAGTTTTTTGTCAGAGAGGTTATAGACCTCTGAGTTCGGTCGGGTGAGTGGAATACGCTCGAAACGTCGAGGGGACAGCGGCGACTTTTTGCGTTCCTGATGACGCTCCTTCTTAACAGTGATCTCGTGTCCTCGTTCAGGGTGGTGCTCGTTTCTTGATGGGCTGTGGTGTCTGAGCCCATTCGTCCCGTACATATCTTCGAGCGTGAAAAACGGCTCGGCCACCTCTCTTAAAGCCATGAGTGTCCCTGGCCTTCTCTCCACAATGGCATCAGCAAATTTCTTGCTCACATACTGCTTGTGATCCACAGCCTGAAAGAGCACAGGGATCAAAAAATCCATGGACGGCCTTTCCACTTGCAGGATCTCCTTGTTGAAGCGGGCAAAGAACGAGCGAAGAGACTCATTCTTGCCTTGCACCACGTTATAGAGGGCAGTGGGCGCAGTTGTTAGGAATAGTGCCCTAGAAAGCCGATTAGTCATAATCCGTTTTGGGACTTTTCTAGTATCACAGACAATCTTTGAATAATATACGATTGATTAATATCATAGGCAAACACTTCTTTATATGCCAATACGTGTTTTTGAGTGTTTCCATTATGTGCGCATGTATGAGAACTCCCCTAATCCTGATGACTTTAGGACTCTACCATTTAGGTGAAATGGTTCATGAAACGAGCCCTATATCACATAAGTCATGATTAGTAAAATACTCCAAGCCGATGAGTCCTACAGACAGTGGGAGTGTCAACCTGACTCCTCTAAGGATTGCTTGTGGGATCACGCCCTTAAGAAGGACCACCTTGTTTCATGTAGGTGCAAAGTGTATAGTTGATACGTGCGTGATACATGAGGGTGCTTACTTCAATAAGTAAGTTCACTGAGGTGCCCCGTGTGAGAAGATTCCTAAATGGGAAAGGAAGTTTCTATTTCAGGAAATAGAAACTTCCAGATTAGGAAATATCTCACTAGTCATTGATGTGATTAATTGATCCTTAGACTTGAGGTTCCTTGTCACTTTATGAGTTAACTCTGTAGTCTTAGGTATAAGCTTTAAAGGGTGTCGCCTTAGACAACTGATTCAAGGCTTATGTTGGGGCTGCACAAGTGATTCATGAAAGTGAATGAGAATCAAGAAAGGACCTACACTTGCGTTTGCAAGGTTATCTCTTATTGTGTAAGTCATTCATATGCCATATGGAGTCCTTGGCCAAGGCAGTAGATCAAGACATCAAGAAAAGGGTTTCTTGGATTGAGATCAAATGGATATGAAATGCACTTAGCTTTAAGACCAGATTATTAGGGTTCTAATTATTCCCTTACCCTAGATCTTGGTTGAGAGATAGTAAGTAGGAGGATTGTATCTCACATGAATCAATGACTTAAAGGTTCTGTCGAATCCGAACATTCCAATTCAGCTAGGGGTTAAACACCTGTTGCTAGACTATGGTCGTTTAATATGTGGACTGATTAATTAATTAGTGAATTAATTAATTAGGGTCACTGCTAATTGAATTGAGAACCTAGAGGGTCACACACAACAACTTGGTTACATGAGTTGAGGCTTGAAAATGAATAAACGAGTTAATCGGGCCTAGAGGGTTCCACACGTGTGAAATCACACGTGTGGGTCACGTGACTGGACACGTATCATCATGACACGTGTGCCACACGTGACTATTTATTTGGTAATTAAATAATTAATGTGTTAATTATTTAATAGACTTTGGTTTAATTTTGAATTAAAAAGAAAGTCTAATTTTGGAGAAAAATAATCTAGTTAATTAATTATGAATTAATTAATTAGATAAAATAAGTTATTTATTTTATAATAAATAAAGTATAAAATTATCCAAAAATAGTTTGGATATTTTTAGCTATCTTGAAAGTTGATTTGAATTCAAAGTCAAAGTTGGAGAAATACTTGATGATCAAGTAATAGGAGAGAGAGGGACCAAATCCTTGCCCAACAAGGATTAGGATCGGCGCCCCCTCTCCCTTGCCTATATATAGGGGAGCTTAAGCTCCCCTTTAGAGCTAATCAAGAATTCTTTTGGTTCATGTGTTGAACACCATCCTTTCTCCAAGATAAACGAAACCCTAGGTTAAGCCTAAACACTAACTAGAGAACTAGCATCCTTACTAGTTAGATTGTAGCCAAGTTGGTGGACTATCTCTAGAGAGCTTCAAGTTAGAAGTTTTGAAGATTCGAGCTTTACCAAAAAGTGGGGATCAAGCAAAACGATCAGAACGGATGATGAAACGATTTTGAACCCAACTTGAAACAAATGAAAAAATCGAACCAAAGAAGATGGCGAAAACCGTTCGTCCATATCCTGAAGGATGAATTTTTTCACGAGGGTTTTGTGACTGGCAGTTTTCTACTTTCGCAAAACTGGTTTTCGAAGGGAGTTTCAATCATGCTTTTCTCGTTTCATGTTTCTTTCTTTATGTTATATTGTTAAGAACTTCCCTAACATGATTTGAATCTAGGTTGGTGTGGATTGTTATCCCTACAATGGATTCTGAAGTAGAAAGAGACTTTCGAGAAACGGGTTGCCATTACCGCATGAAGCGCGTTTGAGGGCGGCTCAAAACGTGTTAAGAAAGCTACTACCCAAGTGAGTTTCTTGATCTCTACGAATTTGGATACACGATTGCGAGTCCAAGATCCTTTTGTTGGAAAAAATTTTAAATTTCCGCTGCTTTCTGATTCCTGTTTTCCAACAGCAGTGACTGGAGCTTTCAGGGAATTGAAGTGGTTGAGGAAAGCGTCAGCTAACTCTTTGTAGGAGTGTATCGATCGTGGGGGCAGTCTCTTGTACCACTCCTGTGCCATTCCTACTAGGGAAGTGACAAAAACCTTGGCCCAGTAGTTGCTGGAATGCTCGTAGAGGTGCATCAGATATAAAAAATGATCCAAATGTTCTGCCGGATCGGTTGTACCGTCATAGCGGTTGATGGAAGTGGGGATTTTGGGCATTCCTGCTTGGGCCATCAAAACTTCTTCCACGAGGGGGAGCCCCTCGCTAACGGATGGTAGTCGTAAGTGCAGAAGTTCTCCTCCGGTTCCTTTCGGCGAGGGACCTGCGGCTGTCTGTCCTTGGGACGAGCGTCTCTGTCCTTGGCTCGTTCATCCCTACTGTGGGAGATCTGAGACCGTGCTCGAGAGAGCTGTCCGACCATGTCCTTCAAACCCTGCAGCTGGTCTTGCACAGCCGCGAGGATGTTAGGGTTTGCATCCCCTTCCCTGTCTCCTTGCCTGGCGGCACGGGAAACCCTCCTGGAAACGTGGGAGTCCCCTTCATTCTCGTTGACCCTCTCAGTGGGCTCCCTGTTTCTGTCTACAGGGGGTTGCACGTTTTCGCCTTGGCGGGGAGCCTCATTAACTGGTGGTGGCGGTGGCGGCACCCTTGGGACGGCCTGAGTTTCCCTAATAGGGAAAGTTTGCAATCCGCCCAAAGGGGCGGCGGTTTGAGTGGCCTGCCCAGAGGGGAAGTACATGGAATGGAATCTTTCCCATGCCCCCTGAGCCGCCTGAACCTCACACTAGGCATAAAGAGCCCTCAATTGCTGAGTAGTTAGTGGAGGTAACTCTACTCCTTCGACCTCCCTGGGAATCACCACAGGGAGCTGGATTTGGCCAGCGAGGTATGGTTAAACCAGCGGCACCATAACAGTGGGAGTAAGCGTGTATCCCGGCGGCGGCATCATGTAACTCTGACCTCCTGGGTTTGCATGGGCATGTGCCCATTGAGTTTGGGGAGGCTGTGAAAGAGCAGAGTGAGGAATTCCTCCGGCGGCGCCAGAAGCTGGTGGTGCCGGCGGTGCTGGTGGGGGAACTGAAGATTCTGCCTGCGTGGTCACCCCTGTGGGGGGTACCCCACCCTCAGTGACGGTAGGGGGTGGGCCTCCACCCACAGGGATGGAGGGAACGATGGTGTTGACATCATGGGAAGTGTTATCTCCTCTTCCCGCATCGTTGGACCTTGTAGCAACCATAGTTGTGAAGATTTTGGGGTGTTTGCTTTTCAACTAGCAGAAGAGAAGAAAGAGGCTGAGAGCTGGTTTCCCACAGACGGCGCCAAAAATGATGGGTCTGAATATGGGGTACAGAGTCCAATCACTTTAGAATTTGTTTAGGTGAGAAATCCACTGGAAGATCGCCGGAAAAGATGGGGGTTCTACCTGCTAGGACAAACACATAGACAAAAGTCAGAAGGCCAAGCTGGGGGAACTGGGGGTGATTCCCAGTTTGGCTCTCCGACGTTCAAGTCAGATGAAGATCTGAAAGAGATAAAAATGCTGAGTATAGAACTGCAATGATGGAAGTTACTTACAGTGAAAGAGATGACTCTGTTTATTTATAGTTGAGGGTTGGTCAAGGACCCTTTGGTCATTTGCCTCATGTGGTCCTGGCCGAATGTTGCCCTAACACGTGGCGCTGAGAGAGAGAAACTTAAGAAGAATCTTCTGCAAAAGCTGCTGAGAGTTAGTGTTGGCAACAGAGGCAGGTGCCCGGGCATGTACGATGTGTCAGAGAGCCGTTTGGGAGGTTGGTAACGAGGGCTTAAGAGCGCGCTCGTGACAACCAGAAGCCTTGGAGGCCAAGATATCCGCTAGGGGATGAAGGCTGGAGCTTGTTGTAAGAGATTGAAGCGGGAGCCTCTCCGAGGGAATGTAGCGCTCGAAGTAGGCTTACTTAGATTGATTCAGGTACTATTCATGCTATATCAACGACGCTTGTGGAAGAGCGGTAAGAGCAATATTGTTGACGTACACGTATCCATAACAGAGCTGACACGTGTCCTTGCGGGATGTCAGCGCTCGGAGGTTTGAGCACTTGTATACGTCTGATGCAATCTTGGAGAGGCAAGTGTCATCATCCCAAGGCGCCACGTGCCGAGAAAGTGGATGAGCGTGTTTTGACCCCATCAGTGTTGGCTCGCGCGGGCCCGGTTGGGTGATCCGGGCCCCACAAAAGAATTTTTAATTTATTAATTTGAATTATTAGTTTTTGCGACGGATTTTGCAACAGAAATTCCGTTGCAAAAAGGCACAAAATTAATTAATTATTGGTTGGTTTGCAACGAAAAATCCGTTGCTAAAAAATCGTTGCTAAAACCGTTGTTAATTTTCGTGGATAGTAATTCGTTGCTAAATCCGTTGCTATAAGTTCGTTGCTAATAATTCGTTGCTAAATCCGTTGCTACAGATTAGCCACGAGGGTTATAGGAACGAAAAATTTTCGTTGCTAAATCCGTTGCTTGTAGGGCCAAAATCCGTTGCTAAATCCGTTACTATAGGGCGTTTTTCTGGTAGTGTGCCAACATGATAGCTTGCTCACGAATGTACTGAAGTATGATAGAAAATTTGGGAAAAGTAATGTATGTACAAGTTACTATACAGGACATGAATATCTGAACAACATGCTGAGAAGTTGTCTATATTTTTTATATATGTCTTTTTATTTATTAAATATATTTGAAAGTTATAAACCATTATTTATGCTTAAAAGTTAGAATTATTTGGACAAATTATAATACACATTCAACTTTTTTTTTTTTATATAATAATAAAATTTCAAATATTTTTATTGTTTAATTATTTAAATGTTTCTCTACTTTAATTTTCTACTTATTGTACAAGATTTGAAAGAGAGATTTCATATAAATATTTTTGTATATGTAGCTTTTTAACATCAAAATAATTTATTAAAAATGTTACTATACTTATTTAATCAAATTAGACATTTTTAATATCCTAATTTATTCAATAAACATAATAACTAAACTTATTTAAATAAAATTAAATGATAAATGTGCAACGCATGTTCATTTCACTAGTTCCAATAAAAGTCTTTTACTCTGCTCTCTAAATAAATTTACAATAGTTGGGAAATTTTTTTTGATTGTGATTCAAGTTTAAATTAGTTATCAAATACAGCCAAAAGAAAGATGATATTAATTTATATTTAATTTTAGTTTTTTTTTTTTATTATGGATAGATTATTTAGATAAAATTAATGATTAATTTGTTAATTGTGAATTATTTCAATATTTAGAGGAAATATGTCTTTATCTTCATGAGAATAAGTCAAAGATAATTGTGTTTAATTTCAGATAATCTAGTCCTGTTATGATGTAATGAGTTCTTGAGTTCTTGAATGATGGGTCTTTCTTAAAGATGGAAGATTTTTTTATGGTATTTTGTTATTTAACTTTATTAATTTTTTTTTAAATCATATTAAATTAAGATTAATAGTTGATGTTTTCATTTTTTAACTATATTTTTTTTAGTTTTTATACTTGATTATTTTAATGGTAAAGTTTTAAATTATACTTATTTTATTCATATACATCAAATAAAATAATATTTATATTTATATTTTTAATTTTTAGTTTTCGTTCCCATTATTTAAAATCCTGATTCCGTCCCTACTTGCGAGGTAGAATATGTTGCAATCATATCAAACGTGTGTCATTCAATTTGACTAAGAGACTTGTTAAAGAAGTCAGGAATGGAGTAAATGGAGGCAACAACGATCTACGTTGGCAACAAGTCTACAATAGCCTTAGCCCAAAATCTAGTATTCCATGACAGAAGTAAGCACATCGACACGCAATTCCACTACATAAAGAAGCACATTGTAAAGAAGAAAATCCAATTACAACATGTGGTGACTCAAAATTCAATTGCAGATATCTTAACCGAGCCACTCAAGACGAAAACCTTTTTGAAGATCAGAAGCTCACTTGGTGTAACAAAATCAAATTTAAGGGAATGTGTTGGAAATTAAACTTAATTTTGTACTTAAGTTAATTAATTAAATTTAATTAGTGGAATGGACTAAAAAGTAATTAGTGTAAAATTGTATAAAAAAGTAATTAATTAGTCGATAGATAGTGGAGTAGTTGGTGTTAATTAATTAGGCCACTAGAATAGTCCTACCAGTAGTATAAATTAAAGAGGCCCCTTCATTTGTAACCAAATTTAAAAACAAAAAAATTCTTGACTATTAAGAATTTCTCATCTTCTTTAAAATTCATTCCAATTGTCTCTCCTCTTTTCCACTAAAAATTCTTAAACTCTCCTTCCAATATTCCCTCTCCTCACTAAATAATATTTTCCTTCTCCCAACAATTGGTAGACTCTTTGTCACTAACCTTAAATCAAGTTGAATTGAATCTTAATCATAAGTGCATATAAACAAGGATTATCTAAATTATCTCAAGATCATGGAACATCACATCCCATCCTTTCCTTGCTTTCTTTTAATTTTGTTTCTAAAAGATTCTAACATCCAAATCACCACGAATGATAAAGCTACTTTCTATTTCAGACCGAATCTGATTCGAAAATGAAAAAGGAAAACTGAGAAAAAATATGATTCAGATATGATTCCACGTGCATGCATGATTGCAGGATTCATCGAACTCATCTTATCTTTTTTATGATGACTGATAATGATGATAAGAAAATTATCTCATTAATACAACTGACTAATTTAATTATTTTTAATTTATTTTTTGGAGAAGTTGAGCTCTTATCAAATCATGGTACCTTTTTGAGATAATTTTGGTCGCACCAAATAAGTTTCTAATTGTTATACATTTTTGCCCCTGCATGCAATCAAAATGTTTCATTCTAAATTATATTTTCCCAACTTATTTTTCCTTTTATTTGAGGATATAAATGATCAGGAGAATTATAATTTTGGTCCCAAACTAAAGAAACGTTTGCAGCTGTGATTTCAAGATTGTTAAAATAGCAACATAAGTCCACTAAATAATAGATTGTTAGCAACCTCGGACGTATGGGTAAGAATATGCCGAGCCCAAATTTTTTCTTAAACCGAATATTTGACATAATACAACATGATAAAATAATATTTTTAAAAGTATTCGTACGCTACAAGTTAAAGTCGATATAACCACTAATGGAAATAGCATATTGTTTGTTATGCTTAAAGCTACCGATATAGAAATAGCGTGTTGTCGATTGATTAGTCAATTACTGAATTACAAACCAATCCTCTTAAATTCTAAAACTGACCAAAGTACCTTCGTGAACTTTATAAATGCATAATTAGAAAAAGTAAATGTACTTTTGGAAATTATATTTCCAAATATTTGTAAAATATTTTTATTATATGTAATGCAATATTGGAAAAGTTTGACCACGCTTTTAGAAATGCTATCTGCATCCTGCAGGGGCCAAAATTGTTATTATTCCTAAACTATATTCCGGGACCAAAATTATTGGGAAATATCTCCTTATAGAGATTAACATCAAGGAGAATTTATTTTGCTTCACTATGACTCAACTCAACATACATCTTTTATAAAAACGTCCATCAGAATCATTTTATCTCCAATATGATTCATTAAATCATCATAATGAAGGGAATGATGTTTAACACTTACTATACGATTAGTAAAAAATAAAAAAAAGGACCGATTAAATAATAAATATATAATATATTTGTTATATAATTGGTTGGGATTTTGCCGAATCGATCTAGACTAGAATTTTGTGTCCATTCACTACTAGTAGGGCTAAAGTAACATGCAACTCAACATTTTACAATGTGCCACACATTTCTTGACTACTTTAATTTGATTCTGATTCCCCATCCACCCATCCCAAAGCCTTGGAATAATCTGAAAAGCACTATAAATGAAGGTCCTCCCTATTATTTTCTCCTCACCCTGATCACAACAAAGAAATAAATTTACACACACTCTTTACATACAATTAAACAGACAATTCCCCATGGCGATTACTTATGGCAATCCCCGCTCTGGTAACGACGGCAAACTTGAAATGTCCTTGGAGGAATTCAAGAAATGGTTGAAACAATTCGATGCGAATCAAGACGGTCAGATTAACGTGGAGGAGCTCCGGAAGGCTGTCAAGGACAACGGGGGGTGGTTCTGCCGGCTGAAGGCCAAGCGCGGCATGAAGAAGGCCGACAAGGATCTTAACGGAGCCATTGACGATGCTGAAATCAGTAATCTTGTCGAGTTCGCAGAAAAACACTTAGGTTTAAGAATAGTTCCCACTTATTAGCTGTATACTTTACGTAGCCTGTGTGTTTAAGTGGAGTTTGTGCCACTGAATAAAATGTTAATTATGTTAATTTCGTAGTGTGTGTGTGTGTTGCAGGGGACCTTGTATAATTAATATAGAAGTCGAACATGCATGCAATTTGTTTGCAGTTTGCATGGATATATCACGATGTTAAAGCTTTGGGAAAGAGTGTTTTGCCCTAGTCGAATCTGAATCATATGTGTTCGTCTCTACAAGATCCATGACGAATACTATTATATATAATTAAATGTTTTTCAAATTTTAATTCTTTTTAAATCTCGCAATTTTCCTGCACCCAATTCTTGCTCTCAAGATGTACAACATATTATAAAAATGATAGTTAACTTGATTATGAACTAAAATAAAATTCTCTGTAACAAGAGTTGGTTCAAGTGGTTAACAAGTTATATTTTTAGGGCAATGACCTGGGTTCGAATCACTCTAACCATTTGGGAGTGTGTGTTTAAAAAGAAAAAACTGAAATCAAATTATCCTTAGCTTAAAATTTCTTTCAAAACTCAACTCAAACCGATCTGTCTTGCTCCCACCAAAAACAAATATCTGTCTTGCGGGTCATCTTATTGACCACTTAGCATAAAATTTATTTAAATTATCTGATGTATTTAAGTTTCCTTGTAGAACTTTTAAAATTTTATATTGGGATGAAAAGTAATTAATAATATCAAAATCATTTAGATTAGAATGAAATTATAATTTTAGCTACGAAAAGACATGGTTTGCTCGAGGACATTACTGTTAGGAGTGAACCACCTGTGGACTTGGTGCATAAGTTGATGTTGGACACTAATACGTAGATATATACACTAGTATGTTGGATGTGTATATGTATGTATCTTTATCTTTAAATGCGAATTCCAAAAGATAATATATTAATCATTAAATGCTTTAATTTAAGGATATTTTCAGAGGGCATATAATATGAAACATGTAATCCTATAGAATTTAATGGATTCAGTGGATGGATGAATAACGCAATTTATATTAATGATAGTACTAGAATGTCTAGCTAAAATTGGATTGAGTCGAATAATCAATATGGATTACAATACGAATATTTGTATGTCTATTTAATTGCGATTGGGGTAATTGTTGGGAAAATCTTATAAATTACTAAAAATACAAGATAGATTTTTATATTTTAAAAATTAGTATAAACAATTCTATGTTTTATAAAAATAAATATAAAAATTTTTCTCACGTTGTTTGAGTTATACACGTTGTCCTATTTTACGAAAATAAAAACAAACATTAGATAAAAATTATTTATAAATAAAAAATTTCAAAGAAATATAATGGAATATAAAAGAAAATATTGAAAATGATATATAAAAGAAATAATTTAAGCATATAAATACCATAAAAATTCCTATTGGGAAGCAAAAGATGAAAGTAAAGACATAAATCAAAAGTCGGCAGAAAAAATACATTAAAAATCTCATATTAAAATAAATTATTTTAGGACCTTTTTGAAATTTTTTATAAATATTAAGTTAAAAATCTGAAATTATAGAAACTAAGATACTATGCATATAAATACAAAAACAATATTTAAAAAAAAAAACTTAACCCAAGCATATAATGCAATTGCCGGCCCATAAGTTTTCCTGTGCAAAATTTAGAGAATATAAAGTTTTTGAATAACACAATAAAGTTGAATGGAATTCCTAAATATACACTTATGATTTGATTGATTACATTTTATAATTGTTTCTCGATGGCTCCTTTAATTAAAGGAGAAAAACTTATAATTTTGCAATGAAATGTGGCAATGGATAAGAATTGGTAGATTGACAAAAACTTCTTAACTATTTTTTTTCCCCCTACGTACTTTGTTGGTCCTACTTGATATATTTTAAATAATTTTTTATTTCTTAAAATCTAAAACACAATTAGAGTTCATACTTGATATATTTTAAATATTTTTTTATTTCTTAAAATCCTTTTTAGGTTAATTAAACAAAAGAAGGAAGTTGTTAATATGTAAAAGTTTTCATAAGTGATATGTTGCATGATCATGCCTCTAAATCAATACTATACATCCGTTCATCTATATATATATATGATGGAGTTCCATACCAAAACCATACGGCCTAATTTGTGAAGATAAGAGTTGGAGAATTCGTCCAATGACGAGCTCCTAAGAATTCCGACTCGGGAAGGGTCCTGGCGGTTGGGGCAATGAGCATGTGGCCTAATTCGTAAAGATAAGAGACATTGCAAACTTGGGAGTTGGTCCAATGAGGAGCTCCTAAGAATTTCGAACTCAGAAGGAGTCCTGGGGGTTGGACAACTCCTCAGTACATGATTAGACAAAACGTGCATCACTAAAATATCCAAATATACCAACTGCCAACTGGCAGTTGGCTCGAATGGATAAGGGGTTGAGTTCACTTAAGCAATTAGATCCTTGAGTTTGAACTTTATAGATGTAAAAAATTACATTGGGTGAGGTCCCTTTCAGTACGTCGAGAGATTAATCTCTCACTCAATTGGGTGAGGATAAACTTTCAGAGATAAAAAATATCCAAACACACAAATCATAAGATCAAACTATGTGTCAAGGAGTTATGGTAGCAATAGGAGATGAACGGCAATTAGGACCCTTAGGGCATAAATGAATAAAAAGAGAGAATAACATAAAGAGAGAATAAGAAAAGATAGCGAATGACACTATCAATATATCCATCAATCCATCTATCGATATATGTGTCGATGTATGAATGGAAGAGAAAATTATGTTTAATTAAGCTTCTAAATCAATAATTAAAATTTCAATATTAATTCGCATGAGTATCTATTTAAAAAAGGTATTATTTGAACTTTTAAAGTAGATATTAAAGAGTTTCTAATTATAGATATTTAAATTTTAGACGAAGGCAAATATACTAATAAGATTTCGACCAGTTTAAAATCTGACCCAAACTTGGATATTTCTAATTATGTGATATATTCGTTAACCGTATTAAAAAAATACATTATATATAGAAAATATACATATATAATAGACTTTTTATGTATTAATTATGTCATAATTTTTTAATGCAGATATTTGAAGGAAGCAATTGTTTTTTTAGGACTTATATAGTCATTTTGATCATCTCAAAACAATAAAGAAAAAATAGTTAATATATAAATATTATTAATAATAATGATCATTATATTTTAAGTAAAATTATTTGATAAAACTTATAGTTACATCATATACCATATTAGATTTACTATCAATTTATATTGTCAAATTGTTATTCTTAAAAATATATATTAAATAGACAAACTAATTTTGGATAATGATATGTAGCGCCCAGTAAGGTGGACCACCATATTCCCCACACTAGAATTCGACAGGTATACGAAATGCAAAATCCGTGTACAAGCTTAAGTGAAAACGAACGAGACACAAACACACATACCTTAAGCTAAGCGGAACTAAACTCTGAGTTTAAATTTTAATAACAACACTGAACAGATAAGCATACGGAAGCGAGAATACTCATGCACATGCAATACCACGGACTGGCAAAATTAAAACATACAATCAAGTGTTAGGCTTAGATTTTGTAATCACTTGAACGTATATTATTACTAATTCTAGGCCTTTATTAAGATTTAGTTGAGCTAAAATGTGCCTTTTATAGGTTAAATCCGAGTTGAAGTCGAAAGTAGAGAAAACGGAACGAAACGGAAAAAAAGCACTAAGATAGGTCATTTTGTCTTGATCGTTGGCGGCCAGAGTGTTCTTGCTATAATTCATAGTGGCCGCGAAGGACAGTTGAAGGCACTATCACGTTTTTATAACTGTAGCGGCCGCGAAGGTCTGCTATGTAAAATTTATAGTGGCCGTGAATAATCTCAATCTCAGTTTCTCAGGGCCAGTTCAGTTTGTTTCAGAGTTGGGCCCAAACCCGCCAATGCGCGCGAGTTTGACCTAATATATTAAGACCTTGCGTTAGGTTTAGCAGCTTTTCTTCAGAGTCTGGGCATATCGTTGGTTGGAGCTTATGCTGGAACGAGAGGAAGAAGAAGTCGAAAACTTATGTCCTTTATAATTTTCAATCGTGAACAATTAATTTCTATTATTTTTTGTTGTGTATTTGCATTATTTTGTTTTATTATGAAAAATAATGTTTGCTAGATTGAGTTTAAATTCAGTTTTATTACTCATGATTTTGTTACGGATTATGAGTTTGGATCTAATGAATATGAGTTCCTTTAATTTATTTGTTGGCGTTGTTTCAGTTTTACTTATTATGAGTAGCTAAACCCCGTTAACCAAGGGGATGATAATTGTATAGTTTCTGTGTTTGATGATATGCTTGAATAAACTCTGATAGATTTCTATGTTATGAATTCTATATTTGTTGCATGTTACAGTCTGATCACGTTTAGCATGATATTAAAATGCCCCCGCCCCGAATTCCCCCCACCCCCCTCCCCCCTCCCCCGGCGGCCCCTTGGGGCACATTGCCCCCTATCCTTTGATTGGACGATTTCACCCCTAACCTTTCATAATTGTTATACTTTCCCCCTTTACAACGTTTCAGGCGACATCATTTTGGAATATTGCGTTCATGGAAGTGCACGTGATTTAAGCATGCCATTTTTAAGGGTAATTTCGTCAATTCATGTCAGTAGCATCACTTCTCGCCTAACCCTTCTCTTCACTACGGTAAAAGCCCTAAATCACCTAGGGTTAAATTAAAAGGGTTAAAACTCTGATAAGGAATATGAAAGGGCACTTTACTCCCTGAACTCTCATTTGCTGAGATCGTGTCCTTGGAATCGTTGATGACGAAATGGAGGGTGCGCAAAGACAACTCTGATATCCCGCCGTGGAAGAATGCGTCTGCATATGGTAAGTGTTTTTGAATGAAAAGCTTGAATGTTTATGAAAATTTTGAAACTTTTTTGACCGTTTATGTTGTATACCATGTTGTATATGCTTGTGATCCATAAAAAATGAATCTTTTGTGGTCCCTGTTTGTAAACATCGTGTATAATGTATTCTATTGTTCATGAGCATTTTTTTTTTGTCTCATGTTATGAACTCATGTGGGTTTCTAATTTTTTTTGGTGGTACAGGGCCAAATGCTAAAATGTTTACTATACGGATGCATCATTCCAAAAAAAATATGCAATTTAGGCTGCAAAGTATATGTTGGTGGAAAATTCGATCACATTGATTATTGTCATGAAGATAAGATCTCAATGGTGGAGATACATGCTATGGCTGCAAAACTTGGTGTATCAGCATGTGATACTCAGTTCTATTACAGTCCTGGTGGGGTTGATAATTGCTATGTCGTACGTTTGTTGTCTAGGGATGTAGAAGCAATGAGTTTGGTGAATTATTTGGATGAAGCGAGGATGGATAGGGTGTTTTGAGATCCAATTCCAGTTGAAGAGTCTAGCTCTGAAAGTGATGATGATGTTCAGCAAAAGGAGTTGAATGATCCTTTTGGTTTGTTAGGCATTTTAGATGGTCAATCAAGCTCAAATAATGAAGTTATTAGGGAGAAAATACTTAATAAGGAACAGGGGAATAATGATTAGATGATCAATCCAAATTCTGATGGTCAGGGGAGAGTGGAGGCTTGTAATGAAGCTCAAGTTGAAAAAGAGACTTCCACAAGAGGAGCAGGGGAAAGTGGAGCCTGGTATTGAATCTGTGGTTGAACCAGCAATGGAAAAAAATCAGCCAAATGAAGATCATCCTGTAATTGAAACACCAATGGAACAGAATCTGCAGCATGATGAGGATGTGCAGTATCCTTTGATTGAAGATATTGTTGAAACTCAACATGCTTGGGATAATGATGATAACCAATCTGTGGGCAATGACTCAGATTACTCTGATAGGTTGGTTGGCTCAGATCATGAAGGTGATGATGAGCAATTAATAGAATGTAGCATTAACACTGGTGATCTAATGGCTTAGAAGCATTCAAATGGCTTACTAAGAGGCCTGCTGCCCACTGGTCCAAAGCTTATTTCAGGTGTGTTTCTAAATGTGATATACTCTTGAATAATTTATGTAAGAGTTTTAATGCCCTTATTGTTAAAGCTAGAAGTCTGCCAATCATTGACATGTTGGAGAATATTAGAATGACTTTAATGAAAAGATTATATGTCAAGAGGGACCAAATGGGAGCCCACAAGTATGATATATGCCCTAATATTCAGAAGGTTTTGGACGAAAATAAGAAGAAGAGTATGAATTACATTCCCTTCTGGAATGGTCATGATCAGTTTGAGACACAGGGATGTTTTGGGGATAAGTTTAAGGTTCATTAGGGGGAGAAAACATGTGGTTGTAGAAGGTGGTAATTATTTGGAATTCCTTGCCAACATGCTATTTCAGCAATAAGGCACATGCACAAAAAGCCTGAGGATTTTGTGAATGAATATTACCAAAAAGACACTTTCTTGAGTGTCTACATTCATCTTATAGTGCCATTAAATGGCCCTGATGAATGGCCTAAGATACTGAAGAAGCTGCATCCACCAGTCAAGGAAAATCTTCCTGGCAGACCTAAGCTACAGAAACAGAAGAGAGCTGAAAACAAAGCCTAGTGGAGCTAGTCAATCTGAAGGAAGGCTTGGGAAGCGAGGTTTGGTGATAAAGTGCAAGTTATATGGTGTAGCAGACCTCAACAAAAGGGGATGTAAGCAAAATCCCAAGAATCAAAACTTGCCAGAGAGAGTCGAAATCCCACCACCACCTTCAAGATAAAAAAACTGTAAGTGTAATTATTGTTCAATCCTTACATGCATTTACCTATATTCCGTGACACTTGTGCAATCAATTTCTATTAGGTAAAAAGAAGACTGCAACTACAAGCAATATTGGGTCAACAAGCACACCAACAAGAAGATTGACCAGAAGTTCAGCCGCACTTCTATCACAAGAACAAGAATCATGTATTGCAAGTCAAATATCAGTTACACAGGCATGTACAAAACTGACACCAAGAAGACAAACAACTCCAAGTTCAAGCCACCAGTCCAGACAAAGAAGAAACATTTGTAGGCCTTTCATGTAGCTACATGTTTTTGATCTGGTTTTTAAACTCTGTGAATGTGGTCTTCCTTTTGCTGAATGTATAGGGCTACATTTTCATTTCTTGCAAAGAACAGTACTTGTTTTGTAAAAGTTTAACTTGAACATATATGCACATGTTTTTGCTATGAATTTTCATGTTGGGGAATTTTCATTTCTTGCAAAGAACAGTACTTGCACTTGTCTAGAATAACAGCATAAATCATGAAAATTACCATTTCATTGATGAAGGAAACGTATTATTGCATACTTATATTACAATTGTGCAAAATAATACATATTACATCTACCAAACTAAGAAATAAAATACAACAATGATAGCAAAAAAATCATAAACTCAGATGCTCTTCTTGGCCATTTTCTTCCATTTTCAGCGGGCCTTCTTGGATCATTTTCAGCTAGACTTCCTCTCTCAATTTCAGCTAGCCTTCTTCTCTCAATTTCAGCTTTAAGCCCATTGATCCTTCGAAGAAGCCCTGGTATGATCTGCCTAGAACGCTCACACATTGGTGGGTCGATCCAAATGAGCAAATTGAAGCCAGCTTCAGTCTAACATCCAAGAATTTAGGAAGAAGAAGAGAGACAGTATACCCCATATTCAATTTACAAAATTAAGGCCTAACCCGAAAATTCTGGCAGCTAATGTATCTTCTCCCCGGGTTATGGTCCGTCCATGATGTTCTTGCCACCACAGCTATCCCACAATAGCAGGCACAATGGTTGCCTTTCTCCATTCTTCTTCTTCTCGTCCAAATAGAAATGAGAAATTAGGGTTCCATTTAGTGGTTCTAACAAAAAACGCGAGAAGTGATGCTACTGACATGAATTGATGAAATTGCCCTTAAAAATGGCATACTTAAATCACGTGCTCTTTCATGAACATAATATTCCAAAAAGATACTGCCTGAAATGTTGTAAAGGGGGAAAGTGTAACAATTATAAAAGGTTAAGGGCGAAATCGCCCAAAATCATTACCCTATTAAAATTTACCTCGATTGTTTGTAGATTTGGATTGGGAGTTCATACCCTTAGAATTAAAGGTTCAAAGAGATTTTTTTTTTTTTTTTTTTGAGCAGTCAAGTAGAGATAGAGTAAGCCGAGTCTCTTCTATCTATTTATTAATCCTATTTGTTTGGTTTAGTTAAGGGAGAACTGACCATGAGCGCGGTTGTTAAACTTAAGTAAGCACATGTCCTTGACTTCGGGAGGAGCTTGTCTATTCTAAAAACCTGAGTACTTATTCAACATTGATTCAGACACTAGACTATAAGATTACTATTCCCCTATCTATGTTTTATTATTGATTTTATTCGTGTTTAATTAGTTAATTTTTCAGTTATCTTTTATCTTAATTGGTAGTTAAATTCAAATTCAATTTTCGTTTCTGTGTTGGTCTATTAATTAGAGGAAAAATGAAACAATTGATTGGTTTTCCTATGGGATCGACAGTTTATGTGCTACAATTGTCTGTGGACACTTGTACGCGTATAGAGTTTTTATTTAAAACTTAACTACAAGTTTTTATCACCGTTACGAAAAAAAAACGTTAAAATCACTCTTACTTTTCGTATTAGTATCTAGTGCATTAAACCTTTTCTCTTAGTCTCTCTCTACTTTGTTTGGTCTTGATAGTAGTTGTTTCCCTTTTTGTAGGCGCTCTTGCGCAAAAACTTTAGAAATTGGACTCTCTCGAGTTTGATCCTGAAATTGAAAAGACTCTTCGTTCTATTCGAAAGGAGCGCCGACAAATTAAACAACTACGACCTTTTCAAATCTCTCGATTAAAATGTAGGGTACAAGAATAAAAAGAACCCTAATAATCTTAATCTTAAAATTATGTTCCTTTCATATTCATTTGATCGATCCAAGAAACTCATTTCTTGATATTGATCAACTGCCTTTGCCAGTGACTCCGAAATTAAATATGAACGACTAACACAAAAAGAGTTCTTCTTGCCTTAAGCAAGTGTAATCCTTTATTGATTGTCATATGCCTCCATGTGTCACTTTTTTAATCCCAACATAAGTCGTAAATCGGGTGTCTCGAGCAACGCCCTTTTAGGCCTACATATAAAATTATTTAATTTTCTCACACAAGACAACCATAGAGTCTTAAGTTTAAGAATTAATGAATTACACAAGATAACTATGGATGCTCAAGTCTAAGTAGTAATTCCTTTCCAATTTAAGAATCTTCTCACGGGGGACACCTCATTGTACTCATTCTATTAGTGAGCACGCTTGTATATTATGTACGCATGTACCATGCACTTTGACATCCCATGAAACAGGATGATTCCTTCTTAAGGATGCAATCTCACAAGTAAGTCTCAATCGAGTTTAGTTGGCACCCTCACTGTTCGTTAGACTCATCGACTTGGAGTGATTTTTACTCCAACTTAGATTAGGACTTGTTTCATATATCATTAACTTAAATGAAAAAGTCGTAACCAAACATAACATGCAAGAGCATAAAAAGAAGTATTTGCCATTAAAAACATCTCGTTTATCATTCATAGATCGGTTATGATTTTACAAGAAAATAGACAAATCGTATTATATAAGGTCGGCTTTAATGGCACTATTCCTAACATAAGGACATTTAAGCACTTGAGGCATGTAATTGAGAGCACATGATATCATACACATGAGCACCTAAATCATGTAAAGGCAAATAAGCACATAAACATACTTAGAGGCGGTTAAGGTGCAAGTAGACATATTGAAGTGTAACTGAAACCATATAAGGACACATAAGAAGGCACGTTGGAGCAACAACACAACCATGAAAGGGCTCACACCCACGTTTACACGCATGCAAGTAAGATACAACACATTGGACAACATTTATGTGCACAATTAATGTCTCGCCTATCATGTAGTCATATAATAACGGTGCACTCATAGTTCGTGAAAATAATTCTTATATACAATGCAGTACAATCCAAGAAAAAGAATTTCATGAGCAATTAGACAAATAAACATGCATATAAATCATATAATTTAAGTAGGGGATTGGGGCACGGGGTCGGAAACATAATACATGAAAAGGCCACAAAAAACACCCATGTCAAAAAAATTCAAAGTTCAGGGAGGTAGGGTCACGGTCATGAGACGTCAAGCACAAAACACGTAGCTGCTGCAAAAGGTGTTTTATCCGAGCTTCTGGACTGGGCCGTGGCCGCGAGCCAAGATGGCTTGCCTGCGTCACGGCCGCGGGCACGACTTGTTGTAAGCCTGCACCGTCGCAACCGCGGCTCAGCACAGCAGCAACAGGACAACCTTTTCTTCCCTAAAACACCAAAAACAAATTTACACCACTACACATACAAATATACTACACTAATATGCAAAACTTAAAATAAGGAATTTTATTTTTTAAATTAATTTAAAACTTGATTTTAAACTAAATTAAAATTTAATTAATGTTTTTAGTCTAAAAATAGGGATTTAATTTATTTTAATTAATGTAAAATTTAAAAAATATACTTTTTTTTAATCTAATTCAAAAAAATATACTTTTTTTTTTTGAGGAAAAGAACCCCACAAAAGGCCAATTTATTGCAAATCTAAATTAAGAAAGTTCGCAGCAAACAAAGGAATATCAAAAACACCAACGCAGGCCAAAGCCGGAAGACGAGATAAACTATGGGCGACCATGTTTGCACCACGCCTAACAAAAGAAAAGGAACACTCCTCAAAACTAGTGCAAATAAGTTTGAAGTCCTGGATGATATTTCCAAAGGGAGATAAGTTACCATCAGGATTCTTTAACTGCTGAATAACAAGCAAGCTATCACCTTCAAGAATGACATTTCCCCACTCGAAATCACGAGCTAAACGAGCCGCTGATAGAGCCCCCATGGTTTCAGCTACCTCCGGGTCTATCACATGTTTAATTCTATCCGTTTCCCATCCGATGCACTTTCCTTCCGGGTCTCGAGCCACAACTCCTATCCCTATCGCATTTTCTTCCTTAAAAACTGCTCCATCGAAGTTGCTCTTAACCCTATTTGAGCCCAGTTTCCTCCATTTATTCACATCCCTGTTACTGACCATCACCTCTGCATTATCCTCCACCATCTTTCCCGGCTTCGGAAAAGTGACTGCCCACTGAACTACTTTGGTAGGACTACTTACAGTCCTCTCAGCTCTGCATTTATTGCGGCTGTTCCACAACGTCCACATCAAATTCACCGCCCAGCACCCTACGTCTTCCTCCAAATTCTCCAGCAGCGACAACAGCCCATCACGAAAATTTGTTGTAAATCGCATAACCAGGTTCCAAGGCACATTTGAATAAGATCTTCACTCTGACCACAATTTATGCATATATTCTCAATATCACAATGCTTACTAATCAATCGTTCTGCTATCGGGAGATCTTCATGGAATGCTCTCCAAATGAACATTCTTATCTTGGGTACTACTCTAAGATTCCAGATGTATCTCCATATCTTATGTCCGTCTGAGGTTGTAGAAGAAGACTCATCAATCGTAGCCAGCCGGATAGCTAAGAAATAAGTGCTCCTTACCGAGAAACGCCCATCCTTAGAATAGTGCCATATTAAAGTGTCTCTCCTATTCATCTGACTTAACTGTATCTAAGAATCAACCTAACATCTTCATCATTGAAGGCATTCCACACTAACTCTTCATTCCACTTGCATAAATTCGGTAGCATAAGTTCCGAGACCTACTCCGGGGCAGAGAGCTCCCCGTCTGAAGTGAGGTCTGAAATTAGGCTGCTTCGGCAGCCACCGATCCCTCCTAGGGATGTAATTTAGCCGAGCCAACTTACGAGCCTTGCGAGCTGGCTCAGACTAAGCTCGCGCTTGGGTTCGATGCTGGCGAGCTAATCTGAGCCATGGCTCGGCTCGTGGACCCTACGAGCTAAGCCTGAGCCACATCTTTCACAGCTCATGGCTCACGAGCCGACTCGTGAGACATGCTATTTTATATATATATCTATATATTTGTTTGCTTGTAATTAAAATATATTATATACATTATATATATATATATATATATAAATATATATCTATATATTTGTTTACTTATAATTAAAATATATTATAAGCATCAAACTAACCTAAGCACTAAAACACATTTCTTCACATTCTTAACATTCTAATACCTAAGCTCCATTTCACGCCGCCTCCCATCTCAGATTTCACCATCCGCCGCCTCCCATCTCAGATCTCTCCATCCACCGGCGATCACCACCTCGCCAGTTAATCACCTAAAACCGCCCCTCCCTCTATTTGCAGCAGCTCAGTGCTACAACACACCTCGCCAAACGCCATCACGTCACCATCTCATCACCATCTCGCGACACCTCCCACCACGACGCCACCATCTCGCCACCGCAGCACCATTTTGCTGATCAACCGGCTATATCCATGACCTGCAGCATGAAGCTCCCATAGGCGTCTCCTCAACTATTATCTACAAATTTAAGTTAAGATCTATGGAAGAATAGGTGAAGACTTTTAAATTTTAGTTGAGATCCATGCAAGAATGGTTAGATCTAGAAATTCATGTTCAGATCTACAATATTGTTTTGGTTTTCCTTCAACAGATCGACGAAAAAAAGAGGTATTTGGATTGCTATGTTGTTTATCTTGTCAGATCTGTATTAGGTAAATACAAATTTAGATAATCTTTTTCCGTTTGAATGTGTAGAAAATTATTTTACTTTTTTCGCCTTCAATATTGTTGTTGTTAAATTTACGGGATTCATTGTAAAATTGGTTATTAATGTTTGTCTTAGATATTCAATTTGCTGTTGTTTTTTTCTTTATTGCAAATTGCTTCAAGGATATACATAAATTGATCTTGATCTGGGCAAAACGCGTATGCTTTGAACATATACAAATAAATCAGATCTGGGCAAAATGCCTCTGCTTTGAATATGGATGCATAGATCTAGATCTGGGCAAAATGAAGGTTTGTTTTGAGGGTTTTTTTCAGTGGCTCGGTGGCTCGGCTTGGCTCGTTCGAACCTACTACAAGCCGAACCCAAGCCACGTTTCCTGTGGCTCGTTGGCTCGCAAGCCAAACCCAAGCCAATTTTTTGAAAAAATGCCAAGGCTCGGCTCGTTTACATCCCTAATCCCTCCAAACATGGACATTCTCCCCAGTTCCCACTCTCCATCTTGATCCCCTCGCAATAAGGTATCTAGCTTAAAAGAGACTCTGCCATGCAAAGGACGGAGAATGACCCAAACTAGCATCCCAGATCTCAGAATTCGGGAAATAACGAACTTTGTAGATCTTACTCAATAGGATGTCTGGATTTTTCATCACCTGCCAAAGTTGTTTAGCTAACATAGCTAAGTTGAACAACTTGATAAGTCGGAATCCCAACCCGCCCGTCCTCTTACTCGGACATAGTTTATCCTATTTTATCAATGGATTTTTTTATCCTTCCCATTATTCCACCAAAAACCCCGAATAACAAATTCAATCTCCTCCACTACACAATCCGAAAGTAAGAAACAGTTCATGGCATATGTAGGAATTGCTTGTAACACCGCCTTAATTAACAGCTTCTTCCCCGCAACTGAAAGAAACTTCTCTGAATAGCTACCCAATTTCCTTCTAATTCGTTCCACAAGATTGGAGAAAATATCCTTTTTTGTTCTTCTAATCACTGATGGTAATCCCAGGTACAAGTCTAATTTCTCCACTCTTTGAACCCCCAAACGTTCTGCGAGTGCCTTCTGATCATCCATGCTTACATTCCCATTGAACACCATGGAAGATTTCTGACCGTTCATAATTTACCCCGAAACACGACTATACACATCTAACACCTTCTTAACACACTCCACCGATTCCTTACTCGCTACCCCACAAATGAAAGTATCATTGACAAATAACAAATGAGAGATCAAGGGGGCATTTCGACTCACTAGCACTCCTTTGAGATTCCCCAGCATATCTTGTTCCTGTAAAAGGGCTGAAAGTACTTTTGCACATATCAGAAACAAATAAGGGGAGAGCGGGTCTCCTTGACGGATTCCCCTCTCCGGAACCAAAAAATCAAGTTCGCAGCCGTTCATAAGAAAAGAGAAAGAAACAGTAGAGATACATGTCATAATTCGGTTAATGAATAAGGGAAGAAAGCCTAACCTGGCCAGAGCCTTTTCAAGAAACCACCATTCAAATCGGTCGTAAGCTTTACTCATGTCCAGTTTCAAATTAAAGAACCCCTCCTTCCATACCTTCTTAAACTTTATGAAATGGTTAATCTCAAAAGCAATCAAGATATTGTCACAGATAAGTCTATTAGGGAGGAGAGCAAATTGGTTTATAGAGATAATGCTATTAAGATGCGATTTCAATCGGTTAGCAAGTGCTTTGGAGGCTATTTTATAAATAACATTACACAAACTAATAGGGCGAAACTATGTCATGGAATCCGGTGTTTTGCATTTAGGGATAAGAACTACATGGGTGAAATTCAACTTATTATCATAAGAGCCATGGTTTAAGAAATTCAGAACACAAGCTATAACGTCCCTACCAATAATGTTCCAATAAGAGTGAAAGAAGTACGGGGGAAGGCCTTCTAGGCCTGGGGATTTAAGGGGGTACATGTATTTAATGGCACAAATTTCCTCTTCGGATGTGAATGGGAGAGTCAACTGGTGTCGCATTTCCTCAGTCACTCTTGTTGGTACAGCCCGAAGTACAACTTTCCATCTCCGACGGATCGCAGTTCCCAGCCTTAAATAAATTCCCAAAATAATCCTCAATGATTCTTCTAATATCCTCCTCTCCACTACATAATTGACCATTCTCATTTCTCAGAGCTGATATGTGATACACTTTTTCCTTGTTGAAGCTTTCATATGAAAATACTTAGTGTTACGGTCTCCTTCCTTAAGCCAATGTTCTTTTGCCCTTTGCTTCCACCTCAATTCCTCTTCCGTAATTACTGCATCAATTCTTGATTTGAGATCTTCCTCCTCACTTTTAGAAGTTGGTGAGATCGGACCCTGTCTAAGTGCAGTAAGCCTTTTTTCCATTTTCTCTAATGAACGTTCTGTAGCGTTCTGTTGTTGCCTCCACCGCATTAGTCCTATTTTGCATCTTTCAGCACCCTTAAGCACCTTATCCGGCACGGTGCTATCCAAGCCTCCATTCCATTCCGTTTCTATTATCTTCCGGCAGTCTTCCGATTTTAACCAAATCTCCTCAAATCTGAAAGGTCTTCTTCCACTCTGTCTCCGTTCTAGTTCCCCCACAACTTTGGTTAAGATAGGTGAATGGTCTGAGCAGGTCGAGGAAATATGGATCACTTATGCCCTCGGAAAGCTCGTACACCAACTGTCGTTTGGAACTGACTGTGTATAGTATCCGGTGCCGACCGATTCTTGAACCATGTGAAAGGGAACCCCTTAAACCCAATGTCTGTGAGACCTGCATTCGATAGAGCTTCACTAAAACTACTCATTCGGCTAAAAGACCTGGCTGCTCCTCCTTCTTTCTCATGTCTGTGCAATATGTCATTCAAATCACCATTCACTAGCCACGGTTTATTTGATTGACAACTAAGCATACGCAACAAATCCCAGACCCGAGCTTTACTTTGCACATTTGGCACTCCATAAAAACCTGTAAACCGCCACTGGGTAGAGAAATTATCACCCGTCACTGAAAGGTCTATGTGATTTGCAAAGAAACTTTGTAAGGTCACATCCAATTCATGTCTCCATAGAAGTGCCAACTCACCTCCCTTACCTATTGAGTCCACACTCACTCCATTCATACCCAAAACGATCTTCAAGTGTTCAACTTTACCATTTTTGCATCTGGTTTCAGAAAGGAAAATGATTGAGGGGTTATAGACCCGGATCATGGTCTTAAGATTATGAACTCGCCAAGGGCCCCCCAGACCCTGGTAGTTCCAGCTTATGCAACTCATTGTCCTCGGTGGGGTTGCCTAGCAACCTCCGCCGATATGTTGGTTATGTTTGAAAGACATCCGTTTTGTTCTTGAAGAATGTTCTTGCTTTGGTTGAGGAGGGGATTGTTAGGAATAGTGCCCTAGAAAGCCGATTGTATATCCGCTTTGTGCTTTTCCTTATTGTAATCACAGACAATCTTTGAATGAAATAACGAATTGAGGCAACACTTCTTTATATGCTCTTGTTTGGTATGCGTTTACTTTAGCTGTGCATGTATGAGAACTCCCCTAATCCTGATGACTTTAGGACTCTACCATTTAGGTGAAATGGTTCATGAAACGAGCCCTATATCACATAAGTCATGATTAGTAAAATACTCTAAGCCGATGAGTCCTACAGACAGTGGGAGTGTCAACCTGACTCCTCTAAGGCTTGCTTGTGGGATCACGCCCTTAAGAAGGACCACCTTGTTTCATGGAGGTGCAAAGTGTATAGTTAATACGTGCGTGATACATGAGGGTGCTTACTTTAATAAGTAAGTTCACTGAGGTGCCCCGTGTGAGAACATTCCTAAATGGGAAAGGAAGTTTCTATTTCAGGAAATGGAAACTTCCAGATTAGGAAATATCTCACGAGTCATTGATGTGATTAATTGATCCTTAGACTTGAGGTTCCTTGTCACTTTATGAGTTAACTCTGTAGTCTTAGGTATAAGCTTTAAAGGGTGTCGCCTTAGACAACTGATTCAAGGCTTATGCTGGGGCTGCACAAGTGATTCATGAAAGTGAATGAGAATCAAGATAGGACCTACACTTGCATTTGCAAGGTGATCTCTTATTGTGTAAGTCATTCATATGCCATATGGAGTCCTTGGCCAAGGCAGTAGATCAAGACATCAAGAAAAGGGTTTCTTGGATTGAGATCAAATGGATATGAAATGCACTTAGCTTTAAGACCGGATTATTAGGGTTCTGATTATTCCCTTGCCCTAGATCTTGGTTGAGAGATAGTAAGTAGGAGGATTGTATCTCACATGAATCAATGACTTAAAGGTTCTGTCGAATCCGAACATTCCAATTCAGCTAGGGGTTAAACACCTGTTGCTAGACTATGGTCGTTTAATCTGTGGACTGATTAATTAATTAGTGAATTAATTAATTAGGGTCACTGCTAATTGAATTGAGAACCTAGAGGGTCACACACAACAACTTGGTTACATGAGTTGAGGCTTGAAAATGATTAAACGAGTTAATCGGGCCGAGAGGGTTCCACACGTGTGAAATCACACGTGTGGCTCACGTGAGTGACACGTGTCACTGTGACACGTGTCACACACGTGTATATATATATATTATATATATATATATTAAATAATTAATTAGTTAATTATTTAATAGACTTTGGTTTAATTTTGAATTAAAAAGAAAGTCTAATTTTGGAGAAAATAATCTAGTTAATTAATTATGAATTAATTAATTAGATAAAAATAAGTTATTTATTTTATAATAAATAAAGTATAAAATTATCCAAAAATAGTTTGGATATTTTTAGCTCTCTTCAAAGTTGACTAGAATTAGAATTCAAAGTCAAAGTTGGAAAATACTTGATGATCAAGTAATAGGAGAGAGAGGAACCAAATCCTTTCCCAACAAGGATTTGGATCGGCACCCTCTCCCTATAAATAGGGGAGCTCGAGCTCCTTATGGAGCTAATTGACAATTCTTGGTTCATGTGTTGAACACCTTCCTTTCTCCAAGATTATATTAAACCCTAGGTTAAGCCTAAACACTAACTAGAGAACTAGCATCCTTACTAGTTAGATTGTGATCAAGTTGGTGGACTTTCTCTAGAGACTTCAAGTTAGAAGTTTGAAGATTCGAGTTTTACCAAGGAGAGGGGATCAAGCCGCGTGAAGAGCGTTCTTGGGTGGCTTGAAACGCTTCAAGAAAGAATAAAAGAAAAGTAAGTTTTCTATCTTTACGAATTTGGTTACACGATTGCGAGTTCAAGGTCCTTTTGTTGGGAAAAATTTTTAAATTCCGCTGCTTTCTGATTTGGTATCAGAGCCACCTCGTTAATCGTGTTTCTGATTCGTCTCAATTATACTGAATTTGGTAGAAATTCTTAGGCTTGATGCGATTGAGTATTTGTAATTGTTTTAGAAAGCCTGAATTACGAAACTGTATTTTTTCCTGAAAGTTTCTGAAAATTGGTTTTTATAAAATTTTGATTTTGAAAAACAATTTTAGATTTGAAACTGTATAAACTGTTTTTGGATTTCTTGGATTGGTTTTGCTTTTGAACGAAAACACGAAACGAAAGCCCGGAACACGATGAACACGCGAAACCCCGCGCGCGAAGGAGTCGCGCGCGCGGGCTTCGCGCACCACCCTCCCGCAACCGCGCGGGAGGCCCTCCCGCATGCCGTCCGCCCGTCGCCGCCCAGGCCTGGCCGGGACAGACCGGCCAGCCTCCCAGCTCCTCCCGCACGCCTGTGCGGGAGGCGCGCCCGCCCAGGGCGGCCGAGACTGGCCGCCCACCGCCTAGCAGGGCACGCGCGCGCGAGGCGCGCGGTATGCGCGCGCAGTGCGCGCACTCGCCTGGCCTTGGCCGGGCGTTGTGCGCGTCTGCCGTGCGCGTCCGCGCGCGCTTGCGTCGCTGTGCCCCGTTTCGCGCACGGGTCCCGTTTTCGTGATCCGGCCCCCTTTCGTGTTTCGTGCAATCCAGTCCCAATTTTTATTTTAATTTTACAATTTTATTTTTGAATATTTATTTTAATTTTTGAATAAAAACTTAAAATTGGGATTTTTTAAGAAATTGAAACGGTTTATATTTTGGGAAAATACATCTTGATAAAATTATTAATTTTCAGAAATTAATTTGAATTTTATTTGTTTTGGTAATTTGGGATTTATTGAAAACTTTTATAAATAAGACTCGCATCAAGTCGTGTTTTAAGCTATTAGAGCTTAAAGCGAGAATTTTAATTTATTGGTTAAATTTAAATTCTTGCAAAAGCATGTTAGGTGATCATGGGTTTAGATCTATGTATGGTTTTAATTTATGCACATGGATGGTTTAAATTGGGGTTGGAGCCCTATAGTTGCGTTTTTTCAATTGAGGTTGGAGCCTCACTTATGTGCGTACTGTTATGTGATTTATTATGTGGCTTTCCATATTACTGTTTTTGAGGCCGGGGTATGCCCCGTGTAATTGTCTAAGGCCAATATGAAGATTGAGCCTTATTACTTTATGTCTTTTTTTCTTTTTATTGTAATTTGAGAGTAGAGATAGGTGGTGAGGTTTTATTTTCATTTTGGAGACAATGCACCCATGGAGTAAGATGGACCACATTCAAGTAACAAGGAGGCCACAAGTGAAGACCCCTCAAAATGTTAGGGAGGGGAATCTCAATTGTTAAATGTAATAGAGATAGGGCTCGTATTTTGTTACCGCTTTCCCTTATGTGATTTGAACTGTTTATGTGGCATGTATGTTAGAACTTGTGATTTTGGAGTGGCTCCCACATATCACGCATAAGATAGGTAGAACCCATGATCATTACATGTTAGTATCATGCTAGGACATGTTATCTGTTTATGTGCTTGTTTGAAATGCATTTAAGTGTACTTGCATTAATCAAGACTAATAAAATTGGATAACATATATGTTGGTGAGGTCGAACCGGACAACTCTCCGGTTGATTCGAAAATTCCCATTAAATATTAAGCTAATTTCGAACAAATAGGTGTTTAATTCGAGATGCAAATTTTGAATTAAATTCCTAGCATTCCATCAATAGGTTTTAAGTTTAGTAAGTAAAGCTAGTTATTGTCCGCGAGTCGTGGGATAGCTAGTGGAGCTTATTAGTTCTTAGTTACCTAATTAATCATTTCAAATGATCAATATTTCGTGGTCAATTTTAGCAAGGGCGATGTCCGCGAGTCGTGGGTCGTTCGAACTAAGTTTTGGTCATGATCTTATGATTGATGGGTCTAGCTTAACGCCTAAGTAAATATGGATGTCGCACGAGTCGTGGGTCCATATTGAAAGATAGGTGATGCAAAAACAATTACTAAGAGTTCTAAAGGTGTTAGAATTGGTAAGTTGTACCTACCTAGGGTTCTTACTTAGAATGTCCGCGAGTCGTGGGTTCGAGGTAAAATGCCTGGGATCTTAGTACCCATTGGGAAACGTGTTCCTCTTAGATCTTTGGGAATTCTAGATCTTTGAAAAACAGTGGGAGCTACAATAGATTAAAGACCTTATCTTTTGTATATCGTTATAATTCAGCATGCTCACTAGTTCTCTGTTTTACCATTTAGGTCGTAGATTCTGTGATTCTCTACGTGTTTTGAAATGGCAACCAAAAAAAAAACCCTCTTGTATCGATCCTCGAGTCAAACAAGTTGACTGGTCCCAACTATTCTGATTGGCTGAGGAATCTAAAGATCATTTTAGATTCTGAGAAGAGAACTTATGTTCTCTTCGAAGGGGAGCCTAGTCCCGAAGGGGAGGCTCCCACTCGGGCCGAGCGGGATGCGATTCAGAAGTGGAAGGATGATAATCTCCAAGCCCGTTGCCTTATGTTGGCTAACATGTCTCCGGACTTGCAAAGACAACATGAGGCCATGGAATTTGCTTGGGAGATTTACGACCACTTAGAGCAACTTTACCGCCCTCTTGAACGTGTTACAAGGTATAACACTTCAAAGGAATTGTTCCACTTAAGAATGAGGGAAGGTTCAAGTGTCCATGAATATGGACTCAAGTTTCTTGCCCTTACTGAGAAACTTGCTTCCATGGACATGCCGCTGAAAGATGAGCTTTCAGTGGATTTGTTGCTAGCTTCGCTCCCACCATCATTCAACTCATTTGTCCTTAACTTCAACATGAATCATGTTGGTGCTACTGTAGCTGAGCTGATTAGTCAGCTTGTGACTGCTGAAAGCACAATCAAGAAGGACAATAAGGTTTTGATGGTGAATGCTCCATCTTCCTCTTCTGGGCCTTCTAAAGGTAAGGGCAAGAAAGCCCAAAAGAAGAAGAAGAAACCCCTTAGGCCCACTGGTGGCATTTCGAAGGGGAAGGCCCAAAAGAAGAAGCGTGATCAGAAAGAGGATGTTTGCTTCCATTGTGGCAAAGCGGGACATTGGAGGAGAAACTGCCCAGAGTACAAGGCTACTCTAAAGAAAGGTATCTTTCTCGTTGAAGTAAATCTTTCTATTAATTCTAGTTCTTGGGTACTTGATACCGGTTGTGGAACTCATATCTGTAATGATGTACAGATGCTAAGTGATGTTCAACAATTAAAAGAAGGAGAATGTGTCTTGAAGATCGGCGATGGCTCAAACGTTGTAGCTCGAGCTTTAGGCACAATTAGATTAGATTTAGGTAGTTTTGAGTTAGTATTAAATAAAGTCCTTTATGTACCGAGCATTATTCGTAATATAATTTCAGTTCCAATATTAGATTGTGAAGGTTATGAAACTTATATTAAGAATGGTAAATATTTTATCAAACGGAACAACTCTTCCGTTCATATCGGTACTCTAAGTAATGGACTTTACCTAACTCAAAATATCAATATTATGAATATACAACGAGAAACAAAGCGTAAGAGAGATGACAAAGTTTCAGCTCCCTTATGGCACGCTAGATTAGGACACATTTCCAAGAACAAAATTAGCAAGATAAACACTTTAGGATCATTCTCTGAAAATGATCTCAAAGAGTTGACTTCTTGCGAATCCTGTCTCAAAGGAAAAATGTCCAAAGTCCCTTTTAAAGGAACTGTGGAACGTGCCACTGAGGTTTTGGATTTGATCCATACTGATGTTTGTGGACCGCTTAGTGTAAGCACTAGAAACAATCATCAGTACTTCATAACCTTTACTGATGACTTTAGTCGGTATGGTTATGTATACTTAATGAAGTATAAATCTGAAGCTTTTGAGAAATTCTTAGAATTTCAAAAGGAGGTTGAGAACCAAACTGGTCACAAGATAAAAGCACTTCGATCTGATCGAGGAGGCGAATATCTTAGTGAAGAATTCCTTAATCATCTCAAAGATAATGGGATTATCTCTCAGTGGACTCCTCCGGGAACTCCTCAGCTTAATGGAGTTTCTGAGAGAAGGAATCGAACCCTACTTGATATGGTTCGTTCCATGATGAGTTTCACTAACTTACCACCTTCTTTCTGGGGTTATGCCCTAGAAAGTGCAGCAAAGATTTTGAATCTCATTCCCTCTAAGTCAGTCCCTAAAACGCCCTATGAAATGTGGCATGGTAAAATCCCTAGTTATTCTTACTTAAGAATTTGGGGTTGTCCTGCTTACGTGAAGAGGACAGTGGGAGATAAGTTAGAATCTCGTTCTAACTTATGCTACTTTGTAGGTTATCCTAAGGAATCCATAGGATACTATTTCTATGATCAATCTGAGCAAAAGGTGTTTGTTTCAAGAAATGCCACTTTTTTCTTGAGGAACCGTTCCTTAAAGAAAAGAAAGGAAAGATCATAAAATTAGAAGAAGTACAAAGTAACCCCACGCCACCCACTGAAGAAACGTCCCCTACTGATCAACCACAACCAATCACGAATTTCGATACACATGAAAATCCTCCTCTAAGGCGTTCTGAACGCAATCCTAGACAGCCGGAGAGATGGTATGGATTCTTCCATGAAATCTCTCAAAAGGATAATGATCCTTCAACATATGAGGAGGCACTTTCAGATTCTGACTCTGAACAGTGGATAGAAGCCATGAAATCCGAAATGGATTCCATGAACTCCAACCAAGTTTGGACCTTGGTAGATTTGCCTGATGGGGTCAAACCCATAGGTTGCAAATGGATCTTTAAGAGAAATCTTGGAGTTGATGGAAGCATTGTAGCCTACAAAGCAAGACTGGTTGCAAAAGGATTCACTCAAAGACCCGGCGTGGACTTTGACGAAACCTTTTCGCCAGTTGCAATGCAAAAGTCCATTCGAATCATGCTTGCCATTGCTGCATATTATGACTATGAGATATGGCAAATGGATGTGAAAACTGCCTTTCTCAATGGTGACATTGACAAAGACATTTATATGGAACAACCCATAGGTTTCACATTCAGTGGGAGTGAGCAAAAGGTTTGCAAACTCCAAAGATCAATCTATGGATTGAAACAGGCTTCTAGGAATTGGAACATTCGATTTGATGAATCGGTCAAAGCGTTTGGCTTCATCCAAATTTCGAATGAATCATGTGTGTATAGAAAGGAATTGGAGACCTCAGTGCAATTCTTAGTACTTTATGTTGATGACATCCTTCTTATTGGGAATTCGAAGGATGACATGAAAGTGACTAAGTTATGGTTATCGAACCAATTCGAGATGAAAGATCTTGGTGATGCGTCCTATATCCTTGGAATTAAAATCTATAGAGATAGATCTAGAAGGTTAATAGGACTTTCACAGTCGATGTACATTGACAAAGTATTGAAGAGATTCAATATGGAGTCAGCAAAGGTTAAGAACCTTCCTATGAGTGTAGGAACATGTCTTTCAAAGAAGATGTGTCCTAAGACTAACCTTGAGAAGGAGAGAATGACTCATGCACCTTATGCATCAGCAATAGGTAGCATAATGTATGCAATGTTATGTACTCGACCGGATGTGGCTTATGCACTTAGTGTAACAAGTCGTTTCCAATCTGACCCTGGAGATGGTCACTGGGCTGCCGTGAAGAATATTCTTAAGTACTTGAAAAGTACTAAAGATTTATTCTTAGTTTACGGAGGTCAGAAAGATCTTACTGTCGAAGGATACTGCGATGCAAGCTTTGCATCTGACTTAGATGATTTTAAGTCAATGTCAGGATACATTTTCTGCCTAAACGGCGGAGCAGTGAGTTGGAAGAGTTCCAAGCAAGCTACCACTGCTGATTCGACCACTGAGGCCGAATACTTAGCTGCAAATGATGCAGCTAAGGAAGGTGTTTGGATTAGAAACTTCATTCAAGAATTGAATGTTGCTCCTAGCATGAAAGACCCCATTACTGTGTTTTGTGACAACACTGGGGCGGTTGCTCAAGCAAGAGAACCAAGATCTCACCAACGGACCAAGCACATTATGAGGAAGTATCACCTAATCCGTGATATTATCAAAAGAGGAGATGTGCTAATTGAGAGGGTCACATCAGCAGAGAACGTGGCAGATCCACTTACTAAACCCCTTAGTCGAGAAGCTTTCCAAGGTCATCTTCAGAAGATGGGACTTAGAGTAGCTTTAGAATGGCTTTGACGGGCAAGTGGGAGATTGTTAGGAATAGTGCCCTAGAAAGCCGATTGTATATCCGCTTTGTGCTTTTCCTTATTGTAATCACAGACAATCTTTGAATGAAATAACGAATTGAGGCAACACTTCTTTATATGCTCTTGTTTGGTATGCGTTTACTTTAGCTGTGCATGTATGAGAACTCCCCTAATCCTGATGACTTTAGGACTCTACCATTTAGGTGAAATGGTTCATGAAACGAGCCCTATATCACATAAGTCATGATTAGTAAAATACTCCAAGCCGATGAGTCCTACAGACAGTGGGAGTGTCAACCTGACTCCTCTAAGGCTTGCTTGTGGGATCACGCCCTTAAGAAGGACCACCTTGTTTCATGGAGGTGCAAAGTGTATAGTTAATACGTGCGTGATACATGAGGGTGCTTACTTTAATAAGTAAGTTCACTGAGGTGCCCCGTGTGAGAACATTCCTAAATGGGAAAGGAAGTTTCTATTTCAGGAAATGGAAACTTCCAGATTAGGAAATATCTCACGAGTCATTGATGTGATTAATTGATCCTTAGACTTGAGGTTCCTTGTCACTTTATGAGTTAACTCTGTAGTCTTAGGTATAAGCTTTAAAGGGTGTCGCCTTAGACAACTGATTCAAGGCTTATGCTGGGGCTGCACAAGTGATTCATGAAAGTGAATGAGAATCAAGATAGGACCTACACTTGCATTTGCAAGGTGATCTCTTATTGTGTAAGTCATTCATATGCCATATGGAGTCCTTGGCCAAGGCAGTAGATCAAGACATCAAGAAAAGGGTTTCTTGGATTGAGATCAAATGGATATGAAATGCACTTAGCTTTAAGACCGGATTATTAGGGTTCTGATTATTCCCTTGCCCTAGATCTTGGTTGAGAGATAGTAAGTAGGAGGATTGTATCTCACATGAATCAATGACTTAAAGGTTCTGTCGAATCCGAACATTCCAATTCAGCTAGGGGTTAAACACCTGTTGCTAGACTATGGTCGTTTAATCTGTGGACTGATTAATTAATTAGTGAATTAATTAATTAGGGTCACTGCTAATTGAATTGAGAACCTAGAGGGTCACACACAACAACTTGGTTACATGAGTTGAGGCTTGAAAATGATTAAACGAGTTAATCGGGCCGAGAGGGTTCCACACGTGTGAAATCACACGTGTGGCTCACGTGAGTGACACGTGTCACACACGTGTATATATATATATTATATATATATATATATTAAATAATTAATTAGTTAATTATTTAATAGACTTTGGTTTAATTTTGAATTAAAAAGAAAGTCTAATTTTGGAGAAAATAATCTAGTTAATTAATTATGAATTAATTAATTAGATAAAAATAAGTTATTTATTTTATAATAAATAAAGTATAAAATTATCCAAAAATAGTTTGGATATTTTTAGCTCTCTTCAAAGTTGACTAGAATTAGAATTCAAAGTCAAAGTTGGAAAATACTTGATGATCAAGTAATAGGAGAGAGAGGAACCAAATCCTTTCCCAACAAGGATTTGGATCGGCACCCTCTCCCTATAAATAGGGGAGCTCGAGCTCCTTATGGAGCTAATTGACAATTCTTGGTTCATGTGTTGAACACCTTCCTTTCTCCAAGATTATATTAAACCCTAGGTTAAGCCTAAACACTAACTAGAGAACTAGCATCCTTACTAGTTAGATTGTGATCAAGTTGGTGGACTTTCTCTAGAGACTTCAAGTTAGAAGTTTGAAGATTCGAGTTTTACCAAGGAGAGGGGATCAAGCCGCGTGAAGAGCGTTCTTGGGTGGCTTGAAACGCTTCAAGAAAGAATAAAAGAAAAGTAAGTTTTCTATCTTTACGAATTTGGTTACACGATTGCGAGTTCAAGGTCCTTTTGTTGGGAAAAATTTTTAAATTCCGCTGCTTTCTGATTCGTGTTTTCCAACAGGGATCTGATTTTTTAAGGTTTGTGGTGGTTGGGTTTGGGCCTCTTTTCTTCTTGAATTGCCGAGTTTTTGGGTTGGTTCTGGGGCTGTTTTCTTGGATGTTGAGAGTGAGGGGGATGTTAACTAGTTGTAATTCACTAAGTGGGGTAAGATTGAAATTTAATAGTGAGGATTGAAGGGAGTTCTCTGTAAGAGGAGTCATTGTGTCGAGTTTGTGTGGGGGAGATTGTTGAGGGAGAATTTGAGAATGATAACTGAGTTTTGGTTTTTGTTTTGTGGGGCTAATATTGTCATTGGCAAGTCTAGCGTGGGACTTAAATAGAGGAAGTGGGATAATTTCTCTTGGGGTGGTGTTCAAGGACAGACTATTTAGCTCGCTATTAGATAGGATTGAGTTTATAAATGTTGGGTGCAGAGTTTGTGTAGGTTCGGTTTTATGGGATTGGGAGGACTTGGTCGAGTTTTGGGCTAGCTGGAGGGGGACGCTAATCGCTGGAGGTTGGCAAGAGGGATTCTTGGGCCATGGGTTATCGGAGTTGTCTTTGGACATATCACTGCCAGGAGGTTGCCGCCAGCTTTGTGAGGGTTGAAGGGATGGGGTCTGTCTCTGATCAGGGGGAGCAGACATGTTTCTGTCTTGAGGACGGTAGAATAACGGTCGGGCATTATTTTGGGGGGATTCTCTCTGCAATTACATTCCGTCGGCGTGGGCTGCCCGGACTGGGAGTTCTCTCAGCCATGATCCGTATGGGAAGTTGGGTTCCGGGTCAATGAAATCCTCCTTATATCTCAGCAGACAAACATTATCAACATGGTCGCAGATTCCACAGAGGTAGAAGAAATTCTCTAAGCGCTCATAACTCAAAGAAGCTGTAATCTCTCTCCCGGACGGCAGTTTTAGTTGGATACATCGAGTCAGAGGTTCTGTCATCTTCATTCCCACCCTTGCCACATAGAGTTATCGTTTCCGCGCTTACCCCTAGCTGGATCCCAGTTCCTGAATATGCCAATTCTATTGCCTATTAATTCCACTATCGCCTGCACCTGTCTTTCCACCGGAATACCCCTGACCCGGACAAAGAAATCATATAAATCTTGATCTACAACCCTAGGATCTTCTCCTTCCAGTACCTGTCTCAGAATAATAGGATATTTCTCGAAATTCCATGGTGAACTTTCTTTTACTCTCTGCATATCCAACTTGTGATTAAACTAAAAAAAAACGGTTCCGAATTTAGCTTGGATATTTCCATTCCTTTTACTGGGTTTATTGTTTGTTTCATAGTCTGCCCACAAGAGTCCACACCTGATTCTGTTGTTTCAAGACCCCTGACAATTCCAGAATATCTATACTTATCGATTGCTTATCAGACAGCGACAACCTCTGTGCCATCCGCAGTAACTCCTGAGCCTACGAATCCATCATTGAAGGGCCGTGTAACTCGGTCTCCTCCAAAGAGTAGTGGAGAATGGAGACACGAGCCTCTCGCCAGCACACTAACCAGAAGAAATAACCTGCACCACAAATAACAAACAGAAGGAAAAAACCATTCAGCCGAAAAAAAGGAGAAAAACAAATACGAGAAGGTAGGTAGAGACACTAAAAAAACGAATAAAGTGAAATGACGCAAGGGAAGTAGGTGAGTCCAACTTCGGCCACAGGTGAATAGCAGCTCCGGCGAGGGTCTGACCAGGGCACGACAGCGTCTAAGCTAGGTTGCAGAGTTGTGAAGGGTTTGGACTCTCATACAAGAGGGGGAACTCTCTTATACAAGAAGGGAAATTTTTATTTGTGTACTCAAAAAAAAAAAAAAGGAACATTGGATTAAGGAAGAAAACCGTAACACTAAGTAGATATACTATATTTACAAATTTCAATGACTTGGGTTGATTCTGATATGCCATGTAGGCATTCCATGCCAGTTGGCACATATCCAATTTGAGGTGACATTTAAAAAGTCAAGTAAGCGCACATGTAATTTTTTGGAGAAAAAAAAAAAAAGAATTTCGCAATGATTTGAGCTAAAATTTGGTAATATTATAATTGCCCTTGAGATGAGAACATCTCAATTAAATTTAATAAATCAAAGTAGAGTATGTTAAAGTCGCGAATTTACAATTTTATCTTAAATGATAAATCGGGCTAGTTTAATATCTGCACCTCTAAGTTCGTCATTTTTTTCTTTTACTAATTTTTATAATTACATTTAGTCCTATATATTCCAAAGACTTTCAATTTAAATAAGGTCAGTTACATTTAACTCCCATATTAGACGGGTAGTTAGAATTTGTAACGTCTCAGTTTTCCGAATGTTCAGGTAAGCACTCCACGTGTGAGTTTTCGAGAGTTAGGATTTATTTTAATTCTTTCATTTATTAATTTATACATTTCATGACATTATATGAATTATATTTCCAAGTGTTTATATGAATTCGTATCAACTTGAGAATTATCGCATGATTGTATTTAATTGCCACGTGAATTATTTACCGAAAATGACTTAATTGCCTATATGTCCTTAATAGATCACTTCTTTAAATTGGAGGACTTAATTGCACGAAAGTTTCGTTGGACCTAATAGATCACATCTCATGAGTTAGGAGTTAATTGCATGAACTTGAAGAGTTGAGGATTTAATTGCAAATTGGTAACATTTCCTTCCTTTTATTGCTGCATTCACGTAATTCATACATACACACATACAAACACTTTGCTCCTTTGCTCTTCATTTTTCACGATCAACCAAGAAGGAAGAAGAAGGAGAATTCATCATCTCCAAGCTATTTTTTCGGCAAAAAATTAGAACTTTGAAGCTCAATCATCCTCATCATCTCATCTCTTTTCCTCCCCTTTTCTTTCAAGGTATATATGAGTGATATATGTGATTTCTTGAATTATGAATTGAAGCTAGGGTTATGGTTTATGGTTGATAACTTGGTTATGCAGGAATTCTTGAAATTTATGGAGTTGATTGATGAGTTCATATAGGGGTTTGATATTGAACATATTTTTTGATCAAAGCATGAACTAAGTGTTTATGATGGTTTTATTGAACTATAAGTGCCTAAGTTTGATTATTTCATGATTTGTGGCATTTAGAAGTTGATTTGGTGATGTTTTGATGGTTTTGGATTTTGGTTCGAGAGTTCCCCTGCTACTACTCTGTTATTGAAGCTTCTGCACAGCGGGAACGACCCTTCCCATTCCAAGTGTTTTTCCGGAATGGCTATTCCCATCCCTTTGAAAGATCTGGCATGAGACTAGGAACGACCCTTCCCAATTTTTGCTTACAGCTGGAACAGCCGTTCCCACCCTATGAATAAAATGCAAATTCTTAACAGACGCGAGGGATTTTTCGGGGAGAGCTGGGAACTACCCTTCCTATTTTACACTGAAACCCGGAACGGCCATTCCCATGCTCCAGAGGATGTCTGTGATTTTCTGCATAACTTTATGAAATTCAATTCCATTTCTAAGCTTTTAAATGATCGATACATGCTATTATATGCTCATTTTATGTACGAATATGCTCATGACATTCCATAATTGTTAATGCACGATATATCATTTCATGATTACGCCGTTCGTCTTAATTGGTTCATAAGAGTCGTGTCTCACATACACTTATCTTTCTTGCATAGACCAGCTTCCTTGTGACGAGGAGCAGGCTTCGTAGGTTGTATCCTTGTTCTATTTTGCATCTACAGATGAGGTTTAATTCTAGATACATAGAACCTTTAAATCTCTTATGTGGATTTTGGACAAAATGTATTTATATATATGTAACTTTTCACAAAACCTCAAATGATTGAAAATACACCATAATATTGTACTGAACCAACCTTATTTTGGCGAGTATATTGTACTGTACTATGGGCCCGAGGGCTAGTGTTTTGAGCCAACCAGGAAATGAAGGGCCGACGGATAACTCTTGCACTACCCTCACCATTTTGGGATGACCCCCGAATCTACCAGGAGATTGGTGGAGGAAGGAGTTCCGGGCATGGGATTCATGTACCCGATGCTCAATGAGACTGGACAGTTCGGGCCTTGCAAAAACCCAACCATCACCCGGAGGAAAAAGGGATATTGAAATTGTTATTGATTGATTGCACTGTAATTACTTGCATGATCATTTAACCAATTGATAACCTAATTATTGTACACTGTCGGAGTAAAGGTTGGAGACTTGCCCTCACTCGCCGGGCCACTGATTGACTGAAATTGAATTAGTTATTAAACTTGATAGTTGTAATCTCGGACGATGTTTATATTATTATTGAACTTATATTGTCTCTTTTATAAAACTTTGCCCAAGCTTATAACTTACATGATAATTGCGCTTATAATTATTAAACCCTTCACTCAGTCTTCCATAGACTGACGCCTCCACCTTTCAGTGTTTTGCAGGTGCATGATACGCGGGAATTAGAGTTTATTTGAGTCTAGCATAGTCCACCTTAACACTCTTGATACATATGGAGTACTTATGACTTGGTTGTTATATTTTGGAGATTTTACATTTTATTATAAGTTGGAGATTGTATACTTTTGATGTAGATAGTACTTGATCGATAGTATAGATTCTACTTCCGCTTAAATTGCTATATATTGGTTTGGGGTTAGTCCCGCCTAGCTAGAATTATTTTTTTTATTGTCTCCCATTCCATATACGTTTAGTTTATGTACGGATTCTCCATTTCGTATGTGGAGTGAACTATAGTGCGGGGGATGTGGCATCCTGACGTATCAAGTGCTACATCTTATGGTGGTATCAGAGCCCGGTTGCAAAACCGGGGTTCTAGTATCGTGTCTTGTGAGTCTAAGTCGTGTCCAACGTGCGAGTCTTGCATTATAACTTGAAATAATTTGAACTACATGAGTTATGTGCTTTACTTGTATCATGAAATTTTAATTGCACTCATTTGCACCTACTAATCAAACATACATATACAGTGTATTGTCTACAAGATGCCTCATGCTAGACCTCGTCGTGAGCATTCTCCGGGTCACAGGCGCCATCACCGTGACCGTTCTCCTTCACTTCCACCCCCTCAAGCTCAACCACAGGATTTTCTTAATGCAATGGTACATCTTATTGATCAGAGGATGAGAGAGTATGTCCCTCCAGCACCACCAGTTCCACCAGTATAACCAGGAGCACAGATTTGTATGATATTCAGGGAATTCCAAAACCAGCATCCTCCGAAAATTTTCAAAGGCAATGATATACAGGCGAAGCAGTGGTTGAACGAAGTTGTGAGAATTTGGGAGCTCATTCCTTGTGACTCTCAATAAAAGGCCCGATGCACTATTTCTTTGATTCAGGTTGAGGCTTACTCTTGGTGGGAGAGTATTAGAATTATACTGGATGCCGCTGGTGGGGAGATCACTTGGGATGTATTTGTTCAGGAATTCAAGAACAAGTATATTCCTCTATCATCACGCACTCGCAGATTAAAGGAGTTTACCGAGTTGAAGCAAGGAGGGAGGTCTGTTTCCGAGTATATATCAGAGTTTGAGAGGTTATCTCGCTATGCACCTAATATAGCGAGTGATGATTTCCATAAGGCAATGCAGTTTGTCCAGGGACTTAGACCGGATATTTAGGCAGCATTGAAGCAGTTAACACGAGTACGTGGGTAAAAGCTACTTCAAAGGCTCTGAAGGTCGAGGATGCAGTGAATGCCGGGAGATCTACTTACCATTCTAGACAGGCTTCGGGTTCAGGTTTAGGATCGGGTTCTAGCACCGATAAGAGGCATGTTTCTTACATAGCTCCACCACCTGCAAAAGGGCCTTGGAAGAAGTCCCGGCCCGTGGGACAGGTTAAGAAAGCGCCACCTGTACCCGTTTTGCCACCACCTCCCGAGAAGCCTAAATGTGCCTTTTGTGGGAAAGCTACACATATTTACAACAATTATAGGAGGCGTTTGGGCTTATGTCTGATTTGTGGGAGTGCCGAGCATATGGTGGATAGGTGTCCGGATCGCCCAGATTAGGCTGTTGGGGGTCAGAGGCTACTTATTAGAGCTCGTGCTTATGGTTTGGATGGAGAGGAGCAGAAAGCTGATGTAGACCCCGCTACGGTAGTAGATGGTACAATATCCATACATGGCACGAACATGCATACATTGTTTGATCTGAGAGCTACACACTCCTTTCTTTCGAGTGCTATTGTTGTTACTTTGTCTTTGCCTGCTATTTGTTCTTCTGCCTGCTATGTGGTTAGTTCTCCTTTCGGTAGTAGCATAGAAACTGATCGGGTGTACAGAGAGGTTCCGGTGAGTATCGAGGGTCGAGTTTTTCTGACAGATTTCATTGAGATGCTAATGACTCGCTATGGATCTATTCTGGGTATGGATTGGCTATACAGACACTGTGCTACTTTTGATTGTCGGGCAAAGAGAGTCCAGTTAGGTTCAGAGATTTCAGTAGGTTGGAGTTCGAAAACTGTACCGCTACTTTCTTTTACCGAGGCTCAGAAACTTGTTAGAGAAGGAGCTATGAGGTTTATTGCTTATATTCTTAATAGGCCTAAAGATCAGATAAAGTTGGAAGAAACAGAAGTAGAGAAGGATTTTCCCGAGGTTTTCCTCGAGAAATTGGATTATTTACCTCCGGATAGAGAAATTGAATTTGTGATCGATCTGTACCCGAATGCAGAGCCGTTCTCTAAGACTCCGTATTGTATGGCTCCATCCGAGTTGAAAGAGTTGAAGACTCAACTTGATGCGTTGTTGGAAATTGGGTACATTAGACCGAGTTCTTCTCTTTGGGGTACACCGGTTTTGTTCGTAAAGAAGAAGGATGGAATATTAAGAATGTGTATCAACTATAGGGAGTTGAACCGGATGACGATCAAGAATAAGTATCCCCTTCCATATATCGAGGAGCTATTTGATATACTTCAGGGATCAAAGGTTTATTCGAAACTTGATCTACGACAGGGATACTATCAACTGCAAATCCGAGAAGAAGATATTCCAAAGACGGGATTCAATACTCGGTAAGGGCATTATGAGTTCGTGGTGATGCCGCTTGGGTTAACTAATGCCCCTGCAGCTTTTATGGACATGATGCACAGGATCTTTCGACCTTTCCTTGATAAATTTGTGGTAATTTTCATCGATGATATTCTGGTATTCTCAAAGTTTGCCGAAGAGCATGCGAGACATCTTAAACTTGTGTTGCAAACTTTAAAGGAGCACCAACCATTTACCAAGTTTGGTAAATGTGAATTTTGGATCGACAGAGTTTCTTTCTTGGGGCATGTTATTTCGGGAAATGGATTAAAAGTTGATCCTTCAAAAATTGAAGCCGTGTTGAAATGGGAGAAACCAAAGAATGCCTCGGAAGTTAGAAGTTTCTTGGGTTTAGCGGGATACTATAGAAGATTTGTGAAGGACTTCTCAAAGATCGCCGCTCCTTTAACCCGATTAACAAAGAAAGAGGTAAAATTTGTGTGGGATGAAACTTGTGAAAAAAGCTTCAACTTCGTAAAAGAAAAATTGGTTTCTGCTCCGGTGTTAACACTTCCGGAAGGTTCTGAAGGTTATGCGGTCTATACAGATGCTTCAAAAGAAGGTTTGGGGTGTGTGTTAACGCAGAAGGGGAAAAGTAATTGCTTATGACTCTCAGAAGCTAAAAGAGCATGAAAAGAATTATCCTACAGAAGATCTTAAACTCACAGTCGTGGTTTTTGCACTCTGAAAATGGAGACATTACTTGTATGGAGTGTCTTTTGAGATTTTTACCGACCACAAAAGCCTCAAATATTTATTCACTCAAAAAGATTTAAATACTAGGCAAAGGCGTTGGATGGAACTGCTTGAAGACTATGAATGCACTATCAAGTACCATCCTGGAAAAGCTAACGTGGCCATCGATGCACTTAGTAGGAAGACTAGTGTATCGAATTTGGAAGTGGGTGAAAGTAGTAGAATCGAGCCAATTGTTGTGAAAGCTCGAGTTACTAATATTTCCATACAACCGGATTTGAAATATAGATTATTTGAGGCTTAGAATAATAATTCGGAAGTACAGAGATTGGTAGCTAAAGCAAGAGCTAATCCGGAATGTCTATTCAGGTTCGATAAAATCGGTCTTCTTTGTTTCAAGAACCGAGTGGTTGTACCCGAGGAAATAAAACGGGTGTTGCTCAAATAGGCTCATAAATCGGCTTATTCTATCCACCCTGGAGGAAATAAAATGTATAAGGATTTGAAACAATATTATTGGTCGAACGGATTGAGGAAGGACGTGGCCAAATATGTAAAACATTGCATAACTTACCAGAAAGTTAAAGCCGAGCATCAGAAACCCGAGGGTCTTCTACAGCCTTTACCTATTCCAGAGTGGAAGTGGGAACAGGTGATGATGGATTTTGTATCCGGGCTACCGAAAGTAAGAGGTCGGTTTGATAGTATTTGGGTGATTGTGGACCATTTAACTAAGTCTACACATTTTCTACCGGTTCGGATGTCTTACAAGATTCGCAAGCTAGCTGAGTTATATAACAAGGAAATTGTTCGACTTCACGGCATTCCAATTAGCATCGTATCGGATAGAGATTTGAGATTTACTTCAAAGTTGTGGCAAGAATTACAAGATATTTTGGGTACGAAGCTCAAGTTTAGTACATCACTCCATCCTCAAACGGATGGCCAATCCGAGAGATTAATAAGGTATCATGAGGACTTGCTTCGAGCTTGTGCTTTGAATTTTCAGTCTTCTTGGCATGAGCAACCACCGTTAATTGAGTTTACATATAATAGCAGCTTCCAAGCCTCGATTGGTATGGCCCCGTATGAGTTACTTTATGGGCGAAAATGTTAATCTCCATTGTTCTTCGATTTAGAGGAGTGGAAATGGACTAAACAAGAAGGCATTAAGAAGGGTGAGAAATTGGAGAAACCTTCTAAAGCTGTTCGGGATATGATTGAGAAAGTCCAACAAATCCAACAACGGATGAAATCAGCTCAAGATAGACAAAAGAGCTACCCCGATCTTCGCCGAAGGGATCTCAAATTTGAAGTTGGTGATCGAGTGTTCTTCAAGGCGTCTCCACATAAGGGATTTGCTCGGATTGGGAAATGAGGAAAACTTAATCCTCGTTATTTAGGTCTTTTTGAGATTCTTGAAAGAATTGGTGAAGTAGCCTATCGGTTGGACCTACCACCGAGCCTCACGGGGATTCATAATGTATTTCATGTGTCTCAACTAAGAAAATACTACCGCGATGAAACCGAGATCCTACCCGTTGAAGAAGTGGAATTGGAACCAAATTTAACCTTTGTTCAGAAGCCAGTTAAGATTTTGGATAGGAAGTTTCAAGAATTGAGAAATCGGCGAATTCCAATGGTTAAGGTTTTTTGGAGGAGTGGTAAGACTGAAGAAGCCACGTGGGAAACCGAAAACAAGATGAAACGGTTCCACCCAGAGTTGTTCCCTCTCGAGCAGTGAATCTGGGGACCAAATTCTTTTAACGGGGAAGGAGCGTAACGCCCTAGTTTTCCGGATGTTCAGGTAAGCACGCCACGTGTGAGTTTTCGAGAGTTAGGATTTATTTTAATTCTTTCATTTATTAATTTATACATTTCATGACATTATATCAATTATATTTCCAAGTGTTTATATGAATTTGTATCAAGTTGAGAATTATCGCATGATTGTATTTAATTGCTACGTGAATTATTTACCGAAAATGACTTAATTGCCTATATGTCCTTAATTGATCACTTGTTTAAATTGGAGGACTTAATTGGAGGACTCCCCTGCCCGAGGGCTAGTGCTTTGAGCCCACCGGGAAAGCAAGGGCTGACGGGTAACTCTTGCACTACCCTCACCATTTTGGGATGACTCCCGAATCCACCAGGAGATTGGTGAAGGAAGGAGTTCCGGACATGGGATTCATGTACCCGATGCTCAATGAGACTGGATGGTTCGGGCCTTGCAAACCCAACCATCACCCGGAGGAAAAAGGGTTATTGAAATTGATATTGATTGATTGCACTGTAATTACTTGCATGATCACTTAACTAATTGATAACCTAATTATTGTACATTGTCGGAGTAAAGGTTGGAGACTTGCCCTCACTCGTCGGGCCACTGATTGACTGAAATTGAATTAGTTATTAAACTTGATAGTTGTAATCTCGGGCGATGTTTATATTATTATTGAACTTATATTATCTCTTTTATAAAACTTTACCCGAGATTATAACTGGCATGATAATTTCGCTTATAATTATTAAACCCCTCACTCAGTCTTCCATAGACTGACACCTCCACCTTTCAGTGTTTTGCAGGTGCATGCTAGGTGGGAATTAGAGTCTATTGGAGTTTTTAGTTTGTGTCTAACATAGTCCACCTTCACACTCTTGATGCATATGGAGTACTTATGACTTGGTTGTTATATTTTGGAGATTTTACATATTGTTATAAGTTGGAGATTGTATACTTTTGATGTAGATAGTACTTGCTCGATGGTATAGATTCTGCTTCCACTTAAATTGTTATGTATTGGTTTGATTGGATTAGGGTTAGTCCCACCTAGCTAGAATTGTTTTTTTATTGTCTCCCGTTCGCTGTACGTTTGGTTTATGTACGAATTCTCCATTTCGTATGTGAACTGAACTATAGTGTGGGGGATGTGGCATCCTGACGTATCGGGTGCTACAGAATTCGTCATTATGTTTGGATTAAATTATAAATACTACATTTCAGGAAATAAATAATTACATTTAACTTCTATTTCCATTAACGTCAATAAAAATTTTACTAAAAATTCGAAAATATTCTTGTTAATTATGATGAATTGTTTTATTCCTATATTGTCCTTGGGGGATGACAGTAATTGCCTATACTAATTTTCGGGTTAAGTGTAATATTTTTAACAAAGTTTTTCAACTGTCATTTTTTGACATAATATAGCCGTTATAACAAGGATATTCATCCTTCATCTGGTTCGTGCACCCCTAAAATTGAGCTAAGTTACTTAATTTTATAAAACTTTTAATTACCCCTGTATGACTCATCTTGAATAAAGGAAAAATTATTTGGTGTGCTCTAAACGTTAGTCGAGATTTCCTTAGTAAAATTTTTATTGGAAATCATTGTATTTATTTTTATACGTATCTGTTTTTGTTGGTGTTTCTAACTATTCATGACAATAGTAAGTTTCAGTTATTAATTTCTCATGTAACAATTATTGCGCGGATATTTTTAAAAATATTATTTTGTTGTATTGCATCTTGTCATGTTCATGTCAGACACCGTACCGAACACCTCTTACATGTTCAATTTTAAAACTAAATTTGTCTCATATCGTATTGGATACTGAAACAGTTAAATATTGAAAGTTTTACTAATTATGTATTTGTAGAAGGAAAATCGAAGGGATTGGACCCAATATCAACTCTCTTTTTATTTATTTACTTAAAAATTTTGATATATATATCGCAATTAAAAGTTTATAATTTCAATTTATATTAATTTTATTTAATAATTATCAACAACTATTTATATTTATATAAAAAATAATTTAATATCTAATTTTGAATTGGTAAATTTTCCATTAAAATAACTAAATAAAAAACTTTAATAGTAAAGTCACCACAATTAATTATATTTTTTAATTGATTTTTAACTATAATAATTAATTCTTACTTTTTTTTTATCTTAACATTAATAATGAAATCAATATTTAATTTATATTAATAAATTGTAATTGAAAGAGAAGTATAGTCATTATAATAGCTACATTTTTTCCAAAAATGATGGTTTAAAAATTTTGTTAAAAATATTACATTTAATTCCCAAATTAGTATAGTTATCACAATCAACCTCAAGGGCACACGGCCAATAGGGGTTGGTTCAAGTGGTTCGAGGGTTGTTTCTTGAAGGCAATAACCCGGGTTCAAATCCCTCTGATCGTCACTTGGGGGTGTGTGTTAAAAAAAAAAAAAAAAAAAAAAAAAAAAACCCTCAAGGGCACATGAGAATAAACAAATTGACTAAAGTCAACATGGTATTTGCGTGTTTTCATTAAAATTTTTGTTAACGTCAATAATTTTTTAACGAAAATGGAGATTAAACGTATTTTTTTTAAAGGATGGTATCTATAATTTAATCTAAAAATAGTAATAAATTATAATTACACTGTCTAATATGGAGCTGGGTATAATTAACCCATTTAATTATTCAGAAATCATACAGTTAGAATTAATGTCTAAGTAGATATTTGATAGTATTAATAGTAAGTTGATATTAGATAGGATTGATTGTGATATGGATTAGGATTCTTAGTCTAATTGGTCTCTCTATACTCTATTATATATAGTGGTTAGTTAGTCTCTATTGTAACACAGATCCTACACTACATTAATAATATATTCAACTTTTACTCCTTCCAATATGCTATCGAACGGGTTCGAGTTCAAGAAGAAAAAGAAGAAAAAATAATAATTCTTTTCTAGGTTTTCTATTTTCTTAACTTTCTTTTCTCTGGGCTGCGTTTGATATCTCTTTAGGTACTCTTTTTTTTTTTTAATCCTTCACATCTTTAATTCTACTCCCCCATTTTTTAGGTACTTTTTTTTTAAATCCTTCACATCTTTATTTCTACTCCCCCACCCTACTACACGGTTTGCAAAAAAAAAAAAAAAAAAAAAAAAGTTTAAGAAATAACTCGTAAGTTTTTTGAAGTTTTTGAATTCCCTCCTCAAGAACGAGAAAAAAAAAATAAAAAAGTCTTAATCAACGAAATCATGGTTGGTTTATATCATGGTTAGAATGTAATTCTGCCAAACTTTTTGTTATGATGATATTGTCATAAACTCTAACTCTATCACGACTAGATCGTGATTTTCCTCAGATAGAACGAGATTCTGTCAACTCAGTCAACTCATATAGAACATGATTCTATCAACTCAGACAGAACGTGATTCTGTCAACACAGATAGAACGTGATTCTATCAACTCAGACGGAACGTGATTCTATCAACTCAGTCAACTCCGATAGATCGTGATTTTGTCAACTCAGTCACAACTTGATTAAGTCAACTCTTTTTTCCTAACTCTTTCTCATGGCCATGCCATACTGATTAGTTTTACAAGTGGTATGTGGTTCTCTCTACTCCTATCAGGGTTTATGAAAAATAAATAAATTGTGATTTCTATGTGACGCCCCGATATTTTGGCCGTTCAGGTATAACTTGTGTGCTCCCTAATTGCGCGTTTAAATTATTATAATTACGTAATTGTATGATTTACTTTTCTTATTATTTGAATTTTAAATATATATATATATATATATATATATATATATATATATATATGAAATATTTGAAATTGAATTTATATGAATTCTTGAACTATATGCCCTTAAGTGATACGTTTGTGTGTCGTTTCTATATGATTTGAATTCGAAATTTCGTGAAACTTTAATATGTCAGAGATATGTGTGTTATGAATGTGTGTATACGCTCATTTTACATTTTCGGATTCTTTTGATTGAGTTTTGAATTTAATTCGAATTGTGGAACCAAATCGGGGGCTAACGAGCAATTAGAGCACACTTGGTTCCGTATGTGATATCTTGAGCTCGAAATTCGGATTCGAGTTCTGTCAACTTCGTTGGACTCGTATCGATGATTTGGGTTCAATGAAGCAAGCCTCATATTTTTTCAAAATTATTTGAATCTCCGAAATTCAACCGTAAAGTACCAAAATGCCACACTTAGCCATTTTCCCTATATCTCCTACAAACCTTGACCAAATTAACTATGGTTAGACTCTTTGAAACCCTAGTTCAACCCACTATCAGTACCTAATCCTCATAACCAAGCCACACTCATCACATAAGAGAAAAATCAGCCTAAACCCCTGACCCCCAGTTCCATTCTTGCCACCCCACAAGCTTGGAGATTTTGGAGCTCAAATCTCTCTCAACCTTCAACCAATTCAAGAGGTGAGTTTAGGATTGTAATATAAATTCATTTGTAGTCATTTTGATCCATGCATCCCTAAATTGGAGCCCTTATTCATGGAGTTTCAAGAGCATGAATGAATAGTTAGGTTATGGATGAATTTCTTGATCCCCTTATTTCCTTGAGGCTTTTGATTGATTGAAAGCATGAAAGTGATCATCTTAACCTCCTTAATGCATTTATGGACTTGTATTTAAGGGTAGTTGAAGGTTTAATGAGATGCCATTAATGATATTTGGAAGAAAATGGATGAAATGATCTCTTACATCTCTTGCCCACGTGTGATGACTTTGGTGCATGATTGAGTGTTGTTTTGAGGTTGTTTTGTTGCATAATTGTTGCTCCTTTGCATATGATCATGCTGGTATATGAATGATTGAAGCTTTGAGTTGTTCATGCTCTGTTTTACCCTGTTTTGCTGCTGGAACGTGACAAGTCGCGGCCATGACCGCGATTAGTTCATTCCAGGTGAAGGCCGCGACCAATTTTTGAATTTGTTTCGAATTATGGGTCGCGCCCACGACCCATTTTAGTTCAACTATGGTCACGGTCACTACCCTATTTTAGCCATGTTTGGAGTTGTTTTTGTTGGCGAAAATTCTGAAAAATATTGGAGGTAGCGGCCGCTACCATTTCATGAAGGAAATGAGTCTCGACCACGACCCTCTCACATGCATGCATGAAATTCGAATTTCAAACTTATTTTTCTTGGTTTTCTTGGTTCGTTTTCGGTCCATACACTTCATTAACATGTCATATTATATGTTAACTTGTATGTTATGAATTATGGCATGATTTCGTGGATTATTTTCCGAGTTATGATCTAATATGTCATCTTTACTCCGAGTACGTGCATGCATGGTTCCTTGCTACCATTATGAACCCTAATTGTTTATTTTCTTCTCCTTTATGATTCATATTTATTATAAACATGATATGGTATGTGTTATGATCGTTATATGAATTTCATGGATTGATTTGATATGAAATGTGAAGGATATGAACTTGTTTGAATATGAACGCTTCTTATTATGAATGAACGACTTGTTTACATGCCTTAAATGCATTAATAGTGCACTTGAACATTTTTATGGCATAATATCATATCTTATGCATTCATATCATGTCCATTACATCGCCGTGCGTCTTATATGGTCATTTTGAGTCTCACTTCACTTTCCTTGCACAGATTTGGATCCTGTTGGTGACGAGGCCAAGCAGTGAGGTCCTTGTGCCATTTCTTTTATCTTTCAAGGTGGGTTTCTCTTCTATTAGTTAAACGACCCTATATACTCCCAATGTGTAATGTTTTAAGCCAAATTTATATATATATATATCGAGTCTTTCAAACGAGTCGTTGATCTTGAACATATAACCCTTATTCTTTTATGGCCCTACCTATTATTTTGGCGAGGAATGATTGATTGCACTGATTAGGGCCCGAGACTTAGTGTACGTGGCTAACCGGGGAAGCACGGGCTGACGGTGAACCCGTACAATAGTTTCACCAAACTACGGCGATACCGGCGCTCTCTAGGAGGTTTAGCGGGGAATGGGAACCGGGCTTTTGGGGATTCATGTACCCCACTAGCCACAATGATTGAGGTGGCCGGGCCTTGCAAACCCGTCCACCGCCCGGAGGAAAAAGGGATTTTAATTGAATGATTATGAATGATCGAATGATTATGATTGATCAATTGATTGTGCACGAAAGATTGTATGTGTGTAAACCTAATGAACACTTAATGATTACACGAGGTGAAGGTTGGAGACTTAGCCTTCTCGTCGGGCTCACGAATGACCTTATGATTGAAAATGATCGATATAATCCCGTTTGATGATTTTCTTATTTTACCCACTTGGGAAATTGTTCTAATACCTCTTCCGGGATTATAACTTGCATGAATGTGTTTAAATTCCGCATTATTTATATATTATGCCCCGTTTTTATACCCACCAGTCCCTTTTGGACTGAACCCACTTGGTTTTCAGTTTGTGCAGGTTTTTGGGATTTGCTAGGCGGGAATCCGAGTCTTTGGGATTTGTATTTGAGTCTAACATCTCTTTTGTTAAATTACACTCATCTCATGTTGATATTATGACTTGATATTGTATATATGGAGCGTATATGATAGACTTGGCCATGATGGCACTTTTGTATACTTGCACACTTGTATTTATTTTTAGAGCTTGAATGCTCATTGTTTATATTATGATCTTGTTTAGCTTCCGCTCTTGCATTGCTCTGTTTTAGAACTTTTGTTATTGAATGGTTTAAGGGTTAGTCCCGCCTAGCATAGTGTGTTTGTAGTGTCCCCGTTCGCCGTGATTTAGCTCGTGTATAGATTATCCATCTTATATATGGGTTGGGTCTTGGTGCGGGGGGATGTGGTACCTTGTGCTCGGGTACTACATCCTTAAGTGGTATCAGAGCTTCGGGTTGCAAAACCTGGGCTCTCGTGTCGTGTTGAGTCTATCTAAGTCGTACGGCTATAGGAACTAATTGTCAACATGTTGCATATGCATTTCTTAAGTGCTTATGTGCTATAATTGTTGCTATTTGATTGAATTACTTGCATTCCCATGCATGAACTAAACATAGCACATATTTCAGTGTTTTATTTATAGGATGCCTCCTAGAAGATATAGAGATCGATCTCCTGAATGGTGCCCTCGTCGTAATCGTTCTCCATCTCCTCCACCACAACAACCATGACTGGCTGAGGCTTTTGTGAATTCAGTTATCAATATTATTGATCAGAGGCTTCGTGATTATGTTCCACCGGCACCACCTGCACCGGCACCGGCACCTGTTCAAGAAGGAGGAATAATTGCGATATATCGGGAGTTCAGGAACCAGAATCCTCCAAAATTTTATTCCGGGAATGATATACAAGCCGAGCAATGGCTTAAGGAGATAAAAAGGACAAGAAAATGCGAGGTGCACTATTTCTCTCCTACAAGGACAGGCTTACTCGTGGTGGGAATCTACAAGGATTCGTTTAGATGCCGTCGGGGAAGAGATAAATTGGGATGCCTTGGTTAGGGAATTTTAAGGCAAGTTTATTCCACTATCTTCAAGAACTCGAAGGTTGAAGGAATTTACCGAATTAAGGCAAGGGAATGGGACTGTTTCAGAATACATTTCAGAGTTCGATAGGTTGGTTCGTTATGCTCCTAATATTACAAGTGATGAGGCTCGTAAGGCCATGCATTTTGTTCAAAGACTTGGTTGAAGGTTACTTCTAAGGCTTTGAAAGTGGAAGATGGAGTTGTAAGCCGGAGGACTACCTACCGCTCTGGCCAAGGATCCGGTTCGGGATCGGGGTACAATCCCCGGGAAAAAGCCTATGAATCAAGCAGTTCAATAAAATAAAGGCCTAAACAAGAAACCCCGTACCACAGGGCCAGCTCCAAAGGCACCACCAACTCCTATAGGATCTCGTCAGGATGTACCACCTTGCACCTATTGTGGAGGACCTACTCACACCTTCCATACTTGTCGAAAAAGGCTAGGTCTTTGCCTTATTTGTGGAAAAGGGACTCATATGGCGAACACTTGTCCCGATAAGAACCTAGTTTTTCAACCTGGAGCTCGCAGGCCTATGATTCCGGTGCGTGCATATGCCCTCGAGGGCGAGGAACAAAATGTAGATGCTGACCCCAATGCCGTGGTGGAAGGTATCGTTTGCATACATAACATGAACATACATGTACTTTTCGATCCGTGTGCCACGCATTCTTTTCTTTCCTGTGATTTAGTTGCTACTCTGTGCTTGCCTGTTATTTGTTTGAATTCTTGCTATTTGGTGAATTCTCCTCTTGGAGGAAGTTTGCAGACAGATCGGGTTGTCTGGGGTTGTTCAGTGTTGTTAGAAGGGAAAGATTATCCGGCAGATTTCATCGTGATGCCTATAAAGAAATATGGGGTAATTCTGGGTATGGATTGGCTATTCAAGCACCAGGCTACGGTTAATTGTTTTGGAAAGAAGATTAAGTTGGGTGAGGATTTGATTGTGGCTGTTGGTTCGAAGACGGTACCTCTTTTATCCTTTTCAGAAGCTCACAAGTTGGTAAAGGATGGAGTCCTGGGATTTATTGCCTATCTTCTTAATAAATCGAAGGATCAAACAAGTTTTGAGGAGACCGCCGTCGTGAAGGAATATCCCGATGTATTTTCAGAAAATTTGGATTCTCTACCTCTAGACCGAGAGATTAAGTTTGTAATTGATCTATATCTGGGATCTGAGCCGTATTCTAAGACTCCCTACCGAATGGCCCCAGCTGAGCTGAAAGTTAAAGATTCAACTTGAAGAGTTACTTAAAATCAGATATATTCGAACGAGTTCATCTCCTTGGGGTGCTCCGATTTTGTTTGTTAAGAAGAAGGACGGGACGTTAAGAATGTGCATAGACTACCGGGAATTGAATCGAATGACTGTAAAGAATAAGTACCCACTACCCCACATTGAGGATTTGTTTGACATGTTGCAAGGTTCAGGGGTGTACTCCAAATTGGATTTATGACAAGGGTACTATCAATTGAAAATCCGGGAAGAAGATATTCCCAAGACGGGATTTAATACCCGTTACAGGCATTATGAGTTTATAGTGATGCCTTTCGGTTTAACTAATGCCTTTGCAGCATTTATGGATATGATGCATGGAATTTTTCGTCCCTATCTCGACAAGTTTGTGGTAATTTTCATTGATGACATCCTTGTGTATTCACGGACAGCTGAAGATCATGCCCGACATCTCAGATTGGTATTGGATACGTTGTGAGAGCAACGGTTGTATGCGAAGTTTAGTAAGTGTGAATTTTGGATTGACCGGGTTTCTTTTCTAGGCCACATCGTTTCAAGCAAGGGTTTGGAAGTGGATCCTTCGAAAATTGAGACGGTCTTACAGTGGCAAACTCCGAAGAATGCCTCAGAGGTAAGAAGCTTTTTGGGTTTAGCGGGTTATTAGCGAAGATTCGTTCAGGACTTCTCGAAGATTGTCGCTCTTTTAACTCGATTAACGAAGAAGGAAGCTAAATTTGAGTGGGATTTAGCGTGTGAGGCGAGCTTTCAATTGTTGAAGGAAAAGTTAACCACTGCACCTGTGTTAGCACTTCCCGAAGGTAATGAAGGTTATACGGTTTATACGGATGCCTCTAAGGAAGGCTTGGGTTGTATATTAATGTAGAATGGAAAAGTGATCGCCTGCGCCTCTAGAAAATTGAAGGAGCATGAAAAGAACTACCCTACACATGATCTTGAACTCGCAGCCGTGGTTTTTGCTTTGGGAAAATGGAGGCACTATCTTTATGGAATTTCGTTTGAGATCTTTTCCGACCACAAGACTCTCCAGTACTTGTTTTCTCAGAAGGAGCTAAACATGAGACAAAGGCATTGGATGGAATTTCTCGAGGACTACGATTGTACAATTAAATACCATCCCAGCAAATGCAACATGGTCGCGGATGCGCTTAGTAGGAAGACTAGCATGTCTAATGTGGAAGTGTGTGTTGGAGATGAGTTAGAGCCGATTAAGTTAAAGGCTCGAGTCTCTAATATCAGATTCAACCGGATCTCCAGCAAAGGTTGTTTGAGGCACAGAGAGTGGTCCCGAGGTTCAGAGATTAGCTGAGAAAGCTAGAATTGATCCAGAGAGTTCGTTTGGATTTGGTGACATCGGGCTTTTAAGGTTCAAGACTAGAGTGGTTGTACCGGGGGAATTGAAACGGGTTATACTTGAAGAAGCACACCGGTCAGCTTATTCGGTACATCCTGGAGGAAACAAAATGTATAAGGATTTGAAACAATATTATTGGTGGAACGGACTCCAGAGTGATGTGATTAATTTCCTGAAGTACTGCATAACTTGTCAGTTAGTGAAAGCTGAGCATCAAAAGCCATCGGGGCTACTTCAACCACTACCTATCCCGGAATGGAAATGGGAACAAATTGCTATAGATTTTGTTTCGGGTTTGCCAATAGTGAAAGAAGTGTTTGATAGAATCTGGGTTATCGTGGATAGATTGACGAAGTCAGCTCATTTTCTTGCATTCCGGATGTCCGATAAGGTAAGCAGGCTAGCGAAGAAATATAAGGATGAGATTGTTCAACTCCACGGGGTACCGGTTAGCATTGTGTCGGATAGAGATCCGAGATTCACTTCAAGATTTTGGCAAGAACTTCAACGGAATTTGGGAACAAGGCTTCAATTCAGCACCGCTTTTCATCCTCAGACAGACGGACAATCAGAGAGGTTGATCAAGTACTTGGAGGATATGTTGAGGGCGTGTTCTTTGGATTTCCAGAGCTCTTGGAATGAGCAATTACCTTTGATTGAATTTGCTTATAACAATAGCTACCAAGCTTCAATAGGAATGACACCCTATGAAGCTCTCTATGGAAGAAAGTGTCGATCTCCGTTGTTCTTCGACTTAGAAGAATGGAATTGGACCAAGCAGGAAGGAGTGAAAAGAGATGAGAGAAAGGAAAAACCCTCTAAGGCCGTACAAGAAGGTCCAGTTGATCCAACAACGGATGAAGACAGCTCAAGATAGACAAAAGAGCTATGCGGATCGACGAAAAAAGGATCTTGAGTTCAAAGTAGGAGATAGAGTCTTTTTAAAGACTTCTCCAAGAAAAGGGTTCGCAAGGATTGGAAAAGGAGGAAAATTAAACCCTCGGTATTTGGGCCTATTTGAAATTCTTGAGAAGATCGGGGATACAACCTACCGTTTGGATCTACCTCTGAGTTTGACCGGAATTCACAACTTATTTCATGTTTCACAACTTCGGAAGTATTACCCGGATGAGTCCGAGATCCTACCCGTTGAAGAAGTGGAACTTGAGCCTAACCTCACCTTCGTTCAGAAACCGGTTAAGATTTTGGATCGAAAATTTTAAGAACTCAGAAACCGACGAATTCCACTAGTTAAGGTCTTATGGAGGAGTGATAAAACGAAGGAAGCTACGTGGGAGACGGAGGATAACATGAGGAAACTCCACCCTGAGTTGTTTCCGGATAATCCGTGAATCCGAGGACGGATTCTTTTAAGGGGGAGAGGTTGTGACGCCCCGATATTTCGGCCGTTCAGGTATAACTTGTGTGCTCCCTAATTGCGCATTTAAATTATTATAATTACGTAATTGTATGATTTACTTTTCTTATTATTTGAATTTTAAATAGGGAAAAAAATTTTGAACATCCTGAACTATCACGCATTTTGGACTTTGCAACCTGAACTAAAAAACGTCTCCGGTTACAACCTGAACTATTTAAAATTCTCACTTTGCAACCTCAGTGTAAAATCCGGCAACTGTTGTCACCGGAGGCACTGACGTGGACATCCCGAACGGGTGACACGTAAGTACATGTGGCCGGATTTTTGCAGTGAGGATGCAAAGTGAGAATTTTAAATAGTTCAGGTTGCAACCGGAGACATTTTTTAGTTCAGGTTGCAAAGTCCAAAATGCGTGATAGTTCAGGATGTTCAAAATTTTTTTCCCTTTTAAATATATATATATATATATATATGAAATATTTGAAATTGAATTTATATGAATTCTTGAACTATATGCCCTTAAGTGATACGTTTGCGTGCCGTTTCTATATGATTTGAATTCGAAATTTCGTGAAAATTTAATATGTCGAAGATATATTTGTTATAAACGTGTGTATATGATCATTTTACATTTTTGGATTCGTTTGATTGAATTTTGAATTTAATTCGAATTGTGGAACAAAATCGGGGGCTAACGAGCAATTAGCGCACCCTTGGTTCCGTATGTGATATCTTGAGCTCGGGAACTCGGATTCGAGTTTTGTCAAGTTCGTTGCACTCGTGTCAACGATTTGGGTTCAATGAATGAAGCTTCATATTTTTCCAAAATTATTTGAATCTCCGAAATTCAACCGTAAAGTGACTGGTCCGCCAAAATGCCACACTTAGGCATTTTCCCTATATCTCCTAAAAACCTTGACCAAATTAACTATGGTTAGACTTTTTGGAACCCTATTTCAACTCAATATCAGTCCCTAATCCCTCCCAACCAAAACACGCTCATCACACAAGAGAGAAATCAGCCTAAACCCCTGACTTCTAGTTATATTCTCGCCACCCCACAAGCTTGGTGATTTTGGAGCTCAAATCTCTCTCAACCTTCAACCAATTCAAGAGGTGAGTTTAGGATTGTAATATACATTCATTTTTGGTCATTTTGATCCATGCATCCCTAAATTGGAGCCCTTATTCATGGAGTTTGAAGAGCATGAATGAATAGTTAGGTTATGGATGAATTTCTTGATTCCCTTGTTTCCTTTAGGCTTTTGATTGATTGAAAGCATGAAAGTGATCACCTTAACCTCCTTATTGCATTTATGGACTTGTATTTTGGGGTAGTTGAAGGTTTAACAAGATTCCATTAATGAGATTTGGAAGAAAATGGATAAACTGATCTCTTACATATCTTGCCCACGTGTGATGACTTTAGTGCATGATTGAGTGTTGTTTTGAGGTTGTTTTGTTGCATAATTGTTGCTCCTTTGCATCTGATCATGTTGGTATATGCATGATTGAAGCTTTGAGTTGTTCATGCTCTGTTTTACCCGGTTTTGCTACTGGAACGTGACAGGTCGCCGCCATGTCCGCGATTAGTTCATTCCGAGTGAAGGCCGCGACCAATATTTGAATTTGTTTCGAATTATGGGTCGCGCCCGTGACCCATTTTAGTTCATTTATGGTCGCGGTCACTACCCTATTTTAGCCATGTTTCGAGTTATTTTTGTTGGCGAAAATTCTGAAAAATATTGGAGGTAGCGGCCGCTACCATTTCATGAAAGAAATAAGTCTCGGCCGCTACCCTCTCACATACATGCATGAAATTCGAATTTCAAACTTATTTTTCTTGGTTTCCTTGGTTCATTTTCAGTCCATACACTTCATTAACATGTCATATTATATGTTAACTTGTATGTTATGAATTATGGCATGATTTCGTGGATTATTTTCCGAGTTATGATCTAATATGTCATCTTTACTCCGAGTACGTGCATGCATGGTTCCTTGCTACCATTATGAACCCTAATTGTTTATTTTCTTCTCCTTTATGATTCATATTTATTATAAACATGATATGGTATGTGTTATGATCGTTATATGAATTTCATGGATTGATTTGATATGAAATGTGAAGGATATGAACTTGTTTGAGTATGAACGCTTCTTATTATGAATGAACGACTTGTTTACATGCCTTAAATGCATTAATCGTGCACTTGAACGTTTTTATGACATAATATCATATCTTATGCATTCATATCAAGTTCATTACATCGCCATGCGTCTTATATGGTCATTTTGAGTCTCACTTCACTTTCCTTGCACAGATTTGTATCTTGTTGGTGATAAGGCTGAGCAGTGAGGTCCTTGTGCCATTTCTTTTATCTTTCAAGGTGGGTTTCTCTTCTATTAGTTAAACGACCCTATTTACTCCCAATGTGTAATGTTTTAAGCCAAATATATATATATATATATATATCGAGTCTTTCAAACGAGTCGTTGATCTTGAACGTATAACCCTTTTATTTTATGACCCTACCTATTGTTTTGGAGAGGAATGATTGATTGCACTGATTGGGGCCCGAGACTTAGTGTACGTGGCTAATCGAGAAAGCACGGGCTGAGTTTCACCAAACTACGGTAATACCGGCCATCGCTAGGAGGTTTAGTGGGGAATGGGAACCGGGCTTTTTGGGATTCATGTACCCCACTAACCACAATGATTGAGGTGGCGGGGCCTTGCAAACCCGTCCACCGCCCGGAGAAAAAAGGGATTTTAATTGAATGATTATGAATGATCGAATGATTATAATTGATCGATTGATTGTGCACGAAAGATTGTATGTGTGTAAACCTAATGAACACTTAATGATTACACGAGGTGTAGGTTGGAGACTTAGCCTTCTCGTCGGGCTCACAAATGACCTAATGATTGAAAATGATTGATATAATCCCCGTTTGATGATTTTCTTATTTTACCCGCTTGGGAAATTGTTCTAAAACCTCTTTCGGGATTATAACTTGCATGAATGTGTTTAAATGCCACATTATTTATATATTATGCCATATTTTTATACCCACCAGTCCCTTTTGGACTGAACCCGTTTGGTTTTCAGTTTGTGCAGGTTTTTGGGATTTGCTAGACGGGAATCTGAGTCTTTGGGATTTGTATTTGAGTCTAGCATCTCTTTTGTGAAAGTACACTCATCTCATGTTGATATTATGACTTGATATTGTATATATGGAGCGTATATGATAGACTAGGCCGTGATGGCACTTTTGTTTACTTGCACACTTGTATTTATTTTTGGAGCTTGAATGCTCATTGTTTATATTATAATCTTGTTTAGCTTCCGCTCTTGTATTGCACTGTTTTAGTACTTTTGTTATTGAATGGTTTAAGGTTTAGTCCCACCTAGCATAGCGTGTGTGTTGTAGCACCCGGAACGCGGGCCACCACATCCCCCGCACCTAAACCGAACCCGCATATGAAATGGGAAGTCCATACATGAGCCCAAGTCTAAGCGAACGGGAGACCACACACTCACTAGGCTAGGCGGAGCTAAAACTAAACCAGAGCGCGCAACAAATAAACAAATAACGGAAGCAAGGAGTTCTAGTAATATAAAATTTCCAAAATTAAATATACATTAAAAGATCAAATATACATAAGCATAACAATTCATATCTCCAAAACAAAAATTCATAACATGATTAATTAATTAAATACAAGACAAAATGAATGCAATGCACCTTGCACGACCTAAACCCAAAAGTGAGACTCGAACGACCCACTTCTTTGCTTAGCTCATGCTCAAAAGACCTGCAAACTAAACGTGGTAAAAGAGAGGTGTCAGCCATATCTCGACTGAGTGAGAGGGGGTTAACGCACACCTACACACTATATATATAAATAGCAAAGCACATAAAAGATAAAGGTTATCAACTGGGAATAGGTTTTTCATACCAAAACATTTTCAAAGAACATTACATATCATATACATATACATTACATTATTAAAGACTCTATTCTCGTTCCATAATCCAACTATTTCATTAAGCTCGGCGAGTACGAGCATCCACCATTACTTCTCATTACATTAATTACATAAAACAGAAATCACATTCAATCCTCCCCTTCGGTGATGGAAGGGTCCGTCAACCCTAACCATCCATTAGTAAATTCCTCGATGGGCTATTAACCCACACGAGTGCCATTATAAATTCCTCCCCGGTTCATTCCGAAGGCATCAAGAGCACCACGTCTTCCCAACCTCCCAGGGTCGAACGTAATACCTTGGATGGAGAGTGTACAGGGGTGATAACCGGTGACCCCATGGCCGACCCGGGTCTCTCTTACCCATGTCTCTGGGGCCCAACATTACCATTACATTACCTTTCATTGCATTCTAGCTCATTACAAATCATTAACATTACGAACATTAGCATTAAACTTTCATTAAAACCATGAGCTCATATATGCTCGTAGATATAGCCCTTTCAAAAGACGAAACTTGATGACAAGGTCATAAACATATCGTACATTACACGTATTTAACTATATATATAATATTTAGTCGCATGCGGGTTAGAAAACGAGTATTTAAGGGTCTTAGGTTGCTTAACTAAAAAGAAAAGAACCTAAACCTCACCTTTGAACAAAAGTGTAGTGTGGTGTGAGAAAACGATCCCAAACAACTTAAACTCCGGGCACGACTCCTCCCGGAAGCACCCCTGAGACAAACAAACACAATACTATAGACTTAGACTCAAACATGTACCATATAGACGCACGACAATGCAAATGGATGCTATGATTGCAAGAAAATATCAAATGAACACTTAAACGTTTACAAATTTCATTTCACATTTCCCCTTCAATATCATAGCACAATTTCATATCGATATCATAACACATTGCTTATTCATTAATCAATATCATAGGATAAGCTTAGAGGCAAAAGAAACCACTTATAGTATCAAAAGAATGCAAGAAAGGTACTATTTTAAACATTCATATTCATATCACGTAAAATTCATATCAAATGAATCCATAAAATTAATTTAAGACATTTAACATTTAATTCAACATATTCACCTAGCATATAAGTCACAAACAAATAAAAGAAGACATATAAAGAGCATAAAATTAAATACGAAAATCATGCATGCAAGATCGAATTATTCAAGGTCATAACATATATAAATTTGATAAAACTATTTCTATAATTAAAAATCAAAATATATAACATACATTACATTATATATAAAACATATAATATAATATATATATATATACACATGCACGTAGACACACACACACATGCACAATTTACATCTCATATACATATATATATTTACGTACACAATCACAATCCCATTTCATTTTTAAACTTCAAACATCAACATCATCATAGCAACAGCGGCAACCATTAACACTATGAAGGTATGAAATTAATTCACCAAAGTTCATGCAAATTCATGCAAAGCATGCATTGAAATCCACGAAACAATTAATAAAGCATAGCTCATGCATTACATATGTATATAAACAGCCACACACACCCACGTAGCAAACAACACCCATGCAGTACCTATATTATGTATATATACACACAACTTAACAATTTAGAAAACAAGGCATGCAATTCATTTTCAAACACAACACATGCATAAACACATAACAGGGCTCCCCACCCGGGGAAAAGCTGCACAAAGCTTCTACATAAACGTCCCCGGTGGGGGACATTTCTTTGCAAATTCTCCCTGCTCGGGGAGACACATAACAACAACAACGAACAGCAAACACAGCAGCTGAAATCATGCTCAAAACGGGGCAAGAAGCAGGGTATACTCAGCAGCAATTAGGGCAGCAAATTGACAGAAATAATAACTCGAAAACGCAGCAAATTCAGGCCTAAAATCAACACACAGCAGCGGCAAAACGTGACAGCAGCAAAGGAAGGAAATCTCAACATTTTCATGCCTTAAAAACTTGCAACATCCCCTATTTTTCCCCAAAAAATCACAGCAGTTCGAAAAGCAACAAAAGCAGCAGCTAACCATGTTATTTCATGCAAGATTTCAAGCAAACTCAGCCCTATATGCATACACTTCAAACCGGCAAGGAAGAGATCAAGAAAGGCATGTTCTTCATGTTTGCATAAAACCCTAACTATTCAATATCTTCTTCATGTAGCATGAATCCATAACTTAAAACATGAATTAAATGGATGAATAAGTGCACAACATGGAGTACAAAGATCTAAACTTACCTTAAAGCTTGAAGAAGAAGAGGAAATCGAAGGGCTCTCAAGGTTCCAAAAATGGTGAAATGGCTTGTTTTCCTTTCTTTCCTTGCTTTCTCTTGGCTCCAGATCGTAGCAGCAGGTATGGGAAGAGAGAGTCAGTGATTTAGGATGTAATTAAGTCAAGGAAATGATGGGGATTAAGTTTAATAACTCCAACATAGGCCATAGGGGTGTTTTAGGCGTGTGAGGCTGAAATCTGCTTCGTCGGGGGCCGAAACGACATCGAAAAATTACGAAACTTATTCCATTGCGGCCGGGTCGTCGAAAGGAGTTGAACGCCTAAGACGGAACTCGAATCCGAGTGCCGTAGCTCAAGATATAAAATAAAAAGTACACAAGTGTACTAAAATCACTCATTTTCCAAATGAGTCCAAAACTTTCAAAAACTTACAAATTAGTCCAAAACCAAATTTTCAATTAAGTCCACATATTTTAAAATCATGCCATTACATCCTTCAATATATTGTTTGCTACAACCGATTAATATATCATCCTCAATTTAGCCATTTTAATATCATCCTTAATTACATCCTCAATTTAGCCATTTTAATATCATTTAATATATTGTTTGCTACAACCGATTAAGTCCACCTAGCCCGAATCAGTTAATCTTCAACCCGCGCCTAACCCTCGCTATTCACCTATTAGGTCTCTTTTTGAATCCGTTAAGTGGGGGTGTGATTAACTTTTGTATCTTCATCTTGATCTTCCCAATCCCAACTAAAAATGTATTGCGGCTATTTGAAAGGGAAGATCCTTACCAGGGGCAATTTAGTAATTTCCTGGGAAAGAAGCGTTAGTTATGATGCATTAGGCATTTTTATTTGATTTAATTCATTTAATCTTGTATTAGTTGGGTGATATTAGGTTATTCGGGCTTGATTAGGTGAGATTAATCCACTACTAACATTGATTAACCTCTATTAACAATGATTAATCTCTATTACGAAATCACGGAGAGTGAGTTTGACTAAGTAAGATTGCAATTTCAAAAAAAAAAAAAAAACAAAAAATGTGAGGTTACAATAAAGTGAAATTATAACTCATTGAATGTAAATATAATCTAACATATCTAACATAATATTAATTATAACTCATTGAAATATAACATATCTAATATAATATTAACTATAACTTATTGGAGCTTTTTCACAAACTCAAGTATAAAACACAAGATTGTTTGTTGAATGCTTATGTACAAACACAACTTAATCTTAACTAATAAATATGATGGAGATTTTCAAAAAAAAAAAAAAAATTGCATAACTAACACTTTCTTAACTAACCTTTAAAAAATTACTTATATTTTATGGAAGCGTTTGATACGTGAGATGAACTTTTTAAAGTTAATATTATTTTTGGCTTTTTAAGTGAAATTAGGTGTTGATAGGATGATTTAATATTTTGTTTGATATTGATTATTGAAAATAATATGAAATTATCATACAAATCAAATTTTATGTTTAATAGGTTAAATTAGCTAAAAACCAACGTGAAATTACCGTTGTATCCTTATACTTAAGTTTATATTTAAAAATTATATTTTTTAGATGACACTTAAACATCTTTTATAAATATTCCTGCCGCAATTACGAGCAACCAAACAACTTCTTGAATTGACATTATAAGAATTGTATATATTCTAACATTTTTTTGATCTTTCAGAGAAGGCGCTTATTGTGTGGACCTCTACGTACATAGTTTTTTATCTCCACAAGATTCGAACCCGAGATCTTTACTTAAGTGAACTCAAACTCTCATCCAGTTAAGTCAACTGCCCGTTAGTGCATATATTCTAACATTAAACGACAACAACCATATTAAAAATGTATAAATAAAATTTATTTTCCTCTATGCAAATAAACTATACATTCTCCTTTACATTCCATTCTTTTTTCATAATGCACTATGAAAATAATTTTAATTATTAATTGGACAACTCTTAAGATTTACTTTTCAGACAATCGTACAAGAGAAATACCCTTTTATTTATTTTCTTTCTATTTTTATTAGGTGGTGGGACATATATGATCCGGTAGGCATTATTTATTTAATTAATTATATCTTCTAACTAAGAAATAGTTAATTTGAGTGGAGAGAGAAATGATTTCGGGGTAATATGTAAAAAAAAAATTTAGTTATGAAGACGTTGATGCTAATGTTGGGTCCAGCCCACATATTTTGTTGGCCCAATTAAATTTGAAGTCAAAGCCCATCATTAAAACCTTTTCTTAGTTGAATAGGGTTTTATGTTTTTTTTGGTTTTTTGATGCTGATCGACAACAGGAGCAACAGTTTTGGGGAAATATTTTCTGCTCATATTTTCAGTTTTTAGGGGCGGCGACAACTTTTTCTATTGGACGATCGGGAGATCATTTGTGGTCCGATTGAGCTGATTTTCGGACAGCAGGTTCCTAACTCATCGAACTTGAAAGTGAACGGTGGAGATCGGATTTGGAGCACTGTAAGTTAGGTTTTTCGGCACGTGAATAGTGATGCGATTTTCGACTTATTTTTGTGTTTTTCTCCTTTGTGTTCTAGTTCGTTTTGGATCGAATCGGTGTTTGGTTCGTGTTTGGAGTTAGATTTATTGGTGTTTGAACTGCTGTAATTTTGCCTCGTATTATAGTGGATTGGTTTTTGGGTCTTGTAGGCCTCGTGGTTTTTACTCTTCGTTTTGAAGGGGTTTTCCACGTTAAATCTCGTGTCTCTATTATTCTTGTTTGGTTGATTATTTTTCTATCTTGGTATACTTGGTTGATTGTTTATTGGGCATTTGGAGAGGAGTTTTAATTTCGCTGCGTATACTCGAATTTGGTGTATCCCTTTCCTATCAGCTAATTCTATTTAATCACACCTCACCCATAAGATTCAATACAAGACTTAATCTTTGAATAGTGCGGACCTGGATTAAGTCAAATGCGCCGAGAATAGTTAAGCTCAAGTACCAAACTGTACATTAAGAGCACGAACTTTCACTTTTTGCAATGGTTTTAGTGTTACTTAATTAGCATAGTGAACAATAGATTCTTTTAATTAACATAGTGTTTATTCATTTTTTAAAAGAGTTTATATTTAACTTAAAATTGCGTTGATGTCTACTTCACAACTCACAAACTATTAAAATAGATGGAAAAGTCCATATTACCCTTTTTAAATGGATGTAAAAAAAGAAGAGTAATGGACTTGGATAATAAAAAGAGAATAAACAAAACTATAAAATGTATTTATTTCTTTATCAAAAGCCAAAAAAAAATAGAACTGTTCTATAAAATGAATATTCATTCTAATGATTTTCCTGTCAGTTAAAATATTATATAATAGTGATGGTGTAGAAAGTAGTAAGCGATTAGAACACCAAACACTTTATGATTTGTATGAAACAGGGAAGACCATCATAGGCGCAGGTAGCCTCAGGAACTGGGTTTCCTTTGAGCGTGGGTTCTTCCAGCTAGGATAACACCAAGAATGCAATATGCAGAAGTGATGCAACTGTGGTGAATATGGCTTGGAAAGAATGGAAGAAAGTGAAGGAGAATGCCCAGAACAAGGTATGCAGTAAGTTATGGAGAAGATGACTTGGGGGAGAATGCAAGTGTTCTCTCCTATTTATATGTTAGGGGTGAGGGTAATTGGGTAATTGGACCATGTGGTCCCAAATCTGTGTTGCCCTAACACGTGGTGGCCTGTGAGGGCATAAGAATGACGTCTCTGAAAAGCAGGCAGCGTGCCAGGGACAAAGTGTGCACTGCCTCTGTGTCAGAGGTTGCTAGCGAGGGTCTCTTGTTGGGAAGGCCCAAGGTTTGTCTTACAGGAGCATAGACGCTCCAGAAGGGAGAAGATCCTACACGAGCGTTGGTGGCGCTCGAAGGGCGCACGAACGGTCTCCCCCGATAGATGACCCTTGAGCGTCAGATCCGCGAGCGTCAAAGAGCGGGTGCCCTCGTGTGGGGGACCTCCTTGGAAGAGTGGCTTTGAGGACAGGGGTATGAGCGTCAGATCTGACAACCCTACCCTTTACTGGGACGGTTGGCCGAGGCTCATGGGCCTGTACAAGCCAACAAGAGAGTAGGCTGGATTGATCCGCGAGCCCATCGATGCGAGCGTCCAATCTCTAAATCGGTTAATGGCGACACGTGGACGGCTCTGATATGAGCGTGATTTTATGCCTCATCATTTTGCCCCCAAAATTCTGTAGTATCGCTTGAGCGTACTGTAGAATTTTTAAGAGGAGCGAGCCTTGAAGTTTTGAACACCCGAGGGTCAAGCTCCTGTAATGGAAGTGACCGCTTGGCTTCTGTAACGGACATGTTCTGACATCGCATTAAATGAAGTCCTGTCCGCAGTAAATGCTGAGTGGGAGCGTGGGCATGTGGGTTCCGGGAGACGTGAGGCGGTTACGAAAAGTGGTGGGCTTCCCTAGGCAGGAAATGATTGCCATTTGAATTTCCAACCCTAATCAATGTTATCACTTTCCTATAAATTGGGATCTGAACAGCCTTTCAAGCTTTTCACGCTTTCATTATTCTCTTAAGCAGAAAAACACAGCGGAAGAGACTCTACGAACTTCTCTAAACTCCAGCAAACTTTTACTTCGATCTTTAGGTAAATCCTTTTAACATTTGATCTCCCGTGCTAACTTTAGATTTAGGTCGCGTGAGTAACAATTCAGAAACGAGAAGCTCTTTTCTAGTCATTGAGTTTTCTCCAGAATTCTTCCTTCTGAACTTCTTGCGAAAGCTTCACCTTTAGGAATCAAGGTCCAGATATGGCTAAACATCATGCAGATGCTTTCGTGAGGGAAATAGATGAGATGTCAGTGGGGAGCTCTTCCCCTCCCAATAATGTGCCTACGGCGATCCCGATGGCCAGGGCTTCCCCAGGCGAGGAGATTCCTACGCTATACCAGTGGCCAGGGCTCCAGCTGAAGCCAGGGATGAAGAGGTTGACGCTGCCATTCAAGGAATGAACGAGCACGCTCCTGGAGGGGTGGAGGATCTCTTTGAGGAGATGCACAATGTTATGGAAATGCAGAGACAAGGGGAGAGGGTGCTTCCCGTTCTTAATAGTGCTGTAAGACCTCAGGACCATAGGATCACGGTGGCAATTGCGGCCCCTGAGGGCGGTGCTGGGCCCTCCGGGCGTCGGGCCGAAGAGGAGCCTCCCAGGAAACGCTAGAGAAAAGGTAAAGAGCCTGCTACGCGAGTGAGGCAAAATAACCCTCACCAGACTGACCGGTCCCCTGACGAGATAGAAAGTATCCTGACGCTCGAAGATTTGAATGAGTTGAAGGCAAAAGCCTATTGGGATGAGGCAGTGTTCCCCATGCGTCTTCCCGAGGAGGGTGAGAGAGCTAACCTACCGCCGCTAGAGATGATGACAGTCCACTGGGATGCGGTCCTGGCTGGGGGCCTGAGGTTTCCAATCCCGTCTGCCGTTGCTACTATCTGCCATCACCTCAGACTCTGCCCTTCCCAAATCCTCCCAAACGGCATTGCTCTAATAAATACCTTCGTGATACTGATGAGGGCCCTAGGCTATGAACCCTCTGTTAACAATTTTGACAGTTTGATTCAAGTGGCCCGCTCAACGCCCTCGTCCCCCACAGATGGGTTCTATTATGCCTAGGTCAAATCGGGCTTTAAAATGATAGATTCTCCCTCCATCTCCTATGGCGAGCATTGGAAGGAGAAGTACTTCTTCGTAGGGGCTCCTGGGGGAATTTTCAGGGTTCACCGAGGGTGGTTTATACACGGTGAGGGGCCACTGATTAGAGAAAGGACTAACAATAAAGTTTTTGAGGATTGGGCAAAAGGGTTGGCCCTCGCAATGAAGAATGAGAAAAAGTGGATCAAAGCTGAGACGTTGATGAAGAATAAGGGAGTCTTATTCCGCTATGGCCTCTCATGTCCCCCAAGCATGATAACCAACCCTCCGGCTGAAATCATGGCCCTCGACGGTTAGATTCTAGGAACTAACTGCTCTAACCTCTAGAATAGCTTCACTGACTTGGTTTGACTTGTTATACTTTTGTAGTTATCATCCAGATTGCCGTCTTCTGACGCTCGTATTTTCCATTTGCAGATATCCAAATACTAACAGAAGGTATGAATGCCGAAAGTATTGCCCGGATCATGCGCGTTCAGAGGCCGTGCGCTAACCCCCAGCCCCAACAGCAGCAACAGGCCCGACCCCCGAACGCCCCGAGGGGGAGAGGAATCCGCCGAAGGGCAGGGCGAGGAGATGGTGGCAGGGGCACCGAAAATGAGGCTCCAGTGGTAGTGTTAGGAATAGTGCCCTAGAAAACCGATTATATATCCGCTTTGTGCTTTTCCTTATTGTAGTCACAGACAATCTTTGAATGAAATAACGAATTGAGGTAACACTTCTTTATATACTCTTGTTTGGTATGCGATTACTTTATCTGTGCATGTATGAGAACTCCCCTAATCCTGATGACTTTAGGACTCTACCATTTAGGTGAAATGGTTAATGAAACGAGCCCTATAACATAAGTCATGATTAGTAAAATATTCCAAGCTGATGAGTCCTACAGACAGTGGGAGTGTCAACCTGACTCCTTTAAGGCTTGTTTGTGGGATCACGCCCTTAAGAAGGACCACCTTGTTTCATGGAGGTGCAAAGTGTATAGTTGATACGTGCGTGATACATGAGGGTGCTTACTTCCATAAGTAAGTTCACTGAGGTGCCCCGTATGAGAAGATTCCTAAATGGGAAAGGAAGTTTCTATTTCAGGAAATGGAAACTTCCAAATTAGGAAATATCTCACGAGTAATTGATGTGATTAATTGATCCTTAGACTTGAGGTTCCTTGTCACTTTATGAGTTAACTCTGTAGTCTTAGGTATAAGCTTTAAAGGGTGTCGCCTTAGACAACTGATTCAAGGCTTATGCTGGGGCTGCACAAGTGATTCATGAAGGTGAATGAGAATCAAGAAAGGACCTACACTTGCATTTGCAAGGTGATCTCTTATTGTGTAAATCATTCATATGCCATATGGAGTCCTTGGCCAAGGCAGTAGATCAAGACATCAAGAAAAGGGTTTCTTGGATTGAGATCAAATGGATATGAAATGCACTTAGCTTTAAGACCGGATTATTAGGGTTATGATTATTCCCTTACCCTAGATCTTGGTTGAGAGATAGTAAGTAGGAGGATTGTATCTCACATGAATCAATGACTTAAAGGTTCTGTCGAATCCGAACATTCCAATTCAGCTAGGGGTTAAACACCTGTTGCTAGACTATGGTCGTTTAATCTGTGGACTGATTAATTAATTGGTGAATTAATTAATTAGGGTCACTGCTAATTGAATTGAGAACCTAGAGGGTCACACATAACAACTTGGTTACATGAGTTGTGGCTTTAAAATGATTAAACGAGTTAATCGGACCTAGAGGGTTCCACAAGTGTGAAATCACACGTGTGGGTCACGTGACTGGACACGTGTCATTATGACACGTGTGCCACACGTGACTATTTAATTGGATATTAAATAATTAAGTTGTTAATTATTTAATAGACTTTGGTTTAATTTTGAATTAAAAAGAAAGTCTTATTTTGGAGAAAAATAATCTAGTTAATTAATTATGAATTAATTAATTAGATAAAATAAGTTATTTATTTTAAATAAATAAAGTATAAAATTATCCAAAATTAGTTTGGATATTTTTAGCTCTCTTGAAAGTTGATTTGAATTAGAATTCAAAGTCAAAGTTGGAAAATACTTGATGATCAAGTAATAGGAGAGAGAGGGACCAAATCCTTGCCCAACAAGGATTAGGATCGGCGCCCCTCTCCCTTGCCTATATATAGGGAACCTTAAGCTCCCCTTTAGAGCTAATTTGGCAATTCTTTTGGTTCATGTGTTGAACACCATCCTTTCTCCAAGATAAACGAAACCCTAGGTTAAGCCTAAACACTAACTAGAGAACTAGCATCCTTACTAGTTAGATTGTGATCAAGTTGGTGGACTATCTCTAGAGAGCTTCAAGTTAGAAGTTTGAAGATTCGAGCTTTACCAAGGAGAGGTGATCAAGCCGCGAGAAGAGCGTTCTTGGGTGGCTTGAAACGCTTCAAGAAAGAATAAAAGAAAAGTAAGTTTCTTAACTCTACGAATTTGGATACACGATTGCGAGTCCAAGGTCCTTTTGTTGGAAAATTTTAAAATTCCGCTGTTTTCTGATTCGTGTTTTCCAATAGGTAGGCCCAATCGAAGATCTGACCGTGGATGGCGCTAGGGAGGTTACTCCGCCTCCAGCTGCTCCCGAGGGGCCAATTGCGCTAAGCTCCAACCGTTCAGGGGAGTTAGCCCGCTTCCACGACGCAGTAAGGGCCGAGCGCTAAGGGAAAAGAAAGAGGCTGCCGGACTCTATCCCCATCTCTGGCAAAGGAAAGGAGGTGGTCGTGGGCCACCGTGGCGAGGGCAGCGATACCTCATCATCGGAGGATGAGGATTTCTGGAAAATAGGCTGCCGGGGCGACGCTCGGTACAAACGCCAACGGACGGATGGCCCCGTCTTACTGAAGAAGAGCGCGTTCTCTGTGAATACGGTTTCTGACATCGTCGGAAAGCTCCAGTTCTCCGGCGACCATAATAAGCTAAACGAGCATGATGCCGCTCGTGTCGCGGATGATGCTTGTCATGCGCTTTTGACAGTGAGTCTCCAGTTCCTTTTATAAAGCTTTGACCCTCCATTTTATCTCTGATGGTGACTTCTTGTTCTGGCTTTCCAGGAAGTAATCCCAAGGCTGAAGAACCTGCAGGGTCGAGCGCAGGCCTATTCCGAACATAAGGCCAAATACAAGAAGTTGTTGCGCATCTCTGACCCCAGTCAGTTGCAGGAGGATTACAACAGTGTTAGCGCTCAATTAACTGACGCCAACCTTGAGAAGGATAGGTTGAAGGAAGATTTGAAGCAGTCGAATGACGCATATTTGGTCCTCGATGATCGTCACAAGAAGCTCAAACTAGAGCGCGATCAGTTGAGGGATCAGAATGGGGAGCTGGGGCGTCAGCTGGCCGAGAGCACTCGCCAGAATGAGGAAACCAAGAAGACACTCGCCGAGTTGCAGGAAAAAGTTACGGGCTTGGAAGCGAAAGTGTCATGGGATGCAGTGATGAAATTCGTACGCTCAAAGGCTTTCGTGTTCGCAGCCAACCTTCACTGCTTCGACAACGCTCGTCGATTCTTCTACAAGGCCATTATGACAAGTGTGCCACACGTGACTATTTAATTGGATATTAAATAATTAAGTTGTTAATTATTTAATAGACTTTGGTTTAATTTTGAATTAAAAAGAAAGTCTTATTTTTGAGAAAAATAATCTAGTTAATTAATTATGAATTAATTAATTAGATAAAATAAGTTATTTATTTTAAATAAATAAAGTATAAAATTATTCAAAATTAGTTTGGATATTTTTAGCTCTCTTGAAAGTTGATTTGAATTAGAATTCAAAGTCAAAGTTGGAAAATACTTGATGATCAAGTAATAGGAGAGAGAGGGACCAAATCCTTGCCCAACAAGGATTAGGATCGGCGCCCCTCTCCCTTGCCTATATATAGGGAACCTTAAGCTCCCCTTTAGAGCTAATTTGACAATTCCTTTGGTTCATGTGTTGAACACCTTCCTTTCTCCAAGATAAACGAAACCCTAGGTTAAGCCTAAACACTAACTAGAGAACTAGCATCCTTACTAGTTAGATTGTGATCAAGTTGGTGGACTATCTCTAGAGAGCTTCAAGTTAGAAGTTTGAAGATTCGAGCTTTACCAAGGAGAGGGGATCAAGCCGCGAGAAGAGCGTTCTTGGGTGGCTTGAAACGCTTCAAGAAAGAATAAAAGAAAAGTAAGTTTCTTAACTCTACGAATTTGGATACACGATTGCGAGTCCAAGGTCCTTTTGTTGGAAAATTTTAAAATTCCGCTGCTTTCTGATTTGTGTTTTCCAACAAGTGGTATCAGAGTCACCTCGTAAATCGTCTTTCTGATTCGTCTCAATTATTCTGAATTTGGTAGAAATTCTTAGGCTTGATGCGATTGAGTATTTGTAATTGTTTTAGAAAGTCTGAATTACGAAACTGTATTTTTTCCTGAAAGTTTCTGAAAATTGGTTTTTGCAAAATTTAATTTTTGAAAACTATTTTAGATTTGAAACTGTATAAACTGTTTTTGGATTTCTTGGATTGGTTTTGCTTTTGAACGAAAACACGAAACAAAACCCGGATTACGACGAACACACGAAACCCCGCGCGCGCACCGCGCGCCTGTCCTAGGCGCGCGCAGGGCGTCCGCCCAGCACTTCCTGCACGCCGTGCGGGAGCCTTCCGGCCCGCCCGCCCAGGGCGGCCGAGACTGGCCGCCCATCGCCAGCCCGCACTAGCTGAGAGGGCCGCGTTTTCTCCGTCGCAATCCGACTTTTCGTATTTCGTGCAATCCAGTCCCAATTTTAATTTTTTTAATTTTAAAAATTTTATTTTTGAATATTTATTTTAATTTTTGAATAAAACTTAAAATTGGGATTTTTGAGAAATTGAAACGGTTTATATTTTGGGAAAATACAATTTTGATAAAATTATTAATTTTCAGAAATTAATTAGAATTTTATTTGTTTCGTTAATTTGGGATTTATTGAAAACTTTTATAAACAAGACTCGCATCAAGTCGTGTTTTAAGTCATTAAGACTTGAAACGGGAATTTTAATTTATTGGCTAAATTTAAATTCTCGCAAAAGCATGTTAGGTGATCATGGGTTTAGACTTATATATGGTTTTAATTTATGCACATGGATGGTTTAAATTGGGGTTGGAGCCCTATAGTTGTGTTTTTCAATTGAGGTTGGAGCCTCACTTATGTGCGTACTGTTATGTGATTTATTATGTGGCTTTCCATATTACTGTTTTTGGGGCCGGGGTATGCCCCGTGTAATTGTCTAAGGCCAATATGAAGATTGAGCCTTATTACTTTATGTCTTTTTCTTTTTATTGTAATTTGAGAGTAGAGATAGGTGGTGAGGTTTTATTTTCATTTTGGAGACAATGCACCCATGGAGTAAGATGGACCACATTCAAGTAACAAGGAGGCCATAAGTGAAGACCCCTCAAAATGTTAGGGAGGGGAATCTCAATTGTAAAATGTAATAGAGATAGGGCTCGTATTTTGTTACCGCTTTCCCTTATGTGATTTAAACTGTTTATGTGGCATGTATGTTAGAACTTGTGATTGTGGAGTGGCTCCCACATATCACGCATAAGATAGGTAGAACCCATGATCATTACATGTTAGTATCATGCTAGGACATGTTATCTGTTTATGTGCTTGTTTGAAATGCATTTAAGTGTACTTGCATTAATCAAGACTAATAAAATTGGATAACATATATGTTGGTGAGGTCGAACCGGACAACTCTCCGGTTGATTCGAAAATTCCCATTAAATATTAAGCTAATTTCGAACAAATAGGTATTTAAATTCGAGATGCAAATTTTGAATTAAATTCCTAGCATTCCATCAATAGGTTTTAAGTTTAGTAAGTGAAGCTAGTTATTGTCCGCGAGTCGTGGGATAGCTAGTGGAGCTTATTAGTTCTTAGTTACCTAATTGATCATTTTAAATGATCAATTTTAGCAAGGGCGATGTCCGCGAGTCGTGGGTCGTTTGAACTAAGTTTTGATCATGATCTTATGATTGATGGGTCTAGCTTAACGCCTAAGTAAATATGGATGTCGCACGAGTCGTGGGTCCATATTGAAAGATAGGTGATGCAAAAATAATTACTAAGAGTTCTAAAGGTGTTAGAATTGGTAAGTTGTACCTACCTAGGGTTCTTACTTAGAATGTCCGCGAGTCGTGGGTTCGAGGTAAAATGCCTAGGATCTTAGTACCCATTGGGAAACGTGTTCCTCTTAGATCTTTGGGAATTATAGATCTTTGAAAACCAGTGGGAGCTACATTAGATTAAAGACCTTATCTTTTGTATATCGTTATAATTCAGCATGCTCACTAGTTCTCTGTTTTACCATTTAAGTCGTAGATTCTGTGATTCTCTACGTGTTTTGAAATGGCAACCAAAAACCCTCTTGTATCGATCCTCGAGTCAAACAAGTTGAATGGTCCCAACTATTCTGATTGGCTGAGGAATCTAAAAATCATTTTAGATTCTGAGAAAAGAACTTATGTTCTCTTCGAAGGGGAGCCTAGTCCCGAAGGGGAGGCTCCCACTCGGGCCGAGCGGGACGCAATTCAGAAGTGGAAGGATGATAATCTCCAAGCCCGTTGCCTTATGTTGGCTAACATGTCTCCGGACTTGCAAAGGCAACATGAGGCCATGGAATTGTCTTGGGAGATTTACGACCACTTAGAGCAACTTTACCGCCCTCATGAACGTGTTACAAGGTATAACACTTCAAAGGAATTGTTCCACTTGAGAATGAGGGAAGGTTCAAGTGTCCATGAATATGGACTCAAGTTTCTTGCCCTTACTGAGAAACTTGCTTCCATGGACATGCCACTGAAAGATGAGCTTTCAGTGGATTTGTTGCTAGCTTCACTCCCACCATCATTCAACCCATTTGTCCTTAACTTCAATATGAATCATGCTGGTGATACTGTAGCTGAGCTGATTAGTCAGCTTGTGACTGTTGAAAGCACGATCAAGAAGGACAATAAGGTTTTGATGGTGAATGCTCCATCTTCCTCTTCTGGGCCTTCTAAAGGTAAGGGCAAGAAAGCCCAAAAGAAGAAGAAGAAACTCCTTAGGCCCACTGGTGGCGTTTCGAAGGGGAAGGCCCAAAAGAAGAAGCGTGATCAGAAAGAGGATGTTTGCTTCCATTGTGGCAAAGCGGGACATTGGAGGAGAAACTGCCCAGAGTACAAGGCTACTCTAAAGAAAGGTATCTTTTTCATTGAAGTAAATCTTTCTATTACTTCTAGTTCTTGGGTACTTGATACCGGTTGTGGAACTCATATCTGTAATGATGTACAAATGCTAAGTGAAGTCCAACAACTCAAAGAAGGAGAATGTGTCTAGAAGATCGGCGATGGCTCAAACGTTGAAGCTCGAGCTTTAGGCACAATTAGATTAGATTTAGGTAGTTTTGAGTTAGTCTTAAATAAAGTCCTTTATGTACCGAGCATTATTCGTAATATAATTTATGTTCCAATTTTAGATTGTGAAGGTTACGAAACTTATATTAAGAATGGTAAATACTTTATCAAACGGAACAACTCTTCCGTTCACATCGGTACTCTAAGTAATGGACTTTATCTAACTCAGAATATCAATATTATGAATATACAACGAGAAACGAAGCATAAGAGAGATGACAAAGTTTCAGCTCCCTTATGGCACGCTAGATTAGGACACATTTCCAAGAACAGAATTAGCAAGATAAACACTTTAGGATCATCCTCTGAAAATGATCTTAAGGAGTTAACTTCTTGCGAATCCTGTCTCAAAGGAAAAATGTCCAAAGTTCCTTTTAAAGGAACCGTGGAACGTGCCACTAAGGTTTTGGATTTGATCCATACTGATGTTTGTGGACCGCTTAGTGTAAGCACTAGAAACAATCATCAGTATTTCATAACCTTTACTGATGACTTTAGTCGGTATGGTTATGTATACTTAATGAAGTATAAATCTGAAGCTTTTGAGAAATTCTTAGAATTTCAAAAGGAGGTTGAGAACCAAACTGGTCACAAGATCAAAGCACTTCGATCTGATTGAGGAGGCGAATATCTTAGTGAAGAATTCCTTAATCATCTCAAAGATAATGGGATTATCTCTCAGTGGACTCCTCCGGGAACTCCTCAGCTTAATGGAGTTTCTGAGAGAAGGAATCGAACCCTACTTGATATGGTTCGTTCTATGATGAGTTTCACTGACTTACCACCTTCTTTCTGGGGTTATGCCCTAGAAAGTGCAACAAAGATTCTGAATCTAGTTCCCTCTAAGTCAGTCCCTAAAACGCCTTATGAAATGTGGCATGGTAAAATCCCTAGCTATTCTTACTTAAGAATTTGGGGTTGTCCTGCTTACGTGAAGAGGACAGTGGGAGATAAGTTAGAATCTCGTTCTAACTTATGCTACTTTGTAGGTTATCCTAAGGAATCCATAGGATATTACTTCTATGATCAATCTGAGCAAAAGGTGTTTGTTTCCAGAAATTGCACTTTTCTTGAGGAGCCATTCCTTAAAGAAAGGAAAGGCAAGATCATAGAATTAGAGGAAGTACAAAGTGACCCCACGCTACCCACTGAAGAAACGTCCATTACTGATCAACCACAACCAATCACGAATTTCGATACACACGAAAATCCACCTCTGAGGCGTTCTGAACGCACTCCTAGACAGCCGGAGAGATGGTATGAATTCTTCCATGAAATCTCTCAAAAGGATAATGATCCTTTAACATATGAGGAGGCACTTTCAGATTCTGACTCTGAACAGCGGATAAAAGCCATGAAATCCGAAATGGATTCCATGAACTCCAACCAAGTTTGGACCTTGGTAGATTTGCCTGATGGGGTCAAACCCATAGGTTGCAAATGGATCTTTAAGAGAAAGCTTGGAGTTGATGGAAGCATTGCAGCCTACAAAGCAAGACTGGTTGCAAAAGGATTCACTCAAAGACCCGGCGTGGACTTTGATGAAACTTTTTCGCCAGTTATAATGCAAAAGTCTATTCGGATCATGCTTGCCATTGCTGCGTATTATGACTATGAGATATGACAAATGGATGTGAAAACTGCCTTTCTCAATGGTGACATTGATAAAGACATTTATATGGAGCAACCCATAGGTTTCACATTCAGTGGGAGTGAGCAAAAGGTTTGCAAACTCCAAAGATCAATCTATGGATTGAAACAGGCTTCTAGGAATTGGAACATTCGATTTGATGAATCAGTCAAAGAGTTTGGCTTCATTCAAATTTCGAATGAGTCTTGTGTGTATAGAAAGGAATTGGAGACCTCAGTGCAATTCTTAGTACTTTATGTTGATGACATCCTTCTTATTGGGAATTCGAAGGATGACATGAAAGTGACTAAGTTATGGTTATCGAACCAATTCGAGATGAAAGATCTTGGTGATGCGCCCTATATCCTTGGAATTAAAATCTATAGAGATAGATCTAGAAGGTTAATAGGACTATCACAGTCGATGTACATTGACAAAGTATTGAAGAGATTCAATATGGAGTCAGCAAAGGTTAAGAACCTTCCTATGAGTGTAGGAACATGTCTTTCAAAGAAGATGTGTCCTAAGACTAACCTTGAGAAGGAAAGAATGACTCATACACCTTATGCATCAGCAATAGGTAGCATAATGTATGCAATGTTATGTACTCGACCGGATGTGGCTTATGCACTTAGTGTAACAAGTCGTTTCCAATCTGACCCTGGAGATGGTCACTGGGCTGCCGTGAAGAATATTCTTAGGTACTTGAAAAGTACTAAAGATTTATTCTTAGTTTACGGAGGTCAGAAAGATCTTACTGTCGAAGGATACTGCGACGCAAGCTTTGCATCTGACTTAGATGATTTTAAGTCAATGTCAGGATACATTTTCTGCCTAAACGGCGGAGCAGTGAGTTGGAAGAGTTCCAAGCAAACAACCACTGTAGATTCGACCACTGAGGCCGAATACTTAGCTACAAATGATGCAGCTAAGGAAGGTGTTTGGATTAGAAACTTCATTCAAGAGTTAAATGTTGTTCCTAGCATGAAAAACCCCATTACTGTGTTTTGTGACAACACTGGGGCGGTTGCTCAAGCAAGAGAACCAAGATCTCACCAACGGACCAAACACATTATGAGGAAGTATCACCTAATCCGTGATATTATCAAAAGAGGAGATGTGTAAATTGAGAGGGTCACATCAGCAGAGAACGTGGCAGATCCACTTACTTAACCCCTTAGTCGAGAAGCTTTCCAAGGTCATCTTCAGAAGATGGGACTTAGAGTAGCTTTAGAATGGCTTTGACGGGCAAGTGGGAGATTGTTAGGAATAGTGCCCTAGAAAGCCGATTGTATATCCGCTTTGTGCTTTTCCTTATTGTAATCACAGACAATCTTTGAATGAAATAACGAATTGAGGCAACACTTCTTTATATGCTCTTGCTTGGTATGCGATTACTTTATCTGTGCATGTATGAGAACTCCCCTAATCCTGATGACTTTAGGACTCTACTATTTAGGTGAAATGGTTCATGAAACGAGCCCTATATCACATAAGTCATGATTAGTAAAATACTCCAAGCCGATGAGTCCTACCGACAGTGGGAGTGTCAACCTGACTCCTCTAAGGCTTGCTTGTGGGATCACGCCCTTAAGAATGACCACCTTGTTTCATGGAGGTGCAAAGTGTATAGTTGATACGTGCGTGATACATGAGGGTGCTTAATTTAATAAGTAAGTTCACTGAGGTGCCCCGTGTGAGAACATTCCTAAATGGGAAAGGAAGTTTCTATTTCAGGAAATGGAAACTTCCAGATTAGGAAATATCTCACGAGTCATTGATGTGATTAATTGATCCTTAGCCGTGATGTTCCTTGTCACTTTATGAGTTAACTCTGTAGTCTTAGGTATAAGCTTTAAAGGGTGTCGCCTTAGATAACTGATTCAAGGCTTATGCTGGGGCTGCACAAGTGATTCATGAAGGTGAATGAGAATCAAGAAAGGACCTACACTTGCATTTGCAAGGTGATCTCTTATTGTGTAAGTCATTCATATGTCATATGGAGTCCTTGGTCAAGGCAGTAGATCAAGGCATCAAGAAAAGGGTTTCTTGGATTGAGATCAAATGGATATGAAATGCACTTAGCTTTAAGACCGGATTATTAGGGTTCTGATTATTCCCTTACCCTAGATCTTGGTTGAGAGATAGTAAGTATGAGGATTGTATCTCACATGAATCAATGACTTAAAGGTTCTGTCGAATCTGAACATTCCAATTCAGCTAGGGATTAAACACCTGTTGCTAGACTATGGTCGTTTAATCTGTGGACTGATTAATTAATTGGTGAATTAATTAATTAGGGTCACTGCTAATTGAATTGAGAACCTAGAGGGTCACACACAACAACTTGGTTATATGAGTTGAGACTTTAAAATGATTAAACGAGTTAATCGGGCCTAGAGGGTTCCACACGTGAAATCACACGTGTGGGTCACGTGACTGGATACGTGTCATTATGACACGTGTGCCACACGTGACTATTTAATTGGATATTAAATAATTAAGTTGTTAATTATTTAATAGACTTTGGTTTAATTTTGAATTAAAAAGAAAGACTTATTTTGGAGAAAAATAATCTAGTTAATTAATTTTGAATTAATTAATTAGATAAAATAAGTTATTTATTTTAAATAAATAAAGTATAAAATTATCCAAAATTAGTTTGGATATTTTTAGCTCTCTTGAAAGTTGATTTGAATTAGAATTCAAAGTCAAAGTTGGAAAATACTTGATGATCAAGTAATAGGAGAGAGAGGGACCAAATCCTTGCCCAACAAGGATTAGGATCGGTGCCCCTCTCCCTTGCCTATATATAGGGGAGCTTAAGCTCCCCTTTAGAGCTAATTTGGCAATTCTTTTGGTTCATGTGTTGAACACCATCCTTTCTCCAAGATAAACGAATCCCTAGGTTAAGCCTAAACACTAACTAGAGAACTAGCATCCTTACTAGTTAGATTGTGATCAAGTTGGTGGACTATCTCTAGAGAGCTTCAAGTTAGAAGTTTGAAGATTCGAGCTTTACCAAGGAGAGGGGATCAAGCCGCGAGAAGAGCATTTTTGGGTGGCTTGAAACGCTTCAAGAAAGAATAAAAGAAAAGTAAGTTTCTCTGCTTTCTGATTCGTGTTTTCCAACAGGTAGGCCCAATCGAAGATCTGACCGTGGATGGCGCTCGGGAGGTTACTCCGCCTCCAGCTGCTCCCGAGGGGCCAATTGCGCTAAGCTCCAGCACCTCCCATAACCGTTCAGGGGAGTTAGCCCGCTTCCACGACGCAGTAAGGGCCGAGCGCCAAGGGAAAAGAAAGAGGCTGCCGGACTCTATCCCCATCTCTGGCAAAGGAAAGGAGGTGGTTGTGGGCCACCGTGGCGAGGGCAGCGATACCTCATCATCGGAGGATGAGGATTTCTGGAAAATAGGCTGCCGGGGCGACGCTCGGTACAAACGCCAACGGACGGATGGCCCCGTCTTATTGAAGAAGAGCGCGTTCTCTGTGAATACGGTTTCTGACATCGTCGGAAAGCTCCAGTTCTCCGGCGACCATGATAAGCTAAACGAGCATGATGCCGCTCATGTCGCGGATGACGCTTGTCATGCGCTTTTGACGGTGAGTCTCCAGTTCCTTTTATAAAGCTTTGACCCTCCATTTTATCTCTGATGGTGACTTATTGTTCTGGCTTTGACCCTCCATTTTATCTCTGATGTTGATTTGAATAGCCATCCGTCGCTATCAAGAGAAAAGCGAGGGGCCTTACTCCTAACCTTCCGAGCCTCTACCTTATCGCTCGGGCAGGTCCCATCCCTAATAAACTTAATGATGGCATCTAACCAACAAGGTTCAGAGGGATCAATCATGTTCACTCTGCCCGAGGGTTTCGCTTCACGAATCAGCGGTTTCTCTGTTCTGAGGAACGTGACTGAGCGCTCGCAAGAGTCTTCCAGCGCGGATGCAAACTTGGAAAGAGCGTCTGCACGCTCATTTTCCGCTCGTGGAATTTGCAACAAGTGGAATTCTTTGAACTTGGCGATCGTATCCTTAGCCCTCGCCAAGTACTGCACCATAGTGGCTTCTCGAGCCTCATAAGTTCTATCAACTTGACTTGCGATCAGCTGTGAGTCCACATAGGCAGTGACCCGAACGGCGCCATTCTAGAGGGCTATCCAGAGCCCTTGGATTAGAGCCTCGTATTCAGCTTCATTGTTGGTGACCTGGAACGCCAGTTTAATAGCGTAATCAACTTCCACACCGTGAGGGTCTCTGAGGGTCACCCCGGCTCCCCCCCCTTGTGAGGTCGAGAAGCCATCTGTATGCAGGAGCCATAACCCTTCTTCTACTGGGGGCCCTGAATCTAAATTGAAGCGCTATACTAACAGGTCTGCCACTACCTGAGCCTGTATCGCGGTGCGGGGCTCGAACGTGATATCAAATTGACTGATTTCAATTGACCATTTGATTAACCTCCCCGAGACGTCTGGCTTTGCGAGCACCTGCTTGAAGGGTTGGTCTGTGAGCACTGTGATAGAATGAGCTTGAAAATAAGGCTTTAGCCTTTGGGATGCATTAACGAGGGCAAAAGCGAATTTCTCTATCTCCATATATCTCTTCTCCGCCCCTTGCAAAGTTTTGCTCAAATAGTAAACCGGCATGTGCTTACGCTCGCGGACCACCACTAGGACAGTGCTCGTAGCCTCTGCGGAGACTGAAAGGTAAATAATTAAGCTTTCTCCAGGGCTAGGCTTGGTCAACAGCGGTGCGCTCATGAGGTATTGCTTCATATCCTGCAAAGCCTTCTCACACTCCTCGCTCCAGGCGAAGTTGGCGCAAAATTCTGAAGAAAGGTAAGTTCCTGTCCGCCGAGCGGGAGATGAACCTGTTCAATGAAATGATCTTTCCCACCAGCACTTGGACTTCCCTCACGTTCCGAGGGGAGGGAATATCAAGAATCGCCTTAATCTTTTCCGGATTTGCCTCTTTGCCTCACTGACTGACCATGTACCCCAAGAATTTACCACCCCGAACGCCAAATGTGCATTTGGAGGGGTTCCATTTCATTCCATAATGGCGTAGGACGTTGAAAGTTCGTTTGAGATCCTCCAGATGGGAGTGCTGACGCTCGCTCTTGACTATCATGTCGTCAACATATACTTCCATAGATTTTCCTATCTCGCGCTCGAACATCCTGTTGACGAGGTATTGATAAGTTGCTCCCGCGTTTTTGAGTCCGAACGGCATGGCTTTGAAACAATAAACGCCTATGTACACAACGAACGAGGTTTTGGGGCGGTCCTCGGACGCCATGAAGATCTGATAATATCCCTGAAAAGCGTCCATCATGCACATGAGCTCGCACCCCGCTGTTGAGTCTACCAATTGATCAATCCTCGACAGGGGGTAAGGGTCTTTGGGGCACGCCTTGTTGAGGTCCGTGAAGTCATTGCACATACGTCATTTGTTGGCGCTCTGGGGAACGAGCACTACATTACAAAGCCATTCCGGGTATAAAATTTCCTCAATGTACTGAGCGTCAAGGAGCTTACCAACTTCTTCTTCAATGACTTGCGTCCTAAAACCGTGGAAGTCCCTTTTCTTCTGTTTGACTGGCTTGAAGGCCGGGTCCACGTTAAGCCTGTGGACTATGACACTCGAATCTATCCCAGTGAGATCAAAAACCATCCAAGCGAATACATCGAGGTTCTCTCGGAGAAAATCAATCGTCATAATCTATGAGGGACCGTCGAGATTTGAGCCAATCTGGGTGGTTTTATCTGGATTCCCAGGTTCCAACTCGATGGTCAAGAACTTTTCAGCCGGCTCGATTCGAACCTCAGGCCTTGGAAGAGGATCCATCATCCCGGTTAGTCTGCCGCTTTCCACACTCGAGGGCCAATCATCCTCGTTCTCAGAAGAGGATCCTTTGACGGCTCCGGGTGGCCCGTCCCCCGTGCTCTGGGCCTCATTGGGGGTCTTCTTATTGTTCTTCTTTTTGTACAGTTTGGCCCTTTTACGCTCGGGGCCATCCTCATCTAACTTGGGGAAGTCAACTAATTTTTTGGTGGATCCTGCCTGAATGGTTTGTTTGGGCTTGTGGCTTCGAAGGGAGAGGACGTAGCATTCCCAAGCTTCTTTGACATTGCACAGAACCTCGCCTGTGCCCTCGGGAGTGGGGAATTTGACTTTCTGGTGATAAGTGGAGATTACGCTTTGAAGTCCACGAGGGCCGGGCGACCAATGATGTTGTAGGAGAGGTCCACTTCGACGACTGTGTAAAGGACGCTCAAAGTTTTTTGTTGTGGGGCGTGACCAAAAGAGGTGGCCAAGCGAATATATCCGCGAGGGATAATCTCGGAACCCCCAAAACCGACGAGGGCTGTTCTCAGGGGTTCGAGCGGAATATTTGTTATGTTCATTTTTTGAAACGTTGAGTAAGGGAGGACGTTCACAGAGCTTCCACTATCAATTAAGACCCTCTTTACAACGTGGTTATGAACGTCTAAACTAACCACCATGGGACAGTCAGAGGTTTCACCGATCCCATGGGGTGTTACAATGTGTTCCAAATCTTTCTCCGTGAACCCTACAATGTTATTCTCTTTCGAACGTGGAGAGCTATTAACAGAGAGCACAGGCTTGGGCAGGGATGATCTCTGGTCATAACTTCGAATGTGGCGGTGCCGGGAAGAATTAGAATCGCCCCCCGAAGGTCCTCCGGCGATCATGTGAATGACCGCAAAGGGCTGATTCTCCGTATCCGCAGCTTTCCCCTTTCCGCGGTCGGTCGTTTCGGTGTGATGGTGGCGGGGACTTCGTGAGCGCGAGCGGCTTCTTCCTCTAGTACGTGCTCGTCCAGCGCAATGCTCATCATACCTTTCCAGCACTTTCACAAACTCCTTGAGGTGCCTCCCAGCGATAAGCCTCTGAATCTTGCTCTCAAGTTGGCGGCACTCGTTGGTATCATGCCCCTTCTGCTTATGAAAAGCGCAATACTTTCCTGAGCGCTTTTGAGCCTCAGTCTCCCTCAACTTCGGCGGTCTCTTGAAGAGTTTCTTATCCGCCATGGAATACACTTCGGTAATTGGGCGGTTGAGGGGGATACGCTTGAACTTACGCAGAGGCGAAGGATTACGACGAGCGGGGATAGGGCTGCGGCGGCGACCCCTATTAGAATCTCCTCTGTCCTCGGGGGCTTTGCTGGGGCGGGGGGCATTCGCCATTTTCTGATCTCTCGCAATGTACATGTCCTCGAGGGTGAAGAAGGAGTCAGCTATATCTCTGATCTCCATCGACGAGCACGGATTTTTCTTGGCCACCTCCTCCACGAATTCCTTGCTGACATTGTGCTTCTTGTTGATGGCACCAAAAAGTACTTGCCTCAAGAAATCCATTGAGGGCTTCTCCACCAGCAGGATTTCTTTGTTAAACCTTCCCCTGAAGGCCCTGAGAGTCTCGTTTGGCCCCTAGACCAAGCTGTAGAGAGCTGTCGCGGCCGGGGCTGGTGCCTTCAGGGAGTTGAAGTGGCTTATGAAGGCATCTGTCAAATCAGCATACCCTCGGACTGAGCGTGGAGGAAGCTTCTTATACCAATCCTGAGCCATTCCAATGAGGGAAGTGACAAATACTTTGGCCCAATAGTTGCTCGGATGATCATATAAGTGCATCAAGTGCACAAAGTGATCCAGATGCTCGACTGGATCAGATGTTCCATCGTACCTGTTGATGGAAGTAGGGATTTTGCCCTTCCCCGTATGGGTCATCAGAACCTCGTCAATGAGGGGGATATCGCCCGTCAAGATTCTATAATCCCTGTCCTCGGGATCGTATTCTTCGTAGTCTACGTCCTTCCGGTGGTGGGAGATTTGGCTGCGTGGGCGGCGAGCGTCTCTGGCTCTGGACCTCTCACCCCCGCCATGGGGGGCTTGAGTCCGTGCTCGAGAGAGCTGCTCCACCACATTCTGGAGCCCCTTAAGCTGATCCTGCACCGCGGAAAGCTGAGGGTCGCCGATATTTCTGTGGCTTGCCCTCTCTGTGGCCCTCGATTGGACCTCTTCGTTATTTTCAGCCCTTTCGTTTCCAGCGGGTTGCTGCCCTTGCTGGACCCTCGGTGGGGCTTTATTTTCCTGAACGGGTGGTGGCGGAGGCTGCTGAGCCCTCAACACATTTTGTGCCATTGTCAAGGGGTGAGCCGGGAGTCCTCCGATGGGTGGAGCCGCTCGAGCGCCTGCCAAGGAGGGGAAATATGCAGCGGTAAAGTGCTCCGAAGCATTTTGCACCGCTTGCTCCTCGCATTGTGCGTAAAGGGCTTGAAGCTGCTGGGCAGTGCTCTGGCGCATCTCCACCCCTTGTATCTCTCTCGGAAGTGACGTAGGGAGGTGCAATGTCCCCACCTGATAGGGATGAACCATGGGCAACATTCCGGGCATCATCCCGGGCTGCATGTAAGCATACCCCGGCGGTGGCATGGCCATGGGGTACACGCCGGGTTGGGAGGCTGGAGCATTGTGAACGAGAGTTGGGGGAGGAGGAACAGAGCCAGAGCCTCTTGCCTCGTTCCCACCAGGGGGAAGAGTGGCAGCATCTTCTGTGTTTCCGTCAATAGGTGGGGGCGTACCTCCAGCGGGGGCGTTGTTCCCTGTAATCTCCTCATTGATAGGAGGAAGAACACCCCTGTTCTCTACCGCCCCAGATCTTGTTGCTGTTACCATGTTTGAAGTAAGAGGTGTTATATCTCAACTAGCTTAAAGAAGAAACAGATGAAGATTAAGCTGAAGATGACGATGGTTTCCCACAGACGGCGCCAAAAATGATGGTGCAGAAAGTAGTAAGCGATTAGAACACCAAACACTTTATGATTTGTATGAAACAGGGAAGACCATCATAGGTATAGGTAGCCTCCGGAACTGGGTTTCCTTTGAGCGTGGGTTCTTCCAGCTAGGATAACACCAAGAATGCAATATACAGAAGTGATACGACTGTGGTGAATATGGCTTGGAAAGAATGGAAGAAAGTGAAGGAGAATGCCCAGAACAAGGTATGCAGTAAGTTATGGAGAAGATGACTTGGGGGAGAATGCAAGTGTTCTCTCCTATTTATATGTTAGGGGTGAGGGTAATTGGGTAATTGGACCATGTGGTCCCAAACCTGTGTTGCCCTAACACGTGGTGGCCTGTGAGGGCATGAGAACGACGTCTCTGAAAAGCAGGCGGCGTGCCAGGGACAAAGTGTGCACTGCCTTTGTGTCAGAGGTTGTTGGCGAGGGTCTCTTGTTGGGAAGGCCCAAGGTTTGTCTTATAGGAGCATGGACGCTCCAGAAGGGAGAAGATCCTACACGAGCGTTGGTGGCGCTCGATGGGCGCACGAACGGGTCTCCCCCGATAGATGACCCTTGAGCGTCAGATCCGCGAGCGTCAAAGAGCGGGTGCCCTCGTGTGGGGGCCTCCCTGGAAGAGTGGCTTTGAGGACCGGGGTATCAGCGTCAGATCTGACAACCCTGCCCTTTACTGGGACGGTTGGCCGAGGCTCATGAGCCTGTACAAGCCAACAAGAGAGTAGGCTGGATTGATCCGCGAGCCCATCGATGCGAGCGTCCCATCTCTAAATCGGATAATGGCGACACGTGGACGGCTCTGATACGAGCGTGATTTTATGCCTCATCAAATTGGAAAGCAATGAATCTTATGGAAAATTTTAAAAAATGTTGATAAAAAATAATGCACAAAAAAAAAAAGGAATGAAAAAAAATTGTATAGAAAAATAAAAATGAAAAGAGAACCTCCGTCACAGAATATCAACTAATATTCTGAGTTTGGAATGGAAAAATATTCTTGAGAAGAAAAGGAAAAATATTAGTTGTGTTCTTTTTTATTTTTTATGTAACTCCCCGATTTTTCATTTGTACAAATATGACATAAGTGTTTACCCAATTGCGTGAATTAATTGTTTATAAGTGTTAAATATTTAATTTTATTATAAATTATTATTATTTTATAATTTTTATTTTATTTTATTATAGCTTATTTCGTTAATTATTTATTTAAATTGATAATTAACAATTAATGTTAATTAATCATGTTTTAATTATGCTAATTAATTAATTTAATTAATCGTTGAATTTATTTTTAATTTAAAAATGAAATATAAATATGTTTATTTAATTTGAAATGTTATGAATTGTTAACGCATTGTTTTTGAATGATTTAAACGCGCTCCGTTCTTATATGATTTGATATCGAAAATTTGTGAAAATTTAATATGTTGTAGATTTATGTGTTATGAGCATGCCTATGTGCTCGTTTCATGTTTTCGGTCTCGTTTGATGTGGTAACGAATTTATTTTGAATTGTGGAACCAAATCGGGGGCTAACGGGCAATTAGCGTACCCTTGGTTCCGTATGTGATATCTTGAGCTCGGGAACTCAAATTCGAGTTCCGTCACCTCCACTGAACTCGTATCGAAGATTCGAGTTCAATAGAATAAGCCTCATATTTTTCTAAGCTCATTTTGACCTCCGAAATTTAATCGAAAATTGTGATGTTCGGCTAAATGACAACCTTCCACTATTTTAATCATAACTTGAACCATAGTTAACCAATTGGAGTGAAACTTGGACCCATTTGACTCTCACTTAACCCTTAACCAGTCAACATCTCCCTCATTTCATTTCATACACCAAGAGGAGATATTTTCAGCCGCAAACCGAGACGTTGATGTTAATGTTGCGTCCAGCCCACATATTTTGTTGGCCCAATTAAATTTGAAGTCAAAGCCCATCATTAAAACCTTTTCTTAGTTGAATAGGGTTTATGTTTTTTTTGGTTTTTTGATGCTGATCGACAACAGGAGCAGCAATTTTGGGGAAATATTTTCTGCTCATATTTTCAGTTTTTAGGGGCGGCGACAGCTTTTTCTATTGGACGATCGGGAGATCATTTGTGGTCCGATTGAGCTGATTTTCGGACAGCAGGTTCCTAACTCATCGAACTTGAAAGTGAACAGTGGAGATCGGATTTGGAGCACTATAAGTCAGGTTTTTCGGCACATGAACAGTGATGCAATTTTCGACTTATTTTCATGTTTTTCTACTTTGTGTTCTAGTTCGTTTTGGACCGAATTGGTGTTTGGTTCGTGTTTGGAGTTAGATTTATTGGTGTTTGAACTGTTGTAATTTTTCCTCGTATTATAGTGGATTGGCTTTTGGGTCTTGTAGGCCTCGTGGTTTTTACTCTTCGTTTTGAAGGGGTTTTCCACGTTAAATCTCGTGTCTCTATTATTCTTGTTTGGTTGATTATTTTTCTATCCTTGGTATACTTGGTTGATTGTTTATTGGGCATTTGGAGAGGAGTTTTAATTTCCGCTGCGTACTCTCGAATTTGGTGTATTCCTTTCCTATCAGAGTGGTATCAAGAGCCGCGTTGGTTCTTTTGCCGGTGTGACCATGGAGATGAGTACAAGTAGGATGATAACTTTGAATGGATTAAATTATCATCTATGGAGTAATAAGATGAAGGATCTCCTCTTTGTTAAATCTTTGCACTTGCCTGTTTTTGCAACTGAAAAGCCCTTGTCTAAAACCGATGAAGAATGGGATTTTGAGCACAAACAAGTTTGTGGGTTTATCAGACAATTTGTTGAGGAGAATGTTTACAACCATATTCAACATGAGACACATGCGAGAAGTTTGTGGGAGAAGTTGCAGAATTTGTATGCATCGAAGACGAGAAACAATAAGCTGTTTTTGCTTAAGATGATGATGCAGCTGAAATACAAAGAAGGAACTTCTATTGCTAATCACTTGAATGAGTTTCAAGGTGTTCTTGATCAGTTGACAGGTATGGGCATTAAATTTGATGATGAAATTGCCGGACTTTGGATTCTTGCCACTTTACCTGATTCTTGGGAAACTTTTCGTGTTTCACTTGTTAACTCTTCATCTGATGGTGGTATAATTGTTAAGCTTGTGAAGAGTAGTGTTTTGAATGAAGAGATGAGACGAAAAACTCAGCATTCGTCTCAACCCGAGTTGTTGGTTTCAGAGAATAGGGGGAGAAGCCAACATAAATATAATAATAAAGGTAGAAGCAAAAGTCGAAGCAAGTCAAGGTCAGGATGGAAAAAATTTAAGTGTGCTCATTGGGGTGAACCTGGTCATATCAAGAAATATTGTTTTAAATTGAAGAGAGAGCATAGAGGTAAGCGTGATGGGCACGATAAGAGAGACCAGGATAAGAATGATCGTGTTGCTACTGCTACTTCCAATGATGATCTTATTCTTGCATATGATGACAATGTTGTTGTCGTAGCCAGTGATGATTCCAGTTGGGTTATTGACAGTGGTGCCTCATTTCATGTAACATCGATGAAAGATTTCTTCACTTCTTACACTTCTGGTGATTTTGGATTTTGAAGATGGGGAATGATACAGTGGTACCGGTAGTAGGCATTGGGACTGTTTGTTTGAAGACCAACAGTGGGTCGAGTTTGGTGCTTCATGATGTTAGACATGCACCTAATGTTCGTTTGCACCTGATTTCAGCAGGAAGGCTAGATGATGATGGCTATTGCAATTTCTTTGGTAATGGTCAGTGGAAACTCACAAAAGGGAATCTAATTGTGGCTCGAGGTGATAAATTCCATAATTTATATAAGATGAAGGCTTCTATTTGTGTGAACTCGGTTAATACAGTAGACAGTGATAACTTGTCAGAGCTTTGGCACAAGAGACTTAGTCACATTAGTGAAAAGGGACTCGATTGTTTGGCCAAGAAGAATTTGTTGTTAGGGCTGAAAAATACAAATTTAGAAAGATGTGTTCACTGTTTAGTTGGGAAGCAAAAACGGGTTTCATTCAAGAGTCATCCCCCTTCAAGAAAAACTGATTTGCTTGAATTGGTACAATCAGATGTTTGTGGAGCAATGAAGGTACGAACTCATGGTGGTGCACTTTATTTTGTCACTTTTATTGATGACTGTTCGAGAAAAGTTTGGGTTTATGTTTCAAAAACCCAAGATCAGGTATTTGATGTTTTTAATGTTTTTCAGGCATCAGTTGAGAGAGAAACTGGTAAGAAACTGAAATGTATTCGTACTGACAATGGTGGCGAGTATTGTGGTCCATTTGATTCTTATTGCAGAGAACAGGGTATTCGGCATCAAAAAACGCCTCCTAAAACACCGCAGTTAAATGGCTTGGCAGAAAGGATGAATAGGACTCTGGTGGAGAGAGTCAGATGTTTGCTTTCAGACGCGAAGCTACCTAAGTCTTTTTGGGGTGAGGCTTTACTTACTGCTGCCTATATAATTAATTTGTCTCCTTCTGTTGCATTGCATACTGATGTTCCTAATAGGGTATGGTATGGAAAGGATGTCTCCTATGATCATTTACGTGTGTTTGGTTGTAAAGCTTCTGTGCATGTACCTAAGGATGAGAGGTCTAAGTTAGACACGAAAGTGAGAGAATGTATATTTCTTGGGTATGGTCAGGATGAATTTGGTTATAGGTTTTATGATCCGGTTGAAAAGAAGTTTGATAGAAGTCATGATGTAGTCTTCATGGAGGATCAAACCATTGAAGACTTCGGTAAAACAAGTAATTTGGAGTCTCCAGGTGGTGAGAACTTGATAGATTTCGATCCAAAACCTATGTTAATCTTAATAATGCAGTTGAGTTAGACAATCAGAATAATTTGGAGACAGAGGTTGATCATGAACATGCTGAGGAGGATCATGAAATTAAGAATGAGGAAGATAATCAAATTGTTGAGCAACCTTCAATCCAACCCAGAAGATCTACCAGGAATAGAATGCAATCTGTTAGATACTCATCTAATGAGTATGTGCTTTTGACAGATGGTGGAGAACCTGATTGTTACAAGGAAGCTATGGATAGTGAGTTTAAGGAAAAGTGGTTTGAAGCAATGAAAGATGAGATGCAATCTTTACATGACAATCATACTTTTGACCTTGTCAAGTTACCTGAAGGCAGAAAAGCTCTAAAGAACCGATGGATTTATCAGTTGAAACAAGAATAGAACAATTCACAACCGAGATACAAAGCCAGATTAATTGTTAAAGGCTTCAGTCAGAAGAAAGGAATTGATTTTGAAGAGATTTTCTCACCTGTTGTGAAAATATCGCCAATTTGTCTTGTTTTGGGCTTAGCAGCTAGTCTTGATTTAGAAGTTGAACAGATGGATGTGAAAACTGCTTTCCTCCACGGCGATTTGGAGGAGGAGATTTATATGAAGCAACCGGAGGGTTTCGTTTGTTAAAGGGAAAGAGAATTTTGTTTGTAGATTGAGGAAAAGCTTGTATGGTTTGAAACAAGCTCTAAGGCAATGGTATAAGAAGTTTGAATCAGTTATGCTGCAGTAGTGATACACGAAGACTGCTGCTGACCATTGCGTATTTATTCAAAAATTCTTTGATGTTGATTTTGTCGTTTTATTGCTTTATGTTGATGATATGCTCATTATTGGTCACAGTGCTTCTAGAATTGACAGGTTGAAGAATGAGTTGAGTAAATCTTTTGCCATGAAAGATTTGGGACCAGCAATGCACATTCTTAGCATGAGAATGTGATAGAAATGCCAAGAAGTTGTGGTTGTCTCAAGAGAAGTATATTGAGAAGGTGATTCAGAGGTTTCAGATGGATAAAGCCAAAATTGTAAGTACTCCTCTTGATGGACATTTTAAGCTGAGTAGTGCACAGTCTCCTTCTAAAGATGAAGATAAGAAGGATATGCAAGGTCTTCCCTATGCATCCGCGGTTGGAAGTTTGATGTATGCCATGGTTTGTACGAGACCGAATTTGGCTCATGCAGTTGGCAAAGTTAGCAGGTTTCTCTCAAATCCGGGTAGAGAGCATTGGAATGCTGTAAAATGGATTATGAGATATCTCCGCGGCACTACAGATTTGAAGCTTTGTTTTGGGTCTGGGAAACCGATGTTGGTTGGCTATAGAGATTCGGATTTGGCCGGTGATTTGGACTCGAGAAAGTCTACCTCTGGTTATTTGATTACTTTTGCAGGGGGAGCAGTGGCTTGGCAATCTATATTGCAAAAATGTGTTGCTTTGTCTACTACAGAAGCCGAATTTATTGCAGCCACTGAAGCTTGCAAAGAATTAATTTGGATGAAGAAGTTTGTTCAAGAACTTGGATTTTCACAGTCGAAGTATGTTTTGTTTTGTGATAATCAAAGTGCAATACATCTCAGTAAGAATTCGAGTTTTCATGTTAAGTCGAAGCATATTGATGTGAGATATCATTGGATTCGAGATGTTTTGAATTCCAAGTTGATTGAACTTGAAAAAATTCACACTGATGACAACGGTGCTCATATGTTGACAAAGGTGGTGAGTCGTGATAAACTTGAGGTTTTGTGCCGGGATGGCGGGTCTCAAGTTTGAATGATTAAATGGTGGTTTGTCTCCTTCCTCGTATGGGCTGGAGGGGAAGATTTGTTGGGTCCAGCCCACATATTTTGTTGGCCCAATTAAATTTGAAGTCAAAGCCCATCATTAAAACCTTTTCTTAGTTGAATAGGGTTTTATGTTTTTTTTGGTTTTTTGTTGCTGATCGACAACAGGAGCAGCAGTTTTGGGGAAATATTTTCTGCTCATATTTTCAGTTTTTAGGGGCGGCGACAGCTTTTTCTATTGGCCAATCGGGAGGTCATTTGTGGTCCGATTGAGCTGATTTTCGGACAGCAGGTTCCTAACTCATCGAACTTGAAAGTGAACGGTGGAGATCGGATTTTGTAACACCCGAAGAGCAAAGGTGTCACATCCCCCGCACTAGAGCCCAGTCCACATATGAAACGGTCAATCCATACATGAACTGAGCCATAGCGAACGGGTGACAAGAAAATAAATGCTAACTAGCTAGGCGGGACTAACCCCAAACCAATTATCATAACAGAAGATAAACTGAAGTGCATTAATATCAAGTCTTTAACAAGCAAACCATTTCTAATTCCTATCAATACATTATCATCTCTCACATATAAAACACTTCATAAAACAGTAGATAACAATACATATACCAAAGTAGGATGGACACGTGCTAGACCCAAACGAAAGACTGGACTCGACACCAATCCCGCCTAGCACACAACCTGCAAAACTGAAAGGTGAGGTGTCAGTCTCCACAAGACTGAGCGAGGGGCATAATAATATATAAGCGCAGATAACATGCAAGTCATAACCTCGGGTAAGGTTTTATAACCAAAACAATCTAAGTTCCATAACCACACAAAGCTCGCCCGAGATTATAACTATCAGATTTAACAATCAATTATTTCAATCAATCAATCAATCAGTGGCCCGGCGAGTGAGGGCATTCTCCAACCTTACTCCGACAGTGTACAATCACGATACCTTTCATTAATTAATTAAGTGATCACACAATAAATTACAGTGCACACGTAGCAGTTTCAATAACTCCTTCTTCCTCCAATGATGGTGGGTTTGCAAGGCCCGATCCATCCACGGTAAACACGGTGTACGTCGGGAACATGACTCCCATGCACGGGACTCCTTCCTCCACCAAACCTCCTGGTGGATTCAGGGTTCATCCCCACGGTAGAGAGGAGTGTAAGAGTTACCCGTCAGCCCATGCTTTCCCGGTTGGCTCAAACACTAACTCTCGGGCCCACAGTGCACGATATAATATACTCGCCCAAAACACGGTCAATCAATACAATACAATTCGGTAAATCAGTTGCAATTCAATAGAGTTTGGAAAACTATAGATATATATACCTTTTGGCTTAAAACATCACATAGGGTTGTAATGGTTCTAGATATCTAGCAATTAAACCTCACCTGTACCGACAAAACAAAGAGAAAGGCACGGCCTAAGAAGCCCACTCCACGTCACTGGCGTGCCGGTCTGTGCAACAAAGACAAGTGTACATAAGACACGACTCAAAATGTACCAAATAGGACGAACGGCGAAATGCAACGAGACGACGAGTATGATGCAATGTACCATGAAAATATCTTGTTTCACTTCATTTTAGATCATATAATATCAAATCGGGATCAAGGAAGCTGTCGGAACGAGATGCTAAAAATGCAATTTTATGCAGAATATTTTGTTCTGTCAGGCATGCGGGAACGGCCGTTCCGGCTTCCCTTTGAAAATGGGAAGGGCCGTTCCCGTGGCCCTTCAAAATGCACCAGCGTTTTCTCAAAACAAAACACGCTTTGGCTGGGAACGGCCCTTCCGGCTAGCAGGCCAAAGTGGGAACGGCCGTTCCCAGTCTCGCTGGCCTAACCACACTCAGAAGCCTGGGAACGCCCGTTCCCAAAATGCACTAAGGCGGGAACGACCGTTCCCAGTTTCTGGACATAACAGAAACAGAGCAGTTATGCAGGGGAGAACGAACCAAAACCAAAACTCTACAAATGATCATATACCAAACTCCAAATGCATATAATTCATGAAATAAACATGCTTGCATACTTATAGTTCAATAATAACTCATTTAAACACTTAAATCCATGCTTAATCATCAAGAATCAACAAGATCAAACCCACAACAAACTCATGCTCCAAGCTTATAAACTCCACAATTTATGCATCAAATCATAGCTAGAACCATGTAATCATGCTTTCAACAACTCAAACATCATTAGGCAAGCTCAAACCATAGCCCTAGCTCTCATATATATTCATGTATTTCCCCAACTAGAAGCTCATACCTTGAATGAATGAAAAGAAGGAAAAGAGATGATGTTGGGATGATGATGATGCTTCAATTTATGCAAATAACCCTTGAATTCAAGCTTCCAATGAAGAATCCTCTTCTTTCTTCTTGCTCGATTTTGAACGAGATGAGGGAGAGAAGGGAGGGATCATGTGTGTAAAGGTTTGTATGCAATCAAAGATATATGCTAGATATTATAAAGCTAGGCACAAATTGCAATTAGATCCCTCCACTTCAAAAGTCATGCAATCAAGTTCAATCCCATGGAAATTGATCAATTAAGTCCAAAACTATTTCATTCAATTAGGTCCTCAAATTAATAAAGTGACCACTTAAGGACAATTAAGTAATTAAACAATTAAGTCATAATTGGCAATTATTTCACATTAAATCACATATCGCATAATTGAGAATTTGGGGCGTTACAATCACCCCTCCTTAAGAGGACCTGGTCCCCAGGTCCACTGCTCGAACTATAAATTAAAACACGTGACGAGAGAACCCCGTCTCCCCAAACAATTAATGAGAAAACCCCGTTTCTCCACACACAAGAGAGCACCCCGACTCTCGAGCAAAGAAGAGAGCACCCCGTCTCTCACACAACCACACCACGTACAAACTTAAATAGTCATATACATGTACCCGCATATACGAAGCAAGTAGGGAGAACAACACTTCAATTACTCACACAAGAGCAAATAGCAAATACAAGGAATACAATATATAAAATAAGAAAGCGTATGATGCCCGTGATATGCATGTTTAGATGTACCGTTCACCGTTGTTCTTGCCTGTTAAATGGTCGTTGACCCCCGGTGGATAGTTCTTGTCGCTCCGGACATGTATCTATCTGATGCTCAGCACTCCCACAACGGAAGCACAGGCGCAACCGCTTCCTACAACCATCATAAGTGTGGGTGTCGCGTCCACAATAAGTGCAGAGAGGTTTTTCTGGAGATGGTGACAAAGCCGGTTTAAGTGGAGTCTTCTGAATCGATCCCGCTCGTGAGATAGAACTCCTAGCATTAACGGCATCCTCAACTTTCAAAGCTTTGCTAGTAGCTTTGGCCCACGTGCTTGTATTGACCGCTTCTAATGCCTCCTGTATGTCCGGTCGAAGTCCGTGCACAAACTGCATTGCTTTATGAAAGTCATCACTCGCTATATTAGGTGCATAGCGAGACAGCCTCTCATACTCGGATATATACTCAGAAACTGACATCCTTCCTTGCCTTAACTCGGTAAACTCCTTCAATCTCCTAGTACGCGCTGAGGGAGGAATGAACTTATTCGTAAACTCTCGAGTAAAGACCTCCCAATTAATCTCCTCCTCGGTGGCCTCCAACACTATCTTAGTACTTTCCCACCAAGAGTAAGCCTCTCCTTGGATCAACGTAAGGGTGCAACGAGTTTTCTCTCGAGACTCACATGGTATAAGCTCCCAAATTCTCTCTACTTCCTTTAACCACATCTCCGCCTCGGTATCATTGCCATGGAAGAATTTAGGAGGGTGTTGATTCTGGAATTCCCGAAGTATAGTTGAGATAGGTGCTTATAATTGAACCGGTGGAGCAGGCGGTGCGGGAGGAACATGCTCTCTCATCCTCTGATCTATAAGGCCAACCACAGCATTCATGAAGTCCTGTGGTTGAGCTGGAGGGGATGGTGATCTCTCTCGATGATGACGCCTACGCGGTCGATGTTCCTGAGAACGATCACGATGATGACAACCTCGATGCATCCTGTATTCAAGACACTAAGGATGCATGTTGAATTAGTGGATGCTAATGGTTGCAAATAAGTCTCAGGTCACAATTAATTCAAATAGGTCAAATAATTTCAAATAATAATGCAAGACTCTCAAGTTGACAATTAATTCCTATGCCGCACGACCTAAACTCGACTCGACACGACACTAGAGACCCGGTTTTGCAACCGGGCTCTGATACCACCTAAGATGTAACACCCGAAGCGCAAAGGTGTCACATCCCCCGCACTAGAGCCCAGTCCACATATGAAACGGTCAATCCATACATGAACTGAGCCATAGCGAACGGGTGACAAGAAAATAAATGCTAACTAGCTAGGCGGGACTAACCCCAAACCAATTATCATAACAGAAGATAAACTGAAGTGCATTAATATCAAGTCTTTAACAAGCAAACCATTTCTAATTCCTATCAATACATTATCATCTCTCACATATAAAACACTTCATAAAACAGTAGATAACAATACATATGCCAAAGTAGGATGGACACGTGCTAGACCCAAACGAAAGACTGGACTCGACACCAATCCCGCCTAGCACACAACCTGCAAAACTGAAAGGTGAGGTGTCAGTCTCCACAAGACTGAGCGAGGGGCATAATAATATATAAGCGCAGATAACATGCAAGTCATAACCTCGGGTAAGGTTTTATAACCAAAACAATCTAAGTTCCATAACCACACAAAGCTCGCCCGAGATTATAACTATCAGATTTAACAATCAATTATTTCAATCAATCAATCAATCAGTGGCCCGGCGAGTGAGGGCATTCTCCAACCTTACTCCGACAGTGTACAATCACGATACCTTTCATTAATTAATTAAGTGATCACACAATAAATTACAGTGCACACGTAGCAGTTTCAATAACTCCTTCTTCCTCCAATGATGGTGGGTTTGCAAGGCCCGATCCATCCACGGTAAACACGGTGTACGTCGGGAACATGACTCCCACGCACGGGACTCCTTCCTCCACCAAACCTCCTGGTGGATTCAGGGTTCATCCCCACGGTAGAGAGGAGTGTAAGAGTTACCCGTCAGCCCATGCTTTCCCGGTTGGCTCAAACACTAACTCTCGGGCCCACAGTGCACGATACAATATACTCGCTCAAAACACGGTCAATCAATACAATACAATTCGGTAAATCAGTTGCAATTCAATAGAGTTTGGAAAACTATAGATATATATACCTTTTGGCTTAAAACATCACTTAGGGTTGTAATGGTTCTAGATATCTAGCAATTAAACCTCACCTGTACCGACAAAACAAAGAGAAAGGCACGGCCTAAGAAGCCCACTCCACGTCACTGGCGTGCCGGTCTGTGCAACAAAGACAAGTGTACATAAGACACGACTCAAAATGTACCAAATAGGACGAACGGCGAAATGTAACGAGACGACGAGTATGATGCAATGTGACATGAAAACATCTTGTTTCACTTCATTTTAGATCATATAATATCAAATCGGGGTCAAAGAAGCCGATGGAACGAGGTGCTAAAAATGTAATTTTATGCAGAATATTTTATTCTGTCAGACGCATGGGAACGGCCGTTCCGGCTTCCCTTTGAAAATGGGAAGGGCCGTTCCCATGGCCCTTCAGAAACGCGCCAGCGTTTTATAAATTAAAGCACGCTTTGGCTGGGAACGGCCCTTCCGGCTAACAGGCCAAAGTGGGAACGGCCGTTCCCAGTCTCGCTGGCCTAACCACACTCAGAAGCCTGGGAACGCCCGTTCCCAAAATGCACTAAGGCGGGAACGACCGTTCCCAGTTTCTGGACATAACAGAAACAGAGCAGTTATGCAGGGGAGAACGAACCAAAACCAAAACTCCACAAATGATCATATACCAAACTCCAAATGCATATAATTCATGAAATAAACATGCTTGCATACTTATAGTTCAATAATAACTCATTTAAACACTTAAATCCATGCTTAATCATCAAGAATCAACAAGATCAAACCCACAACAAACTCATGCTCCAAGCTTATAAACTCCACAATTTATGCATCAAATCATAGCTAGAACCATGTAATCATGCTTTCAACAACTCAAACATCATTAGGCAAGCTCAAACCATAGCCCTAGCTCTCATATATATTCATGTATTTCCCCAACTAGAAGCTCATACCTTGAATGAATGAAAAGAAGGAAAAGAGATGATGTTGGGATGATGATGATACTTCAATTTATGCAAATAACCCTTGAATTCAAGCTTCCAATGAAGAATCCTCTTCTTTCTTCTTGCTCGGTTTTGAACGAGATGAGGGAGAGAAGGGAGGGATCATGTGTGTAAAGGTTTGTATGCAATCAAAGATATATGCCAGATATTATAAAGCTAGGCACAAATTGCAATTAGATCCCTCCACTTCAAAAGTCATGCAATCAAGTTCAATCCCATGGAAATTGATCAATTAAGTCCAAAACTATTTCATGCAATTAGGTCCTCAAATTAATAAAGTGACCATTTAAGGACAATTAAGTAATTAAACAATTAAGTCATAATTGGCAATTATTTCACATTAAATCACATATCGCATAATTGAGAATTTGGGGCGTTATAGATTTGGAGCACTGTAAGTCGGGTTTTTCGGCGTGTGAACAGTGACACAATTTTCAACTTATTTTCGTGCTTTTCTCCTTTTGTGTTCTAGTTCGTTTTGGATCGAATCAGTGTTTGGTTCATGTTTGGAGTTAGATTTATTGGTGTCTGAACTGCAACAATTTTGCCTCGTATTATAGTGGATTGGTTTTTGGGTCTTGTAGGCCTCGTGGTTTTTACTCTTCGTTTTGAAGGGGTTTTCCACGTTAAATCTCGTGTTAATGATTGATTATTCTCGTGTCTGAACTGCAGCAATTTTGCCTCTTGCTTGGTAGATGGGAATTGATGAGATACCATTAAATGATTTTGTATGAAAATGTCCCCTTTCCCCTCAATTACTTCGTACTGCTCCTGTTGCGTGTTAAAAGCTGCTTTGGGGCCTGAAATATTGATGTTTTGTTGCTCTTCCTTGCACCTTTATGTATCTAATTGTTGGTTGGAAGCTCGAGGTTGTTCTTGCCCTGTTTTCCTGCCTTGCTCTGTGTTAAACTGCTGCTGCTGTCTGTGTATTCCTGCAACACTCTCCCCGGGCGGGGAGAGTTTGAGCTAAAAGTGTCCTTGGGCGGGGACACCTTGTGCAGAAATTTTCTGCATCTCCTCTCCCCCGGCGGGGAGAGTTTGTACGGGATGTTACCCGGGCGGGGAGTGTCTGCCTGCTGCTGCTCCTCCTTTCTTGCATTTTGCTGCTGCTCCTTTCTTGAATTCCTGCTGCTGCTGCTGCTTGTATCGTATATATATATGTATATATATATAGCTGCTGTTCTTTTGCATGAAGGTGTGTGTATATGTAATATATACGTATAGATATATAGGTGTGTATTGATTTGTGCATGTTTATGATATAATATATATGTTGTGTGTGTTATATTATGTGGATGAGTGTGTGGTTGTACTGAGTATATAAATATATATATAAACAAGTGAGTACGTGGTTATATATATGTATAATATGCATGTCAGCTGTGTATATATTCCATATATGTAATATTGTATGCAAGTGCATCTGCATGTATAAAATATATATTTACGTATATTATATATATATTTTATATATTAATTAATTTACTTGAATTTTAGAACTTAATTGTTATCTATTTCGAGTATTTAATTATCGGTCATGATTTGAATATTTTTGTTTGTCTAATTTCTAATTTTAAATGTGAAATAGTACGTGTTATGATTGTTATATGAAATTTTTGGATTCATTTGATATAAAATGTGACCTTTTAATTGTGGAATTTTATGTTATGACTTATGGACTTAATTTATGGAATTGATTGTTATCTATTTTATGTTTTTCATATTTAAATGATTTGAATGCCTTTGTTTTGTTTAATTTATAATTGTAAACTCGATATATTTGAGTTTTAATTGTTATATGAAATTCATGACTTGAATTGCTATGAATTATGAAACGTTTGAATATGAAACTTTCATGTATGGAACATGTTCAATGACATACTTGGTAGTTTAACTTCTTAACATCATTTATACCTCGTATGCATCTCATATCATGTGCATAACATGCCTTGCGTCGTATATGGTTCATATGGAGTCTTGAGTCTCACGTATACACTATGTTGTCTTTGTACAGTTTTCTCCAGGGCGGAGATTCCGGGTTCATAGGACACCTCAAGTCTTTCTTTCTGTTGGTATTGTCGGTAAGGTGTAACAGGTGGGTTTCCCTTCTAATAGTTAAAACGACCCGATATACCCCTTACGTGAAATGTTTTAAGCCAAAATAGTATATATATACATCGAGTCATTTTGGGTAAATGATTTGAAACGTATGACCCCTTTTATTTATGAACCCTTACCCAATGTTTTGGCGTGATCAGTGAACACAATGATTATGTGGGCCCGGGACTATGTGTACGTGGCTATCCGGGGAAGCTCGGGCTGACGGTGATCCGCGTGCACTAGTCCCAACAAACAATAACGACGGAACGGATCTCGTTAGGAGTTTTCACGAGAAAACTCTAGTCCGTCAATGAGGACTCATGAACCTCATTGCCACTATGTATGAGGTGTCGGGCCTTGCAAGCCCGTCCACCACCCGGAGGAAAAAGGTGTAAGTGTTTATGATTATGAATATGCATGATATGATTATGATTATGATTATGAACGATTATGAATGAATGAATGTTGCATGATCGACAATGAATGAACAAATGGACTATGCACACACGAGGAGAAGGTTGGAGATTATGCACGCCCACTCGCCGGGCCATGAAACCTTATGAATGGAATATATAAATTTGATAGCTGTAATCCCGAGCGTTGTTTTCCTTTGTTTTACCCATTTGGGGAAATATCTTAAAAACCTCGCACGGGATTATAGCGTGCATGTGTGGGTGTTAAATTCTGCTATATATATATGTTATACCTTGTTTTATACCCACCAGTCTCTTAAAGACTGAACCCGGCTTTGTTTTCAGTTTCTTTGCAGGTTTGGAGTGCTATGCGGGGAGTCGAGTCGGTCAAGTCGATTGGTTAAGTTTAGGTCACTTCATATGCATTTTGTAATTTGATTGAATTTTCATGAATGGATAAATATTATGACTATGATTATGATCATACAATTAGGGTTATGTACGAATTTTCAGGAATAAGTCTTTGTGCTAGTTGAATACGTTATGTGGCTTAAATTGGTACTGAAGGGTATCCTATGCTTCCGCATTTGTCAATTATCTTTGTTCTTTATAATTTGGTTGCGAAGGTTTAGTTCCGGCCTAGCCTTATGAGTGAGTGAGTCCCCGTTCGCTATGAGCTGGATTCATGTATGGATTTTCCATTTCATGGGTGGATCGGGCTCATAGTGCGGGGGATGTGGGGCCTTCCGTTCGGGCACTACATCCTTAAGTGGATTGATCCGGGAACCAAGTTTGGATTTGATGATTCGGGATTGTTTCGGTTTAAGGCTCGTGTGTGTGTTCCAAAAGAATTTAAGCAGTTGGTACTTGACGAAGCACACAAGTCAGCTTATACGGTACACCCCGGTACCACCAAGATGTACAACGATCTAAGGACGTTGTATTAGTGGAACGGCATGAAGAGAGACGTTGCTAACTACGTTAGAAGATGTCAAACATGCCACGTGGTGAAAGCAGAACACCAGAAACCGGGAGGAACTCTCCAACCACTTCCAATTCCTGAATAGAAGTAGGAACAATTTGTCAACGTATGCATTGCATTGAACTTTAATTGTTAAATTGTTACTAATTGTTGGACATTACTTATTCTAGGTGAGCTATTTTCTATTTCGTTGCTTTAGGTGTTGCATTTGCATTTTATGTGTGTTGATTGATCAAAAATTTGTGCCATAAGCATATACTAATTCCCATGCAACTATATTTGAGTTGAATCTTTGGTTATAGGTTACTATCACACTATCAGAATTGCTATCAACCTCTACTTCGAATATCTTCTACTTATCAATGAAAGAATAGTGGAGTCAACGGGAATTAAGGGTTGGGTATTATACCTTTATGGTTCGCAAAATGGGGTTGCATTCCATCGCTCCACATTGTGATAGAAGGTGAGGTTACCTACAAAGATCCGGGGAACGTGGTCTTTTCTAAATGGAACCATGTTCATTGGTGTCCTTACAACGGTACATTCAAGTTTTCTTATCATTCAAAAGCCACCTTGGTAGAAAGGTCAAGACCGAAACTATATGAGAGGATATCAGTTCTCAGTAATATTTTGGAGATCAACGATTAAGATGCAAAACCTATGTTTCGCTGTTGTGGGGTTCTAAGGTTAGTAACTTTACTCAGGGTGAAGGCTGTGTTTTGCCAACTCTTAAATTTAATGTCAAGGGAGAAGATCTCTTCGCTAGGAATTGAAGGTAGGATTTGGAATAGAAGACTGGTATTATAGAGGTTTCTAAGTTTTGTGTTGGTTGGTGAAGATTGTTAAGATAGGGGATCATTCATTCAAGGGAGAAGTGAAGAAAATTTGAAAGTATTTTAGGTTCAAGGATGTTATCAACGAGGAGACGAAGACCCTCAAGAGAACTCAAGTTTGGTAAGAAAGAAGTCGGATTGGAAGGAGTTAGTGAGAATCGATCGATATCGCAATTTCAAGATCATGGAAATCCCAGATGCCAAAGGTTCTATCTTCGGTCGGATTGAAGTCTGTTTTCCAGATTTAAGATGAATTGTCGGGTTGTGAGTTCGAATTGGGAGACATAGAGCAACAAATGGAAACGATGAAGAAAGACAAAGAGTTGTTGAAGGGAAATTATGTGCTCAAGTGTAAGCAATTAGAAGATGAGTTCATCCAATCATTGAATTTATAAAGAATAGTTAAGGGAACCTTGAGCAGAGAGACAACTAAGGGTGAGATTTGGAACATCATTTGGGATCAATCTTTGAAGGGAGTCAAGATGCCGATTCCATGGACGTAGAAGAAGTTGGGTTCGAGGCATTTCAATTTCTGATCGCGCGAACACATAAGTGGATACAAGGAAACTTTGAAGATCTAGAAGAATCGGGGTTCAAGAGATCGTGATCTCGGACCATGGAGATTTGAGGACTATAGGGAAGCAAGTCAGGATTTGGAAAGCCTCATCGTCAACGATCGAACAATGTTTAGTCTTACGACTTATGCTCACAACATCGAGATCAAAGGACAAGATATCGACTAAAGACACCACTACGGTGACAGGTTCAATGCATTCATAGAACGTGCATCATACGTTGCTTTAAATTATTTAAATTCCTTATGTATATGCGTATTTCTAGTTGATATAATTGCTCCAATGTGTTGCGTATTTAATTGTTTGTAATTGTACCACGTGCATTGGCATCTTAACTCGACATGCATCTTTAGTGTTTACGTGTTAGGATGGCTTTCCCCTTCTATGTTTCAACTACCACTTCAACCAGAGTTTTACCGAACCGAATGAAAGAAGGAGAATATTTTGGTGGTAGAGCTAAGACTGGGATGAGAATTATGGTCCGGAGGTTAAAAGTTAGGGTCGACTTTGGGTTGTTTGGATCGAACAAGAAAAGAAAATGGGGTCTCAGATTTGGGAGAATTCAGGAGGTAATGGATTAGGGACTATATACCATTTGACCACTTCAAAGTGAACATGAGTGGAATAATAAATACCCTCCCTGACAAGGATTGCTCGTTCAAGTGATCTCAAGAATTGTGATTAGAGGATGGCGGGTAAAGTTCGATTTAGAAGTGGATTTCTTAAGGGGAAGAGCATAACCAAGAGGCAAACACAAATTCAAGGTTGTGCTCAAAGAAGTATTTTGATAGGAATAATGGAATGTAAACAGTGGGAGACAGGGAATCTTAATAATAAAGATAGGAAAAGAATAAGACGATCTTAGCAGTCAAACCGTTAAAAGTAAAAGTTAAACTATTGTACTGAGGATGAAGACGGCGATGGGGTATTGAAAGGGATTAGTTCGTTGGGCACTCATGTGTACGGAATTCAGATACCGAAGATAACGTTAACCAAGTCTTGAATGAAGAATTAAGCCAGGTTACTTAATCAAATCTATGCACTTACTGTCCTATGGATCCTAAGGGAGTGAAGATGGATTAGAGATTGCAAGTTGGGTCATCATTGGATTTCCTTAACTACCTAGGAAAAGAAAAGTCCTATTTCTATAAACTTTTGAAGTATCAACAATCATTCGTCGTGATGAGTTTGGGGTAGATCAGGGCATGGTCATGGATAGTAAATTCAAATTTGATATAAGGATGAACATCTGGAAGATATGCGGGATACGTCAGGGGTCGGTCAAGTAAAGAGTTGGGCTCGTCGAAAGAAGAATCAGAGGTTAAGAGTGAGGAGTTAGAGAAGGAAGTGAGCTCTATTCTAAGAGTTAATTGAATTCCAAGGAATCCGCCAAATCGAAGAAGGTAATCCAGGTGTAAAAGTCAAAGTAGGACCAGCCGAGAGATGTCTTCTCTTCAACCGGACACTCCTATGAAGGGCATTAAAGATAAGTCAAGAGCCAAGCCAGCTTTTGGGGTCACATTATACGATTGGACCATGACTTAATCAACTTCAAATTTCTTGGCTACGGTGAACGGTACATAAAACAGTCATGGTATATGTATACACACAGTTTAATTTAATTAATTTCTTAATGCTATATACCTTGCTAATTGATTATTTCCGTTGTTCCTTGTTATGTTGTAATTGAGGTTTATTACGTGCCCCTGTGTGACTTACGTGATTATTCATTATTGTAATTCTTGTTTTGAATCTTTTTTTTTCTTGGTGTTTATTCTTTGATGTAATTTTTGCTTTTGAGAGACGGGGTTCTCTCCTTCTTGTTTTTGAGAGACGGGGTTCTCTCATAGTTGTTCGAGAGACGAGGTTCTCTCCTTGTTGCTTGCGAGGGACGGGGTTCCCTCATTAATTGTTTTTAGGCGTGGAGTGAATCCGAGGACGGATTCTGTTAAAGGGGAGAGATTGTAACGCCCCGGTTTTTCATTTGTACAAATATGACATAAGTGTTTACCCAATTGCGCGAATTAATTGTTTATAAGTGTTAAATATTTAATTTTATTATAAATTGTTATTATTTTATAATTTTTATTTTATTTTATTATAGTTTATTTCGTTAATTATTTATTTAAATTGATAATTAAGAATTAATGTTAAATAATCATGTTTTAATTATGCTAATTAATTAATTTCATTAATCGTTGACTTTATTTTTAATTTAAAAATGAAATATAAATATGTTTATTTAATTTGAAATGTTATGAATTGTTAACGCATTGTTTTTGAATGATTTAAACGCGTTCCGTTCTTATATGATTTGACATCGAAAATTCGTGAAAATTTAATACGTTGTAGATTTATGTGTTATGAACATGTCTATGTGCTCGTTTCATGTTTTCGGTCTCGTTTGATGTGGTAACGAATTTATTTTGAATTGTGGAACCAAATCGGGGGCTAATAGGCAATTAGCGCACCCTTGGTTTCGTATGTGATATCTTGAGCTCGGGAACTCGGATTCGAGTTCCGTCACCTCCGCTGAACTTGTATCGAAGATTCGGGTTCAATAGAATAAGCCTCATATTTTTCTAAGCTCATTTTGACCTCCGAAATTTAACCGAAAATTGTGACGTTCGCCTAAATGACCACCTCCCACTATTTTAATCATAACTTGAACCATAGTTAACCAATTGGAGTGAAACTTGGACCCACTTGACTCTCACTCAACTCTTAACCAGCCAACATCTCCCTCATTTCATTTCATACACCAAGAGGAGATATTTTCAGCTGCAAGCCGAGACACCCTTGAAGCTCCAAGAGAAACACCTTTCATTTTCACCTTTTGAGCTCATATCTCCACCAAATCTCTCCAAACTTGAAAGGTAAGCTTATGATATGATTCTTCAACCTCTTCTCATTCTTTAGACTCTTATTTTACTGATTTTCATGTTAGTTTGAGTATGTTATAGATCAAGTTTTGAATAGTAAGGGTTTATGTCCTTTATTTGAATCTTTCATGTTTCCTTGGGATTCCTTTGAGTTTAATGCATGAGATTGGATCTTCTGAACTACATTTAATGATATATGAACTTATCTTGCTTGGTAGTTGAGAATTGATGAGATACCATTAAATGATTTTGTATGAAAATGTCCCCTTTCCCCTCAATTACTTCGTGCTGCTTCTGCTGTGTGTTAAGAGCTGCTTTGGGGCCTGAAATATTGATGTTTTGCTGCTCTTCCTTGCACCTTTATGTATCTAATTGTTGGTTGGAAGCTTGAGGTTGTTCTTGCCCTGTTTTCCTGCCCTGCTTTGTGTTAACCTGCTGTTGCTGTCTGCGTATTCCTGCAACACTCTCCCCGGGCGGGGAGAGTTTGAGCTGAAAGTGTCCCTGGGCGGGGAGACCTTGTGCAGAAAGTTTCTGCATCTCCTCTCACCGGGCGGGGAGAGTTTGTACGGGATGTTGCCCGGGCGGGGAGTGCCTGACTGCTGCTGCTCCTTTCTTGCATTTTGCTGCTGCTCCTTTCTTGAATTCCTGCTGCTGCTTCTGCATGTATTGTATATATATATATATATATATATATATACTGTTGTTCTTTTGCATGAAGGTGTGTGTGTATGTAATATATATGTATAGATATGTAGGTGTGTATTGATTTGTGTATGTTTATGATATAATATATATATTGCGTGGGTTATATTATGTGCATGAGTGTGTGGTTATACTGGGTATATAAATATATATATATACAAGTGAGTACGTGGTTATATATATGTATAATATGCATGTGAGTTGTGTATATATTCATTTATGTAATATTGCATGCAAGTGCATGTGAATGTATAAAATATATATTTATGTATATTATATATATATTTTATATATTTAGTAATTTATTTGAATTTTTAAACTTAATTGTTATCTATTTCGAGTATTTAATTACCGATCATGATTTTAATATTTTTGTTTGTCTAATTTCTAATTTTAAACGTGAAATAGTACGTGTTATGATTGTTATATGAAATTTTTGGATTCATTTGATATAAAATGTGACCTTTTAATTGTGGAATTTTATGTTATGACTTATGGACTTAATTTATGGAATTGATTCTTATCTATTTTATGTTTTGCATATTTAAATAATTTGAATGCCTTTGTTTTGTTTAATTTATAATTGTAAACTCGATATATTTGAGTTTTAATTGTTATATGAAATTCATGACTTGAATTGCTATGAATTATGAAATGTTTGAATATGAAACTTTCATGTATGGCACATGTTCAATGACATACTTGGTAGTTTGACTTCTTAACATCATTTATACCTCGTATGCATCTCATATCATGTGCATAACATACCTTGCGTCGTATATGGTTCATATGGAGTCTTGAGTCTCACGTATACACTATGTTGTCTTTGTATAGTTTTATCCAGGGCGGAGATGCCGGGATCATAGGACACCTCAAGTCTTTCTTTCTGTTGGTATTGTCGGTAAGGTGTAACAGGTGGGTTTCCCTTCTAATAGTTAAAACGACCCGATATACCCCTTACGTGAAATGTTTTAAGCCAAAATAGTATATATATACATCGAGTCATTTTGGGTAAATGATTTGAAACGTATGACCCCTTTTATTTATGAACCCTTACCTAATGTTTTGGCGAGATCAGTGAATACAATGATTATGTGGGCCCGGGACTATGTGTACGTGGCTATCCGGGGAAGCTCGGGCTGACGGTGATCCGCGTGCACTAGTCCCAACAAACAATAACGACGGAACGGATCTCGTTAGGAGTTTTGACGAGAAAACTCTAGTCGGGCAATGAGGACTCATGAACCTCATTGCCACTATGTATGAGGTGTCGGGCCTTGCAAGCCCGTCCACCACCAGGAGGAAAAAGGTGTAAGTGTTTATGATTATGAATATGCATGATATGATTATGATTATGATTATGAACGATTATGAATGAATGAATGTTGCATGATCGACAATGAATGAATAAATGGACTATGCACACACGAGGAGAAGGTTGGAGATTATGCACGCCCACTCGCCGGGCTATGAAACCTTATGAATGGAAAATATGAATTTGATAGTTGTAATCCCGAGAGTTGTTTTCCTTTGTTTTACCCACTTGGGGAAATATCTTAAAAACCTCGCACGGGATTATAGCGTGCATGTGTGGGTGTTAAATTATGCGATATATATATGTTATACCTTGTTTTATATCCACCAGTCTCTTAAAGACTGAACCCGGCTTTGTTTTCAGTTTCTTTGCAGGTTTGGAGTGCTATGCGGGGAGTCGAGTCGGTCAAGTCGATTGGTTAAGTTTAGGTCACTTCATATGCATTTTGTAATTTGATTGAATTTTCATGAATGGATAAATATTATGACTATGATTATGATCATACAATTAGGGTTATGTACGAATTTTCAGGAATAAGTCTTTGTGTTAGTTGAATACGTTATGTGGCTTGAATTGGTACTGAAGGGTATCCTATGCTTCCGCATTTGTCAATTATCTTTGTTCTTTATAATTTGGTTGCGAAGGTTTTGTTCCCGCCTAGCCTTATGAGTGAGTGAGTCCCCGTTCGCTATGAGCTGGATTCATGTTTGGATTTTCCATTTCATGGGTGTATCGGGCTCATAGTGCGGGGGATGTGGGGCCTTCCGTTCGGGCGCTACATTTTATCTCTCAGAGTTTTCCCACTACTAGAAATCTGTCATATAGCAACGGAAATTTAGCAACGAAAATTATTCATTGCTATTTAGCAACGGATATAGCAACGAAAAAAAAATTCGTGACAAAATGCTTTAGCAACCGAATTTTCGTTGCTAAATCCGTTGCTATATATGAAAAAAAATAGCAACTGATTTTTCGTTGCTAAAATTAAATAATACAAAAAATAAATAAATTGGTATATATAGCCACGGAAATTACGTTGCTATTAAAATAAAAATCTAATAAAAAATAATATAATATTTATAAATATTTGCAACGAAAAATCCGTTGCTAAATAGCAATGCAAAATCCGTTGCTAATATAAAAGGAAAAAAAAAAAAGAAATAAAAATAAATAAATATAAAAAATATTAGCAACGAAAAGTTCATTGCTATTTAGCAACGGATTTTTCGTTGCTATATGGAAGAAAAAAAAGAAATAAAAATAAAAAAAATATTTAAAATATTAGCAACGGAAAATCTATTGATTTTTCGTTGCTATAAGGAAGAAAAAAAAATAAATATAAAAAAGATTAGCAACGGAAAATCCGTTGCTATAAACATATGATTGAAAAAATTAATAAAATATTTACAATTTAGTAATAGATTTTTCGTTGCTATATGGAATAAAAATAAATGAATAATAAAAAATAGAGCAAATTACATTTTTGGTCCCATAGGATTGCGTCGTTTTCAATTTTGGTCCCATTCTTTTGGAATTAGACAAAAATAGTCCCGTTGGTTTCATTTTGTTACATTTTTTGTCCCAACCGTTAAATTTTTGACGGAACCGTTAAGTATATTTAAAAGTCAAATAAAAATTCGTTCAAACAAAACCAATGGATTGTATCCAAGTTGGTTGGATGCTCATTTTCTTTTCATGAGGTCCTGGGTTCAATCCCAGGCTCTCCTTTTTTTATATATGTATATATATATTTATTATAATATATACATGTATATATTATATATTATTATTATTATAATATTATATAATATTTAATATATTGATATTATATATATCGTATATATATTATATAATATTATATAATCTATAATACATATAATATTATATACATATGTGATGAGACATAAAATCACGCTCGTATCAGAACCGTCCACGTGTCACCATCAGCCGACTTAAGGGCTAGACGTTCGCACTGGTGGGCTCACGGGTCAACCCATCCCACTCCCTTGCTGGCTAATACAGGCCCATGAGCCTCGGCCCTCTGTTCAGAATAAAGGGTCCGAGCTGACAGACCAGACGCTCACACTCCGGCCCTCAGGGTCACCCTTCTCAGGGATGCACCCGCGCGCAGGCCCCGCTCCTGATGCTCGGGGTTTTGACGCTCAAGGGCCGTCTGCCGTGGGGAACCCATCTGTGCGCCCTTCGAGCGTCACATGCGCTCGCGTATGATCCTCTCCCCCGCGAGGGATCCACACTCTAGCAAGACGGACCTTGGGCCTTCCCTGCGCGCGACCCTCGCCAACAGCCTCTGACACAGAGACAGTGCGCACTCTGACACGCCGCCTGCTTTTCAGAGATGTCACTCTCATGCCCTCACAAGGCGCCACGTGTGAGGGCAACACAGGTTTGGGACCACACGGTCAATTTACCCAATCTACCCTCACCCTTAACCTATAAATAGGAGAGAACACTTGCATTCTCCCCCAAGTCATCTTCCTCAAATACACGCACTCACTCACTGTTCTGGGCATTTTTCCTCCATTTTTCTTCATCTCATCAAGCTTGGCACTACCTTCACCAAAGTTGTATCACCACTGCATTAGGCACTCTTGGTGTTATCCTAGCTGGAAGAACCCACGCTCAAAAGGAAACCCAGTTCCTGAGGCTCCCACGCCTGTGATGGTCTTTCCCTTTCCATACAAATATTGAAAGTGTTGTTGCATTTAGGAAATCCAGATTCCTGCACAATCATTTTTGGCGCCGTCTGTGGGAAACCATCGCCATCTTCAGCTTCATCTTCATCTTCATCTGATCCTTCCTTAAGCTAGTTGAGGTATAACACCTCTTACTTCAAACAAGGTAACTGCAACTCTTCTCCCGGAGGAAACGAGGCCGGGGGATCTGGCTCCATTCCTCCTCCCCCAGCCTTCATCCACAATGTTCCTACCTCCCATCCCGGCGTGTACTCCACGGCCATGCCACCGCCGGGATATGCTTATATGCAACCCGGAATGATGCCCGGAATGATGCCCGAGATCCAGCCTTATCAGGTGGGGACACTAAATCTCCCCATGTCGCTTCCGAGAGAGACACAGGGGGTGGAAATGCCCCAAGTCACCACTCAACAACTTCAGGCGCTTTACGCGCAATGCGAGGGGCAGGCGGTACAGAAGCCTGGGAACACTTCACTGCTGCCTATTTCCCATCAATAGCAGGCGCTCGAGCGGCTCCGCCGGTAGGAGGACTCCCAATCCATCCCTTGTTAGCCGCCCAAAACGTGTTGAGGGCACAGCCGCCTCCGCCGCTACCTGCTCAGGAAAATGAAGCCCCACCGAGGGTCCAACAAGGGCAGCAGCCCGCATGAGATAAAAGGGCCCCTCAGAATGAGAGGGTTGAAAATGACGAAGAGGTCCAATCGAGGGCCACGGGGAGGACAAACCGCAGAAGCGTCACTAACCCTCAACTCGTAGCAGTCCAGTATCAGCTTAAGGGGCTCCAGAATGTAGTGGAGCAGCTCTCTCGAGCACGGTCTCAAGTCCCCCATGGCGGGGGCGAGAGGTCCAGGGACAGAGACGCTCGCCGTTCACGCAGCCAGATTTCCCACCACCGAAAAGAGGCAAGTTATGAGGAGTACGATCCCGAAGACCGGGAATACAGAATCTTGACGGGTGATTCCCCCCTCATTGACGAGGTTCTGATGACCCGTGCGGGGAAGGGCAAAATCCCCACGTCCCTCAACAGGTATGATGGAACAACTGATCCGACCGAGCATCTGGATCACTTTGTGCACCTGATGCACTTATACGATCATCCGAGCAACTATTGGGCCAAAGTATTTGTCACTTCCCTCATTGGTATGGCTCAGGATTGGTATAAGAAGCTTCCTCCACGCTCAATCCGAGGGTATGCTGATCTGACTGATGCCTTCATAAGCCACTTCAACTCCCTGAAGGCACCAGGCCCGGCTGCGACGGCTCTCTACAACTTAGTCCAGGGGCCAAACGAGACGTTCAGGTCCTTCATGGGAAGGTTTAACAAGGAAATCCTACTGAGGGAGAAGCCGTCGATGGATTTCTTAAGGCATGTACTTTTTGGAGCCATCAACATGAAGCACTATGTCCGCAAAGAATTCGTGAAGGAGGTGGCCAAGAAAAAGCCACGCTCGTTGATGGAGATCAGAGACATAGCTGACTCCTTCTTCAGCCTCGAGGATATGTACATTGCGAGGGATCAGAAAATGGCGAATGCCCCTAGCCCCAGCAAAGCCCCCGAGGACAGAGGAGATTCTAACAGGGGTCGCCGCCGAAGCCCTATCCCTGCTCGTCGTAATCCTTCGCCTCCGCGTAAGTTTGAGCGGATCCCCCTCAACCGCCCAATTGATGAAGTATATTCCATGGCGGATAAGAAACTCTTCAAGAGACCACCGAAGTTGAGGGAGACTGAAGCTCAAAAGCGCTCAGGAAAGTATTGCGCTTTTCATAAGCAGAAGAGGCATGATACCAACGAGTGCCGCCAACTTGAGAGCGAGATCCAGAGACTTATCGCCGGGGGGCACCTCAAGGAGTTTGTGAAGGTGCTGGAGAGGTATGATGAGCATTGCGCTGAACGAGCGCGTACTAGAGGGAGAAGCCACTCGCGCTCACGAAGTCCCCGCCACCATCACACCGAAACGAGTGACTGCGGCAAGGGGAAAGTTGCGGATACGGAGAATCAGCCCTTTGCGGTCATTCATATGATCGCCGGAGGACCTTCGGGGGGCGATTCTAATGCTTCCCGGCGCCACCACATTCGGAGTTATGACCAGAGATTAGTGAAAGACTTGGAACACATTGTAACACCCCATGGGATTAGTGAAACCTCTGACTGTCCCATGGTGGTTAATTTAGATGTTCATAACCACGTTGTAAAGAGGGTCTTAATTGATAGTGGAAGCTCTGTGAACGTTCTCCCTTACTCAACGTTTCAAAAAATGAATATAACAAATATTCCGCTTAAACCCCTAAGAACAGCCCTCGTCGGCTTTGGGGGTTCCGAGATTGTCCCTCGCGGACTGATTCGCTTGGCCACCTCTTTTGGTCGCGCCCCACAGCGAAAAACATTGAGCGTCCTTTACACAGTCGTCGAAGTGGACCTCCCCTACAACATCATCATTGGGCGCCGGCCCTCGTGGACTTCAAGGCAGTAATCTCCACTTATCACCAAAAAGTCAAATTCCCCACTCCCGAGGGCACAGGCGAGGTTCTGTGCAATGTCAAAGAGGCTTGGGAATGCTACGTCCTCTCCCTTCAAAGCCACAAGCCCAAACAAACCATTCAGGCAGGATCCACCAAAAAATCAGTTGACTTCCCCAAATTGGACGAGGATGGCCCCGAGCATAAAAGGGCCAAACTTTACAAAAAGAAGAACAAGAAAAAGACCCCCAATGAGGCCCAGCGCACGGAGGATGGGCCACCCGGGGCCGTCGAAGGATCTTCCTCCGAGAACGAGGGTGACGGACCCTCCGGTGTGGAAAGCAGTAGGCTTACTGGGAAAAAAATAGCGCTCGAGGCTCCAAGGCCTGAGGTTCGCATCGAGCCCATCGAAAAGTTCCTGACCATCGAGTTGGAATAGGAGAATCCAGATAAAACCACCCAGATTGGCTCAAATCTCGACGGTCCCTCACAGATTATGATGATTGATTTTCTCCGAGAAAACATCGATGTATTCGCTTGGAAGGCTTCTGATCTCACTGGGATAGACCTGAGTGTCATAGTTCACAGGCTCAACGTGGACCCGGCCTTCAAGCCGGTCAAGCAAAAGAAGAGGGACGTCCACGGTTTCAGGAGGCAAGTCATTGAAGAAGAAGTTGGTAAGCTCCTTGACGCTCAGTACATTGAGGAAATTTTATACCCAGAATGGCTCTGTAACGTAGTGCTCGTTCCCAAGAGCGCCAACAAATGGCGCATGTGCAATGACTTCACGGACCTCAACAAGGCGTGCCTACCGAGGATTGATGAATTGGTAGATTCAACAGCGAGGTGCGAGCTCATGAGTATGATGGACGCCTTTCAGGGATATTATCAGATCTTCATGGCGCCTGAGGATCGCCCCAAAACCTCATTCGTGGTACACGTAAGGGTCTACTGTTTCAAAGTCATGCCGTTCGGACTTAAGAATGCGGGAGCAACTTATCAACGCCTCGTCAACAGGATGTTCGAACGCGAAATAGGAAAATCTATTGAAGTATATGTTGACGACATGATAGTCAAGAGCGAGCGCCAGCATTCCCATCTGGAGGATCTCAAACAAACTTTCAATATCCTACGGCATTATGGGATGAAACTGAACCCCTCCAAATGTACATTTGGCGTTCGGGGTGGTAAATTTCTGGGGTACATGGTCAGTCAACGGGGTATAGAGGCAAATCCGGAAAAGATTAAGGTAATTCTTGATATTCCCTCCCCTCGGAACGTGAGGGAAGTCCAAGTGCTGGTGGGAAAGATCATTTCCTTGAATAGATTCATCTCCCGCTCGGTAGACAGAAACTTACCTTTTTTCAAAATTTTGCGCAACGCTCGCAACTTCAACTGGAGCAAGGAATGTGAGAAAGCTTTCCAGGACATGAAGAAATACCTCACGAGCGCACCGCTGTTGACTAAACCCAGCCCTGGCGAAAACTTATTCATTTACTTATCCGTCTCCTCAGAGGCTATGAGCGCTGTCCTCGTGGCAGTTCGCGAGCGTAAACATATGCCGGTGTACTACTTGAGAAAAACCTTGCAGGGGGCGGAAAAGAGATATATGGAGATAGAGAAGTTTCCTTTTAAGCTCGTTAATGCATCTCGAAGGCTAAGACCTTATTTTCAGGCTCATCCTGTCACAGTGCTCACGGACCAGCCCCTCAAACAGGTGCTCGCAAAGCCGGACGTCTCAGGGAGGTTAATCAAATGGTCAATTGAACTCAGTCAATTTGACATCACTTTCGAGCCACGTACCGCAATACAAACTTAGGTAGTAGCAGACCTGTTGGTGGAGCGCTTCAATTTGGATACAGGGCCCTCAGTGGAAGAAGGGTTATGGCTTCTGCACACAGACGACTCCTCGACCTCACAAGGGGGGGGGGGAGGGGAGCCGGGGTGACCCTCAGGAATCCTCATGGTGTGAAAGTTGATTATGCTATCAAACTGACGTTCCAGGTTACCAACAATGAGGCGGAGTATGAGGCTCTAATCCAGGGGCTCAGGATAGCCCTCCAGAATGGTGTCGTTCGGGTCACTGCCTATGTTGACTCCCAGCTGATCGCAAGTCAAATTGATGGCGCTTATGAGGCTCGAGAAGCCACTATGGTACAGTACTTGGCGAGGGCTAAGGATGTGATCGCCAAGTTCAAAGAATTCCATTTGTTGCAGATCCCGAGAGCGGAAAACGAGCGCGCAGACGCTCTTTCCAAATTCGCATCGGCCCTGGAGGACTCTTGCGAGCGCTCAGTCACGTTCCTCAGATCAGAGAAACCGCTGATTCGTGAAACGGAACCCTCGGGCGAAGTGAACACGATCGATCCCTCTGAACCTTGTTGGTTAGATAACATCATTAAGTTTATCAGGGATGGGACCAGCCCGAGCGATAAGGTAGAAGCTCGGAAGGTTAGGAGTAAGGCCCCTCGCTTTTCTCTTGATAGTGACGGACGGCTATTCAAACGATCTTTCCAAGGTCCGCCATTGAGGTGCCTGAGGCCCTCGCAGGCCAAGGAAGTGTTGGAGCATGTGCACAGCGGAAGCTGCGTGAATCATTCCGGCGGTCGAATTCTGGCTAAGAAAGTCTTGAGGAGTGGATTCTACTAGCCCTCACTATTGCAGGATGCCGTCAGTTACTCCAAGAAATGCCCTAAGTACCAGTTTCATTCTAACACCCCTCAACTATCGGCTGCTCAAATGATCCCTATTGATGTCTCTTGGCCCTTCGACCAGTGGGGCATTGACATTGTAAGACCCCTCCCAATGGCGGTCGGGCAAAAGAAATTCGTAATACTAGTCGTGGATTATTTCACTAAGTGGGCCGAAGCGGAAGCGGTTGCAAAGATAACGTTCAAAGTTGTGAGGGATTTCATCTGGAAGAACATCATCTGCAGGTATAGCATCCCGAGGGTGCTTATCTCGGACAACGGTTCCCAATTCATTGCTGCTGACACCCGGGATTGGTGTTATGAACTTGGGATTGAGCAACGCTTCACTTCCGTGGGACATCCTCAAGCCAACGGTCAAGCTGAAGTGACCAACCGAACCATACTTCAACATCTGAAAACGATGCTCGAAAGCAAGAAGGGGGAATGGGCAGAAGAACTTCAGGGGGCCCTCTGGGCGTACCGTACTACCCCACGAGCGGCAACAGGGGAGACCCCTTATTCCCTCGTACATGGATCTGAGGCTATGATACCTGCGGAGGTTGCTCAAGGGTCTGCACGCGTTGCCTATTTCGAGCCAACAACCAACGAGGCCAATCGGACGTTCGAATTGGACCTACTGGATGAAAGGAGGAATACCGCTTGGGCTCGGATCCATAAGTATAAGGCAATCGTAGCCCACCAGTATAACAAGCGCGTTAACGAGTTAATGATTGATTTGGGAAGTGAGTTAGGCGATCGTTGTCGGTGGTAAGCCTTTTCTTGATCTTTTCATAAATAAAATTATCCCGTTTGACCCCGCTGAGCCTGGATGTTGTGCAAAATTTCTTCTTAGCCACGTTACAAGCCGAGGCACAACATTATTATACCTACCCTACTTTGAATCACACCTTGCTTGCTCATTTTGGGTATGAATTTTTTAGATGTCTTTAGACTCCTTATTATCCTTGGTGCTGAAAAAAAAAGTTGAGAGATTGTGCAATGTTAAAAATAGAGAGAAAGAGATTCTATGAAAAGAAAAAAAGGAAAAGAAGTCAAAAGAAAGAAAAAAATGAGTAGAAAAAAAAAAGATAAGAAAAAATGCAAAAAAAATAAATAAATTAGAAAGTGAGAGTGTGTTTGATATGAAAAGGGGGGAAATTAATTGTAAGCAAAGTAAGGGAGTCCGGTAGATGAAATGAGAAATACCACGGGTTTTTATTGTAAAGTGTGTAAGCTTGGTGTGTTAGGCACTAAATTCCAAAATTTCCTAACCTTTACCCCAAGCCTTACATTACAAGCTCGAAAGACTTATCGATCTCGAGTCATGAGTTAACTACATTAGTGGAGATTGGAGTGAAGGGTGCATTCGAAGTTGATAATTAGTACTTAGGCGAAAATCATAGACTAATCAATCTAGTCTTTGTACATTCTTCCGTTCAATTCACACTACACTACACGAGGGTATGCTATTTATACTAATTTATTGGATTTTGTGTAATTGAGTAGTGTGTTGATGAGTTAGACTTGTTTAGGCGAGAATCCGATGATTGCCTTTGTGATTGTGTTTGATGGGTGGTATTGTTTCCATTTGATTTTCATATTCCTCGAGGACGAGTAATGAGCAAGTGTGGGGGGATTTGATAACTCGTTATTTTGTCATCTTTATAATTGAATTATACCCCGAGTTGTGCTTTAATTGATATTATTTTGTAAGGAATTGAAACTTTATTGTTTATATTGTAGAGGGGGGACTTAAAAGTGAAATTGAAACATTTTTTGTCGTTTTACGAAGAAAAGTCACGCAACGGGGCGAACCCACATTGATGCTCGAGACTCAGCCGTGGGATTTACAGCTAGTCGGAAAGAAGTAATCACTAATGATGATGGAAGCATGGATTTAGGAGTTTGATCAAGTAGGAGCGCGTGGGAATTTAAGATTCCATGCATGCATGTAGCAATTTGAATGCTAATTGAATTAATTTGAGGAATGGGCCAGTGCATTGTCTTGGATAGGAAATAAAAAGGCCCACTTGTGTGAAATTTGGAGGATAAGAGAATTAATTTGGTTAGTGGGCCTTGCTTTATGGGTTGTACGTGTTGCCTTGGAATTATGAGAATTAAAGCCCAACTTATGGCCCATGCGAGTTGGTTCTTGGAGAGCAAGAATTAGAATCCAACTTTGATGAGGAATTTATATTCCGGCAGCGGGAAGATTTGGAGGAGACTTTGGCTTATATATATTGTGGACAACAGCTTTGGAGATCACGTAATACAATTGGGGGAACAACTGGGGAGTGGAGACGCGAGCAACACAAAATGACTTTGGGAGTTTTTCTTGCTTTTAATTTCTTTCTTCTTTAGACAATTTAGTTTATTTATGTTAAAGAATTCCTCAGTTATTGTTTTTATGGATTTTAGTAGCTAAACTCTTAATTATCTAGCTAGGGATTAAGATTCGTTTTTGGATATTGTGAGACCTAAACGTTTTATTCAATTCATGTTTATTTAGGCATTTATCTTATCTCCGTGTTTCGCATTTATTGTGATTGATTTATTTAGTGGTAGGGCCCGACTACCTAGATAGATTTAATTGCATATTGCCAATTTTGATGCTTGAAGTGTAGTAAAGTTGATTGATAATTTGTGGTAAATTAGTGACAGGGTTTTAGCGATAGAATTCCTCGTTCACTTAGGGATTTGATAATCTAATTTAAATCTTGCGTGTGTCACGACTTGGTTAATTAGGGTTGGTGTTTTTATGGTTCTTAATGTTGCGAATTCATTAAATCCTGTCGAGTGTCTCTAGGGGTTGTGAATTTGTTACGGAAGATAACTGTCGAGTGTCTCTAGGTTATCCGATTAATTAAGTAAAAACGAGGTTGAGTCGAGTGTCTCTATCAACTATAGCCAATCTGTCTGAATAACTTGAATTTATCTTTGAGTCAATGATCAATATAACAATTCGAATCGAATATCCCTGGCTAGGTAATTTTCCCTCTGATTGAATTAATCCTACGTGATCCTGCTTGATAATTTTAGTTAGTTTCTAATTCCTGTTATTTTATTTTAATTGCATACTTTAGTTATAATAATCCAAAACCCCCCCTTTTAGTTGTTGCTTTTCGTGAATTCCTTGCAATTGTGAGAAATAAGTCAACCAGTCTCTGTGGATCGACCCTGTTTGCACTATACTCTGTGTTTAGTTGTTAAATAGGAATTTTATTTATTTTTGACGGATTCGACACCTGTCACTTTCTTTGACGTTTTCTGGGAGGTTCGTCCTCGGCTCGACGCTCGGAAGGCCCTGCACCGCCCTCGGGAGCAGCAATGGCCACCGTGATCCTATGATATTGAGGCCTTACGGCGCTATTGAGCAAGGGGAACACCCTCTCCCCCTGTCTCTGCATTTCCATGACATTATCCATCTCCTCAAAAAGATCATCTACACCTCCGGGGAGCACGCTCGTTCATCCCTTGAATGGCGGCGTTAACTTCTTCATCCCCAGCTTCAGCCGGAGCCCTCGCCACTGGAATAGCGGTTGGGATCTCATCGCCTGGAGAGGTTCTGGCCATGGGAACCGCCATAGGCACATTACCGTGAGGGGAAGAGCTCCCCACTGACATCTCATCTATTTCCCTCACGAAGGCTTCAGTATTGTTATCCGCCATATCTGGGGTTTTTTGGTTTTTGAAATTGAAGTTTTTCTCAGAAGGACCAGTGGGGGAGGAAGCTTCTGAAAGGGATTCAATGGTAGAAAAATGGTTCCTCACTTAGAAAGATCACCCGCATACAACCTAATTCTAAAGTTAGTACAAGAATATCAAAGTTTATGGAGTTTTACCTAAAGATTGAAGGAGAACTCGCTGGAATCCGTTAAAAATTGCAGAGAATTCTTACTTTTTGATCGCTTGAAGAGAGTTGAATGCGTGAAAGAGGTGCAAGGGCTGTACAAAGCCCTATTTATAGGGGGGGATTTACATCGTTTAGGTCAGGAAAATTCAAAACGCAATCATTTCCCGCCTAGGAAATCCCCCCACTTTTGGTAACCGCCTCACTTCTCCCGGAGTACACGCGCCCACGTTCCCACTCCGCATTAAATGCTGACATGAATTCATTTAAAGCAATGTCAGAACGTGCCCGTTACGGAAGCCAAACGGACACTCCTCTTGCGACAGCTTGACCCTCGGATATTCAAAAATTCAGGGCTCGCCTCTCTTAAATTCTACAGTACGCTCAAGTGATACTACAGAATTTGGGGGGCAAAATGATGAGACATAAAATCACGCTCGTATCAGAACTGTCCACGTGTCACCATCAGCCGACTTAAGGGCTGAACGTTCGCACTGGTGGGCTCGCGGGTCAACCCAGGCCGCTCCCTTGCTGGCTAATACAGGCCCATGAGCCTCGGCCCTCTGTTTAGAATAAAGGGTCCGAGCTGACAGACCAGACGCTCACACTCCGGCCCTTAAGGTCACTCTTCTCAGGAAGGCACCCGCGCGAGGGCCCCGCTCCTGATGCTCGGGGTTTTGACGCTCAAGGGTCGTCTGCCGTGGGGAACCCATCCGTGCGCCCTTCGAGCGTCACCTGCGCTCGCGTATGATCCTCTCCCCCGCGAGGGATCCGCACTTAAGCAAGACGGACCTTGGGCCTTCCCTGCGCGCGACCCTCGCCAACAACCTCTGACACAGAGGCAGTGCGCACCTTGTACCTGACACGCCGCCTGCTTTTCAGAGATGTCACTCTCATGCCCTCACAAGCCGCCACGTATTAGGGCAACACAGGTTTGGGACCACACGGTCAATTTACCCAATCTACCCTCACCCTTAACCTATAAATAGGGGAGAACACTTGCATTCTCCCCCAAGTCATCTTCCTCAAATACACGCACTCACTCACTGTTCTGGGCATTTTTCCTCCATTTTTCTTCCTCTCCTCAAGCTTGGCACTACCTTCACCACAGTTGCATCACCACTGCATTAGGCACTCTTGGTGTTATCCTAGCTGGAAGAACCCATGCTCAAAAGGAAACCCAGTTACTGAGGCTCGCACGCCTGTGATAGTATTTCCCTTTCCAAACAAATATTGAAAGTGTTGTTGCATTTAGGAAATCCAGATTCCTGCACAATCAATATGTATATTATATATAATATTTATAATACATATAATAACATATAATATTATATACATATGTATATTTTATATAAATATATAATATTTATAATACATATAATATTATATACATGCGTATATTATATATAAATACAAAATATTTATAATACATATATATGTATTAAATATTATATATCTATATATATAATATGTAGACATATATATCTTATACCTTAAATATTAAATAATAATTAATATTATATGTTTATATAGAATATATGTACATATATATAATATGTGTTTATAATATACATTATAAATCATTAAAAGATGTGCATAACACAATAATTCCTTAAAATTCACATATATAACGCTCGAAATTCACATATAAATACTTCAATATTAAGAGAAAAGTTTTTCATTTAATATGTAACGATTGCATAATACAATAATTTCTTAATATTTAGATTTAATTCTACAAATTTTAATATAAATTCATTATATTAAAAGAAAACTTCTTAATTTAACATCTAACGGTTGCGAAACACAATAATTCCTCAGTGTGTAGATATAATTCTATAAATTCAAATCTAAATGTTTCATATTAAGAAAATAATTCTTTATATTAAGTTATTCAACTACGATTGCTAAATAATACAATAGTTCCTCAAAATGCAGATATTGTTCTACAAATGTATAAGTGAATACTTCATATTGACATAAAATTAGTTCTTTATTCAACTACCAACTAAATCTAATTATTTAATTATGTAAACTTTCATCTTTTTTTTATATTTCATAAAAACTTATACTTAAGTTGATATACATTACTATTATATATATACATATATATAGGTGCTTGGGGTTTATATAGAATTTAACACAATAATTCTTCAATATTTAGATATAATTCTACAAATTCAAATATAAATGTTTCATATTAATAAAATAATTCTTCATTAAGTTATTCAACTACGATTGCTAAATAATACAATAGTTTCGCAAAATACAGATATTATCCTACTGATGTATAAGTGAATACTTCATATTAACATAAAATTAGTTCTTTATTCAACTACCAACCAAATCTAATTATTTAATTATGTAAACTTTCATTTTTTTTTTATATGTCATAAATACTTATACTTAAGTTGATATACAGTATTATTATTATTATTATTATTATTATTATTATTATTATTATTATTATTATTATTATTATTATTATTATTATTATTATATATATACATGCTTGGGGTTTATATAGAATTTAACACAATAATTCTTCAATATTTAGATGTAATTCTACAAATTCAAATATAAATGTTTCATATTTACAAAATAATTCTTCATTAAGCTATTCAACTACGATTGCTAAATAATACAAATGTATAAGTGAATACTTCATATAATATAAAAGTTCTTTATTCAACAACCAATTAAATCTAATTATTTAGTTATGTAAAACTTTCATCCTTTTTTTGTATGTCATAAAAAGTTATACTTAAGTTGATATACATTATATTTTTATCTCATAACTAAAACTTGAGATATGTAGTTAATTAATAAATATTTAAATTTTTAACGGAATATGTATTATAATATAAATAATTATATATTTAAAAATATTTTTATTTAAAATATATGATAACAAGTATTTAATTATTTAAATTAGTATATGAATATTTGATAGTGGTTAAATATAAAAGTAGTTTTCCGAATTATTAGTGCGGGCTCGGCTCTGTTAGGTGGGGTGATCCGGGCTCCGCAAATGAATTTTTAATTTATTAATTTGAATTATTAGTTTTTGCGATGATTTTGCAACGGAATTAAGGCAGAAAATTAATTAATTATTGGTTGGTTTGCAACGGAAAATTCGTTGCTAAATCTGTTGCTAAAAAAATCATTGCTAAAACCGTTGCTAATTTTTGTGGGTAGTAATTCGCTGCTAAATCCGTTGCTATAAGTTCGTTGCTAATTCCATTGCTAATATCCGTTGCTAATAATTCGTTGCTAAATCCGTTGGTACAGATTAGCCACGAGGGTTATAGCAACGGAAAATTTTCGTTGCTAAATCCGTTGCTAATAGGGCCAAAATCCGTTGCTATAGGGCGTTTTTCTGGTAGTGTCCCCCACCCAATTGAGTGACAGACTAATCTCCCGAGGTAGCTGAAGACGCTTATTGCAGGGACCTCTCCCAACGTAGCTTTTTATATCCACAAGGTTAGCACCCAAAACCTTGCTTAATTGAACTCAAGCCCCTATATACTTGAGTCAACTGCCCGTTGGTAAAAGTTGTGTTCTGATAGTAGGAAATAACTGGAAAAAAAAATTGAAGATAAAAATCAAATAATTGTAAATATATCAAAAAGCCCTTTGAAATTTGAATGGCTTGGGGAATAATTTTGGACAATAATTGGACATAACGGTAAAAAGAAGTGGACTTAGAGATATGATTGGTTAGCTGAGCACTAAAATTTGAGTGGGCTATGATCCTAGCCCACAAGCCATAGCAAACGAGCGGGCCGCAGCCATACCGAAGTAAACGACCTTAACCGATAGTAGAGCTAAGTTATAAGATGTTAAATGGCCCAGTAAACGAGTCCTAAGTTATATTAAATGGTTAAATTGGGCCTAATCTTCTATATTGAACGGGTTTATATGTATTTTGAAATATTTATATTTTCCCCCTTTAATTATAATTTCGCACCTCATATTTTTTGAATTTAATTTTGACCTCCATATAAAATTCTGATTCTGTATCTATCAATAATAATTAAACTAGTAATTCCTGCACACTCTATGCCTATGCAAATAATAAAATTATTATTATTTAAATATATATTAAATTAAAATTTTTATGTTAATATTTATTTTGTAGTTATTTTTAATATAATTATAAATTAAAAAGATAATACAAATAGAAATTAAAAAATAAGGGGAAAGAAAAGAAATATATAATAAAGAAAATGAGAGTAACGTTGTAGCACCCGGAACGCTAGGTCGCCACATGCCCCGCACTATAGTTCAATCCACATATGGAATGAGCACCCATACATGAATCAAGCCTATAGCGAACGGGAGACAATAAAAAAATGACACTCTAACTAGGCGGGACTAACCCTCAATTCAATTACAACATGCATAAACCATAAACGGAAGCATAAAATACATACATTAATTTCATTATCATCATTCCAATTCATTTACATCAACTCCAAATATACCATTTCAAGATTCCATAACAATCTCATAAGTTCCCAGATCAAGTCAAAAAAAATATATACCATAATACAAGCATAATGCAATGATGTGTACATATGCAATAACAATTACATGAACTGTGCTAGACCCGAAAAGGAAAGACCGACTCAATCCCGCCTAGCATGCACCCTGCAAACCTGAAAATATGAGGTGTCAGTCTATGAAAGACTGAGTGCGGGGTTTATAAATAAATATTAGCGCAATTACCATGCAAGCCATAATCTCGGGTAAGTTTTATAAGGGAAACAATATAAGTTTAAGAGTACAATAATTCCTTGCCCGAGATTACAACTATTCCAATTTAACAATACAATCAATTCAATTCAATCAATCAGTGGTCCGGCGAGTGAGGGCAAATCTCCAACCTTTCTCCGACTGTGTACAATAATTCAATTATTCAATGATTAGGTGATCAAGCAATCAATTACAGTGCACAATTAGCAATCTCAATAACTCCTTCTTTCTCCGGTTGATGGTGGGATTGCAAGGCCCCACCACCCAATCTCATTGGGCATAAGGTTCATGAGTCCCTATGCCCGGAACTCATTCCTCTACTAATCCCCTAGTGGATTCAGGGGTCATCCCAACAATGTGAGGGGAGTGCAGAGTTACCCGTCAACCCGTGTTTTCCCGGTTGGCTCATCCACTAACCCTCGGGCCCACAGTGAATAATACAATATACTCTCCACAATACAGTCAATCAATCGATCAATCGGTACAATTCGGTTCAGTAACAGTAATTCAGTACAATAGTAGTGATTCAGTTGTAAATCATTTGAGGTTTATGGAAAACTATAGATATATGTATACATTTTTTGCCGAAATCCACATAATAGTTGTACGGGTTCTATATAACTAAAAATTAAACCTCACCTGACGAGTGACGGAACAAGACAAGGATACAAGAAAGTGCCCAAACGATCAATGCTCTTCGCCCTGGAGAAAAACTGGACAAGAAAGGAAATAACGGGAACTCGTGAGGCGAGACTCAATATGAAACCAAGTATGATGCACGACCATGCTCATGTAAATAAATAAAGCTAGCAATCAAGTGACACTTAGCATGTATGAAAACCAATTAACATCTAAGAGGTGCAATTAATCTCAAGGAGTTATGTATACATATAATTCAATTATTTCAAGTTCAATTTATATAGAGCATGGAGTCACACAATCATGTTTGAGCAATTAAATACCAAGAAGTGTCAAGTAGGAGCATAATTATCTATTAATCGAGCATATATATCATATAATTCACAAATGGGAGCCAAGAGAGTGAAAAGAAAGCAAGAAGAGAGGTTTTGGTCAAGTTGGGCAAAACCCGACAATATTCGGGAACATACACGTTGTAGGAAAACTGGAATATCTTGAGTTATAGAAGTTGGAATTGAGTTTTTCTTGTTGGATATGAAACTAGACACAAAGACCTTTCCGGTGATATATGGCTCATTTTCTAGTTCAAAACGAGGAGAAAATAGCGTAGCCCCAAAGTTGGATGAAAGTAGTTTTCCGATAAAGTGGCGACACCAAAAAGAATTGATCATATCTCACAAACTAGAAAAGATATTGAGGTGATTCGGAATATTCTAGACTTCAAGAGGTTTCCGTGGGTTCAAAAATTAGGCCAATCGGAGTTCGGATGAGGGTGTCGCAACCATGACAAAATTGTACTGAAAATCAGTCGCGGCTGCGAAGGAATTTGGCCAACTTTTCGACTTGTTGGTCGCGACCGTGATAAAAAATGGTCACGAAACGGTCGTGGGCGCGACCACAACTCCAGCAGCAGCAAAAGCTTCGGGAAAAACAGGGCAAGGCTTAATTTTTGGCTCCCAAGCCTTCCCACATCAAACCAATGCAAGAATTCAACTAAAAACTATCATATAACTCATATATATCCATTAGTCATCAATTAATCCATAGAAACATGCATAAATCATCAAGAATTCATCAATCAAAACCCATATAATTTCATGCCATCAACTTCTCATTTTCTTCAAAATTTCATACAAGCTTTCAAGTATAATGATCAAGATCATGCTTCTAACTACATATAACCAAGGAATTACTTCAAAATTCTCAAACCCTAACTTCATATATGAACTCAAGAATTCAATTAAATTCCCAACTCTACCTTAATGAAAGAAAGAAAGGAGAAATGATGGTATGATGATGATGTTTCCAACTTATGCAACTTCTTCCTTGAATTAAAGCTTGGAATTTGAGATGAAATCTTCCTTTCCTCCTTGGTGTGATATACCGTGATTTAGTGCGTTGGGGGGGGGGGGGGGGGAATTTTGATGAAATAAAATGAAATGGAATGTAATGGAAGGAATAAGATAATATGCCAAAGTCTTGCAAGAAATGGGATGACAAGACATAATTTGCACTTAAGTCCCTAAGCTATATAAGTCATGCAATTAGGTATGTATATATGTATGTATATAATTAAATGAGTCATCTATATGTGCATATGTAAAGTGAGTGATTTTGGTGTAGTTTTGGAAATGAGCTTGAAGGGGTATTTATACTTGGGATTTAGGGGCTAACCTTGCAATTTCTAAGAGTTTAGGGGCGATGTGGAAGCTTCATATCCTAGACAAATGCTTGGTTGCTACTTAGGTAATGTGGATGAATTATATTTTAGACATATGCTTGGTAATTAGATAGGAAATGTGGGGAAAATATGTCCATTTATTTAAACTTTCTAGAAGGTTTATGTTGAATAAATATAAAATGGTATAAAATATATTCAAGAGTCGAGAGGTGAAACCTTGAAGTAGTAAATTAATGAAAGAATGACTGAAAAATAAGCTTCGTTTTGATTATAAATGTGGAATATTTAGGTTTTTCGTTTACAAGTCATGAACATTAAAGATGATAAAAATCATGGTAAAATTATGGTAACGAAGCTATGACGAAGTTTAAAGGTTGGAAAAATTATCATAGCTTAGAGAAAAATTCAAGAAACGTTTTAAGTAAAATTTTGAATATTGAATGAAAGCTAATTGTTTAAAATAAAATGACAATTTTTAAAAGGAAAATATTTATAAAATATGCTATGGTTGGAATCAAGTTTTGGTAAATGCATGAAAACTCACAAAATAATTCAAGGATCGTTTTGGTTATAATATTGAATATCGAAAGGTAGATGAGTAAAGAGTTATTTACGATCGAACTATAAGCTAGGGTTTTGCCGATTTTTTATGCTACAAGAGTTAAGATGGGAATTATGGTTCACGGAGAGTGTCAAGATCCTCGAAATAATGTGAGGATTCTTTTGGTCACAATATTGGATAGTAAAAGTACTTTCGGGAATGTAGGAAAATCTTAGGGTTGTAGGGGTATTTTCGTAATTTCCAACTTGCCCCTGTTTCGGGCTGTTACACCTAATATCAATCCAAGGCAAGAATACATCGACCGTAGCCAAATTTTGTTTATTACGGAAATTTTTAATTTTTGGTAGTTATGCACATTGACGCTCAACTTTTAAAAACCTTGATATTTTCCCATCAATCTTTTTAAGTTGTCTCTAAATCCCAAACTCCAGAATCAAAGAAAATTTTCCCAACAACGAAAATTACATTATATATCTTGTAGAGCATAATATGAGTAATTTGTACTTATAAAAAAATCGTTTCTAACTTAATAGTTTAACCAGAAATCTCATGTCTGAATTCTAAAAATACAATTATCATTAGTAGGGAAAGTTTTATATCTAAGTGATCCGACCCCTCCTCGACTGAGTATAATAATCAAAAGGAGGGTGGGTCACACACAAATTGAAAATGCGAAGACGGACATCACACATTTCCTGAAGGAGGGCGTCGGTGTGTTCATTTGATGGCCCTAGCAAAAGCTCTGGATATTTGTAATTAACCCTAAATATTATCATAAACTTCGTAATTACTTTGATTTGCATAATGAATCTGGAAAATATATATGGCATATCTATACGAGTATAGTTTTTTAGAGAAGCAACTGAGTAGCAAAACTAGTACATATATGATATGTCACATATATATAACATATGTTTGACAACAAATTATTCTCTATTTTACAGTAAATATGCCTCTTCAAGCACATTTGTTAAGTTCTATTCTCTTAAGAGTAGGTAAGAGGATGCTTTAGTTCATAACTGTAAATTTAGGAATATTTATCCTATGTTATCTATTCTATATTCTATATATATTATCTTATAAAAGCACGAGTTAGATTTTTGATTTCTTACAAAATACGGATCCCCTAAAATATCCTCGAGATAATACTTTTAACAAAGTTTAACTAGAGGACAATTTGGTAAAATATATTATATATTATTACATTTAAGTTCTTTAAAAATACTTATTTGAGTAAAAATATTCTCCTTAATTAATTAAAATTAAGACTCGCTTAAAATATTCCCACAATAATTAAGTCAATAATTATTAGTCATGGATAATGATGTAAATACATGTTACAAAATTTTTAATTTAATTATATTTAAAACGCACTTATTAGCTTAAAATAGGACTCTTGGTTGAATTAAAAATTCTCCAACTTTCCCAGAAAAGACATATAGTTCAAAAAAATTGTTTTAATAATACTATTTTAAATAATTGTATTCAAATTTTATAATATAAGTTATCTATATTTTAATTTTAAAACCTATAATTGAAAATCTTCTAATAAGATATATCTAAAACAAATTGGAAAACAACAAATTGATTCACTTTATAAATTTAAATAAAATTTTGAAATTATGTAACATAAAATATTATTTAAATTGAACGAGTTACATAAGATAACTTTCAATAAATCAATCCTAATGTAAGTCTAATTATATAAAGTCTATAGTTCTAATTATTTAAGTTCATAAATTTTTTAAAATTAATATCATATTATAATTCTATAAACTTATCTAATTAATAAAATAATATAATTGAATAATTTACATAAAATATTTTGTAATAAATTAACTAATCCTAATGTAATATTTTTTAACTAATACTAATATAGTAATATAATTGTAATTATCTAAATTTAACAAATTACATAAACTTTCTTTAGTTTATGTAATAAATTATAAATTAAATACGTAAAAGTACAAATAGCGTTTGAGGTTTCTTACGCCTTAATATACCACAATTTAGAATTTCAGGTTGTCAGACCAAATTTGCTTTAAATTAAGAATCTTAAGAAGACTCAATGTGTGTGCACACGAAAATAAGATATAATCTAATTTTATAAATGATTTTTATAGTATTCGATTAAACATTCCTTGAATTTTGATATAAATATACTCTTTTAATTATTTCTCCTCATAAATAAAACTAATTATAAAATAAATTAACATAAATTTGAAATAATACTCATTAGAGAAATACAAATAAGAAAATGGAATGCAAGAACTAATAACAAATATAATATAAAAAAGAGATAAAGAATAGTTAGTTAAAAGAAAGAATTACTTGATTTTAACGTATACCCCCCACATACCAAAATTAAGGACAACTGTAAAATATCTTTACAAATATATTTATAAAGGACATGACAAAGTGAAAATTAATATCGTGTACAATGATAAACAAAATTTTAAAAATTAGATTAAAAATTTCAAGATGTTAGATTAGGTGTCAGCTAAAGAAACAATATGGAGAATTTTTGAATTTAATTTGAATGAGATTGATAAAACAGTTATCAATTTAGATCTACATTTTTCAAAGTAGCAATACACAACTTTCCGGCCGAATAAAAACTTGAAGGATATTTTGAATTGGGATCATTACTCCAAAACAATGGCCATTGAACAATTTTCAATGTGCTCGAAAAGTGAAAAATTACAAAGAATTTTCAGAGCATTATATATGAGACAAGCAAAGAAAATATTCAAAAGATTTCAAGAAAGAATTGATGGCAGGATAACAAACTATTGCAACAAGAAGAGATTATTTGGCCTTAAGAGTCGAGAATTAATTGACTCCAATTCAGGAATAAATACGCACGTTTCATTCATCTCTTAACCATAGCGAGAAGAATGAGGAAACAAATGAATGCTCTCAAAATAGGCAATGAATAGGCAACTAATAATAATCAGCTGAAGCCACACACTTGGTAGTAGTATACCAAACTACTTAGTGGAGATACCATTGAAGAGGTGATGAGTCTTGATATTAGCTTGTACCTACGAACTCTTAGGTGTTAACAGAAAAATAACTTAGTAAGAATGACCTCAAATGAGGATATCTTGAGGGTAGTGAAGAGCATGCACCTTTACAAAGCGCTGGGAGTAGATGGTTTGCAAACTTACTTTTTTCAAACCTATTAGGATATAGTAGGAGACTCGATGGTGAAATTCATCAATGATTGCATGGAAAAAGAATCAACTCCCAAGAATAATTATTGGTTGTTTATTTACCTAATTTCAAAAATTAATGCTCTAGAAAAATAAATGAGTTCTGGCCCATTATGTTGTGTAATGTATTGCTAAAAAATGATCACCAAGATGATTATACTCCATTTAAGACGTATATCAAAGAAATTGTAGGATCGACCAGAATAGTTTTATTCCCAGTCGAGGCACCCATTATAATATCTTGATGCTTAAAGAAGTGTTATGAATGCTACATCAATCCAATGATAAAAAAAAGGGGCATGGTGATGAAATTGTATCTTGAAAAGGCATACGAAAAAACCCAGTAGAATTTTCTGAGAAAAACTTTAATTTCTTCAAATTCTCGAAGAAAATCATCAATATCATTATGAGCAGAATGTAGAGGATATAATCGGAGATCTTATAGAATGGTGAACCGATGAAAGCTGTACGGATATGTGGCATTAGATATAGTAATCACTCTCGCCTGATGGAACAACTTACGTATATATATAGGAGACCATTTCAGCTGGACCTGGAAGCTAATTATGATATGTCAGAAAAGCCCTCACATCTCATACTTGCTTTTTGTGGACAACTTCATATTGGGAGCCAAAGCTACAGTGGATGGAACAAAGTGCATTCAAAGTGTGGTTGAGGCATTTTGCAAGGTGTTGGACCTCAAATTAAACTTTAGCAATCACATGTGTTGTTTGCACCTTATGTGTCAAATGATTTAAAGAAGTAGGTCAGTAGAATTCTGGGCATGGAAAGTCTAGACAACTTAAGGAACTATTAGGGGGTACAGATGAACTTTAGTTGAAACTATAATGAACATTTTTCGATTGTGATTAAAAGAGTCAAAAAGCGCTTCACGGGATAGAAAGCCAAAATGATAAACCTTTTCGGATGAATGACACTTATTCAGTCCATCACGATCTCGATCTCCATCTACCACATGCACACAAATTGGCTCCCCAATCACGTGTGCGGTATACTTGATCAACTCAAGCACAACTTTCTTTAGGCGACAGAGTTTTGCTTTCTCATTGCACTTCGAAGAGTAGAAGTTATCAATTGGAAATTATATGAGGTAGCTAATTGAGAATAGAAAGAAAAATAGAAATACTCATTAAATCAAACTACAATTATGGAGAAGAAGATGGATATCTGGGAAGGGGGATAATATTGAAAATGATTGTATGCCAAACCCACTGTTTTGAGAGAGAAATATTTAGTTTAAGGTAATTATACTAAAATTGGTGATTGTTGGGGACATACCCATTGGGCCTTTAATGGAACCAAACCTAAGATCAACTCGAATGAGGAGTAGGCTAGTCAATTCTCTATCAGGTGGTGAACTGAGGAAGCAGCATGAGGCGAATCGGTGAGAGTAAAACCAAGAGAGGTTAGCACATATGGGATTCTATGAAATATCCAACAAGTCATAATTAAGCTTTAAGATAAGAACAAATCTAGGTTAAGAAGAGAACGAGTAACTAAGATTAAGAGGAGTTTGATAGATATAAATAAGGGAAGAGGAATCATTAAAGGCATAAGCAAAAATAGGAGAAAAAATGAGAGAAAAGAGTGATTAGGAAGGAACCAAGAGTTCATTATATCAAAACTACAATTTCTCAAGATTATTAAAAAAAAACAATATTTCCATTTTAAACGATGGAATCGAGGTCTAAATTATAGATAAAGATAAGGTGCAAAAGTTATAGTTGTGAAAGTGAATATAACTTTTACATTTTGAAGGACAACAAAAAGATTTTTCAAAATTTTATAAAGAATATTAAAAATAAATCACAAATTATATTAAAGAAAATCAAACAATAGAAGGAATAAAGTATATATAGTTAATATAGCATTTTATATGATTTTTTAGGTTTTTGTTTATATTTTTTATATATGTCTTTTTATTTATTAAATATATTTTAAAGTTATAAACTATTACTTATGCTTAAAATCTAGAATTATTTGGACAAATTATTATACACTTAAGAACTTTTTTTATACAATAATATAATTTCAAATATTTTTATTGTTTATCTATTTGAATGTTTCTCTACTTTAAATTTCTACTTATTGTATATGATTTGAAAGAAAGATTTCATATAAACATAATTGTATGTGTAGCATTTTAACACAAAGTAGTTCATTAAAAATGTTATTATATTGACAGGGTCTGATCCGATATGGCAAACTCCAGCACTTTAGAATTTGTTTAGGTGGGAAAACAGGGATCTAATGCTCAGGTGAGGGTCGCCGGAATGGAGTGGGTTCAACCTGCTAGGAGCAAAAACACACAGTCAGAAGGCCAAGCTGGGGGAATGGGGGATGATACCCAGTTTGGCTCTCCGATGCTTAATTCAGTCTTCCAGTGATGAAGAACATGAAGATAAAACAGAGCTTAGTGTATAAAGCTTGCTTACAGAGTATGAGTGATCTTGAGTATTTATAATTGAGGGTCAAGGCCCTTTTGGTAATTGCCACCAAGTGGTCCTGCATTGGTGTTGCCCTAGACACGTCGCGTAATGAGGACCCTTTAAAAGGGATCTCCTGCAAAAGCCTGCGAAAAAGTTGGTGGCGGGCAACGGTGGCAGGTGCGCTGGTCTGTACTAGGTATCAGAGAGCTTTTTGGGGTTGTTACCGAGGGCCAAACACGCTAGGGTTTTGATATGGGTGTTGGGGGCTCGTAAGGCCGAGGGGAGACCTGGGCTAAAAGCGTTGTCATGAAGGGAATAGTTTCACCTTTGGGATGATGGAAGAATGCCCTCGAGGGCAAGCTAAGGGATAGCCCCGAGGGTTGCGTGGTGTTCGTATCGTTAACCTTGTTCACCCGCTCAGGAGGCCAAGGTTCCTTGTGAAGATGGGGTTGTTATTCCTTCGAGGGGAACGCTTAACCGCGAGGGGGAAGGGGTTTGAGGTGTCCTTGAGGCATCACGGCGTAACGCTGGGACTGGGCCACGTGTTGCGTACGTGTCCAGAGCATATTTTAACCTCACCATTTTGCCCCCCAATTCTGTACTTCACAGTAATGTGGACTGTAGAATTTAGACTTTCAAACTCCGAGGGTCATCTCTTGGCGGGGAAACTGTGCGTTCGCGGGCTATGCCCTGAGGCCGCATTTAATGCAGTCCTTTCACTTTGACCGCTCGAGGCGTTAGGCATTAAATGCCTCTTAAGAGAGTGGGTGCACCTTTTCAGGAGACTGCGCGTGAACATAGGGACGTGTGTGACATTTCACAAAAGTGGGTAGTTACCTAGGTAGGCGTGATTGCAACTGTTAAATTTATTGCACGGATCTCACCAACTCTCTTCCTTATAAATTGAAATTTGTTCACCCATTTGTTCCCTTTCTCGCACAACTCCTTCAAAGCACCCAAGATTTCTCAGAAATCTCTTCGCATTCTTTAGAGAACTTAAGCAATCTTCAAGGCTTCAAGAACCCTAGGTATTTCTTCGAATCTCTTCTAACTCTTCTTTTGCTAACCTTAGAACAGTAGGTCTGTAACGCCCCAATTTTCCAGACGTTCAGGTACGCGTGTCACACGTGTGATTTTGAGAGTTAGGATTTACTTTAATCCTTTCGTTTATTAAATTCTTACATTTCATGAAAATTATATGGATTATATTTCAATGTGTTCACGTGAAAATATATGAAATTCGTGATAATTTGAGAAATATTGCATGATTTGGAAATGATTGCTACGTGAACTAATTGCCGAACGTGATTTAATTGCGAAAGTATCCTTAATCATTCTTATAATTTTGAGGACTTAATTGCATGATTATTCATTAGACTAAATTGATCATTTTTTCCATGGAAGAGAACCTAGTTGTATTACTTAATAAATTGGAGGACTTAGTTGCAAATCAAATCATTTCATCAATTTTAAAGGGATGAATCATCTAATCTTCTTCATCATTCCATAACTTTCACATACACACGCTTTGCTTCTCCATCTCTCTCTCGATCAATCTTATGGAAGAAGGAGAAAAAGATTTCATCCATTTCAAGCTAAACTTCCAAGAATTAGGAGCTTTGAAACATCATCATCTCCATAACTTCATCTTTCATTCTCTTCTTTTCATTCAAGTTCTTCTCCAGGGCGGAGATTACAAATCAATGAGCATGTTCATACATCCTCGAGTTGTCGTGTCGCCTGTCAGGTGAGGTTTAATTCCTAGATATATAGAACCCTTACAACCCTATGTGATATTTTAGCCAAAATGTATATATATCTATAATCTTTCTAAAAACCTCAAGTGATTGCAAATGATTATCGTGACATATTGAAATGATCGTGATATCGTTAATTGATCGTGTTTGGCGAGTAATCGTGAATCGTGCACTATGGGCCCGAGAGTTAGTGTATGAGCCAAACGGGAAAGCATGGGCTGACGGGTAACTCTGCACTCCCCTCACATCGTGGGGATGAACCCTGAATCCACCAGGAGGTTCGGTGGAGAAAGGAATCCCGTACGTGGGATTCATGAACCTGACGTACATCGTGATTGGGTGGTGGGGCCTTGCAATCCCACCATCACCGGAGGAAGAAGGTGTTCGTGAAACTGCTAAGTGTGCGCTGTAATGATTTGCATGATAATTGTTGAAATAAACCTAAAGATTGTATTGTTCACTATCGGTGTAAAGGTTGGAGAATTGCCCTTACTCGCCAGGGCCACTGATTGAATACATGAAAGTGATTAAAGTGTTTAATATTGATAGTTGTAATCTCGGGCAAAGTGTATTACATTTTGAACTTATATGGCTTTTGATTATAAAACCTTACCCGAGGTTATAACTTGCATGTTATCTGCGATAATATTTATTTATGCCCTTCACTCGGTCTTCACAGACTGACGCCTCCACCTTTCAGGTTCTTGTAGGTGCACGCTAGGCGGGAATCGAGTCGAGTCTAGTCATTGCATTCGAGTCAAGCACGGTGCATTTATTTATCGTTTCAAAGAAATTATTGTTAATGTTATTTGTTATGTATTTTAGGAGATGATAATGTATTGATATGCCTGTAGAGAAAGTTGTATATGTTTAAACCGTACTTGATTAGTGAAACGTTTACATCTGTTTTATTTATATTAGCATACAGTGTGTGTTGTGGTTTGGAGTTTAGTCCCGCCTAGCTAGTTGGTTTATTTTATTGTCACCCGTTCGCTATAGGTTGGTTCATGTACGGACTATCCATTTCGTATGTGGATCGACCTATAGTGCGGGGGTGTGGGATCCCTACACATAGGGGGTGCTACAAGGTCTCTCTGTCTTCTATTGAGTGTGAAATTCGCATGAATATTAGAATTGATTAGACTATAATTGTGTGTCGGTTGATGCGTTTATGTGTTTATTTTGCTCCATTTAGGTAATTATTGAGTTGGAGATGAGAAACGGCGTTCCAAAGCGAATTCACACGTTTTGGAGGAAAAAGGAGTAACCCCCGTTACCCCTTGTGTAGCACCCCGCACGTGAGGCACCACATCCCCCACACAACAGTCCAACCCGAGCAACGAAATGGAGAGTCCGCACCTGGATCAAACCACAGCGAACGGGAGACAAACAAAACAAACACCTAAGCTAGGTGGAACGTAGACCCTATCAAGCAAAACCAACCAACAATGCAGATAGTAGCGGAAGACAAAATTCAAACACATGCATTGGCCACGGGCCTGCAGAAATTAAACACACGGTTCACATGCAGACTTGGTCTCTTCAGGCCTCTTTTCAACAAATTAAAAAACCCATCAAGGGCAATTCCAAATAACAATGCATAAGCATACGTATACAAATCTTACATATTGATCCGAATTCCAATAATACAAATGCAAATGCAGGCTAAACCAACTCAGACCGACCAACTCAAAAGACTTGACTCAACTCCGCCTAGCTCTAAACTCCAAAGCAGACCTACACACTAAGCGATTGGGAAGAGAGAGGGTCAGTCTACAACTCGACTGAGTGAGGGGGCTAACGCACACCAACATATATATATATGTAGAGCAAAGCACGTATCAAACAAAAGACTATGAACCGGGAATAGGGTTTTACATACCAAAGTCATTTTCCAAAAGAACTCATACTTATACTTATATTCGTATATTCTTAAGTGTGAAAACTCGTAAGGATTCATAGATTCAAAAAAACGCATATGGATTCATGTAAAACTCATAGGGATTCAAATAGATTCAGACCGATTCATAACTTAGCGTAGAAATCTCATATTGAAAACAACTCTCCTATCCCGTTTCATAATCAACATAACAAAAGAATTCAAATACCCGGCGAGTACGGGGCTCCAACCTTACTCCTTAATCAAAAGACTCAAAGGATTCAAAAGGAAGCATAAACTCATAAATTCATAAGATTCATAGATTCAAATTCCCGTATTCCAACCTTTCTCCGGAAGTCTGCAAGCGGGTTGCGGGCCCACATCGTGCAACTCAATATACGTGGGGGTCGCGATCCCTCAACGTACCTTCTCCGGCCTCAGCCAAAGGCTCAAAGCACCACGCCTTCTCCATCTCCCTTAGAGTCGCGCGTAGATACTTCAAAGGAGTACGTGTACAGGCTTAACCCGGAGGCCCAACACCGTCTTGGGCGTCCTTACTCATGCCTCTGGGGCCCAGGGATTCAAATAGATTCAAAGGAAGCATACCTAACTCGCAAACTAAGGAAACGTACGATTCATACATAAGACACATACCGTAAGAAACATACCTTACTGTGAAACTCGGCATATGCTATACACGTACCTCTCCATGTCATCCTAATCCATAGCTAGCATGAAGACACACGGTTTGGAGCATAGCCTCGTTGGAATACCATTTTAAGCTTATATACGCCCATACGTATAATTTCGGAAGGATTCATATCAAATCGAATTAACAAAATCCATAACATATCATAAGACACATATTTAATATACATATAGTATATATTCGCATGCAGGCTTGGAAACGAGCACATAAGGTTGTAGGTCGCATTAACCAAAAGAAACAAACCTAAACCTCACCTTACACCAAAGAAACCAAAACCGGACAAACGATTCACCCCGGAATCAGAACGGACCACGAAACACCACCCTGGGTGCACCTGAACCAACTGAAGACAAAACACAAAGCTTAGACTCCAAATGAACCACATTGACGCACGGCTTATGTTTACGCATTTAAAGAATGCAAGTAGGTAGGCAAAGTTCATATACAAATCAAATTCATGTAAACGTATGCGTCTCATAATATAATGGAGTCATAATCATGCTTAGAAAACACTCATGTATTCAATTAGTCCAATTAAGAACAAACAAGGTGTTCATGAACGCATACGAACCAATTCATGCATAAACAAAACACTCGGCAAGAACAAAACATGAAAGTAACAAATTAACACTAAAAAAGGACAAACAAAGGTATTTCGGAAGTAAAGGAATCGAACCACAAAGTTTAAAAATCATATTTTACACAGCAGCTTCCGAAACGGCTGTGTCCTGACCTTAAGGTACTGTTAAACTCCCGTGTCGTACCCTTCTGTAACGATTTTTGCATGCCAATCGGGCGTTTAGAAAATGAACTGAGGCATGAAATGGACGTTTGGCTATGTTCTGTCAGAAAAATGCGTGAACAGTAACAATGGCGGAATTGGGAACAAACCCTAAGCTCACCCGAGCCCATGCAACACCAAATCACACAAAATTCATACCACAAAGCATATATAACACGTAGGTCACATATTTGCACATAAGAGCTCCCGAAACGAACTCGAACACATAAATCCCAAACCCGATACTATTCATCATCTTCCCTAAATTGACAAATAACACATATCCAAGGTTCGAAAGGGATATTAAATCGAAGCACGTAATGAAAGGGTCACAAATCTTACCTTGGGTCGTTGATCGGATGGTCGGATCGCCGGAAGCTTGAGCTCAAAGCCATGGGTGCCAAAAGGGAAAACTCTCTTCTCTTCTCTCTTCTTCCTCTTGATCGGTCCCCAACAAATGAAGAGGGAAAGGGGATATTTTCAGCTATTAAAGCTGAAAACGGATCGGTCAAGCGGTATCCGATCTGGACGGATCGGATTTTAAAACGGTAGGGCTATCAAATGGCTTTAGAAAATTAAAAGGTTAAATCCATTAAATCCGAATCACCGAAATGAATCAAACGGTCGGGTCGGAATTCGAATTCGAATTTTCGAGCTGAAATAGCCACGAGGGCCAAAACATCCTAATGAAAATTAGGTATCCTAATTTACAATTATTGGACACTTGAGTCCAAGTACAATTAATTAAATTCTAAAGTACACGTAATAAAATAAATCTCACGTTGACACATAAGCATGTTAATCACATAATTCACGTAAATTACTGAATTGAACTCACTCGTGACGCCGTACCTGGAATGCCGAAGAGGTGGGGTGTCACACCTTGGAAGAACAAAGAGGTTAACCCCCATTAACAGACACAGGAGCAAAGCCTTTGGCAAATTACCCCGGAAAGTGGTTTTTCCCGTTACCACTTATAAAAGCGTTATTGCGATTTCAAGGCAGTAACGGGCGTTAACGATAATTGCACATGGATAGGTAACGCCCGTTACCTAGGGCGGCGAGACAGAATTTAGGGTTGCTATTTAAGTGCGTTTTGAAGTCTTTTTTAGAGAGTTCTTCCGTTCGTGACCTAACCTGAGGAGAGAAGTTCTAGAGCTTTGAAGAGTTGTTCAAAGAATTTCAAGAAGACGAAAGGATTTAGTTCTTTAACAATTTTGGTTTTTCTGTTTATTTACTGCTTTAATTATCAAACTAATTCCTTTGAGTTTAAGTTTAATTAGTAGTATGCTAGATTCGTTTTTCCAGATTTTTACTGAATGTTAATGAGTTTGTGTTTGAAACTTTGTCTTGAGTTGTTGAACATGAATTCCTTTAATGCAATTTACTTTAGTTTTATGAGTTTTGCTTTAATTGTGAGTAGCTAAACCCCTAGGGCTAGGGTAGTGATGATGAATGTCTGATATGTGTTTGATATGATGCTTGAATGACTTGTGCTAATTCTTAGTATGAAAACTGGTTTGAATTGAATTATGAAGGCCTGATCACCCTTAGCATAATCTAGAATTACTTGAGAATCGAGAGGTTAATAGTAATTGAGAAGGTTTTCATAACTAGTAGATTGTATGAATGCAAAGAGATTTGGTTCTGGTCTACACAACAGTAAATCTTATTCCATGCCAAGCCGCTAGAATAGGAATTGCACTAGTCTTGGTCTTGTTGGTTTAATTAATACATTGATGATTGCGAGAGCAACATTAAGCTTAATTAAATACACGGTTATACCTTGAGAGAGGATAATTCATATATAAGTGACTAGGTTGTAGAATTGCACTTGTCGAACAAGTATTGTATTGAATCATGGATGCATAAGTCATTGCTTCCCCTGCCTATTTAGTCTACAGAGTTTAATCCGTGTTTAAGTTTGTTATTGTGTTTTCTTAGAGTTAATTATTTCAATTTCATTCTAGTAGATAGATATAACAACTTGAATTCGTTCGGTTTTTAGATTAGAAATAGATATTGAGCAGTGATTGGTTTCCCTTCCCTGTGGGTGCGATCCTATCATGCTACGCATATATTACGTGTACACTTGCACGATTGGTTTTTACTTAAGTAAAACATACAACATGTTTTTGGAGACGTTGCCGGAGAAGGCGTTTTAAATCAATATTACTTAAATATTTGTAACCTAGTGCTTTAGACCATTACTTTACTTTGCATTCATTGTCTTTTGTCATTGTGGAATTGAACTGAGGATTTCTTTTTCCTTTGGGTAGGTTTACGGTGCATACGAAGATCTCAAGATCTGGAATTAGTACAATACGATCCGGAGATCGAGAGAACACTGAGTGCTATTAGGAGGAAACTTAAAAAGGATAAGAAACCGACTACCATACTGATAGTTGACCCACCTGAAGATCCACCACCATCGGCCATAAGAGATTATAACGTGCCGCAGGCTGGAGCGATTCAGACTGCAGCCCGTCCCCCGATCGCAGCAAACAATTTTGAGATCAAACCAGCTATCATCAATCTGCTACAGAACAATCCGTTTTCAGGATTACCACTGGAGGATCCGATATCACATCTTGAGTATTTTCTTGAGGTGTGTGCTACCTTTAAGATCCACCATGTCACTACTGATGCTATCCGAGTCAGGCTTTTTCCCTTCTCGTTGAGGGAACGAGCTAAAGCATGGTTAAGTACTATCCCAAACGAATCTTTTCAGACTTGGGCAACATTATCTCAGGCTTTCTTAGCCAAGTTCTTCCCACTTAGCAAAACCACGAAGTACAGGAATGATATTCAAGGTTTCAGACAGTTGGACAGATAGTCTTTCTCTGAAGCTTGGGAGAGATTCAAGGATTTGCAGAAGAAGTGTCCACATCAGGGGATTCCCAGTTGGTTACTAATTCAGATATTCTATAATGGGATGTCCCCTACTTTTAGAGGAGCGATGGATGCCGTATCTGGCGGAGCTTTCTTGTCAAAATCTGAAGCTGTCGCTACTGAGTTGTTAGATAATATGTCACAAAATGATGTATTTGTGCATGAGAGGAGCCATTCACAACCAGCCAACGTGCAAGCAGGATTATTAGAGATAGATGGCCTGGCCGCCATCAATGCTAAATTTGTGGCCCTCAATAAGAAATTGGATCAACTTTCTGTCAATGCAGTTGGGATACCACCCCAACCAGTTCAGGTAACTTGTGAAATCTGTAGTGGTCCACATGCGTCTAATATGTGTCCTCATACCAATGGAGGAGAACAGGTGCAAGAGCAGGTGAACTATGCAAACAACTCCAAACCAGCAAATGATCCCTACTCAAACACCTACAATCCAGGATGGAAGAACCACCCTCACTTTTCTTAGTCTAATCATCAGAATGTTCAGCAACTACCTCAACCTAGGCCGCAGTTTCAGCCTAGGCAGCAATTCCAACCAAGACCACCAGCCCCCTACAATGTCGCACCCCCTCAACAGGAGCAAAAGCAGGGATGGGAGGCTGCACTTGAGAAATTCATAGCCATGTCTACGGATCGACATCAGAAGTTGGAAACTCAGGTAGAACAGATGGTAAATCAGAACAGAAATTTGGAGACTCAAATTGGTCAGATTGCCCAATCTTTGAATATGAGAGGCCCAGGAATGCTACCAAGTCAAACCGAAAACAATCCTAAGGAGCATTGCAAGGCCATATTTGTAAGAAGCGATAGAGAATATGAAGGTCCGAAGTTACTTGCAGATTCGAACGCCGAGAAATTTGTTTATGAAGACGTTGAGGAGTTAGTTAAGATTGAAAAGGTGAGCATAGGAGAGAAGAAGGAAGAGTTCCCGTCAGAGCCAAGGGTGAATGTGGCAACTGATTCATATTTGCCACCGATTTCTTCTCCCCAACTATTTCAGAAGCAGGGGTTGAAGAAAGAATTGGTTTCAAGTAAAATGAAGTCTGAAGAATTCACCACCGTCGCACTTACTGAGGAATGCAGTGCCATTATTCAACATAAGTTTCCCCGAAACTTAAAGATCCAGTGAGTTTTTCAATTTCTCTAACTATTGGTTCTTTGCAATTTCATAATGTTTTATGTGATTTAGGAGCTAGTATGAGTCTAATCCCTTTATCCACTTGCACGAAGTTAGGAGTAAAGGAGCTCAAACCAACTAATATGATATTCCAACTAGCTGACGGATCAGTGAAATATCCTACAGGAATTCTTGAGGATGTGTTGGTAAAAGTTGGGAAATTCTACATTCCTACTGATTTTGTAGTTCTTGATTTTGAGAGCGATTATAGGATGCCATTGATCCTTGGAAGACCATTTCTAGCTACGGCAGGAGCAGATATTGATGTTCAGAATGGACGTCTCACGTTCAAAATAGGAGATGAAAGCTTAGAGTTTAGGAATTTTGGTTCCATACCACCATCACCGATTCCGGATAAATGTTGCATGATCAAGGTGATAAGTGAGATCCCGAACGGAGTGGTATTAATTTCGAAGAAAAGGGATGCAGTTGATTGGGGAGGAGAACCGAAGTCCCGAAATTCAAGAGGAGAGGATATTTTGAAATTAAACACTTGGAGTTCGAGCTCCGGTGTTGTGAGTAGCAAGAATAAGGTCACTCCTTGTGACTTGTCGCTTGGGGATTGCTGATCCCTAATCCGGTTCTCAAAGTCAAGCTAACGACTATAACTTAGAACTAATCCCTCTCTCTTGTTTCTTTTGTTTTCTTTTCTTTTTTGTTCCTTTCGTTTGCCTCGTTTTTCTCATCTACTTTAAGTTCTCTCTATCCCCATTTTCCAGGTTAAGTAAGGTGTTGTCAGAATATGGAGGCAAGGACCGTGACTTGAGCTTTATTATCGGCATTAAGGTCCACTTTTGTTGTGTGTGAGCATGTGTGCGCATGACTGAATTTGCTTTTGAAGAGAATGAATTGTTGTGATATGTTACAATATGTGCTTTGAGATATTTGTGTGCTACGAGATTGGTCACTATGGTTTGATTGAAAATTTTGGGTTAATCTGTGTGAATTAACGTCATTAAGCACTGTCCGAGTTAGCTTTTGGGTAAAGTTGAGTTTTGTGCGAAAACGTGAGTAATGGGCGTTACCCCTCTTCTAGGCCTTTTCCGGTAACCCCTGTTAATGGAGTCAGGCGTCTCAAGAACTGTTGGTAACGGGCGTTACACCTCTTCAGTTCATTTTACGGTAACGCCTGTTAACGGGTATAGGCAAAATAGGACAGTAGGAGTAACGGGCGTTACTCCTGATAGGCATAATTTAGGTAACGCCCGTTAATGTCCCAAAATCGCGTTTTTAATTTTAAAAAGAGGAAGACTTGTGTTTGAAGTTAAATCCTAATTCCTCTCAACTTAGGTGCTACCCCACCATAGCCTATATATTTAGCCTACCCTCTCTTCTTTACTCACATAACACAATCTCTTAGAAGAGAAGCAAGAAATCCTTCCTTTCCAAGGCATCATCACCATCATACTCACCCCTCTCTCTGTTGAATTGGTAAGTAATCCCTCTCTCTAGGTTTGATGTTAGAATGAATTCTTCCTATCCAAGGTGAATTTTGGGCCAGAATTGTTGAATTTGGAGAATTTTTGCATGCTAGAACTAGGTTTAATATTTTGTAGTAAGTTCATCTTGAATTGAGTGAATTTTGAGAACCCTAGTCTCTAGCTAGCCTTTGAATTTCAATTAGGGAATTGGTTTTGGAGAATTTTTGAACTTGAGTCATAATACTAGAGCCTTGTTGTTTTGAATTGGGTAGATTAAAAAATCTTGATCAAAACTCAAACCCTAGGATAATACACACCAAGTGTTTGATAGATTGTCTGAATGACTCATGATTGATTTTTATGTGCTTTTCCTTGTCTTATATGAATAATATAGGTACTATGGGTCACACTAAGCGCTCTATAGTTCCTGAGCCCTTCACTACTTCATCCCGGTTGGTTCATCAACCATTGGAATCGGTCAATATAACTGTGAATGCTATGGGCAATCCCTTCCAGAGGAATTTGACAAGGAACATTGTGTCTACTAGGTTCTTCAAGGACATGGTGATGGAGAAGTTTGAGGCTTGGGAAGAAGTGAAAAGATTGTTTGACAACATAGGTTGGTTGTCTTTTCTTACTCGGAAGGATTTGACGTATGCCGAGATGACGGCCGCTTTCTTCACCACAATGAACTTCAACTCGGTGGACAACTCATTGACTTTTACTCTAGATGACATGGAAACTCGAGCATGGAATGCGGGCCTGATAAGGGAGATTCTTTGTTTTCCAGCTAATGCCACTACTTCCTTGCCTAAGTGGAATGATGCTCAAAGAGAAGAAGTTTGGAGATCCTTCCCATTGCGAGAGGGTGTTCCTAATTATTCCCCACGGAATACATAGGATAGCTATCTTGATTCATTGACGTGGGTGATAGTCCATAGGATTTTAGCCACGGGATTTTGTGCTCGATATGGAAGAGATAGCCACATTAATAAGACTGAGCTGGGAATAATGTATATGATGAAGGAAGGTATCAAGTTCGATGGTACGATTGAGTTTTTATGGAAGCTTCAGGAGATGGCTGGGAGTGTTACTGGTACGATAGCCATGGCGCGTTTGTCACTATGTTTGCTCGAAAGATGCATTGGAGGCCTAGGGAATTGTTGGCCGTTGACTTTGGCTATGATATTGGTCCACAGTACTTGGAGAATGTAGGCTTGGCTATTGCTTGGGAGAGTGGACAACTCAAGGAGTGTATTTTGCCATGGTGGCTAATTCGGGATAGAGATCGGCTCTGGCAGATGTATAGCTGGGGTAAGGCTCGTTTTGATGAGCTTTCAGTGACACAGAAGGAGCTTTTAGCTCAGATTCCGGATAGGCCGGATGACGAGTTTGGGATTCTCCGCAGTACCGTACCGGTTGTTGATGAGGCTGATGATGAAAACTCGGTTACTGTGAGAGGCCTTCGTACAGAGTTGGCAGGATTAAGGGCTGATTTGACCACCGTGATCGCGAGAGTTGAGGATCTAGCGCATTAGGTGGATGAGCGATTTGATGGGTGGGAGGCTCAGTTGGAGGCTAAGTTTGAAGGGTTCTGTGCTCGTGTTCATCAGTATTTTGGAGGACCCCCATCACCTTGATTCTGTTATTTTATTTTTCTCCCCTGAATTTTTTTAGACATTCTTTCTAGGCATATTCGTTGATATGTATGGATATTTTTGCTACACTTAGATCTTTGCATATGTTTGAATTTCGTGAATTTTGTTTATACAATTATGCTCTTCTTGACGTGAATTGGTTACTTGTGTGTTGATTGTTGAATGCATGTTGATTTTCAATTGCCTTGCACTTGATCCGTGTTTTCTAGTCACTTATTCAGGTTTTGGAAGCTTTGCTAGCACATTGCCGGGTCTTCATGTGATCAGGGAGTTTTTCTTGAACCTTAATTCTTTCACTTGCATAAGGACATTGCAAAGTTTAAGTGTGGGGGAGCAGTACAGAGTTTAGTTGAGTATTTGCATGATAAGATGTTTGGGTACACTTGGGAGTTGTTAGAAATTGAGTAATTATTAAAAATTTTTGAAATTTTTCCCCCGTTTTGAACTTTTCTTCAAGGTTTGATTGTTGAGCTTTTGCGAGAATGAGTTAGGCTTTTTGAATTGAGGAAAGTTGCATAAGACTTGATGATTTAGTGTGTTAGTATGCTCTTATATTTTGTGCACCTTTCGAACGTGATGATGTACTTTTCTTAGAAAGATGAATTGATGATTTCCAAATAAGTCTATGAATTGATTAGGATGCATTTTAATCCTATTGAGGTGAAATTTTGAGTTAATGAAAGATTAAGGAAGTGAAGTAGGCATTCGTTGTCAGAGGATATTAAGCCTTTAAAGTTTTAGCCGTGTTTCACTAAATAACGTAATCTTATTGACCCCACTGAGCCTAATTGTTGTGCACGATTTTTGTAGCCACATTATAAGCTTAATGCATGACAAAAATACCTACCTTGTTAATTTTTCACCAAGGCTTGCCCATTTGATTTTTATCGTGAATATCTATCTTTAGACCCTTTTTTATTATTCTTGTGATTGGATTGAGAGATATATTGTAAAAGAAAGAAAGAGAATGAGAAAAAGTGTAAAAAAGGAAAAAAATATGAAAGAAAAGAAAGAGCAAAAGAAAAGAAAAGAAAAATTATGCAGAAGTGAAATTGAGAGGTGGGATACAATTGTCTAAGTTTGGGGGAAGAAGTGTTTAGTGGCAAATTGAAGGTGTCATGTTTAGTAAAGATTGAATGATGTAAGCTTGGTGAGTAGTCACTTGGTCCAAATTTTCATAACCTTAGCCAAAGCCTACATTACAAGCTCGAAAGACCTACCGATCCTGAGTCTCGAGTTAACTCCATTAGTGGAGATAGGTGCGAAGAGTGTATTCCGAAGTTGATGATTAGAACTAAGGAGGAAATTGTGAATTTGTCATTCTAGTCGTTGTACATTGTTTTGTTCAAATCACACACTACACAAGGGTATACTTCTCATACTTTGTTTGATGATCTTATGTTCATGAATACTTAATTTGAATTGCTAGACTTGTTTAGGTGATGGTTCGATGATTGCTTTGAGGATGAGGTTTGATGGGGATGTGTTTTCTTTATTTTCGTATTACTCAAGGACGAGTAATAGACAAGTGTGGGGGAGTTTGTTGAGTGTGAAATTCGCATGAATATTAGCATTGATTAGACTATAATTGTGTGTCGTTTAATGCGTTTATGTGCTTATTTTGCTCCATTTAGGTAATTATTGAGTTGGAGATGAGAAACGGCGTTCCAAGGTGAATTCATGCTTTTTTGGAGGAAAAAGCATTAACCCCCGTTACCCCTTGGAAGAACAAAGAGGTTAACCCCCATTAACAGACACAGGAGCAAATCCTTTGGCAAATCAGAGAGGTAACACCCGTTACCCCTTGGCAGACGGAAAGTGGTTTTTCCCGTTACCACTTATAAAAGCGTTATTACGATTTCAAGGCAGTAACGGGCATTAACGATAATTGCACATGGATAGGTAACGCCCGTTACCTAGGGCGGCGAGACAGAATTTATGGTTGCTATTTAAGTGCGTTTTGAAGTCTTTTTGAGAGAGTTCTTCTTCCGTTCGTGACCTAACCTGAGGAGAGAAGTTCTAGAGCTTTGAAGAGTTGTTCAAAGAATTTCAAGAAGACGAAAGGATCGAGTTCTTTAACAATTTTGGTTTTTCTGTTTATTTACTGCTTTAATTATCAAACTAATTCCTTTGAGTTTAAGTTTAATTAGTATTATGCTAGATTCGTTTTTCCAGATTTTTACTGAATGTTCATGAGTTTGTGTTTGAGACTTTGTCTTGAGTTGATGAACATGAATTCCTTTAATGCAATTTACTTTAGTTTTATGAGTTTTGCTTTAATTGTGAGTAGCTAAACCCCTAGGGCTAGGGGAGTGATGATGAATGTCTGATATGTGTTCGATATGATGCTTGAATGACTTGTGCTAATTCTTAGTATGAAAACTGGTTTGAATTGAATTGTAAAGGCCTGATCACCCTTAGCATAATCTAGAATTACTTGAGAATCGAGAGGTTAATAGTAATTGAGAAGGTTTTCATAACTAGTAGATTGTATGAATGCAAAGAGATTTGGTTCTGGTCTATACAACAATAAATCTTATTCCATGCCAAGCCGCTAGAATAGGAATTGCACTAGTCTTGGTCTTGTTGGTTTAATTAATACATTGATGATTGCGAGAGCAACGTTGAGCTTAATTAAATACACGGTTATACCTTGAGAGAGGATAATTCATATATAAGTGACTAGGTTGTAGAATTGCACTTGTCGAACAATATTGAATCATGGATGCATAAGTCATAGCTTCCCCTGCCTATTTAGTCTACTGAGTTTAATCCGTGTTTAAGTTTGTTATTGTGTTTTCTTAGAGTTAATTATTTCAATTTCATTCTAGTAGATAGATATAATAACTTGAATTCGTTCGGTCTTTATATTAGAAATAGATATTGAGTAGTGATTGATTTTCCTTCCCTGTGGGTACGATCCTATTATGCTACGCGTATATTAAGTGTTCACTTGCATGATTTGGTTTAACTTAAGTAAAACATACAACATCTTCTTCACCCTTTCCATCGTATCTATCATTCAACATCTGCCATGTCGAATGAGTATATTGATGAGGTTGTTAGGGAGATAGACGATATGGCAAGTTCTAGAACCCCTTCCTACAATCCTACTCCTCATCAAGAAATAGTAGCAGAATTTTTTGGCGAAGCTAGGGATGAAGATCTTGATGCCGCCGTGTCGACCATGAGGGAAAGAAATCCTGGTGGAGTTGACCATCTCTTTTAGAAGATGGGTCTGGTTTTGGAGGTGGAGCGTCAAGGGGTGACTTTGCCCTTGACGGAGGGTTCCACCAATCCGCACCGCAGTACTGTAACTGTGGCCATTCTGGGCCCAGCTTACGAGGAGGCGGCCGTCGGGCCTTCAGAGGAGCCCAGCGCAAAGCATCGGAAAAGGACCAAGAAATCCAAGAAGTCAGCGGAGAGGGAGAGTTCTGGTATGCAAGCCACTGAAAGGACCCCTGACGAGATTCAGAACACAATGTCTGTGGGGACTTGGTTACATTGAGGGCTCCAATACATTAGGACGAGAGGTTCACTTACCAACTGCCGGAGGCGCGTGAGAGGGCCAATAATCTGCCCCCCAAAGAAATGACAGTATACAAGGACACCATATCAGCGGGGGGATTAAGATTCCCGATACCAATTTCAATGGCGAACATCTTTAATTACCTTATTCTAAGCCCATCGCAAATCATTCCAAACGTAATAGCCCTCATCAACGCTTTCATCTTCTTGATGAAGTGTACTGGGAATCAACCCTCTATTCACAACTTCAACAGTCTGTTCCAAGTGGCCCGTTCACCCCGCGTGTCTCCAAGGATGGGATTTTACTATGTCCAGGCGAAATCCAATTTGAGGCTGATTGACTGACCCTCGACATCATATGGCACTAAGTGGAAGGAGAAATTCTTCTTTGTGAGGGCTTTTAAGGGTGATGATTTCGGAGTCCCCAGAGCGTGGGCAATTCACGGAGAAGAGCCCCTTGTAAAATCTCGTTTGGAGCCTGTGTTTCCCATAAAATGGGCTCAAGATTTGGCCCTAGCGATGAAAAATGAGGGTTGGCTTATTAAAGCCAAGGACTTGATGGATGATGAAGAGCTACTATTTCTCTGCGAGCTTGTGAGCCTTCCTGATATGATATCTAACCCTCCCGCTCGGAATTTGGAGAGAGACGGTTAGGTTCTAGGATGCTAACTTCTAGATAGGAATACTGACTTTATCTTCTGGTCTTTTGAACAAGAAAATCTGATCGTTTTTTTTTTCCTTTGGCAGACATTGAAATACTGATGGCAGGAAGAGGTGGTATGCAAAACGTGGCCGCACTCTTGGGCGCTCAGAGGAACCAAGGGCACCCTCAAAACCAGCAACAGTAGCAACAACAACAATAACAGCATCAGCAACAACAAAGGCCAAGTTGCTCGGGCAGTGGTCGCGAAGACTGCCGTGGCCACGACCGTGGTGGCGAAAGTTCGAGCACCCCTGGTAGGGGGCGAAGGGAAGCCGAGGGGCTACCCATGACAACAGAATTACCCCTTACCAGGGGGATGACTCCAACCAACAAGACGGGGAGCGGCCTCTTCAAATTTCTCCCAACGAGCATCAAGGGCAGCGCACGGGCGTTGTCATTATGGAAACTTCGGAGGGCCAAACCCCTCCATCCAAGAAGAGGAAGAGTCTACCAAACTCTGTTCCGGTAACGGGGAAAGGGAAGGCCGTCGTGGTAGGCGACCCCGGAGATGGAGAGACCTCCTCTTTCAAGGGGGAAAAGATCTGGGCCTTCGAGCGCACTGGGGATCGGACATACCAACGTGCCTCCTCCTCAGGTCCCACTCTGTTGAGGGACTGCCCAGCCACAAGGAACCTAGTGTACGACATCTTCCAGAGGCTATAGGTATGGGTGACCACAAGGAGCTATTTTCCCAAAGAACCAATCAAGTGGTAGAAGACCTTTGCTATTCTCTTATTGTGGTAAGTACTACACTTCTTCATATGTATCTTTACATTTATGATTCCTTGTTTTCGTCTTTGAGAATTGTCTAAGTGTTAGCTAATTCTTTTCAGGAGGTTATCCCAAGGATGATGAACTTACAACGGCGCTCATTGACCTTTGCCGAGGGCAACGCCAAGTACAAGAAGATGGCACGAGCGGCCAATCCTGCCCAACTTTAAGAGGAGATCGATGTTCTGGAGGCCAAACTTGAGTCTCTCCAGATATAATTTGACAAGGTCTCCAAGGAATCAGACAAGAGGGAGGAGGCTCGCAAGAAGCTGCACACTCAGTTAGCCTCAGCCAAGGAAGGCAACACAAAATTGGCCAAGGACTTGGATGAAAGGAACAGACAGCTCAGTTGCACCTAAAAGAAATTCACCGAGGCCACCAAAAAGGCCTGTGAGGAGGAGTCCAATAGGGTGCTCCCTGAGCGTATAGCCAAGGCGAACCGAGAAGCCTTACTTAAGTTTTACCACTCCAAGGCCTTCGGGTTTGCGGCCAACCTGCATTGTTAGGACGAGGCTCAAAAGGCCTTTAACTTAGTCGTGGAATAGTTGATCACACTGGGCATGGCGGACGCTTCTTCTCGAGGGCATGGGCGCATAGGTCTTCAATATGACGAGCATCTGAGCACTCCAGTAGCGGCTGAGGGGAATCCTGAGGACACTCTATCAGAGCCAGAGTATAATGATCTGGTTTCTCTCCTTTAAGAGGAGTTCATGAAGGCGCGCGAGCCTGATGAGGAGCTAATCATCAAGGAGGTTAACGAGGGGACCACTGATGTTGTACCTATCCCCGAGGGCCCTTCCAATGCTGCCCCCCAGCGCCGGCCACCGAGGAGACTCCCGCCCCTGTGGTCGAGACCACCGAGCCCTAAGCTCCCCAACTGCCCACCAATGCTTCCAACTCTGAGGTGGTGGACTTAGAAGGCTGCCAAGGCCAAGATGCTCAAATTTAGTCTGGAGCATCACAACATATTGCCCCTCACTAGTATCCCATATGCTTTGTAAGTATTTTATACCCTGACACCATGGGTACTAGTTTGGATAGGCTTCCTGTGTTCTTCCCAAGTGGTTCAATCTCGTAAACTAAAATTAGATAGTTATCCCTGAGGGCCTTCTAAATCTTTTGTTTATTTCCTTTGAGAAACTCTTGTAATCTTCTGTTGCTTGTCATTGGCTTGAATGCCCATCTTTTGTACTTCGAGCGTAAGCTCCTTTTGAATGAATGAATATTGTCTTTGAAATGAATGCTTGTTTGTTTTTTACCTTTGCAATTGACTGCTATTTTCTTATCCCTTTTACGCTCTAATATCAGAGGTTTGAGAATGAAGCTAAGTAAAACTGGAAAAAAGGCTAGCATTATTTAGGCCAAGTAAAGAAACATGAGGGGCCTACTTTCGAGGGCTCCCTGGTTACTTTGGGAATTTCAATAACAAAGAACGCGAGGGGCCCATTTCTGAGGGCACCCTGGTTACTTAGGAAATTTCCATAAATAAAAACGGGAGGGGCCCATTTCCGAGGGCACCCTGGTTACTTAGGAAATAATTTCGACAAATAAGAACGCGAGGGGCCCATTTTCAAAGGCACCCTGGTTACTTAGGCAATTCCTTCTGAGGAATTTTCCCAAAGAAATTTAATAATAAAGAATGTGAGGGGCCCGTTTTCGAGGGTACCCTGGTTACTTGGAAATTTCTTCTTAGGAATTTTTCATAAGAAATTTTGCCAAGGGTTCCAAAGTTTTGAGCGCGCACAAGAAGCGTGATCTAGCAGCTCGGCTAAGGTTTTGAGCGCGAACCAGAAATAAGATCTAGTTGGTCTACCCTTATTCCATTATCCCAGAACTGATTTAGTAGTTGGGGGATGTTTACATATGTGTTATCAAGCCTTTTGACGCGGAGGACCCTCGACACCGAGTTGGCACTCGATAGGCATGAGGTGACCCTTGTAAAAGGGACCTGCTCGCGTAGGGCCCTTGTGGCTTTTTCCTAGGGGGCCAAGGGGGGAATTTGAATAGCGTGTTATAGGTACGCTTTGCATAAAACTTTTCGGTTGGAAGAAGTGAGTTCCTTTACTTTTTTCCTTTTAAAAGGGATTACATTGGGCCTAAAGTTGGGATTTTACAAGGTGTGCCTTCAAGAAACTTTAAACATAAAATCGTCAAAGGTTGCAAGCATTCCATGGACGAAGGAGATGCTTGCCTTGAAGCATTTCAAGTATGTAGGTGTTGTTAGCTCTTACTTGGGTGACCTTGAAAGGCCACTCCTAGTTTGGGTCCAACTTACGTACGTGCCTAGATGCCTCAACACTCTTTAGGACTAAGTCTCCCAACTGGAATGTTCTCTCCTTGACACACTTGTTATACTGTCGAGACACTGAGGCTTTGTATTTGTAGATACGCATCCAAACGTTATCCCTTCTTCCTTCCAGAAGATCTAACTCGGGCGCCTTATTTTCCTCTTTAGTGCTAGGCTCGAAGTAAGCAACACGTGCGGACTCTTGTGCAATTTTCGCAGGTATCATAGCTTCTGAACCATACATAAGGGAATAGGGAGTTTCTCCTATGGCGGCTCGAGGGGTTGTGCGGTAAGCCCATAAGGCGCCTTGCAGCTCTTCAGCCCATTCTCCTTTCTTGCTTTCGAGCATTGTTTTCAAATGCTGCAAGATGATCCTGTTGATAACTTCAGCTTAACCGTTGGCTTGGGGATGACCCACGGAAGTGAAGCACTGTTCAATTCCCAATTCCGAGCACCACTCTTGGGTGTCCGCTGCAATAAATTCGGATCCATTATCTGAGACCAATACCCTTGGAATGCCATATATGCAGATGATGTTCTTCCAAATGAAGTCCCTAACCACGCAAAAGGTGATCTTGGCAACTGCTTCTACCTCAGCCCATTTTGTGAAGTAATCCAGTGCCAAGATAACAAATTTCTTTTGTCCCACTGCAATTGGTAAGGGCCCCACGATGTTAATGCCCCATTGGTCGAAAGGCCACGCGATATCTATAGGAGTCATCTAAGCCGCAGGCAGTTGAGGAATATTGGAGTGGAACTGACACTTGGGACACTTTTTAGAGAAAGCAATTGCATCTTGTAGGATCGTGGGCCAATAGAAGCCGCTCCTTAAAACCTTTTTGGCAAGGACACGCCCACTAGAGTGATTTCCACAACTTCCACTGTGGACATTCCCGAGAACCTCCTAAGCTTGCGAAGGCCTCAAACATTTCATTGGGGGACCTTGATAGGATCTTTTGAAGAGTCTCCCCTCATGATCAAGGGAAAAGCGAGGGGATTTGTTCCTGATCTTCCGCGCCTCCACTTTGTCTGTAGGGTGGACGCCATCTTTAAGAAATCTCACTATATCATCGACCCAGTAGGGCTCGGATGGATCAATCATGGCTACTTCCTGTGAGCGTTTCCCTTCCATTATCAAAGGTTCCTCTGGTCTGAGGAAAGCAATAGAATGGTCTCATGATCCCTCGAGGGCGGAGGTCAACTTAGAGAGGGCATCAATGCGCTCGTTTTCCGCTCGCGGGACCTGAAGCAAATCAAACTCCTTAAACTTGCAAATTACTTCTTTCGCCTTTCTCAAATACTACACCATGGTGGCTTCTCAAGCCTCATATGTTCCTTCAATCTGGCTCACCATCAGCTATGAGTAGACGTAGGCAGTGATTCGAGAAGCTCCGTTTTGAAGAGCAATTTTTAGCCATTGGATAAGGGCCTCATATTCCGCCCCATTGTTGGTAACTTGGAAATCTAGCCTGATCGAGAAGTCTATCTCAGCTCCGTTGGGGTCTCTAAGGGTCACCCTTGCTTCTCCTCCTTGAGAGGTCGAGGAGCCATCTGTGTGCAAGAGCCACAAACCATCGCTCTCTGAAGGAATGGGCTTTAGTCCAAAGCGCTCGACCAACAGCTCCGCCACCACTTGAGCTTCTATGGCCGTCCTGGGCTCGAAACTGATGTCAAATTGGCTAAGTTCAATTGCCCATTTTATCAGCCTTCCAGAGACATCAGGTTTTGACAAGACTTGCCTCAATGGTTGATCTGTAAGCACTGAGATGGAGTGTGCTTGAAAATATGATCTCAGCCTTCGCGATGTGTTTACGAGGGCGAAGGGGAATTTTTCAATCTCCAAGTACTTCTTCTCGGCGCCCTGCAGATTTTTAGTCCAATAATAGACCGGCAAGTGCTTGTGCTTGTGTATTGCTACAAGGACCACGCTCGTTGCCTCCTAGGAAACCGAGAGGTAGATGACGAGATTTTCACCATCGATCTGTTTTGTCAATAATGGTGCGCACGAGAGGTAGGCCTTCATATCTTTCAATGCTTTTTCATATTCCTTAGTCCAAGTAAAGTTCCTGGCATTACGCAAAATTTTAAAGAACGGAAAATTCCTATCCACCGAGCGGGAGATAAACCTGTTCAATGAGATTATCTTTCCCACTAAGACCTGTACTTTGCTGGTATTTCGAGGGGTGGGGATCTCCATGATCGCCTTGATCTTCTCGGGATTAGCCTCCATTCCGCGCTGGCTGACCACATATCCCAGAAACTTACCCCATTAAACTCTGAAGGTGCATTTGGAGGGATTCAGCCTCATACCATACTAGCGCAATATGTCAAAGGTTTACTTTAAATCCTCCAGGTGGGAGTGCTCCCGCTCGCTTTTGACAATCATGTCATCTACGTAGACTTCCCTGGAACCTCCTATCTCTCGCTCGAACATTCGGCTAACAAGGTTGATATCTTGCACCCGCATTCTTTAATCCAAACGGCACGACCAAGAAACAGTACACTCCCATATGTACTACAAAGGAAGTTTTTGAGCGATCCTGGTGGGGCAAGAAAATCTGGTAATACCCTTGGAATGCGTCTATCATGCTCATTAATTCGCAACCAGCTGTTGAATCCACCAGTTGGTCAATTCGAGCCAAGGGTTAAGGATCTTTGGGGCAGGCCTTGTTGAGATCTATATAGTCATTGCACATTCGCCATTTATTGGAACTTTTTGGCACGAGAACAACATTGCACAGCCATTCTGGGTATAAGATCTCTTCAATATATTGAGCTTCGAGGAGCTTATTAACTTCTTTTTCAATGATCTTCCTCCGAAATCCATTGGCATCCCTCTTTTTCTGTTTGATGGGCTTGAAGACGGGGTCCACGTTGAGCCTGTGGACAATGAAATTGGGGTCAATCCTGGTGAGATCTAACGCCTTCCATGTAAAAACGTCAATGTTTTCCTTAAGAAATCGATCATCATTATCTGCGAGGGTCCAGAGAGGTTTGAGTCAATCTATGTAGTTTTCTCCTTGCTGCCAGGTTCCAATTAAATGGTCAGAAATTTTCAGTGGGGTCTATCCGCATCATAATAAGTAAGCACCCCCATGTATCATGCACGTATCAATCAATACACTTTGCACCCCATGAAACAAGATGATCCTTCTTAAGGGCGTGATCACACCAGCAAGCCTCTAACGAGTCATATCGACTCTCCCACTGTCTTTTGGACTCATCGACTTGGAGTGATTTCTAATCATGACTTAAGTGATTTAGGGCTCGTCTCGTGAACCATTTCACCTAAATGGTTGAGTCCTATAAGTCATATTGATTAGGGAAGTTCTTATACATGCACAACTAAAGTAAACATACAATCAAACAAGAGCATATAAGAAGTGTTACCTAAGTTCGTTTATTATTCAAAGATTGTCTGTGATTTACAAAAGGAAAGTACTAAGCGGACTATTACATCGGCTTTTTAGGGCACTATTCCTAACAGAAGAATGGGATACATTACTGAAAAAATGGCATCCCCTGACCTAGACGACACCGGATATGAAGCTTGGGAACAAACGGACGGTTCTATTCGCAGCCTTATACTCAATTCGATGGAACCCAAGATCGCCGCATAATTCATTCTTTACCCCAATGCGAAGGAATTATGGGATGAAATCGAAGCCACCTACCACCACGGAGGTGATAAATTCAAACTGTATGAACTCAAGCAATGGGCCTATCAAACCAGTCAAGCTGATATGTCCGTAGACCAGTAATATCGAACCGTACAAGGGATTTGGAGAGAGATTGATTTCCGACATCCTCAATCAATGAAATGCTTGGATGATCGAAAAACTTATAATTTAGACAAACAGGAAGACAGATTCTTCAAGTTTCTATGGGGGTTGGACGGAAAATTCGATCCGATTAAGAGGGACTTGCTCAAGGCTTCGGAACAGCCCACATTGGAGGAGGCATACAACGTCGTTTGCCGAGAGGACTGGCGAGTTGCTACCATGACAGGTCCTCTCTCCGGCGGCATCGAGATGGTGGCCAAAGTACGATCAGAGATAAGCTCATCATCCCGCGATAATAAAAACCCAAAAATTCATCACGGCCCAAATTAGAAGTGTTCGATAAGCGTTGGAACGAAGAACACCAGAGAAACGTGTTTTCAATTGATATATGCTACCAGAGTAGTGGTCTGAATATCAGGCAAAGAAGAAGGTGGCAGGGAACCCCACCGGCAGGGTCAATCTATCAGTAGGAGACTCGGGAGGCGGAAGCACTTCCGGACAACACCAAACTGTCCATGGCAGCGCCTATCACGTCGAAAAGATGAACGAGTAAATGGGACGGGCGACAGTCACATGCTGAGGGCCTTTACCGAACGCTGACAATGGCAACAACGCCGGCCAGTCTACCGGTGGCAACAAAAATTCTGGTTAGACAGAATTTACTAAAATTCAGTATGGCGGCTGGCAGACGAGAGAGTATAAAATGTTGAATAACGGTTTGAGAATTAATGGGCTAGATTGTGAGGGGTTCGGAATTAATAGGCCAGAATATTTATCAAAAAGAAAATATGTCGGGCTTCAGGAGTTGGGAATTAATGGGCCAGAATATATAACAAAAAGAAAAGATGTTGGGCTTGGGTTAGGAAATATACAGGGGGGTAGGCCAACCGAAATAAAAACCATCCCTATAGCCCAGGTTTATACATGCACTTTGCCCCAATTTGAATCAAATTGTGAATGGCTTCTTGATTCAGGAGCCACGGATCATATGATAAAAAATCCCCGAGACTATCTACTCCCTAACACTCCTCAAAAATCTGCTGTGATAAATGCAAATGGTCACTCTTATCCGGTTACAGGGGCAGGAAATATTAACTTGTCTGAAAAATTGAATTTATCTCATTGTCTTGTGGTCCCTTCTCTTACCATGAAATTACTCTCTATTAGCCAAGTTACTAAAGAACTTAACTACACTGTGCTGATATTTCCCTCTTTTTGCCTCTTACAAGATATTCGTACAGGGGTGATCATTGGGCATGGTACAGAGAGAGATGGGTTGTACTACATACGGGATATCTCACATATGGGATCAAACTTCTTAACACATGGAATTAGTGACAGATAGTTATGGTTATGGCATCGACGATTGGAACATCCTTCCCTGCAGTATAAGAAAGAGTTGTTTCCCAAATTAATTTCTGCATCAAGTAATTTACATGTGAAACTTGTGTAGTTGCTAAAAGCCATCGAACTACTTTCCCTAGTTCGAAGAATAAAGCAAAAGTGCCATTTGAGTTAATACATTCTGATGTTTGGGGGCCCGTCTCGATCCACATTAGGTCCAAATACCGGTGGTTTATTATATTTGTTGATGATTGCACCAGATTCACTTGGATTTAATTTTTGAATCATAAATATGATGCTCCAGGCATAATCAAGAACTTCTTTCAGATGATCCAAATTCAGTTTTCCACCCTGATTAAAGTCCTCCGTACTGGCAATGAATGAGAATTCATCAATCAGAACCTTCACCACTTCTTTTCTCATAACAGGGTCATCCACAAAACCACATGTCCGCACACTCCTCAACAAAATGGGATGGCGGAACGAAAGAATCGATACATACTGGAGAGTGCTCGGGCCTTTCTTTTTCAACACTAGGCAGAGACTATATCTACAGTTGTGTATGTTATAAATCGATTGCCCACACGAGCTCTGCATTTGGACACACCATTGGACACTCCAATCCATTCCTTCAGTTCTTATGCTAACACCCCGGGTCTTTGGGTGTGTGGCCTTCGTCTACACATCAAAGCACTTACGGAATAAACTCAATCCCTGTTCCATCAAATGTATCTTTCTCAAGTTCAATCCTACTCAGAAGGGTTACCACTGTTGTGATCCTACAAAGAACCGACACTACATCACCATAGATGTTGATTTTGTGGAAACAGAGTATTACTTTCAGCCAGACTCCAATGTATCCCTTCAGAGGGAGAATGATACAAGTCAAGGAATGAACTAGATATGTGATTGGCTAGAGCCACTACAGGAATACATCCCGGAGAACACTGAGACGTAAGACCCATCTCTCTCACCTACCCCAGAGGAGCAACCCCGGCTTCAAACATCCTCGAGGTTAGTAATCCTGACTCTCCTGTTTTTATACGTAGTACATATACTTTACCTTCCAGAAGAAACAGGGGCGTTCCGCCAAACAGGTATAGTCCTGAAATTAAGGGTAGATCCAGATACCCAGCGGTAAACTAGGTGGTCTCAAACGCTTCACCACAACGTCAAGCCTTCGTTCATGCTCTTTATTTTTAGGAGATCCCCAGAACCATCAGCAAAGCAACTGAAAACCCATTGTCGAAACAAGCAATGGAAGAAGAGATCAAAGCCCTGGAGAAAAACAATACTTGGAAAGTGTGTCCCTTTCCAGCAGGGAAGAAATCAGTGGGTTACAAGTGGGTCTATAGTGTCAAACACCGGATGGATGGCACGATCAAAAGGTATAAAGCCCGAGTATTTGCTAAGTGGTATTCTCAGATATATGGGATCGACTATACTAAGACATTCTCCCCTGTGGCTAAACTTGACACTATCAGGATATTGTTGTCCATAGCAGCCAACCTTGAATGGCCCCTACTTCAATTTGATGTAAAAAATGCCTTTCTGCATGGAGACCTTGAGGAGGAGGTATACATGGACCTTCCCCCTAGATTTGAGGAACGGGAAAGACGGGACATGGTGTGCAGGTTAAAGAGATCTCTCTACGGACTCAAGCAATCACCCAGAGCCTGGTTTAAAAATTCACCCTAGTCATGACTAATTACGGGTACTCATAGATCAACTCCGATCACTCCCTATTCAATAAAAGAAAGAACCTTACTCTACTAATTATTTACATATAGCTAAGAAAATAAATAGATATCTATCAACCCCGAATTTGCTTTCACTCTTCGTGATTTAAACAATTATTAGTCAGCAAACCAACTAAAAATTAAACATGAGGAATTGATGAATTTTATATTTGATAATATTTTTATCAGTAAAAGAATAAATTTTTATCTTCATGAATTTTAATAATTACAATTATACTCTATTTTATTAGGGTTTAAGTGAGTTGACGTGACCAACAATTTTATATATCCCAAAGCCTAAACTTAGTAATTAAAGGAAGGTTATGTTTAGCCCCGAAAATTTTAAATTAATTGTGTTATTTAAGTTTTTGAAATCTTAAAAATAACGAGATATCGGGAGTTATGGAAAGATTGACTCCATTCATATGGAAGATTCCAAATAGCTTTTATTCCAAATTTATTTGATTGATTATATTTCCTTTTTTTCTCCCTAGAGTTTTGTATATATTGTTGTAATATTCTTTGTATCCTCAACATATTATGTAATACACAATATTTCCCCCATCTTTTCCATCTTTTACATGGTATTAGAGCAGGTTCTAAAATCTGTCTGTTTTTTTTAACACGACCATGAGTGACATTAAAGGTGATGAAGATCATCTCTCCCACCTACACTTATCAAATTCATGTAGTTAAAGACAAAATCAAGACGATAAGGCTGTTGGAACTAGCTTATCACGTACCAGCCTTGCTACTGTTGTAACTGGAACCAATCGATCACCAAAGAAGGGTCAGACTAATGGAACCAAACACTATATTGTTGCCACTGGAATGAACTCACTAGTTTCAGTCTGCAACCTCTCAAGCATTAATGGTGAATGGATTGTTGATATCGGAGCAACAAATCACATGACATATGACGTTGATTCATTGTCGAATGTTGATTTTCGACCAAAGGTTCCGCCTGTGCAGATCCCCAACAGTGCTACGGAAGAAGTCCATGCTTTGGGAAATATAGATCTTGGAAATGGACTCATACTCGAACAAGTCCTTGGAGTCCCCAATTTTAATTTCAATTTATTGTCTATTAGTAAATTGACAAAATATTTGAATTGTTCTGTGAAATTCACGTCCGATCGTTTTGTGATTCAGGATTTAACCTCGGGAAGGCTGATCGGAGAGGGAAAAGAGCGAAACGGCCTATATCACATGGAGCCAACGAGAGGGGCAAAGGCTTTGGCTATTGGTACTTTGGTTAATACAAATTTGTGGCATCTCCGAGTGGGACATCTACCGGTAAATCATACTCACTTGATACCGAACATACATATCGCCTCTGATTGCAAGAAAACTTTAATTTGTGATTCGTGTTGCCATGAAAAACAAACTCACTCACCTTTCCCTAATCGCACAAGTAAAATGATGCATGCCTTTGATTTGATTCATTGTGATATTTGGGAACCTTATACTACAGAATCACATACTGTTTACACAAATTTTCGTTGAATCTGCAATAAATGATTACAAAATACAAGAAAATAGTGAGACAAAGAATTTATCGATTTAAAATTTAAAAGTGGTACAATCTCTGTAAAGCCTCTGATTCTTCTCTACGGGTTGATTCGAGGGCTTGATACTTAATCTCGAATTAAATGTAGAATTTAGGCCAGAGGTGTTGGATCGTTGCACGGGCTCAAAGACTTGAGAGCTTGGATGCTTGATCTTTGATTTGAAAAACTTGGGGATAGATTTGGAGGACTTGACGATTTAAGCCTTGAACAAGTGTTGAATTTTTATAGCGGCAACACTTCGTCGTGACAAGAACTCGGGAACTTGAGAGCTTTTTCCCTTAATTTGATTTTGTGAATGGTATGTCCTCTTGATGGTCGATTTGTGAGCCCGAGTGTTTTATTTATAGGCATGTGTTGGGCTTGCTACACTTCATGGGCTTGGACTTGAAATTGGGCTTGAGTTTGAGAGCCCAATTGATTAACCCAAAATAATAATATGTTATATTTATTATTTTGAATCAAATTATAATAAAGCCCAAATTTCGTATGGACTTTTTAACGAGATTAATAATTAACAACCATTTTATTTGGACTATTAATTAATTATTATTCGTCGAATTTTCGGTGTCAACAGATGCCCCCACTTCAAGATTTGGCGAAGAGCATGTCGAGAATCTGCAAAAGCCGAGACTTGAAGTACTTATTTCTTTTCTCGAACTTCTTTTTTTTTTTTTAATCAGCATCATTTTCTCCGATTTGTGGGGAAATATTTCATCTTCCATCATCGAATTTGACACCAATTATCATGAGGTTTGGAAATTAGCCTCAATTCCTGTTACTTAAAACTTTAGCTGAAGCCCATGAAATTTCTTTGGGTCAACGCCTTCAATATTGAAGCCCACAATTTCTTTGATTTAATTAATGGATCAAAGGGGCCCACGAATTGATGCTAGGGAAATTGGACCTTAATCAAGCTACGAACCCGACATGCCACGCTCTCCCTTTCTTCTTTTTTTTTCTTTTTGTGGACCTGCTCCGATGAATGAGTGAATGGCGTGATTCTAGCCATTTTCTCATGATCTGCGGAATATCTCTTCAGAATTAATAAGATTTGATCGTGTTTTCTATCTTAAATTCAGAGTTTCCTGAATTAGTTGCAAATTCACATCTATATAAGAATAACTTCGTCCTCCACACCTCTGAAATTCTTAGACAGACGGAGGCAGTTGAAGAGAAAGGTACTGGCATGACCTTCCTTAGTTTTGGCGTGCTGCGACATCCAGCAATGGCTTCTCAGATCTTGGAATGGCCCCACCCTATCAACCGCATCGACTCGAACACCCGCCAGAGCTCCCATCGATTAGAACGCCATGAAGGCTTCATTGGTGCTATTTTGGAAAAGGGATCGTTCATTCATGGGGGAACAGAGTGCTGCTGCGTTTTCACCTTTGATTTGACCGACTGAGCAGAATATCAGGCCCACAACAACATTGTTGGAGGACATCGGACGCCGCTCAGATTGTCGTTGCTCAACCCTCAGGCGCTCCCGGTAATTCGCCTTCGTAGAAGGACCAGAGCAAACATGGAATCGACGTCCTCCAATGGAATTATCAATCCGGCGCCGCTTTCGTTTCCAGCCCTAAAATCGATGATCATGTGGTAGAAAGCAGATTTGTTGTGGAACCGCTTGCCGAATTGAAATTTGCTCAACATGTGAATCGTCCAGCAGCAACATCTTTACCTTCATTTTAATATTTGTCTCTATGTTTCCATCCCTTTTTTTTTTTTTTATTTGCAAGAATGCTTTCTTGGTCATAGGAATCATATCATACCTTCATCAACCACTACTAATTGCATTCAGAGAAACCACCAAAGTCCATCACTAGCAATTTCTCCTTCCACATTTTCAGGAGATTTCGAGAGGTGGGGCAACAACTAATCTCATCCCATCATCATAACAACTTTGCACTCCAACGATCACACTCGATCCCAATTGCCAAATTGTTGATTCGACGTCAATTCAGATTCTTGTTGCAGACCATCTTGACATGCATTATCAAAGAGTCGCGTACATGACCTTTTCCTCATCCGAGCCACCATACCATCAACATGTACGAGGATTCCTTCATGATGACCGGAGACATGTGCCAGAAAAAAAAAAGTTCATGCCACACCCACCACTGATATCATCACAAATAGAGACTCATTCAGAGCACTTACGTGCTGGAAGCTTTGTTCGCTCCAATATTCCGATATCATTGAAGTTCCAACCATCACAAGCACCCCAATCTGACTTTTACCTCGACCGAATCACCATAGAAGCTTCGATAAGGACTCTTATCTTGATGTTTTCTTTCTTCGACATCATGGAGATGCTGATGGAATCTTGCTCTAAACAACCAATTCATCATTAATGATTCTAGCTTGAAGTTTTCACCTCGGGGGACAAAGCAACATCCACAGCTTATGCATGATCATCATCTAACATCATCCAGATTTTCGTGGTCGAAGACAAATGCATCAGATTCTTGCCCCCAATTGAAGCACCATTATTGCGGTGGTCTCCTCTCCTCAGCATCAATGAGCTCTTGATGGATTTGCTCTCGAACCTCGACTCAGAACCAGAGAGGTCTTTGATGACTCCTACCATGCATCATCATTCCAGCGTCAATGGAGATTTTGCTGAAGCCATCATTCCGATGCCCCACGACAGGAGGGTTGCGTGCAATTTACTCCACCATCTGGCACGTGCTCAGGAATTGCAAATAATTATGCCTTTTCAAGCTTTACTAGTCATTTTCTTCACTGCTCAATGAAATAAAAGAGTTGTAGAGCATTATTCAAGCCTCCATCACGCCGAAATGTTGCAAATTGTGGGTGATCCTCAATCCTCCGCGCCATAGAGTTGCATCTCAAGTGGTAGGGCTGGTCAACAATTTCACATCTTGCCGGATTTTATGTTGTGGAGACATCACTGCGATGGAATATGACGAAGTGGAAATACTCAACTTGTCATTCCGGTTGCACAACATTTCTTCTAATGAAATCTCCTCTATTTTTCATGTTTCTCTTCATTTTTGCAGGTGAAGGATGAAAAATGAGTTGAGGAATCAAATCATTAGAAGATCGAGACCCTCCTGATCATCGATACAAGAAGTCCAACATATTTTGACATCAGTATAGAAGCGGAACGAATCATCACTCTACGAAATGAGAATTTATCGTGGCGTCCAACAAATGTTGCCTTTGATAGACTCTGATAAGAGACCTGGGCGTTGAAAGAAGTTGAGACACCATATGACAGTTTAGACAAACTGTAGTATCTTTGTCATGTTTTTGTATTCCTTTCGCCACGTTGATGTAAAAGAACACCAATTTGTGGAATAAAATTGTTCTTTCATATCTTTTTGTTCCTCTTTTCTTTTTGTGCATTTGTTCGTCATTCTTGAAATTATTGATTCTGGATGACTGCAGTGTATGCCCTCAGAGTTGAAATTTCACGAACTTATTGAAAATCACGAACGATTTAGGTTGTTTGAAGATATGACTGAACTTGAAAATTTAGTATTCAAGTTGGCTACGTACCCCAAAAACGAGGATCAAGTCATTACGTAGTTCAAAGTTTTTTTTTGTCTTTTTGTTGCAGTTTATACTCATGCAAACAAGGAGTAACATACAGTTTAGACTTGCGCATTGAGGAGCAAAATCTTTCATTTAGGATGATCCTTATGGGGAATTTGACTTTCGGATGCTGATGAGCAACTTGCACTACAAGAAATCCTACGATTTCCGACGGAAAATTCAGAGGGAAACATTCCGTCGGAATACCCTCGGTAAATCCGAGGGAATTCCGACGACATTCCGACAGATATCAATTTTTAAAAAAAAAATAAAAATTAAATAATTTCGACGGGATTTCCCTCGGAATCCCGTCGGAATTATTTAACAGTATTTAAAAATATTTTCTTTTAAAAAAACCGATGGGATTCCGAGGGAAATCCCGTCGGTTTTATTAAAATACAATATATAAAAATAGAACTAAAATGTTTCCGACGGGATTCCAAAGAATAGTATTAAATAATTTCGACGGGATTCCGAGGGAGATCCCGTCGATTTTTTAAAATATAACATTAAAAAAATAGTAAATAATAGAATTTAAAATATGAAATTTAAAAGTAAAAATTAAAATAAATTTTAAATAATATAATGTTTACTTTAATAAGAATACAAAATATAAAACATAAAAATTAAATAATTTCGACGGGATTCCGCTCACCGACGGGTATACCCGTCCGTCGGTTTATTAACATATTTTACGATAATAAAAATAATATCCTTAGGTTGAAAAACGTTAAAACCCTTTTACCTATTTCTTTCTCAACTTAATCGTCTTCTTCAACAAGACATTTTCCTCTCCGTCCGCCCGCCCGCCCGTCTCCGATACGTCCACCGCCGCCCGCCTTCGACAACGTCCGCCGCTCCTCTCATTCTGCACCAGGCACCGTCTGCACCTCTCTATCACTCCCATTGTACAAGGGCTGAAAATCCCCTTTTCTCTCCAGCACGTCCGCCCCGGCTTACACTGTCGCCGCCTGCCTACGCCTGCACCGCCACTGCTCCGCCTCCGCCTCCGCCTACACCGCAGTCGCTCGCCTCTGCCAGCCCTTGAATTGCTCGTGTACTGCGAATTGGGTTCGAGTTAAACCCACTCCCGCAATTCAATTTGTTGATTCTTTGTGAGGCTGAATTGTTACGCTTTTTTCTGATTTGGATCTTGGGATATTTATTTTGTCGTGCAATCGAATGATTTGAGCAATGTTTTGATTTTTAGCTTAGTGTTGGTGCGAAATTTAAGTAGAAGTATATGGTGGATGGTCGTGAAGTTGGGTTATTTTGGGTTAATTGTGATTTGTGATCTGGGTTTTTGTAGAAGATGTGGAATTTTGCTGAAAGATGGTTTCTTGAGTGCTTAATTGAATTTTAGGTGAAGATGATTCAAATAGCCCAAGTTAATGAATTATCCACTCTCGAACACTGATTCATTGGTGGGCTTATATGCATATTTGATGGGATTGTGCAGATAGTAATGTTTATTTTCGATTATTTATGATTTACATGCTCTTTTAATTTCAAAAATTATTGAAAAGCATTAGTTCCTCTACTTTGTTGGACTAGTTTCAACCTGTTTGATAAAATGTTTTAATGACAATGAGAATATGGATAGACACTTGCAACATGCCCTATTCCCTGAAGTTAGAGTCAGTCTTGTAAGCTGACAATACTAAAAAGACACTTCTAATGGTGTTTTTTCCTTCCTAGTCCAGTTTTGCAAATGCTGATGGTGGATTGCTGAATCAGGCTTTTCCAAAATGGTGAATCAGGGAACTTCTTATGTTTAAACTCAATTATAAGTATATTTTTACATTAACCTACAAGTTGTGTAATGTTCATTTTAACAAAATTTGATTCTTATATCTTGGTTCTTTGTGAGTTTAGAAGTTCAAAGTATTGATTCTTTTGTATGGTGAGATTAGCGGCTGATATTTACCAAATATTGGATCCTTTTTAGCCTTTTGGAATTTGTAAATTGACATGCTTATTCGTTTATTTTCACCTTTACCCGAGTGAAGTTGAATATATTTGACAATGTTCCTACGAACTGTCTTTGCAGGAATGAAAGTGGAGATAGGTGTTGTTTCTTGAGCGTATGTATATACCCATAGCTGGTGATTTGAGCAATATCCTTTGCTCAGGCCCATTTCCTCTTAATTTTCAGTTACTCTATTTCTCTATTTTCAGTTAATACCTGATGATATGGAGTTTCAATCTGGAGATATGCCCAACCCCGCAACTTCTACTGGATCTGTATGTAATACTTCCACTTTCAGTCTCCTTTTTGCCGTGTTACATATATGTGGTTATGGTTAGGAATGTGTAGAGGTGCGGGTCATCAACAGTTTTCCATTTCATATTGACAGGTCAAAATTCAGAAAGAGAGTGAAGTTAGGCTGAAGATAGTAGGAACTCGAGCTGATGCGACGGAAATTGTACACTCTCTGTCTTTAACTCTTTATATGCTGACATTTTTCAAGAAAATGCTTCACGCTAACAATAAGCCTACCTTGTTTTTGATTAATACTGAAAGTTTATGAGAATTGCGAAGAAAACTGCATGTTAGCACAGTAGTCATATGCTTTTGCCGAATATACGTGATAATTGAAATACGAACAGAGAGGGTTATCGCCAAAAAACCATAATTTGTTCCCCTGTTCCGAGTTTACTTTGATATTTGTCATTCGAATATCAGCACATCAACCAACTACTTTTGTAATTTCCATAATTCACAAAGTCTTATATATTTTCCTACCTATTGCAGTTTTGCATTGGCACCATGAAAGATGATTTTCTTGGGAGTGGTTAGCGTCCAGACACAGCCTCATGAGACATGATGCTATTGGGGAAGTCAATTTGGTATATGTATACAACTATACATACATAGGTATTCAATTGTATTGTTCTTTTCTGTTTAGTCAAATCCAAAGGTTGGTCCTGTTCTTTTTTGTGATTTTTTTTTAAAAATTTAGTATATCCTAGTAATTGATATTAGTTCTAGATGGGTATAAATTATGCAGGAATTGAAAATTTATGTGTTATAATTTGATGTCGTTGCAGTAGGTGGAAGCAATTGAAAATCTAGATTATGACAGTCGTTCGGACAAGAGCTTTGGGATGAAACAAAGGCCTGATGGTGATATTGAAATTGAAGAGAAGTTCTGGGAGGAAGAATTCCATATTCCTAATTGCCAGAAATGTAATGGAATACTGAAACCTGATGTAAGAAATTTTCCTTCCATGTGATTTGGCTTCCCTTGCCCTGCGTTTTTCATATTTTAATGTTGTATAACAAGAAATTACGTTCTATAATGAAAAATACAATACATGCTCCACTCATTTAATCATTTTTGGAACTTTTGTGAAGCTACGTGCATTTCTTGTAGATATTTCATATATTAGTTTCCCTACTCATATCTGTATAGATAATTTTTGAATGGATTGTGTATTTGAAATGTTATTTGATGAATTGGTTTTGAATAAATAATTTTGAATGGTTGTAAAATAATTTTTTTTAAAATTTTTTTCAATAATTTCCTCGGAATTCCGTCGGAATTGTTTAATTTTTTTTATTTTAAAAAATCCGACGGGATTCCGAGGGAAATCCCGTCGGAATTGTTTAATTTTATTTTTTTATTTTAAAAAATCCGACGGGATTCTGAGGGTAATCTCGTCGGAATTGTTTAATTTTATTTTTTTATTTTAAAAAATCCGATGGGATTCCGAGGGAAATCCCTTCGGAATAATGTAATTTATTTTTTTACTTTGATTTTTTTAATAAATCCGACGGGATTTCCCTCAGAATCCCGTCGAAAATATTTTATTTTATTTAAAAAATTCAATTTTATTTTTCCTCGGAATTCCGTCGGTTTTCCCTTGGGATTTTGATTCCGATTGAGGGTTTTCCTACGGACTCACTCCCGTCGGAATCCCGTCGGATTTTTTAAAATCCGACGGGGATTCCGTGGGAATTCCGATGGGCATGTCCGTCGGATTTCGTAGATTTTCTTGTAGTGTTGGCTTTATCTGTCAATTTGTTGGTTTTGTTTGGAAACACATCATCAACTTCTCCAAGAAACGTAGGTGGAAAGAAATCTCCAAGAGTTGCAGGACTTCGCTTGCATATCTTTTCTGATTTCTTCCGGGTTGATCGAAGATCCTTTGAACTTCCTGGTGGATTTAGTCTACGAATCTCGGTTGGCTTTGGCTTTTCCTTTGATATTGGTGGATGAACTTGATCAACTCGTTGTTTTGAACTTCTTCGTTGAGTCACAAGAATCCGTCTACTGCCATCAACAGTTTTGTTGGAAGGAGTTGCTTCTTGCTTAGTTCTCTTATCAACAACTTTGCGAAGAGGATTTCCATTTGCTTGATTCTTTGGTCAACATACAAGGCCTTCGGCAAATCTGGATCTATCGTCGATGTCCCAAAGAGTGTAGAGGGAAGAAGGATCACCTTCTTGCTTTGAGAATTGTACAAAGGGTTCCTAGTTGCAATCAAGCTAGCATGATGCACCTCAGCAACATCTTCATCATCATCGTCGCTATCGTCCTCGTCGAGAATTATTTTGCCCTCACTGGCCAATGATATTATCTTTTCCTTGATCACGAAACACTCTTCTATAGGATGACTAATAATCCGATGATACTTGCAGTATTTAGGATGAGTCACTTTGCTACTTTCTTTAGAGCGTTTTGGCAAAAGTAGTTTGATCATCCTTGTTTCTACTAGTTCATCGAAAATGTGAGGGATATCAGAGTCAGCGAAAGGGTATTCTTTTTGTTGTCTTTCTCTGATTGTAGGCCAATGATTGTCATTTGAGTTGTGATGGTCTCCAAAATGTTTGTTCTTCTCAACATTTGGAGGCACTCTTGTAGCAATCGAAATGGCCATGGGCTCTTCGGTTGGAGCTTTGGTAAACTTCTCATTTTTCAACGATCTTCTTTTTTTCTTCCTTCTTTCCCGAGTGAAAATGAAGGTCGGTGATTTGCAATACTCAATTCCATATCGTGGGCACGAGTAGCTAGCTCTTCAAAAGTTCGAGGCTTGACCCCTTGGAGAATGTATTGAAGTCCCCAATGCATTCCTTGTGTGCACATCTCTATTGCAGAAATTTCTGACAACTTGTCTTTGCAACTTAAACTTAGTATTTGCCAACGGTTGATGTAGTCAACGACCGACTCATCTTTCTGTTATCTTGCATTTATAAGCTCGATCATACTCACAGTGCGGCGCGTGCTGTAGCAGCGATTCAGAAATTCATTTTCCATTTGATTCCAACAATCGATGGATTGCGGCTCTAGGTCGGCATACCAATTGAAGGCATTTCCTCGGAGTGATCTCACAAATTGTTTGACTAGAAGATCGCCATAGGTCCCCACATTATTGCATGTTTCCATGAAATGTGCAACGTGCAGTTTTAGGTTGCCCTTTCCGTCGAACTGTTGGAAGCTAGGTGGTTGGTATCCAAGTGGCATCTTCAGTGAGTCGATCCGCTTGGTATACGCCTTTGAGTATGGATTTGAGTTTTGGATAGATCCACCAATTTGAGCCCTGACGGTGTTTGCGATCATATCCTGCAGCTTTTAAATGGATAGTGATGCAGCAAACGGTGCAGAAGGCATGGGATTTCTGACAATGTTCTGTTTGTGGGGAATTCCATCAACTTGTGTTTCCTTGGCAGCACGTTTTGGAAAAGAGACAAGATTATGGCTGGATCCAACATCGGAGTGCTCATTTTTGCTCATTAGTTGTGCAATTAGAAGATCTTTCTCTCTATAGGTTTTTCTATATCTGCAATCACTTAAGCCATATGAGCAAGTTGTTCATCCACGTTCGTCGCACTGGTAGTCATCGTGGGCAAGTTAGCAAAGGTGGTGGAATTGGCTCCTTTTGGAGTAGCAGGATGGGAGTTATCCGATTCGGATGAGGTTGAACCATTGTGCTTGCCCCCGGTAGAGGATTGCGCGCTGTCAACAATGAAGTTGGCAACGTTTTCCTCGTTGAAAATGAGTTCTCTCTTTGATGCCTTGGAGCGCTTATGACAATGGTTTGAAATTTTCCTTAGGATGAAGAGATGAGAAGCAAAGAAGGTCCCACTGGGCATGCCAAAATTTGTTTACACAAATTTTCGTTGAATTTGCAATAAATAATTACAAAATACAAGAAAATAGCGAGACAAAGAATTTATTGATTTAAAATTTAAAAGTGGTACAATCTCTGTAAATCCTCTGATTCTTCTCTATGGGTTTATTCGAGGGTTTGATACTTAATCTCGAATTAAATGTAGAATTTATGTCGGAGGTGTTGGATCGTTGCACGGGCTCAGAGACTTGAGAGCTTGGATGCTTGATCTTTGATTTGAAAAACTTGGGGATAGATTTGGAGGACTTGATGATTTAAGTCTTGAACAAGTGTTGAATTTTTACAGCGGCAACACTTCGTCGTGATAAGAACTCGGGAACTTTGAGAGCTTTTTCCCTTAATTTGATTTTACGTTCTCTTGATAGTCAATTTGTGAGCCCGAGTGCCTTATTTATAGGCATGTGTTGGGCTTGCTCCACTTCATGGGCTTGGACTTGAAATTGGGCTTGAGTTTGAGAGCCCAATTGATTAACCCAAAATAATAATATGTTATATTTATTATTTTGAATCAAATTATAATAAAGCCCAAATTTCGTATGGACTTTTTAACGAGATTAATAATTAACAGCCATTTTATTTGGACTATTAATTAATTATTATTTCGAATTTTCGGTATCAACACTTATAATACAGAATCACATACTAGTAGTCACTATTTTTTTTACAGTGGTAGATGAATTCATCCGTGCAACTTGGGTATATCTAGGGCCATAAATGGATATCCAAAAATTCGATATCCATCCGTATCCGAATTCATTTATAGAGGATATTATCTAAATTCGTTTCAAGAGGATATTATCCATATCGATTATAGACATCCGAATTATAAACGGATAAGGATATGATAATAAGACATTCGATTCATTTTATTATCCGTTAGATATATCCGTTATCTGATTTATCCGTAATCCGTATCCGATAAATAATATGTTATACACACAACTATGTATGTATTATAGATTATTAGTATTAAGTAAATTTTTTAGCGCATTTATTAAAGAAAAACCTTAGATTTTATTAGTAACTATATGCTCACTTCTACATTTATATAGAGATAATATAATTAACATATATTATGTTATTAATAAAAGTATTATATTTCAAATTAATTATATGATAAAATTTATAATTTCACCACATTTATACATTCACTAAAAAATAAAAATGATATCTATAGATATAATTATTATTTCTCTATTTGTTTAAAATATATATATTCAAAGTTAAATAATCATTAAATAATTTATCTATAAATGAATAGTTTGTAATCTGATTAAAAAGTCGAAGTTATATAGTTAAATAATTTATGACAAATTTTGAAGAGTTCAAAATCCGAATAAAATCTGAATCCGTCCGAATCTGCCTTGCATCCGTATAAAAAGGATATTATCCGAATTCGATTTAAAAGGATATTATCCATATCCGTCCGAATCATAAATGGATAAGGATACGGTAATCATACATCCGATCTGTTTATTATCCGTTTACACGTATATCTCATGAAACATAAATCTGAAACAAAAACTCATCTAATATCTCTTTTCAGTTGGGTTAACACACGGTTTAACTTGAGGGTGAATGTTTTAAAAACTGATAATGGCTTGGAATTTACTCTTGTCGATTTGAGAAAATATTATTCTGAACATGGGGATGGGACATCAAACTAGTTGTGTGTACACCCCTTAACAAAATGGGATTGTTAAACGAAAGCATAGATATATTTTGGAAATTGCCCGAGCATTAAGGTTCTAGGCACAATTTCCAGTCAAGTTTTGGGGAGAATGTGTTTTAACCGCTGCCTATTTAATCAATCGTATGCCTATACAAGTCTTAAATGATAGAACACCCTATGAGGTCTTACTTGGGAAGACACCTTACTATGATCATTTGAGGAGTTTTGGGTGTATCTGCTATGCGCATGAAAGTGGCAAACCATGAGATAAGTTTGCACTGTGAGCTAAAATTGGTATATTTGTAGGTTATCTCATGTCTCAAAAGGGATATAAGATATATAACTTTTAGAGTAAAATTATTTATGTTTCCAGGGATGTTAAATTCTATGAAAATGCTTTTTTACTAGTTGTGACACAGGTGATACCAGACGCGAAGCAAGTGCTATCAGGTTTCTTCTTAGAGGAATTCTTTCCAAAAGTTCCAGTCTCGCAAAGGTCAACACCATGAGGATGCAGCAAGTTCTAGTGTAGCACCCGAAACGCTAGGTAGACACATCCCCCGCATTATAGTTCAATCCACATATGGAACGAGCACTCATACATGAATCAAGCCTATAGCGAACGAGAGACAATAAAAAAAACTTCCTAGCTAGGCGGGACTAAACCTCAATTAAACCAACATGCATAAGTCAATAAAACGGAAGCATAATAGACATGTATTTCATTATCATAATCTCGTCCAACATTTCCATATATATACAATCCCAAACTATCAAGATCAAACCATAATATACATAAGCATCTAAATGTACATGATAAAGTGCTAGACCCGAAAATAAAGACCGACTCGATCCCGCCTAGCACCCAAACTGCAAAACTCAAAATGTGAGGTGTCAGTCTATGAAAGACTGAGTGAGGGGTTTATAAATATAAGCGGAATTACCATGCAAGCTATAATCTCGGGTAAGATCCTATAAGATCAACAATATAAGTTCAAGAATAGAACACTTTCTCGCTCAAAATTACAACTAAATCAATTTAATAGTTCAATCATTCACCATTCAATCCGTGGCCCGACGAGTGAGGGCAGTCTCCAACCTTTACTCCAAAAGTGAACAATCATGAATGTTTCCATTTATTAGGTTATCATGCAAGTAATTACGTGCGATCAATTAGCAGTTTCATGAACCCTTTTTCCTTCGGGTGATGGTGGGCTTGCAAGACCCAATCATCCAATCATGGTGTACGTCAGGAATATGACTCCCACGCACGGGATTTTTTCCTCCACCAAACCTCCTGGTGGATTCAGAGGTGATCCTAACATGGTGAGGATAGTGCAAGAGTTACCCGTTAGCCCTTTCTTTCTCGGTTGGCTCAACACACTACCCTCGGGCCCACAGTGCAATTCAATTTACTGGCCAAAACAATCAATTAATCAATCAATCCGTTTCAATCATGAAGTCCGTTGTAAATCCATAAGGTTTGAAAACTATAGATATATATATATACATTTTGGCCGAAAACAACACATAAGGTTGTAGGGGTTCTAGGTAACTAGAATTAAACCTCACCTCAACTTTACCAACCAAAAAGAAGTAAGGAAACACCCTATGGAGCGTGCTCCTCGTCTCCAGGACCGTGATCTGTGCAACAAGGACAAGTGTACGTAAGACTCGACTCTTATGAACCAAGCCAGACGAACGACAATGTCATGTAATGCCAATCATACATATATAATCATTAAAGCTCATAAATGAGTCCAATTAATCAATTAGATATCAAGAAATAAGCATACAATACATAATTCAAGTTTCACAAAATTACACAAACCTCCCCTATCATAGGAAATCTCGAAATGACGAGTCGTACAAGGTCAATTATGAAATGTCGTAAACATGATTGAAAAAATCATAATTTATCATAAATTTAACAATTAAGAACATACGAGGCATAATCGAATTAATTAGAGAACGGTTAATTTTTACACACAAAAGTACTGTTCACTCAGAGAGAGATCCCGGTCGGGATTGATTTTCAATTCAAAAGTGTCCCGGCCGGGACACAATTAACGTAGCCACCCTTCTTGATTGTTCCGGCCGGGATGGTTTTTAGTTCAAAATGGATCCCGACCGGGACCCTCTGCTCGAAAACAGAACAACAACAGGGTATTTTTCAAAACTCATGCAAACCAACTCCAAATCAAATTCCAACCATAACAATTGCCCATCAACATCAAATAAACATAATACTTCACTTAGGCATCAAACAAACCATTAAATCATGTCTAGATCATCAAAATTCATCAATCAAAACCCATATATTTCCTTGCATTCCAATTTTCATACTTATACAAAATATGCAAGAGTTTTCAAATTCAAAGCTCATAATCATGCTTCTGAACTCAACTAATCAAGAAATCACGTCTTAATTCACCAAACCCTACTTAATCAAAGATTCATGAATTCAAATAATTTCTCATATTACCTTATGATGAAAGAAAGAAGGGATGAAATGGTAGTACGATGATAATGATACTTCTAGCTTCACAAAGCCTCCAAAATCTAGCTTGAAGTATAATGAAAACTTCCCTCCTTCTCTTCTCTTGGTGTTTTGGACGTGATTTAGTGTGTGTGAGTGTGTGAAATTTTATATGAAATGTGATGAATGAATTGTAAGGGATAAATGCATATGATATATTATAGTCTTCCACTAACTCTCACTAATCACCATTATTGCACTTAAGTCCTTGAAGTATTTGAATGAATGCAATCAAGTTTCATTCCATGGAAATTAATCACTTAGCTCCAATATCGGTACAATTTGGTTCAGTAACAATAACAGTAACAGTAATTCAGTACAATAGTAGTGATTCAGTTGTAAATCATTTGAGGTTTATGGAAAACTATATATATATGTATACATTTTTGGCTGAAATCCACATAATGGTTGTACGGGTTCTATATAACTAGAAATTAAACCTCACCTGACGAGTGAGGGAACAAGACAAGGATACAAGAGAGTGCCCAAACGATCAATGATCTCCGTCCTGGAGAAAAACTGGACAAGAAAGGAAATAACGGGAACTCGTGCGACGAGACTCAATATGAGACCAAGTAAGACGCACGGCCATACTCATGTAAATAAATAAAGCTAGCAATCAAGTGACACTTAGCATGTATGAAAACCAATTAACATCTAAGAGGTTGATGAGATGAGAGATGAACGGTTTGATGCACATGATAAGAGTTTTCTTCAAAAGTTTTAGGAGAGCATTGTACAAAGCGATCGAACAGAACTCACTAGCATCTTGGGGATATATAAGTTGTCTTCGAAATCAAGAAGATAAAAGCTTTATCTGATTAGTAAAAAACTATACCTCAGTCGAAACACTCAAGCAGCAGTTGAAAGATAGAATTACCCACTATGTCTCAATACCGCTGATAAAAATGGGCTTGAAAGCTATCTGGGCTGGGGCCATATACAAATTCATCGAGTTTATGGTGTTGCTGTTGGAAAACACAAAGTTGAATCAACGGAATTTTAAAAAAAATTTGCAAAAGGGATCGTGTTCTTGTAATTTTCATTTCAAAACAAAAGAGAGTTTCAAGTAACTTACGGTTAATTGAAACTTTCTAGTGATGTTTGATCTCACCTATCAAACACCCTTCAAGCGGATTGTCCCTCGAACGGTTCTTGATAGATCCTAAAGGAGGTAATCCTCCAAAGCGTATCCACACCAGTCCTACGCCCCGATCAAGCTACTTAGATTGCTAGTTCTGTGGCTTGTGTTTTGACTAGGAAATTGTGTGAAAAACTTTTCTTTTGATTTTTCTCAAAATAATTAATGTTTGAAGAACGTTGGTCTAACCCTCCCCTTGTATTTATTCAAGAGGTGTTCGAACCTTTTGTGGATCTCCTAAGTCAAGTGGGTTTTGATTTCTTACTCAATAATTCACTAATTAATTAAAAGCCCAAAATTAATTAAAAAATTTAATTAAATAAAGTTTTACACACGTGTGGCTCGTGTGTCAGTCATGTGTTCCACATGTGAGGTGGGGCCCATGCACATGTGGCCCCATTTGATCAACATTTCATTCAATTCGTTAATCCGATTAACTTCCTATCAAAACATTCATGACCTGACATTTGTGTGTGACCCTTTTGGTTCATTATTCGATTAACAGTGACACTAATTAATTAATTCTTATTTTTAATTAATTAGTTCACAGATCACAGTACCGTAATCTAGCAATGGGTGTGTAGCCCCTAGCCGAATAACGAAATGAATCGAAGAACTTTTTAGTCAATGACAATCAGTGAAATACAATCCTCCTACAGCTCCATCTCTCAATTAAGACATTAAGGTATGAGAATATACTTAGAGCCTTGTTATTCTTGGTCTTTAAAGTTAAGTTCTTTTCATATCCATTTAAACCTCAATCCAAGAAAACCCCATTTTCTTGATATCTTGATATTAATCCACCTTGGCCAAGGGTTTAATATTTAATGGACTATGAACAACTTAATCAGTAAGAGATCATCTTGTTCTTAACAATTGTAGGTCCTTTATCGATTCTACTAATTCTACATATGCCACTTGTGTAATCCCAACATGGACCGGAATTCACCTGTCTAATGTCGACATCCTTTTGAGTCCATATCAAGGATTACAGAGTTAGCTCATATGAGACATTACAGAATCTCAAGTCAAAGGATTATTAGTCATGCCATTGACCTATGAGATATTTCCTAATTTGGAGGTTTCTAGAAACATCCTTTCCCATTTAGGAATGTTCTCACGCGTGACATTCAGTGATGCAGTTCTTGTAACAATCACCCCTATGTATTACGAACGCATCATCATATGTACTTATCACCCCATGAAACCGGGTGATCCTTCTCAAGGACGTAATCATATAAGTAAGTCCCAATAGAGTCAAGGTCAACACTCCCACTGTCTGCTAGATTCATCGACTTGGAGAAGTTTCTAATCCTGACCTATGGAGTTAAAAACTTGTTTCATGTGTCGTTCTCATAAGGACAAAGTTCTTAACGGCTTCATCGAATTACGGGAGTTCAAAATATGCAAAAGACAGTCAAACCCAAATAGACATAAAATAGCACATAAAGAAGTGTTACCTATGAACAAAATCATTTCGTTTATTATTCAAAGATTGTTTGTGATTTTTCAAGGAAATAGTAAAGCAAAATCTTTCCTTTAAGCACACTATTCCTAACAGTTGCAAGCTAAATCCTCTATATTTACCGCTAAAATCTATCTAAATCCTCTATATTCACCACTGAAATCTATCTTTGGAATCGACTTTTAGGCAACTGTTTACTAGTGGTATCTTCTCCAGATGTGGACAATTTAGTGAAAAACTAGTGAACATTGTCTTGCAGCTCATTCTTATCAGAAGTCCATTCCCCATCTATTTTGAGTGTTTCAATTTATTCCATTTCCTCCTACCGACAATAATAAGTATAAGAACCTAGTATTCTTATCCTTCATATATAGCCAACTAATTCACTCATGACTTTTGGAACCATAAAGCTTTCTCCTGTTATAACGTGAGATTGTACTCATCTACGAGTTCTCTTTCAAGCGCTCGAAGATGAGTGTACAATTAAGAATGGGGTATCTTCTGGATACCCTCAATCCAAGACATCCACTTTTTCTTCTGCCCAAATATGCTTTTGAAGACCTCTCAATTCCAAATTTTTAAGATTTCCTGTCAGTCGTTTTAGATTCTCAAACACATCACTGCCTCTCGACCACTCACTGTCAATTAAAGCTTTACACCCTGGGTTCGTGTCCCAAGCAATTTCAAACTGCAAAGGTTTATTCTGAATAGTCGGCAGCGGACTTCTATTGATTAAAACTAGGTTGTGATCCAAATGGAAACGCGGTAACACACGCACAGAGTGATTAGGAAACCTCAGGGTCCCACTTATATTTTCCACAACTCTGTCAAATCGTTCCCAAACTTTGGCCTGACTGCTCCCAAGTTCATAAAATTGTAGCGATCAAGATTAGTTTTAAATTGTTAACTGCTACTCCAACTAGCTTCCTTTCATTCTCTCTTCTAACTAGGATAGAAAATATCATTAAAATCACCAGTAAGAAGCCACGACATGTGGAGTGCCTCATCAAACGAAGCAAGCGAGTTCTAAAGTTCCTCTCGTTGCCTCAATAAAGAACTGGCATATATCCCAGAGATAATCTACGATCCCCTTCCGACAGGTCAATGATAGCGTTAATCGACTGATAAGTAGAGCCCAAAACATTCACACAAATATTGTCGCCATTCCAAAGCATCTACACACCCTCTTCCCGACCATTGATGGGCACATGGTATGTGTTGGGAAAGCTTAGACGTTTAGAAATAACCTTGGCATGGGTCTCTAAAACTTTCGTTTCCAACAAAAAAATAATGTCTAGACGATATTCATTAATCATATCATAGAGATTACGCCTGAACTCCTCATCTAAGTTCCTTTATAATTCTACGTGAAGATCTTCATCACAAAAGAAAGAGTAGAAATTGTGGTGATCTATTATAATGAGCCTAACCCTCATCATCACGCTCAACGGTATCCTCATTATCCTCTATCAAGATTAACGCATTCCCCATATCACACCCAAATTTCGCTCCTCATATCGTCCACCCAGGTCTAGCTCCAGAGTAAAGGTCGTTCCAGAACTGTTAACCTCTAGTTCTGGTAAGATGATAGTAAGGTCGAAGTAGGTTAACTAAGCACCTCCTCACCACTGCTCTCTTGCTGATTTGCGTTGTTCCTGACGTACCTGTATGCCATCTCTCCAATGGAATACGTCGTTGATCAACCCTCCATTCACCTGTCGGCTATGTTTTAAAACCTAAACCAAACCGTCCGGTCGAACCGATTCAACCGGTGACCGGCCGCCTATCCGGTTCGGATGACCCCTTACAATCAGTCCTCCTACGAACCAGTCCAGCCCGCTTAGAGCCAGCCGAAAATCGGTTAAAAATCCGAACTGGACTACTCTGCGGGCTGGTTAGCCTGGATTTCTTTTATTTTTTTCCCAAAAATTCTAAATCCAAAATTTATGATGTAGTTGGGGTTTGACCAACACACGTACTCAAACTAATTGACCTACTAACTTCCTTGACAATTTTTTTGTTAATAAAACTATTAATAACTTTCAAAAATAATAAGCTCACTAGATCTATAAATTATATTAAAAAATTGACTGTGAAGAAAATATTAATTACAACTACAAGTATTATTACGTAGTATGAACTACGTTTAAATATGAATAAAATAATACGAAATATATCTATGAAAATATAAATGTACTTTTGATTTTTTTTTAATTTTTTTCCACAATAAATAGTATGATATTTGTTAAATTAATTTTTATCTAAATTGTTTGTAGATTTATAATTTGAAAATTTTTTATTTGAAAATTAATGAGTAGTTGTAAGTGATTTAAAATTACATCTATTTTTTAAAATTACTTAACTTATTTTATTATTTTTAATTAATATTTATAATACTACTTAAATATACATAATTAAATATAATTTTTACGTAATTATGACATCACATCGTTCGACCGGTGGTCTAACCGGTCGAACCAATAAAGCTTCCGGTTCGACATCCTGTTTGGGTTTTGAAGCATAGCCTGTCGGGCTTGGTAACTCGGTTTCTGACGTATTATGTAAAGCAATAATGGGGTTGTGATATGCACGTATTAGGTTCTGAGCTTCAATATTTATCATGTCTTCAAGTGGATTACGAGCCACAATGGGTCATTTCATGCCTGATATATTGGTCAATTTAGCTGACTCGAGTGTCGGCCTAGGTACCCTTCTAGACACGTTTATCCCAAACCTAATAGGTCCATTAAATTTCTTGGTATCTTTGGTAAGTAACATGATCCCATCCTCCTTGTCTGTCGCTACTTGCTTGTCTTTTTCCACATTTGTTTCTTCTTGATTCCATACATCAGTACCCATATCTGCAAAGATTTCGTAAAGATTGTTTCATGTGAGATTAACCCTAGTTGTTACCGGCGTCTTGCTGATTCCGCCGTCGACTCGCCTTCTCCTTCCTTACTTGGCAATCATCCAACTCCCTTACATCACCCCACGAAAATTTTATGGTGGCATTGTTAGGGGTAGGACCACATTTTTTGCAGTATCCTTATTGGTCATCTGATCACCATCATCTCTCTTTTTAGGGCGATACTAATACAGTGGCCAACTCGACCACATTGGAAATAGATCGCCTGAAGATTCTCGTATTAGATGGGGTATAGTGTGTCGTCCACCTCCACGGTGCTACGTAAGGCTTCTCGAGATCAATCTGGACTCATCCATTGACATATTTGCCTTTAGCCCCCTAATAGGTGTTCTTGTCAATTTTAACTGCTTGCTGACGGTGGAAGCGACATATCACATCATCTCTTCCTTGTAGTGTTCTATAAACATTTCTGGTACTTGTATCTACGTCATGGCCATTGTGATGTGATCCTTAAATCTTGAAACATAGGTATCTATTTCCCAACCACTAAATAGCACCCTAAAATGGCCCACGACCCTTCAGTGTGATGCCCCGTCTCTTCGATAATCCAGGTATGACTTCACGAGTGAGTTTAATTATGTAATTTGATTTTTAATTGCAATTATGTGAAATATATGACGATGCATGCCCTACGTGTCAACATGATCTTTATTTCAAGTTATTTGTTGCCTTAGAATTTAATTATTATGTGATCGGACTCAAAAGTTCATTTGATTGAAGTTTAGGGACCTAATAGCAATTAGGGTTTTTGAGTTGTTCTTCGGATACCTTGAGCGTGGAGATTCGGATTCAAATTTTGACTTCACCATTGGATTTGTTTTGATAATTCGGGACCAACGGAATAAGGCTCATATTTTTCTGAAGTCGTTTTAACCTTCTTTCGTTTTAAAATTCGAGCCAATTAAACCGAATCGGTTTTGAACCGAACCGAATTGGTTTTCTTGGCCTAAAAATCAATTAAACCCCTCTCTCTCCCTCATTTCTTGCACACAGCGTACCAAGAGAGAAGAGAAGGAATGAAGGGTTCCCTATTTACCCACATCTTTGAGCTCAAGTTACGTCTTCGTCTCTGGCCCGATCAGTGATCCCAGGTAAGCTATGAGTTCCTTCCTTTGGGGGCTTCGTTTCTACCTGATTGAATCTTGTTTTATGTGTTTGATTCCTTTCTCTTGAAGAAGATGATGAATAGTATAAAATATATGAAATTTTCTCCCATGTGTAAATTAAACGCTCTAAGATTGAAATATGTTACTCCATCGAGCTCCCTTGTTGCATATTTGTTGAAATTTGGTCCATTAAAGGAGCTTAATTGTGCTTCCATGGAATCTTGTTCTGTAGCTTGATTCATGAGCTAAAAATGTGATGAAATGTTTAAGCATAAAATTTGGGACTTAAGTATGCATTTAGGTGTAATTTGAGGTTGTATGTAGTGGTTGTTGTCCTGCTACGTCGTTATTGCCTTACTCACCTTCAATAGACATGAAAATGACTGCTTTGAGAACTCCAGACCTATGGGTGGTCACCCCCATGACTCCCCTCCTCTTAATTGAGGTAATGGTTGTTTCTTGGCCATTTCTTTGGGGGTGGACTTTGGACTTGAACCACCCCCGTGACATTCTTGATACTTTGGGGATGTCACCCCCGTGGGGTTCTTTGGGGATTAATCCCCTGTATTAAGCCACCCCCATGCCTATTTTTTAAAGGAGAGGGGTCACCCCCATGACCCCTATTTGTGATGTTATGTACGTTTATATTTTCGGTTTGTTTCGTGTGTTCTTTTCCCTTCCCAAAATTGATCCCAAATTGTTTTATATGATTATATGAATATGAATTTATGTAATATGATGTGTTGTGTGATTATATGGTATATTAATAAGTGTGAAAATGTGTTATGTGTTTGTAAATGATTAATTGCTACCGTATGCCATTCCATTACATCAATTACAATAATTATGCATATGAACGCTTTTATAACGTGTTTTATGATTATAAATGAACAAGTTAAACTATGTAATGTCTCCCTTTGCAAGTAATTGATATGAAAATGAGCTATGCCTACGTGATTGCATCTCTTATATGTATAAGCATACATCGTGCGTCTATGTGGTTCAATCTTAAGTCCAAGTCTTGCATTTGTCTTTAGTTTGTCCAGGTGCACCGAGGGCGGTGTTTTGTTAGCCGAGTTGATTCCTAGGTGGATCAAACGTCTTGTCTTTGGCTTCATCGGTGTAGGTGAGGTTAGAATTATAGTTAAAACCCTACCTTATGTGCTCGTTTTCGAATGCATGCGGTCTATAAGCCCTAAGTATAAGTAAATATGTACGTGATATGTATTTTTATGACTTTGTTATATGTTTAAAAGTATGATACACTATGTACAAGCCTACGTACGCTTGTTATGATTTGATTTATATTTGTTAAGTTTTACAATATTAAACTATGCTTCAAACAGTGTGCCTCTTATGAGCCAGGAGCTACGAGCTAAGAAAATGCTATGGATTTGACATGGAAAGGTATGTAAAGTATAATTGTTGCAAGGTACGGTGTGATATGTAAGTTATGATATGGTATGTTATATAGCAGGTTAACATATGATATGCTCTAATATGGTATGTATGAATGGTATGTTAGGCCTCGAATTCTATTGCGGCAGGCGGCTCGGGACGGCAACGGGCCGTCGGGATAGGCCTAGGCATAGTCTCCATATGAAAGGACTAACCCAGAATCCACCAGAAAGTTGGTGGAGGATGGGAACCTGAGAGTTTAAGTACTCGTGCTCCCCTCACCCATATGGATGACTAGGGGGTATACACCCTTCTATCATTAGAGTGAAGGAGGTATGTTAAGTAAGTATGTACATTTTATGTTTTGTTTTCGTTATGATATGATATGAGAAGGAGGATGGATTATGATACTCATACCTGTTGAGTTATACGTATGTATGTTATGCTAAGTTCGTAAAACGGGGATAGATTCGTTAATAAGATAAAATATGGTTATGTTTTGAAATGAAAAGATATGTTATGAAATGGTATGATATGATATGAAACATACGTCACGATTTGAACACGTTAAGCTAAGTTATGTTTGCATTGTTTTGTTAAACAACCCTTATATATATGTATCATTGGTAAATGTTTTGGCGTGCCAAAACTATCCCCGGGTTCATGAACATTGTGAATTGAATGTGCTGTGCTCTTATATATATGTAGGTGTACGTGGGTAGCCTCTCACTCAATCAGTGTGACTGACCCTCTCCCTCCCCAATGTTTTTAGCTTGCAGGTTTGGCTTCGGAGTTCTACCTAGAAGGCATGAGTCGAGTCCCTCGAGTCTGTCAAGTCTTTTGTATTAGTTTGAGTCTTTTACTTAAGCATGTTGTTATTTGGATAAGTCTGTACGTATGAATGCATACATATATGTTTTATCTTGTTATAATATGAATTTTTAGGACAGGCTTCTAGGGATAGATGAACCCATTACTTTTATAATTTATGTTGAATTCAGGATTATGTATCTATGCTAGTTGAACCAGTCACTATTCTTGTATGAATTATTTTGGTTATATGTTTTGCTTCCGCTTGTGCACTTGCTTTTGTTGATTTGATTTAGAAGTCAGGGTCTACGTTCCACTTAGCTTAGGTGTGAGTCTATCTATCTCTCGTTCGCCTCTACTTGGTTCATGTACGGGCTTCCCATCTCGTATGTGGATTGGATTTTGGTGCGAGGGATGTGGTGAACCACTGTGCGAGGTGCTACATTCTAAAATGGTATCAGAGCTCTAGATTGTAAAACCTAAGTTCAGAGTCGAGTTGTGTTTGTCTATGTCAAACGGCATAGGACAAAGTGGTTATGTGTGCATTGCAATGTGCTTTTCTGAGATATGTATTTGATTTTTGTCAACTTGTTGATTTTATATTCAGTATTGCATTGCATACCTTGATTGCTCTTGCTTGGTTTATTTATGTGACATACTCACGTACTAACCGGCATGCATATATCTATCTTGTATTAGTTGAGCTTTTTAGGATTCCACCACATCAACCGAACTACGGATGATCTTCTCGCCAACTATATGTATAAAGCGTATCGGGATAGAGTGAAGAGGTGTTACACTTACGAGTCAATGGGACAATCGAGGATTAACAAACAACGCAAGAGGGATCAAAGGCCTCAAATTGGAGATCAACATGAATTCGAAATGGAGGTATTCGCATTCATGCCACGTGCATCCATAACATACTTAAATTGTAATTAAATTTCCCTACGTGTCATAATTGCAATGTGTAGCATTCTTACGTGCTCGTGTGATGAATATATGATGCATATTATCCATATATTTAACCGACATGAATATTTAGTGTTTACTTGCTAGAGAGTGGCACTTCCATCATACCGATGACTTGAGATCAAATGAGGTTCGGGAGAAATGGTTAGAATAAGGGTTGAATTAAGGACCTTCTTTGGAGATCAAGGTTATCGATGTTAGTGTGACACCAAGAATATGATGAGAAGGGGAAAGGTTTGAGAAGTCTACAATTGGGATAGAAGATTGCAAATCGGGAGGCACTTAGAAGAAGTTTAGTAGCAAGGAGTGATCATGGAAGCTGTGAAGACAACCTTATTAGTCTAAAACCTTCAAAGTTGAGTTCAGATTATAACCACAACGACGCTATCAATAAGCACCGACGGTTAGGGAACTCTCAAGAAGTCCCACGAGGTCTTGACACCTTAAGAAGACTTCATCATCATTCGAAGATCATTGGAAGAGAAACGGTTACATAGAGGGAAGATATTGAAGAATCCGACTCGAGGTTGGGAGTAAGAGTGACCGATTAAAATCACGGGGACTGGAGGTTGATTCACTATTCAACCGTGCTTTTGGAAGAAAAGAAGATGCTAACCATGAGGGGACCAGGATTGTGCTCGAGGTAATCTAGTGAAGCAACCATGGTAACCAAAGAAGCATGCCGCTGTAGAAATTGGAGAATTAGGATTTTAATGACCTATTAAGGTCCTGAAGCACACAAGTGACTTACCATTGAGGATGATGAAAAGAGATCTATCCACCTGGCATAAGCCCCAGGGGATTCGATCAAGAAGGTTAAGTTCAGAGGATTGTTTATAACATACCGGCCGCGTGGGATCAAACTACGAAGATTTCCTTTTTTTTGGGAAGTAATTTCAAAGGAGTATAGAAGGATGCCTAACGAAATTAGGGTAGTACACCGGAGACCAAGGGATTTGAATGTTCCGGAAGAGAAACAAAGCTAAGCGCACACTTAAGAGTGGAGTTGGATGAGGAAATCAGCTATCAAGCTAGTGGTCCGTCAAGGGGTCCGAGTTCGAGAATTTCGAGCCTTGAGCTTCACAACATCAACGTTAGCTTCCTACCTACGCATTCAAACATCAAGAGCCACAAAACAACGGTGAACGGTATACATTAAACATGCATAACACGCACATCATGCATCTTTTAATTTTATTGTGTATGTATTTGTTGTTGTTGTTTGTTAGTTGCCCTACAGGGTAGCTTTGAGCGTGCGAGTGTCGTTGTCACGGGATGTTAGACATTTCGACCCATAGATCGGTTGTGTGAGCGGCGTGAATTCGTTAACTACGCCATTCGAGAAACATCAAGCTCGAGAGTTGATTCAAATAAAATCAAATGGTGAGAGATGAATCTATTTTAGACCCTCTTTATCGTGCGAGTCGACCGAGCAATTCAAATGACCGGATGGAATTGGAGATTCAAACCAGTACTTCGGCGCTTGAAGTAAAATATTGATAACGTAACCACTACTCTGCCCAAGATCCTTAATATCAAGGTGTCTTTCCATGCAGCCTGAAACGATTCACAATAATCATCATCAATGATGATTCGAGGGTAGAGGTGTTCCTCCGACTGCTCAATAATTTGTCTAAGTTCTCTATATCCTGTTCGCAGAATTTTAGATCTTCTGGCTTGTTGCCCATAAGTGAGTCCATGTAGGAAATTTTTCGATTTTCCATGGGGAATGTTTGATCACTATTGTCCATCCCATCATCACTCATCGTAGTGCAGTCTTCTTTGATGGTGGATTTAAATGTTTTAGTACTTCTTCTTATTTTGCCGAACTTTTCACTAGAAAGAAATATAAAATTATAGGGAATAAAATTTTTTGTCATCCGAACTTTGCCTCTTTTTGTAATTTACCATCTTAACAAACTTTCGTTGCAAACCGCCATCCAATCTTTACATTTATAACATACCACCATTTGAGCTTCTTTTTTGGTGGTTTTGGTGAAAATACAACTGAGGTGTATGTTTTGTAAACATGCCACGTGTCATGTTTTTTAGCCAAAACCACTAAAAAAATAGTCCAGGTAGTCATATGTTACAAATGCAAACATTGGATGACGGTTTGTAACGAAAGTTTATTGGGATGGTAAATTACAAAAAGGCACAAAGTTCGGATGGGAAAAAATCATTTTCCCAAAATTTTAACTCTCTAAAACTATTATGTTTGCAACCTGACTTAGCGGATGGAGTTCTCTTTGATAATATTACAATATTTTCTATGCTAATTAGGCATAATAAGGAGTTTTGGATACAATAAAGTCGTTATTAGTAATAAAATAACGGTCATGTCAAGTAACATTTACTTCTTTTACGACGTGACAAGTATTATTCATATACAGACTACAGACTCCAGTTGGAAACCTTATTCAAGAAATTAGAGATATTTCAAAACAGTTGCCTTTCACTTCTTTCTCTTTTGTTCGTAGAGATGGGAATAGAACTGCTCATGCCCTTGCAAAATTAGCTGTTAGTGATTGTTCCTTCTCATCTGATGTACTCCCCGCTTCTGTTATGCACCTTGTAATGATGGACACCTCTCTATAATGCACAGTACCTTTTTTCTTTCAAAAAAAAAAAAAGAAAGTCTAACCAACCCACCATTAGGGTCAAAAATAAAAACGGAACACTCGAAACTTCTTATATATTAATTTGGGATAATAGAGCATAAATCCTAAAGTTGGCTCTAAAAAACACCCGCACATGCCGAATATTACAAAAACATACCATGGAGTTTATATGATGATAACAATGTCGACATGTAACTTTAGTCTTTTCAGAAAATAATGTCATTTAACGAATTTATAATATTTTAATTTAGGTATGATGTACTTTGTAATATTTATTTAAATTTTCTAAAATATGAATATTTAATTTGAAATGATATTTTCATACACTTTATGATTTTTTAAGTAATATTTATAAATATTTAAAGCTTTTTTTGTGATCATATTTTGTAAACTTCAGGAATATTAATGTTGTATTTTTACAACTTTTATATATTAATGTCAAATAAATGACCTTATCACACAAAATAAATAAAGTAATTACCAAAAATAAGAATAGTCCCCGGTTCAAATTCCATACATTACACAAAACCCCCCCAATATTTGAATACCTATGGCAATATAGTATTACGTCTGAAACTTTGCAAAAAATTGAATATGAAGTGTTCCTAGAAGCCAGTTTTTTTCATTTATTTCTGCTGATTATCTCGAAGGTCATTCATTTTAACAATATGTCTAAAGATGCATATTTTACAGAAGTTGTAATAATACATATAAACATGTCATACTGACATCATCATTTTTTTCCTGTCAACATACCTCAATTGAAAAACTATATATATATATTGTTAAAAAACAAAAAGAAAAACTATATATATATTTATATATGAGATTCGAATCCGAGACATCGCACTGGAGAATGAATACATTAATCACTTCGAGGTGTGTGTATTATAAAAAAATAATAATAAATTAAAAAAAAAAGAAAGAGCTGGACTTTTTTTCTACGACAGGCTCCTTTATTTGATTCCTACCTCAAATTAAACATGTACGGGCCAAAAAGAATTACTATAAATTGAAGGCATACGCTGATGACTGATGCACACAAGTAATTTCATTTCTACACACTCAAACAAAACTACACAAAAACACACGACAGGGAAACAATGGCAATTAAGTATAATCCTCGAGTTGTTACTGTTGATGGTAAAATCGAGTTATCCACAGAAGAATTCAAGAGATGGCTGAAGAAATTGGACACCAACAAAGGCTGCGGAATACACGTGACGGTGCTCCGAGAGGCCATTCGTGCCACCGGAGGGTGGTTCTGCAGATTGAAGGCCGACCGTATCGCGAAGGCCATCGACACCAACTCTAATGGAATCATTGATGATGATGAAATCGACAAGCTTGTAATGTTCGCACAAACACAATTTGGTTTGAAGATCGTCAACTATTAGGCTTTTGGGCTTCATTTAGAGCTATTTTACTTAATAAATTAATTGTTTATTATGATTTGTGTGTTTGTACTTGTGTGCATTTGTTAGGCACATATGCACCCAAAACAAATTTCCTTTCAAGGAAAGACTGGATTATTGGCTATATATGAGGAGTTCCTCCCTATTCATTTTTTTATTTTTTTTCCCCTCAGCTTATTTATAGAGGCTCACTTCTCTCCTGTTATATATGAGGAATAACGATCTTATTCCTTTAGTGTCACTTGCAACATACTTTATCAGGTTTCGTATTCTACCTGAACTTATATTCCTTTACCAGTTCGCCTTCAGCGAACTGAGAAGATCCGAGCTGCTCTTGGATTTGGGTCTTTAATTACCCAAAACTTTAAATTGCATGCGTCGGGTGAGTCCAAATTAAAGAAACTCAGCAAGAGCCGCCTGGGTTAAATCAGTTGTGTGAATAAAAATCTCAAACCCCAATTCTCACTAATATTTGGTGATATATAAATATTATCTTTTGTACCCTTAGCTGTAACATAGAACATCTCCTCCCCCTTAAAAAGTAAAAATTGGCATCTGCAGCGAATATCATTGCCAGAAAATCAAAGCCCTCAAATGATCGAAATTCTTGTAGCGATAGATTTCACACCGACAAGGTTTTGTAATGAAGGAAGGTGGAAATTAAACAAACAAGGAACCTGGTAAAATAGAAAAAGATAGTGACCTGCATGCGAAAAAAAACATCATGCGAAAAGAAGAAAGGAAAAACAAAGAAAAGATAAACCCTCCAGCATAGGCATATCTTAAAAACGGCTGAGGGAATATCATTGATGCATTACGTACATCCTTCTTTACTATTTTTACTCTGTTCCTTCCCTCATTGATATACATCCTTCTGTTTGCTTAGATTCTGTTCCATTCAATATAACGAATGCTGAACTGGGAAGACAACAAAGAAGTATTGAGGATTTACAAGGATTAAGTGCAGAGGTTATAGAACAAGGAAGACTAGCTACCACTACCAGAAAACAGGCTTTTTCCAACCGATTTTCAGTGACTGATATCACATATATATAAAAATCAGTGACCGATCAGTGATCGCATAAAATTAAGTAACAAATTAGTCACTAATCGATCACTGATTTTGTGACCCAAATTTTATCGGTCACTAATCAGTCACTGATTTTGTGACCCCAAATTTAGTCGGTCACTAATATTGTGAATGACTTTTATCGGTCACTAATTTTGTGACCTAAATCTTAATCGGTCACAGATCGATCAGTGATACTGTGACCAATTTTTACCAGTCACAAATCGGTCACAGATTGTTTGATTTTGGTATATTCACTACAACAAAATTTGGTTAATAGGACACAAGAAAGCATCCTTATATGGTACATATTGAGGCACTTTTAGTTTTAGGGACACTTAATAATAAATGTTGCATATATTGGTGTCGCATAAAGTTTTGGGACACTTAAAATGCCTCAATAACTAATTTTATTGAGATCTTATATTTGTCTTTTTAGCGCATTGACAAGACACAAATAAATGTCCCTATAATTAATGTTGGGACACTTATTTATGTCGTAAATTTATATTTTTTCCAATTATACATTTTATTATTTTGATAATATCTTCTGACAAATGTCACTATTTGTTATTTTTAATTGCACTTTAATTTTTTCAATTAAAGAAATAAAATGATGGACATTCAATCAAAAAACGAATTCTTTAATAAAACTCATCAAGACACCGATAATTTTATCTATTACACAAGTTGTAGTCAATCCAAGATTGATCTGTATACAAGAAAATTATTCTAACTCTCTAATATTACGAACTCAATTTTTATATATTACAAACTTATTCTAACTCTCTAATATTACAAACTCAATTTCTATATTTTGAAGCCTGGATTCTCGACAAGATCTAACATAATTTACCAATGTAATTTGTCATCCAAACAACCTACATTTACAAAATATACATTAATCTCTTTGCAAGAATATATGTATAAAAGTAAATTTTTTATAACACAATTTTATATAAGAAGAATTCATCTTACCTATTAGCTGTATAATCTGCAGTAACAAATAAATCAATGAAGTAAGAAATAAATTTTCTCTCAATCCCAGACTTAATCCCAACCATTGATATCTTACTCCCATAAGGACGAACACACAAATATTCAATATAATCAGTTCGCATATAAGTAGAGAAATAACTCAAAATTACCCAAATTATGTTATCTCCTGAAATCATTCATCTATCATCACCAACTCCTTTTCTAAAAGCCAAAACAATGAGAAAATATTAGTAAACCAAAAATACAAGTACTAAAAACAAAGATTCTTGGTTTTTAGATTATTCATAGAAGAATCGAACGGATCTGAACCTACTTATAATATATCCAGAAATTAAAATTGGGAATAAAGATATTGATAGGAAATTGAAAATAGAGAGAAGAGATTATCTTGACATGAAAAATTGGGAATAGTGATTAGGAAGAGATTACCTTGGCAAAATAAATTGAATAATTTGCTTGATTTTGAGAAAATAAATCTACCGATCAGTTTAGAAAAGAAGAAGAGGGAGAGAATAGTGGATTATGAATAAGAGAGAATAACCGTAGGATAAAATTAAAAAAAGAGAAGTGGTGAGAAGTTGGAAAAAAAGAAGTGGTGAGAGGTTGGATTCTTCAACTTCCAAGATTAATTAAGTAATTTTGAATATATATCTCTATTACTATAATTATTAGGACATAATTATCTAAGTATCCTAATATCACACTTTTGGGACACTAATAAATAAATATCTCAAATTAAGTGTCCTAATATTTACATTTTGTTGTTGTGATTGCGGTCATTAATCGGTCACTGATTTGATGATTGAAATTAAATCGGTCACTAATCACATTTTCAAGATATCTTAATTATTTTCGAAAATAAGTACATAAAACATAAATAAATCAATTTTGAATTTATTATTGCTTTTATTTTTTAATATTAGAGAAAAAATATCAAAAATACCTAAAATACAATAATATATACATCAAACTATTTAATGAAATTATTTTTGTTCTTTGAACAAAGTATGAATTTGATCATTAACTATTTAATCAAATCTATACCAAACATTAATTTTTTGTTCTTTGAACAAAGTTAAATTTAACCATTAACTATTTAAAAATATTTCGAAATATTCATTGAATCAAAACGACCTGCATGAGAATTGATTCGAAATTCATGCTTTGGAAGAATGTGAAAATAGATTCGTGAATCAGATTATGTTTCAACTTTATTAAATTAAATTTAAAACTCAGCTTAACTTTTTGAGATTAATTCGAAAAGGTCTAATCCCGGTCAACCCCCTGTCCTTTGGGGGGTTTTGTACTTTTCCTCCTATACTTTGATTTTTAGCATTTACCCCCCCTAACCTTTGAAAAATATCACAGTTAACCCCTTGTAACAAACTTTAACAAAGCAAATCTGTACAAAGCTGATCTCAAATGTGTTGATATTACATATCAAATTGAAGCTCTCAATGCAAAAAACACAACAATGGTCTCGAAATCAAAATCCGACAATCGACGAAGCATAAATCATCGGTTAAATATGACGCACGACGAACGAAGCTTTTGGCGGCTAATAGGGTTGGCTGGGGTATGAGTTTTGTTCTCCTTGGAGAGACGAACACGATGGTGGTGGTCTTGAAGCTTGGGTCGCCGTGAGGGATGAGAAATCGACGGTCAAAGTTTTTTAAAGGGGTTAAGTGTAATATTTTTCAAAGGTTGGGGGGGTAAATGTTAAAAATCAAAGTATAAGGGGAAAGTGCAAAATCCTCGAAAGGACAGGGGGCGACCGTGATTGACCCATCTGAAAAATATATATTTCGAAGTATTCATTGAATCAAAATGATCCACCTAAAAATCAAGTCGAGTTAATACTTTGAAAAGTTTTTCGAATCGATTCATGGATCACATCAAGTATTAACAATATATATTCTTTATTTAATGAATATGAAACTGAATTTAAAAAAAAAATGTTTCGAGGTATTTATTGATCAAAGCAATCCACCTGATAATTGATTTGTGGATCAAATCAAATATCAATATTATATACTTTTTAATCAATGAAATTTAAATCTGGAGTAAATTTATTAGATTAAATAAAAATAATATATGTTTAGAAATATTCATTGAACAAAACGATTCATATGAAAATTGATTTGAAATTCATACTTTATAAGAATGCTAGATTCAATTTGTGAATCAAATCAAGTTTCAATATTATATATTTTTTATTTAATTAAATTTAAAACTCAACTAAAAATTTGTTAGATCAATTAATAAAAAAAAAAAAAAAAACTAAAACAACAACTTGTTTACTAATTTTCTTATCAAACTAATTTATAAAATTTAATACTTTTACCTATTTATATTATTTTAAAAGTGTGTTTAAAAGTATAATATTTATTTCTTAGAAATATTTATTAAAACTTTTATCAAATTAAACATATAGATTATAGTTTATACATATGGTATTTTATTAAAATTTAATATTTCATCTATTAATGCATTTTTCCTAACATGTTTACTAAAAACAGTTTGTTATTTTAGTATTTTAAAAAATCATTAAATCAAATAATGCACCAAAATCAAGCAGCAAGTATCCCATCATTAATTAAATCAAACAATGTCTCCAAAAACAAGCGGCAAAGTGTCCCGCTTCAGAGATGAAAAAAAATAGAAAGAGCAAATTACATTTTTGGTCCCATAGGGTTGGGCGATTTACAATTTTGGTCCCATTGTTTCAAAATTTGACAATTTTGGTCCCTTTAGTTTCAAAACGTGACAATTTTGGTCCCAACGTTAAAAAATGGATGGAAAAGTCACATGAAACGCACGTGGCCGTGAAAGGATCAATTCACTTGTTGCCTCCATATCCAACTCTTTATTAACTTGTAAATTAACCAATTCATTCTCATTCTCTACAACCACATTAGGGATGTAAACGAACCGAGCCGAGCTTTAGTGACTTTTCTTGGCTCGGGCTTGACTCGCGAGCCAACGAGCCACTAAAAACCTGGGTCGGGCTTAACTCGGACATAGCTCGTGCCTGGTTCGGTTCGGCTCACGAGCCAGCCTGTACAATATGGATATGAATTTTTTTGGGAAAAAAGAAAAAGAAAAATCCTCAAATCCCGAAATCCAAGTGCAACAAGTATGTTCTGTAACAAATACTTATAAATGCAAAACCACTTCTCCAATATGAATGACAAAATTCAAATAAATCTCTACTGTAATCAAAATATAAAAAGATAATCTTTTCATCACATGAAAATATGAAAACGGAAAAGTGCCCTACACTTATCCTAATCTACCCCTATAGTGCACATGAAGATTATATACTTCACCTGTATAAAAAAACAGTAAAAAAACAAATCATGAACCACATAAACACATACAAAACTGGAATGGGACATATCGTTGTCCCTCAAGCAAAAAAGAAATCAAACCCAGGTTTTGGGACCACAAATCGTAATAAAATACACACAAAAAGCATCGAATCAATAAAAAAAGAGGAGAGAGAAGCTTACGCTTAAAAGTTGATGGTAAGGAGCCTTTACCCATTGTGCGCATCATATTCACACCACCAAAAGGAGCTGTCTTTACCAACCTTCAAGCTAGATTTCAACCGGAGCAACAAATGATGGAAGATTGCGTTCGTAATTTGTGAAGAAATCGGGGAAATTTCATTTATGAAGAAAAAATCTGATTTGGAGAAAACCATGAAAATTAATTCACAACTAACGGATAACGGTCACGTGCGTTTTACGTGACTTTTCCATCTATTTTTTAACGTTGGGACCAAAATTGTCACATTTTGAAACCAACGGGACCAAAATTGTCAAATTTTGAAACAATGGGACCAAAATTGCAAATCACCCAATCCTATGGGACAAAAAATGTAATTTGCTCTTAAGAGATAACGGCCACGTGCGTTTCAAGTGACTTTTTCATCCATTTTTTAACGGGGGGACCAAAATTGTCACGTTTTGAAACTAACGAGACCAAAATTGTCAAATTTTGAAACAACGAGACCAAAATTGTAAATCGCCCAATCTGTGGGACCAAAAATGTAATTTGCTCAAATAGAAATGTCCCGCTTTAGAGCATAGCCCAAAACAAGGGGAGAAACCCTCGCACCCCTCAATCGGAAAAACCCAATTTCTTCAGATTCTTTTGAGAAACCCTCGCACACCATTTCCGCCACCACCACCAATCGACGCGCCGTCGTCCTCAGATTCACTCCACCTCAGTCGCCGCCATTTCATCAGTCTGTCCGCAGTCGCTACCACTTCGAAGGCATACTCTTCAGCTCCATTTTGCTTCTCTGATGTCTGTGTTTTGTTCTAATACAGGGTAACAGTCCTACGAAAAACTTTCTTCCCCCAGTAAGTAGCATTTCTTCCCCCTTTGTCTTCAATGTTATTGATTCCAACTTTCTTGTATTGGGTGTTGCAGAATTCAAGATTTTGGTATATTTTGGTAGCTCAAATGCTTAAGTGTATGTTTTTATAAAAGTTAAATTGAGTGAATCTTGTCAAATGGATTCCAACTTTCTTGTGTTGTCTTGATTCTTTTTGCTGATTTTGTGATGTTGCATTATTGCCATAAGTTTGATTTGAGCAGGCAAGAATGAGTTAAAATGGTTGGGTTTTATTCTACTCATATGCTTAAAACATGAAAATGACGATTGAAGCATTTTTATTCTTAGTTTTGCATTTCTTTCATTCAAATCCAACTTGGTCTTATATCGTTTTTTGTGAATTTTTATCGGACACTGATGCAGATTACTTGTTTGAAGGGCCACCTCAGCCTGATTAGTTGGTGAGATCGAACTTGTTGACTGTAGCTGCAACTCTGTTTAAAGGAGAATCTTCTTCACTGGAATCTGGGAATGCTTGTTTTGGAGGTAATATTCATTGTTCTTACATTTGTCCGATGATATGTGAAAGAAAACAGCCTTATGCATGTTTTGTATTTTTCAAGAATTTCTTTTTTGATTGAGCTTCACATGATTTGGTTTTGTCACTTGGATAGTTGGATTGTTGATGTTTTTGGTTAATAGTTTTGTTTTTGTTCTGGAACTTGTGTTCTTTTTGGTTAATAGGTCTATTTTTGTTCCGGAACTTGTGCTAATGTGGTTGTTGATGTTTTTGTGTGCTTGAACTTGATTGATCTGATCAAAAGAAGAGAGATTTAAGTGATTGGGAAACTCTCATTGTTTCTTATAATTTGCCACCAATATATCATGCTTTCTAACATGCATCATGATAGGTTGAGACACATACAATAGAAATGGAGAAGATATATGGTCTATCTTCTTGTTGTTCCTTAATTAATCATGGCGATTGAATCTCCCCCGTCGAGTCTTGCTAACAGAACTTAGTGTTCTAGACTGTCTGCCTTAGTATTGTTGCTAATGGATGTCCCATTTTTGGTTCATTCTGCTTTTATTGCTAAGATTTGTTTTGAATTTCTTAGAAACTTCCGACCTGATATTTATTTTCATTCTTTTCTGGGTGAATCTTTTATTAGTCAGTTTCTTATATAACTCTGTACAAAAGATGATAACTTCAAGGCATAGAGACATGAAGGTTGCCTTGATGTGCTGTACTACTTTGAACTCTCTATAGTCTATATGCAGTTTGATACAGCCTGCTTCTATAGTTATATTCTTCTAAAATGGAGTATTTGGAATTACGGCGTGCATGTATCTGCTAAAACTTTCTCAAGGAACTAAAACTGACAGTTTTACTTATATGTGCGACTCTGGAATTCCAAGGTCTTGGTTTGAGAAAGATTACTTCAGCCTAATCGTAACACACTTATTGTTTAGAATATGTGGATTAGTAGTGCACTGTAATGCAATGGGATTGCGAATTTATTTGTACATAGAAGTAGTTTATTCCTATTTCTACTGAATGATGTGATTGTTTAAATTAAAAGAAAATTTTGACTCTGAAAAAAGTGCTACTAATTGCATGTATACTTTAGAGTTATTTTACTTATGTATTGGACTAAATCTAATTCCATCGATGTACTGTATCCTGAAAGAGATTTAACAAGCACATCAAGTTTGGTATTATGCTTTCAACACAATAACAATTTATCAAAGCTTTCTTCTTTGTTGACATTTCCTTGTTTCAATCTTTAGCATCTCTTGAATTGGACTATAGATAGATTGAAGCCCCCATAGCTAAATACCGGGAAATTACGGATAACATCAATAAAAGGATTGTCGAGGTAAAGATGGCTAACGAGGCGAGACAAAGAGAAGAAGTTTTATGGGTGACCTGGGGTCAATTGCTTGGAGAGATCACTTCAGAAGAAGTTAATTTTACATAAGAAGTAGAGGAGTTTTGAAGTATTTACATGAAACAAATGAAGGTAGTTGAGAATTTTTGGTGAAAACTGGGATAATTTGTAATGATGATTACAGGTTTGTATATATTTAATTTAATGTTATTATTTTTGTTCATTGGAATGAGATTTATAATTGATGAATAAAAATAATACATAATAATTAGCTAAATTAGTTGCTTGTTGAATCGGTCACAAGATAAAATAATATGAAGAGAATTAGGTGAGGGGGGTCATTGATTTGTGACTGCCAAGATCAGTCACAAATTGTGATCTTTTGTGGCTTAAAATAATGAAATAAGCGGTCACAAAATTAGTGACCGACGCTAGCGGTCACAAAATTAGTGACCGGTTTGTGACAGTTAACAAAATTGAAAAAATCAAATCCATTAGTGACCCGTTTCTATTTTAGTGACCGATATATCGGTCACTAAAAAAAACAATCAATGAATAAATTAATTGCGAGGGTTTTACCAACCGACCGAGATCGGTCACTGATCTGTCACTAACATCATTCAGTGACCGATTTTCTTTATATTAGTGACCGATCGAGCGGTCACTAATACTGTTTTTTTTTTTTGGTAGTGTACCAAAGGTGGTGCGGTTGTGAGTACATGGTTCATCCGAACGCCGCGATAACGGCCGGGATGGGCGTTCTAGAACCGGATAGGCAGTGGCCCTTCCACCTTGACGAGGGTGGAACACCGACATCTTGAACTTGAAGTGGGGTGGAATGCTGCGAAATTAGCCGGAATAACATTCATGTTGAATATTATGTATCTTTAGTATCCCACTCTGAAAGTAGAAGAGTCATTGGGAATGTCAAAAACATATAGGTGTTTGAAAAAAACTGTGACTTTTAGAGTCCCACATTGGAGAAATACTGAAAATGATACAACTTTATATTTTAAAGTGGTGAATACAGTATTAAATTTGTGGAACTCAAGAGAGGGTTGATGGGCTCATACGCGATGCGGTGTACCGCACGGGCACGAGCACGTGGCCAGGGCTTGGGTGATTGTGGCGTTTGATGGTGCATTTTCCACGTGCCTATCATCGCTAGAAGCTTGGAGCCTCGTCTCCGAGCCTATCATTTGGAATTAACCTTAAATTAGCCCATCAATTTGAATATGTCTGTTGAGTGGCTAATTGTAACTCAAAAGTCAAGAGAATTAAACCACAAATAAATTCAGGGGCCACTAACAACCTATTGATGCTGAATTAATTGCCCAATAGCCATAATTCAAATTGGTCTGTTTTTTAACACCTGAAATCTTTATATACAAACCTCTTGAACTGAAAAGTACACACAACACTCATCAGATTTCTTGTGCGCTGTTATAACACGAAATCATCCTCTCTAAAAAGCTTGTCATATATCTTGGAAGTGTATCGTCTGAAACCTTTAGCACACTTCCCAGAAAGTTAGGGGCGATAGAAACTTTAAGGACAGGGAATACCGGTGTCTAGCTTCATCCATTGCCCAGAAATTCTTAACAATCTTAAAGTTTCTATTTGTTGAAGATGGAGTTTGAATCTTTCAGAATCATGAACCAGCAAAAGCTAGACTATTACGATGGAAACAACTTCAGCCGTGGGCAGGACAAGAAAAAGTTCCTGCTTACTGTCCTTAAGCTTGCCTATGTTCTAGATCCCAATCTGCCACCAATTCCAGAAGATCCTCCTGCTCCATAGCAGCCCGTCGATTTGGACCCACTAGCCACTGCAGCAGGTGGTGTTCCTCCTGCCAATCCCACTACAGCAAGTAGGGCTTCTCCTACCAATCCCGCTATAGTAGGTGTTGCTCCTCCTGCCAACACCGGAGCAGTAGTCCTTCCAGAAATGCTCGTGGACACATCCTCAACATTTTATCTGATAGGTTGTATGATCTGTACACAAATGTACAGTCTCCTAGAAAGCTGTGGGAGGCCTTGGAATACGAATACAAGTTTGAGAAAGAAGGTAATTGGAGGAAGTGGTCTGAATTGTATTCATGTTTTCTGTGTTTTTTTCTTGTATCCACAACATACAAGAGGCACCCCATTATATACCAAGCTACACAAATCTAATCTGTATAGAACAAGGCTAATTACAATCAATTAGGGATTACGGTCAAACCTACCAAATTTATAGGAGATATCTAACACTCCCCCTCAAGTTAAGTGACGGAATCGTCAATCCTTAACTTGCTTAGTGCTGTCTGAAATATTTGATTAGTGACTACTTTGGTGAGTATATCTGCTAGCTAATCCTCCAACCGGACAAAGGGGATTGTGATGATCCCATTTTCTAGCTTTCCTTTATGATGTGTCGGTCCACTTCCACATATTTGGTTCTATCATGCTAGACGGGTTCTCTGAGATGCTGATTGCAGCTCTGTTGTCACACTTCAAGCTACTCGGGCCTTTAGGGTTTAAGTCAATCTTTGTCATCAACTTCCTCAGCCAAATGATTTCGGTAACACCTTTGGCTATACCTTTGAATTCCGCTTATATACTAGATAGAGCCACAACCTTCTGTTTTTTACTCCTCTAAGTTACCACATTTCCTCCTACTAGAGTAAAGAACTCGACGATTGACCTTCTGTCATTCAGGTTTCCTGCCCAATCTGCATCAGTGTAGGCCACAATATCTAGATGGTCAAGACTCCTAAACATAATCTCAATCCCCACAATGCCTTTCAGGTACTGGATGATCCATACAACAGCCTCCATGTGTTCCCTCTGAGTCTGGTGCATGAATTGGCTAACAATTCCCACGGCATATGCAATATCTGGTCTCGTGTGGGATAATTAAATCAGTTTGTCAACTAGCCATTGGTACCGTTCTTTTTCTGCTGGCTTCCCACCTTCTTCTATCTTGAGTTTGTGATTCACCTGTATTGGAGTCTCGACTGGTTTGCAATCCAGCATACCAGTTTCTGCAACAGATCAAGAATATATTTTTTTTTGTGAGATGAATATTCCCCTCCTAGACCATAGGACTTCGATCCCCAGGAAATACTTCAATCCTCTAAGGTCTTTCATCTCGAACTCCTTGAAGAGGTTCTCCACGGAGTCGATCAATCTCTTCTGCATCGTTCCCTATTATAATCATGTCATCTACATAGATGATCAAGCACGTGATCAAGTCTCTCCGTCTTTTCAAAAATAGTGTGTGATCTGAGTTGCTCTGTATTACCTATGACGCTACATCACTAGTGTAAACCTACCAAACCATGCTCGTGGTGACTGTTTTAACCCGTATAGAGATTTGTGAAGTCTGCAAACTTCACCTTGCTCAAAGTCCCCGGTAAATCAAGGAGGAGGCTCTATATAGACCTCCTCAGTCAAATCACCATGCAGGAAGGCATTCTTCACATCAAACTAGCAAAATGGCCAATCCTCATTAGCCACTATGGAGAGTAACACTTTGACTGTGTCTAGTTTCGCCACCGAAAACAAGGTTTCGGAGTAATCAATTCCGAAAGTCTGTGTGTACCCCTTTGCAACTAGTTGGGCTTTGTATCTCTCAACAGAGCCATCTGCTTTGTGTTTCACAGTGATCACGCACCTTCACCAGACTGGTTTCTTCCCTTTAGGTAGTTTACATTTCTCCCAAGTTTCATTCTTTCTCATGGCATCCATTTCAGTTCTCATGGCCTGCTCCTATTCTTTACTCTGTCTGGCTTCCTGTACAATTCTCGAGATTTCTTCTTTATAGAGGTTATCAAAAAAAGTCTTGGCAACGTCAGACATACTCCCCCTGACTATATTCCCTATGGGGTATGTAGAAGATCGAAAAGTCTAATCAGGAGAATATCAGTGCAAAAGGACTCCCCTGGTGCTCCTCTGTGGTAGAGTAGACCTGTGACCTGCTGTATTCTTAGAAACAATATCAGCAGCACCTGTGGTATCAATATTATCATGAATAGTAGTAAGGGAGTTCATTTTAGTCACCTCGTTTTGGACATCATTCGGAGGAGGATCATTGGGCATAGTGGTGTGGTACTGAGGTCTTCGTTGTTTTGTGTCGCAGGAAGAGGCTCTGATGTCGGATCTGGATAACTTAACCAGTGCAGTGATTCACTTGAACTATCCCCCTGATCATGGGACGGGATAACTTAACCAGTGCAGTGATTCACTTGAACTATCCCCCTGATCATGGGACGGGGTAACAAAATAGTACTCAGTTTCCACAAAATCACAATCCATAATGACGTGGATTCGCCTATTGATTAGGTTATAGCACCGATACCCTTTCTGATGGGAGGTATATCCCACAAAAACACACTTTACCGCACAGGGATTCAGTTTGGTTCGGTCAGATTTTGGAGCAAGGACGAACATAGTAGACCCGATATCCGAGGTGGCAAGGTAAGATGAGGTGGTATTTCAGTTTGGGTTTGTAGGACTGATAGTGGTGTCTTATGGGCAAGGATTTTAGTGAGCAACCGGTTCATGAGATAGATTGCGGTGGCAATAGCTTCGGGCTAGAAGTGATTTGGAAAATTGGCTTCGGTTAACATAGCTTGGGTCATTTCAAGTACGGTACAGTTCTTTCTTTCGGTTACCCCATTTTGTTGAGGGGTGTTGGGGCATGTAGTTTGGTGGATAATGTCATGTTCCTGAAAGAACCTATTCATTTCTTGATTAGCATATTCTCGTCCATTATTTGACCGAAGCACCTTAATTTTGTGGTTGAACTGATTTTGCACCATTTTAAATAAAACAACAAACGTATCATATATTTCAGATTTGTGAAGGAGAAAATACACCCATGTCATGCGAGAATAATCATCAATAAATAGCACAAAGTACCGAAACTAGTTTTGATTTGTAACCGGGGCAGGTCCCCAACCATCTGAATGTACCAAAGAGAAAGCAGACTAAACCCGTGTATCATTGGGTTTATAAGAAATCTTATGATGGTTAGCCACAAGACAAGTCTGATAAGATAAGTTTAAAGGCGGATTATTCTGGAAAAGAGTAGGGAATAACAGTCATAGATACATGAGTGAAGGATGACCAAGGTGTCGGTGCCAGAGCCAAATTTATGTGTCTGTTGTACCCATTGAAAGAAGGGCTTTAGAGGGGGTTTCCACTTCGTCAACATAATAGAGTCCGCCACACTCGGTACCACGCTCAATGATCTCCTTCGTATGAATGTCCTATATCAAGCAGAAACGAGGATATATTAGCACCACACAGTTCAGTTCATTCGTTATATGGCTCAAAGACAACAATTTACAAGATAAAGAAGGAACATAAAGACAGTTTCTCAATTTCAGTTTTGGTGAGACAGAAATTGAACCCTCCTTTTCAACTACTGCTAAGTCGCCATTTGCAATTTGGATATGGGATTGGTTTGGGGTAACTGGGTTTAGTATATCAGATGGGTGAAAGGTCATTGTATTGGTTGCCCCACAATCAAGGATCTACTGATACGATTTTCTCGATTCAGTTTGGGTGTTGCTGTGCAACAGGTTTGCAATCTGAGGTGAGTGTTTTGGGTTGGTATCGATTTGGGTTGTCATGTTTGGTTCTGGCCTAATCTTGGCCAAGGGTTTGGGATTGGTATGAGACAATGATGGTAAAGCTGAGTTCCAAGGATTCTAACACTGCTCTGATACCATTTTAGAACATGGTAATTGGAGGAAGTGGTTTGAATTGTATTCATGTTTTCTGTGTTTTTTCTTGTGTCTACAACATACAAGAGGCACCTCATTATATAGCAAGCTACACAAATCTAATCCCTATAGAACAAGGCTAATTACAATTAATTACAATCAATTAGGGATTACGGTCAAACCTACCAAATTGATACCAGATATCTAATAGACATTATGCGAGAGAATGCCCACAATGGAAGAGTGGATCTGGGGTTGCAAATATGGTTGAGGAGAACCTAGTTGCCATGGCAACTAGGTTCTCCTCAACCATATCCATAATGGAAGAGCGGATCCGGAGTTGCAAATATGATTTTTGAAATAAACATGGCAAGTGAACTTTTTGGCTGGTGGTTAGATTCTGGAGCTACCATTCACATTTGCAACGATTGAAGGCTTTTCAAGACCTTTGAAGAAGTTATTGGGCAAGAGGTTCAGATGGGAAACAACTCCAAAGCCAATGTTGGGGGCAAAGGATCCATTGAACTCAACTTTACCTCTTGGAAGAAGTTAACTTTGATTAATATCTTGTTTGCACCTGATGTTAGGAAAAATATAATTTCTGTTGATCTGTTAGATAAGAGAGGTTTTAAAGTTTTTGATGAGTCTGGAAAAGTTATCATCATGAAAAATGGTGATTTTGTTGACAAAGGTTATGCTTTTAATGGGATGTACAAGATGTCTATCAATAATATGAATTCTGTTTTTGCTTACATGATTTCTTCAATTTCTTTATGGCATAGTCGATTAGGACATGTTAGTGCAAATAACTTGAAAAATATGAATGCAATGGGATTAATTGATATTGATAAAAACAAACTTAACAAATGTGAAATATGTGCAAAATCAAAAATTGTAAGAAAACCTTTTCCAAGTGTTAAAAGAGAATCACAAATATTTGATTTAATTCATACGGATAATTGTGAGTTAAATGGAATTTCAACTGGAGGTGGAAAAAGGTATTTTATTACTTTTATTGATGATGGTAGTCGTTTTTGCATTGTTTATCTATTACAAACTAAAGATGAAGCTCTTAGTTCATTTGTGAAATACAAGTCAGAAGTAGAAACCCAACTTGAGAAGAAGATTAAGGTTCTACGTTCTGACCGAGGCATGGAGTATTGTTTGAATGCTTTTGATACACTTTGTGAAGAAAGTGGTATCATACATCAAACAACAACTAGTTTTACACCCCAGCAGAACGGTGTAGCTGAAAGGAAAAATTGTACCTTTTTGGATATGGTAAATTACATGCTTAATCATGCAAACTTACCTCATAACTTGTGGGGTGAAGCCCTTCTATCTACGTGTCATATTCTGAATAGGATACCTAGTTCTGTTGTAAAGACTAGTCCCTACGAAATATGGAAAGATATAGAACCCAACATGAGCTATTTCAAAGTGTGGGGGTGTGTGGCTATTTCGGGTTCCTGATCCCAAACGGACTAAGTTAGGGGCCAGAGCTATTAAAAGTTTATTTGTCAGATATGCTCTTAGTAGCAAGGCCTACAGGCTTCTTGACTTGGAGTCTAATGTGATAACTGAGTCCAGGGATGTCGAGTTCTTTGAAAATACGCTTTCAAAAGGTGTTGGAAATGAAACTAAGCCACCCCAAATTGAGCCTAGAGGTCTTATAAGGTCGGTTGTGGAGAACAATATTCCTACATAAATAACTGAGCCTAGAAGGAGTACTAGAGCAAGAAAAGAGAAAAGTTTGGACCATGACTTTATCTCTTCTGAGGCTTTATTGTTCTTGGTGGAGGGGGACCGGGATAATAAAGTGGTAAGTGAAATACCTTTAGTATTCACACTTGAGACAGATTCTAAGACATTTGTAGAAGCTATGGCTTCTCGGGATGCTCCTTTTTTGAAGGAAGTTGTAAACGATAAAATAGATTCCATTATAGGTAACAATACTTGGGTACTAGCAGACATACCTCGTGGTTCTAAACCCATTGGGTGTAAGTGGGTATTTAGAAGAAAACGGAACACCGATGGAACCATATCAGCTTTCAAAGCTACATTAGTTGCCAAAGGGTTCAGACAAGTAGAAGGGATTAACTACTTTGACACTTACGCACTGGTGCCTCGAATTGCTTCCATTAGAATTCTTCTTGCCTTAGCCTCTCTTTACGATCTGTTTGTTCATCAAATGGACGTAAAGACAGTATTTTTAAATGGAAATTTAAAAGAAGAAATCTATATGGAACAACCTGAGGGCTTTGTAGCACCGGGAATAGAAAATAAAGTATGTAAGTTAGTCAAATCTCTGTATGGTCTGAAACAAGCACCAAAACAATGGCACGAGAAGTTTAATATTGCTATCTTGAAATTCAGATTCAACTATAACAATGTTGACAGGTGCATTTACTCCAAAAGTACAGCTGACTATATGGTGATAGTCTGCTTATATGTCGATGATATGTTGATCATCTTGACTAATATGACTGGAGTAAACGAGACCAAAAAGTATCTATCCTCGGTCTTTAAGATGAAAAACTTAGGTGAAGTAGATACTATTTTAGGCATTAAAGTTAAAAAACATAGTGGGGTTTTTCACTAAACCAATCTCACTATATTGAGAAAATTCTGACTAAGTTTAAACACCTCGAGATCAAAGAGGTGAATACTCCATTTGACAACATACTGAAACTTAAGGAAAATACTGGTAGAGCTATTGCACAGCTTGAGTATGCAAGTGTTGTTTACAACCTTATGTACGCAATGCATTGCACTAAACTAGATATTTCCTTCGTATTTGAGAACTTAGCAGATACACAAGCAGTCCCAATGCTGATCATTGGAAAGCTATTAGTAGGATACTCGGGTACCTTAAGAGGACTATTAGCTTTGGTTTGTTTTATAACAAATTCCCTAGTGTGTTGGAAGGGTACTCAGAGGCGAGTTAGATAATTAGCGTGGGAGATAACAAATCCACAAGTGGGTGGAGTTTTACTCTAGCAGGTGGGCTTGTTTCTTGGGCAAGCAAGAAACAGACAATAATCTCTCACTCTACCATGGAATCTGAGTTCATAGTTTTAGCACAAGTTGGACAAGAGGCTAATTGGATTAGAAATATGTTGTTAGACATAGATATTTGGCCAAGTCCAATGACTCCAATTTTGTTGTATTGTGACAACGAAGCAACGCTTACAAAAGCATACAGTGGTACTTATAATGGTAAGTCTAGACATATTGGTCTTAGACACGCGTTTGTGTGACAACTAATACAAGATGGTATTATAACAATTGTCTATGTGAGGTCAAATAAGAATTTGGCTGATCCGTTTACTAAACCTCTGACGAGAGACTTAGTAGGTTCAACTACTAGAGATATGGGACTTAAACCAATGATAAGTTTGAGTTATTCTCTTGAAAAAATGTTGCACTATTTGCAACAAGTGCTCGAGAAACATTTTGCCCATATAAACTAGAGGTGAAGCCGCTTCTTATAGAGAGTTGTGGTTTACTCGCTTAGAGTTTCATGAAACGGGATATGGCACATGGCTTGATAAGCGCCAAGCTGTGGGGTGCTTGCTGTTTAAGAAAGAACACGTGTGTGTGTGTGTGATAACTCCGATCACGCCACTAAGGAGTTGATGTTCAATCTGCGGACACCATCAACTTCGGCGTGGTCTTGAGCTACTCATACTAAGGGAAGGTTCAATGTTCGTAACACCTTCGTTATGCATGTGATCTTTAAGTAACACTTGATTAGACACAAGTTCGGGGAAAGAGCAATTTTTCCAAATAAGTGGGGGATTGTTGAATATTATGTGTCTTTCATATCCCACATTGATAGTAGAAGAGTCATTAGGAATATCAAAGACATATAATTGGTGTTTGAAAAAAACTGTGACTCTTATAGTCCCACATTGGAGAAATACTGAAAATGACACAACTTTATATATTAAAGTGGTGAATACAGTATTAAATTTGTGGAACTCAAGAGACGGCTGATGGACTCATACGTGATGCGGTGCACGTGCACATGCACGTGCACGCGCACGCGCGCGGGCTCGGGCACTGTCATGGGGCCATGGGCTTGGGTGATTGTGGCATTTGATGGTGCACTTTGCACGTGCGCATCGTCGCTAGAAGCTTGGAGCCTCGCCTCCGAGCCCAGAACCTATCTTTTTTGCCCAAATTCATTTGGAATTAACCCTAAATTAGCCCATCAAGTTGAATATGTCTGTTGAGTGGCTAATTGTAACTCAAAAGAAGAGAATTAAATGACAAATAAATTCAGGGGCCACTAACAGCCCATTGATGCTGAATTAATTGCCCAACAACCATAATTCAAATTGGGCTGTTTTTTAACACCTAAAATCTTTATATACAAACCTCTTGAACTGAAAAGTACACACAACACTCATCAGATTTCTTTTGCACTGTTATCACACGAAATCATCCTCTCTAAAAAGCTTGTCATATATCTTGGAAGTGTATCGCCTGAAACCTTTAGCACACTTCCCAAAAAGTTAGGGGCGATAGAAACTTTAAGGATCGGGATACCCTTGTCTAGCTTCATCCATTGCCCAGAAATTCTTAACAATTCCACCATATTTTCTCGATCGAAATCGAAATGGAACAACAATATAACGGTGCAGAACGGCCGGAACGACAATGAAATGTAGAGATGAGGCGACGACGATGGAAAGTGAATCCCAAAGAAAATAGCGGGGTATAGAGCGAAGATGGGAAGTAATGCAGCTAAGCTTTTTTTTTTTTAATCGGAACAAAAATTGGCTAAAAATATTAAAGAAGCTATTGGTCATATTTTTTATTTAATGGGGCTTTTTTTTTGGAATTGCAAGCAGATTAAATGTGGACGTTTAATATTTATTTTATTTAAATAAGTTCGACTATTATGTTTATTGAAAAAATTAAAGTATTAAAAGTATCAATCATCATGTTTCTTTCTTTTGAGATGGGTTTAATCTAAGCTTCCTAGGATCTGTGAAATATACTTCAGCAATCAAAAATTACATTTCTCATGGGGTGCTCTTCAATACATTTCACAACCGTCTTCGAATCAATCTCCACATCGGTTTTCAAAAAGTGTTTCTCCCAAGCTATAGTGTTAATCTATCACGTAAACCCAAATAACTCTGCTATATTTATTAAAACTCTACCAATATTCCTAGTGTATCCTAGCACTCATCTTCCACTATCATCTTGAAAGACACCTCTGGCCAAAGCATTGTTGGTGTGATTATAAAAATTTCCATCCGAGTTTAGTTTCACTCATCTCTTCTTGGATTTATTCCACGACAACTCGGTGTAGATTTTCTTTCGTCAGTGGTTTTTGTGCTTACATATTAGTACTGAGCCCTCAGAAAACTCTTTTTTTATGTGGTAATAAGTAAAGTTTCTAGGCTTTATAACATTGTAGACGGATAAATAAACTTTAGATAATTAATTTAATTTGTTGTTTAGTATTTTGAAATTATCCTGAATTTAGTTTCAAAGTTAAATAGTTAAATTTAATTAATATTATAATATTTTATTTTATCAACAAATCAAGTGATGACACGTGTCAAAGTGGCATGTTTTGACCAATTAAATCAAGTCTTGCAGTCAAAAAAAGCCAGGACAAATCATATGGCGACACGTGGCATATTGCGTCACACCGACCAATCAAATTCAAGTCTAGTATGATATTATCTCTTTAAAAATAAAAATATAAAGAGATAAATACTCATGTGATTTTATGTGATATTATCTCTTCAAAGAATAATAAAATATTAAAGGGATAAATATTTATATGATTTATTTGATATTATCTCTTCAAAAAATATAAGAGATAATTATTAAATAAAGGTTGACTTGAACCACAACTCTTGAATCCCACACCAATATAAAGAGGTCATGTGTAGTTGTTCATTCAACACACAACACAAATCCAAGAAGGCTAAGGAGAAGAAGAAGGTCAAAGTTCTCTCTACAAATTCAAGACGGAGTTCCAAGGCATTCAAAGGCGTTCTTCCCAGAAGTTATCAAATCAAGGCGTTTGATCCGTTATCAAGGCGTTATACCGGCAAATCGACGTTATATTCAAGCTAAATCCACGGAGTTACGGACGAGTGCAAAGGCGTTCTTGGAGGAAATCACCAAAATCTGGCGTTTCATTCATAAATAAGTTAAAGGACCTACGGATTAACGTTATTCTAGTCTAATTTGAAGTTGAAGAAGATCAAACCACCAAATTTATCAAGGAGCGTTTGAAGATTCCGACAACTTTAAATTTAAAGGAAGAATCAGAGGATCAAATTGAAGATTGAAGACCCACTTTGATATTCAAAATTCTCAAATATTTGTGCTATTCATATTGTGTTTACCCAAATATAAATAAACGCGAATTTTTAGTGCAAACAGATTGACACACCCAGTGAGACTAATCTTACCTCTCATCTCTTCCTTTTCATATACCAAAGTTCAACGAATACTCAATGGCTCCTAAAATCCAACCCAACCCGAAGAATAAGGGAGTTGATGGAGCGAACCAACCTAATCCAAAGAACAAAGAAGTTGATGGCACTATGCAGTCTTCTACAGACAGTCGTGACTCAAAATCATCGGATGGTTCAACTTCCAAGAAAACTGAATCAAAAGAAACTCATTTCACTGATGAGACTATGACTCTCGAAGAGCAAGTGGCCAAAATGGCTCAAGCAATGGCTAACTTGCAAAAGATTTGGAGGATAAAGACTTCCAGATTGCTCAACTTATGAATAAGTTAGAAAATGACGATCCTGGTCAGTCTACTCGTAACACTTAAACTCTTTCGGTTCAAGTTACTAATGGAAACCGAGTGAACTTATCTCCTCAACATGACTCTGGATCAAAACCTAACTCTACTGCATCCATCGTTGCCCTATCTGCGTAAGAACTGCAAAATATGATAACCAATACAGTTAGAGCTCAGTATGGCGTACCCTCATAGAATTCTCCAACATACTTAAAGGCATACACTAAACGCATTGATTCTTTGAGAATGTGGATGGGTTATCAACCATCGAGTTTTCAATAATTTAATAGTAAGGACAATCTGAAGCAACATGTCACTCATTTTGTGGAAACATGTAACAATGCGGGTACGTATTGTGATCATCTAGTGAAATAATTTGTGCGGTCACTTAAAGGGAATACTTTCGATTAGGATGTCGACGTAGAGCCAGAATCAATCAACAGTTGGAACCAAATGGAAAGAGAGTTCTTGAATCGTTTTTACAGCACGCGCCGTACTGTAAGTATGATCGAGCTCACTAATACGAAATAATGGAAAGGCGAACTAGTCATTGATTACTTCAATCGTTGGCGAGCATTGAGTTTAAATTGCAAGGATAGACTTTTAGAGATATCTGCAATCGAAATATGTACCCAAGGCATACATTGGGTGTTGCTCTACATCTTGCAAGGTATCAAGCCTCTTATATTTGAAGAATTGGCTACGCGACCTCATGATTTAGAACTAAGTATTGCACACTATGGTACTAACTCTTCTGCTCAAAATTAAAGTCATGATGAAAAGGATGTGCGGATGAGTGAGAAGTTCGTCAAGCCCTTTACAAAGAAGTCTATGGCAGTGAAGGCAACACATGTTAAAATCACATCCAAGGAAAAGAAGGTTGAAGCCAAAACAAGAAGCCAACTTGCACCGGATGAAAGACGTCGACTTACGCTGAAAGAGATGAAAGAAAAAGAGTACTCATTTCCAGACACTGACGTCTCACACATTTTTGATGAACTACTAGCGAAAAGATTAATTAAACTATCGGAGCCAAAAAGCCCCGAGGAGACTAGAAAAGTGAATGACCCGAAGTACTGCAAATATCATCAAGTCATTATCCACCCGATAGAGAAATGTTTCGTCCTAAAAGATAAGGTCATGGCTCTAGCAAGAGAAGACAAAATTATTCTTGAAAGTGAAGACGCAGTTGATGCAAAATGTCACTAGTATAGTAGCTTCAACAAATGCCAATATGGTTAAAAGCAATAAGAATATGATAATGCCACCAACACCATTGGGGGCATCCACAGCAATCCAGTTTGGAAGTTTAGAGCCGATGCTAGTTTCGAACTTGCTCTCTAGTAGAAAAGTTAAAGCTGAAGCGCATATAGACCACCAAGAAGATACCAGGGGTAACTAAAATTCTAGTGAAAGTTCAAATACTCCCCGATAAGACTATAAACTGTCAAATATACTCCTTAAATCTAAGCATAAACTATTTAGAAGCTCAAATCTAAGCTCCTTGAAATGACCGTAAACTCTCTATAAATTCAAATTCAAATTCAAGACTCCTTGATATGAGGGTAAACTATCTACAAATTCATATTCAAGACTGCTTGATATGAGGTTAAACTGTCTACAAATCCAAATCAATACTCCTTGACATGAGTATAAACTGTTTAAGATCAAATTCAAGTGTTTACTCCTTGACATGAGTATAAACTGTTTAAGATCAAATTTAAGTTTTACTCCTTGACATGAGTATAAACTGTTTAAGACCAAGTTCGAGTATTTACTCTTTGAAATGATTATAAACTGTTTAAGTCAAAATCAAGTGCATTGCTCCTCGAAGCACGAGTCTAAACCGCATGTCACTCCTAACCCATATGAGTATAAACTACATACGGTAACCACAAATGGTAAAGTACATAGCTAAACTGCTAACTTACTCTACTAAAGATGTTTCATGTGGTTAAAATGATAGATATCTCACCTTGTCTAGTGTGGTTAAGCAATGGATACTCCTGGCCCGCATGAGTATAAACTGTGTACACGACTCCCCCCTTCAAATAAAGTTAACCATTTGAACTAAGTTATGATTGAAAGGGTACGTAAGCAACTTAGATATTTTCTAAGTTCAGTTGCAACTTTGCTTTGATTTGTTTTTGGATAGAAGATTCTTCAAGTAAATACAAAGTTATAAGTTGAATTCCGTCTACAACTTTGCCTTGATTTGTGTTTCCTTGCTGAGTTAAAATCTCTTCAAGTAAATATCGAATTGAAATAAGTCCACAACCTTACTTTAATTTGTGTTTTCCTGTCGAATTAAAAGTTCTTCAGGAAAATATCAAACTACAAATTGAGTAAGTAAAGGAATTACAGTGTTGTTTACATCTTGATATAAACCAAATTGATGACTAAATCAGTGAGGATTTATGGCTCAATGATAAATTGTCTATCCCTCCTCAAAGTTAGATAATCGGATCGAACTGCTACAAAGTAATGTTGTTTAAGTTCATGACCTCTTCCATCATCGGTATTATGAAATCCTCCCATTCGTTGACTAGGTTGTAAGTCCAAGATACGAGTTCAGCTTTATGAATCTTTTTGCGAGTTTGTTTTGCATCATAGTATCTCGCACCTCCTTCACCGGAATATTGAGTCATAGGCGGACCACGTACATCTTGATTAAGTGGGAAGTGAGTTTTTAAATAATGTGTTAACCAACCGTAAACGAAGTGGATAGGGAATGGAGAGTAAACTCTAGTAGGTCGGGAAGCCATTGATAATTTGTTAAGCCCTTTGTAAATGCTTGCCAAGATAGGAACTGCTAACTCCACTTTTCGACCAGCCATCATGGTACTTGCAATTTTAAAGGTACTCAGACGGATCACGTCAGCAGTGTCGCAAGGTAAGGTAAAGGTACAAATCGAACATGATAAGTAAGCCGCCAAGTAACTTCTTCCTTCAAGCTTCCTTTGAGGCCAAGTTTAGCAAATAATTTCTCTTCCGCGGAATTCCATACTTCGGGGGCACCAATATCTCCTTGTGGGTTGTGAGTTTCCTTGGAACGACCATTCTTTCTATCTTTGCGAGGGAGCGATTGGGGATGTCTCCTAGTTCTCTTGCACCAAAAGCTCACCCAAGATTTGATTGTAACTTGAGAAAATTGACTTCTTCGATTATCTCCCATCAATGAGTGGTAAACTTGGAATAGATACTTGCGTGAACTAGGTATAAACCTATTTCCCTTGCAATCATGACCAGTAAGTTCCTTGGTATTAGGAACTACTTCATCATAGATCAGTCTGGTCATAGGAAGGCCCGCCAAAGTATGTAAGTCCCATAATGATATTGATAGTTTGCCGAATGATGTCAAAAGGGTATTTTTAGAAGGGCACCATCCTTCGATAAACGCCTTGATAATTTCAGAGTTGCGATCATAAGTATATAAGGAGGCACGTACTGCATCATGTAGTTGAACATCATTTAATTTGTCTCCGGATTGGCTTAGGATATCTTTAGTCCACTCCCAGTATTCGTCAATAAAGCGAAATTCACCATCGAATTTGAGGTCGTCTCCCCACTTAGCTTTGCCTTCAATAATAGCTCGACCCAATGATGGTAAGTAATCTGACCTTTCGGTAAGTTGATGGTGTGCAACCTATAGAGCCAACACCTTTGATGTCTTGTTTAAGGTAATTCTTTGGGACCACTCGTTTAAGCGTATCGACGTAATTAACTTTGACCAACAACCTCCGTATGGACCAAGTAAAGAAACATGTACCTCCAAGCATGTGGCCTTCTCTTCGGATTGTCTCTCGTCGTCAAGGATCTCTAAGTGCTTAACGCCAGAAGGAGTTGAGATATCTTTGAAATACACCATTGTGATCTTCGAATAAAAAAAAAAAATAAAAAAAAGAGGAACAAAGAAGAGAAGAATCACGATTTGAAGAATAAAAGAAAAGGAAAAGAAAGAGGAATAAAATTAAACGTAATACCTTGGAATTATACTCGATTGGCCACAAGAGAATAAAGCTTGAAGTAGTTTGCTGAGGATGCCGAATTGTTGTTGCCGCAAGTTGGGTGTTGCTTCTCAAATTAATGCCGCAAATCTGATCCCGAACTGCTCTTCAAATTGATCTCCCAAACTTCTCGACACTGCACTGCTTCAAATTGTGATCTTGGAGATATGTTGCTCTGATTTGGATGTGAAGATTATGGGCTAGGGGACAACATATTTATAGGCGCATGTGGTGACTCCTAATTTTATTAGGATTATGAATATCAAACTAATTGGACTCTACGAAAACGGTGCAATGATGAGTTCATAACAAGTCTAATCGGATTCTACAAAGATAATGCGATGGTGCATGATTAACCTAGAGTCCTATGAAGATATGGACTTATATTATAAAGAGTTCAAATTTAAATAGAAAGTCCATGCATAAGGGAATTTTCTGGAACGTGGCTGCATGAAGCTCTACATTAATCGCATGTCTTCAGTCTGTAAGCCCTTGCACTTTTGATTAATTATGATGAGGATTTGTTGTGGAACAAGAATTACACGACCAAGTCCTATATTAACTCAATTTCATGGGAGAATTAAAATTCCTTATCCTAATGATACAAGGAAATACTTTGCTAGACTAGCTTGGATTCCAAGATGATGGGGGGTTTTTAATCTTATTTTTAAGATTAAACATGTGAATTAATATTAAGTTTATTTAAATCTTTCGAAAAAAAAAATTGGACAAAAAAGGGAATTGGGAAATTTGAATACTTCAAGCCATGCCTTCGATTAAATATTCAGTATTTTTTTGCCGAGCCTTGAAGTGGGGGCATTTGTAGATGGATAAATAAACTTTAGATTATTAATTTAATTTTCTATTTAATATTTTAAAATTATCCTAAATTTAGTTTCAAAGTTAAATAGTTAAATTTAATTAATATTATAATATTTTATTTTATCAACAAATCAAGTGATGACACGTGTCAAAGTGACATGTTTTGACCAATTAAATCAAGTCTTGCAATCAAAATAAGCCAAGACAAATCATATGACGACACGTGGTGTATTGTGTCACACCGACCAATGAAATTCAAGTCTTGTATGATATTATCTCTTTAAAAATAAAAATATAAAGAGATAAATACTCATATGATTTTATGTGATATTATCTCTTTAAAGAATAATAAAATATTAAAGAGATAAATATTTATATGATTTATTTGATATTATCTCTTCAAAAAATATATGAGCTAATTATTAAATAAAGGTTGACTTGAACCAAAACTCTTGAATCCCACACCTATATAAAGGGATCATGTGTAGTTCAGTCAACACACAACATAAATCCAAGAAGGCTAAGGAGAAGAAGAAGGTCAAAGTTCTCTCTACAAATTCAAGACGAAGTTCCAAGGAGTTCAAAGGCGTTCTTCCCCGAAGTTACCGACAAATCGACGTTATATTCAAGCTAAATCCACGGAGTTACCGACGAGTTCAAAGGCGTTCTTGGTGGAATTCACCAAAATCTGGCGTTTGATTCGTAAACAAGTCGAAGGACCTACGGATTAACGTTATTGAAGTCTAATTTGAAGTTGAAGAAGAGCAAACCACCAAATTTATCAAGGAGCGTTTGAAGATTCCGACAACTTTAAATTTGAAGGAAGAATCAGAGGATCAATTTGAAGATTGAAGACCCACTTTGATATTCAAATTCTCAAATATTTATACTATTCATATTGTGTTTTCCCAAATATCAATAAACGCGAATTTTTAGTGCAAACAGATTGCCACACCCAGTGAGACTAATCTTACCTCTCATCTCTTCCTTTTCATATACCAAAGTTCAGCGAATACTCAATGGCTCCTAAAATCCAACACCAACCCGAAGAATAAGGGAGCTGATGGAGCGAACCAACCTAATCCGAAGAACAAAGAAGTTAATGGCACTATGCAGTCTTCCATAGACAGTCGTGACTCAAAATCATCGGATGGTTCAACTCCTTCAACCCCCAAGGAAACTAAATCAAAAGAAACTCATTTCACTGAAGAGAGTATGACTCTCGAAGAGCAAGTTGCCCATATGGCTCAAGCAATGGCTAACTTGCAAAAGACTTTGGAGGATAAAGACTTCCAGATTGCTCAACTTATGAATAAGTTAGAAAATGACGATCCTGGTCAGTCTACTCGTAACCCTCAAACTCTTTCGGTTTAAATCACTGATGGAAAGCGAGTGAACTTGTCTCCTCAACATGACTATGGATCAAAACCTAACTCTACTGCATCCATCGCCGCCCTATCTGTGTAAGAACTGCAAAATATGATAACCAATACAGTTAGACCTCAGTATGGCGTACCCTCGTAGAATTTTCTAACATACTCAAAGCCATACATTAAACGCATTGATTCTTTGAGGATGCCGATGGGTTATCAACCACCGAGTTTTCAGCAATTTGATGGAAAGGGCAATCCGAAGCAACATGTCGCTCATTTTGTGGAAACATGCAACAATGCGGGTACGTATGGTGATCTTCTAGTGAAACAATTTGTGCGGTCACTTAAAGGAAATACTTTCGATTGGTATGTTGATTTAGAGCCAGAATCAATTGACAGTTAGAACCAAATGGAAAGAGAGTTCTTGAATCGTTTCTATAGTACGCGCTGCACTGTAAGTATGATCGAGCTCACTAATACGAAACAATGGAAAGGTGAACCAGTCATTGATTACATCAATCGTTGGCAAGCGTTGAGTTTAAATTGCAAGGATAGATTTTCAGAGATATCTGCAATCGAAATGTGTACCCAAGGCATGCATTGGGGGTTGCTCTACATCTTGCAAGGTATCAAGCCTCGTACATTTAAAGAATTGGCTACGCGAGCTCACGATATGGAACTAAGTATTGCACATTATGGTACTAAGTCTTCTGCTGAAAATCAAAGTAATGATGAAAAGGATGTGCGGAGCAGTGAGAAGTTCGTCAAACCCTTTACAAAGAAGCTCGTACATTTGAAGAATAGGCTACGCGAGCTCACGATATAGAACTAAGTATTGCACACTATGGTACTAAGTCTTCTGTTGAAAATCAAAGTAATGATGAAAAGGATGTGCGGAGCAGTGAGAAGTTCATCAAACCCTTTACAAAGAAGTCTATGGCAGTGAAGGCAACACATGTTGAAATCACCTCCAAGGAAAAGAAGGTTGAAGCCAAAACAAGAAGCCAACTTGCACCGGATGAAAGACGTCAACTTATGCTGAAAGAGATGCAAGAAAAAGAGTACCCATTTCTAGACAAGACGTCTCACACATTTTTTATGAACTACTGGCGAAAAGATTGATTGAACTACCGGAGCCAAACCTCCCCGAGGAGAGTGGAAAAGTGAATGACTCGAAGTACTGCAAATATCATCAAGTCAAAACCACCAAATTTATCAAGGAGCGTTTGAAGATTCCGACAACTTTAAATTTGAAGGAAGAATCAGAGGATCAAATTGAAGATTGAACACCCACTTTGATATTCAAATTCTCAAATATTTGTACTATTCATATTGTGTTTACCTAAATATCAATGAACGTGAATTTTTAGTGCAGACAAACATTTCGGGTTTTCCAAAGATTACAGAGCCTCAAGATCAAGACAATCGACCCACGATATTTTGGTAACATGTTGCTCTGAATTTTGCTATTAAAACTCTCTTTGAACTTGTTCGACCTTGCAAGCCACGAAAATTTCATTCAACCAGTCTGGGCATTAACAACATTCTCCCATGGAGTGCAAAACTTCTGAACACGTCCACATATTCATGTCTTGTATAGTATTTACATACATCACATTCATTGAATTTCTGTAATACTTCAATAAATTCATGAGCAAGCTATCATTCTAGGAAAGTCACAACAAGATCTCGAACTTTTTGGTGGAAGGTAATTTTCAAGTCCATTTCTATTTTTTCGCATGTCTCATCCAACACCATAAGTAGACTATAGGTCGTTTTACTGGAGAATTTGTCGTTAGCTGACCCAGTCCAAACTCTCTTATCTCAATTATCATGCAGCGCAATTAGGACACTAAGTGCCTCAGTCACCACCTCCTTGGACAGTATTGTTTTCATCTTAACTAGGTTTCAGTTTTAATCTGGGGAAAATTGCATAAACTCTATACCAACTGCGACATTTCAGCATATTTGGTACCTTTGCTTTTTGGATGGCAAAAGCAACTCACATCTATCAAAAAAATGCAATTTAATGCAAAATTTCACCGAAGACCCAAAAACCCACCGAAAACCTGACACAAAAGCAAACATGGTTTATTTTTTCTTACATGACAATACCATCATGGACACGTCAAATACCATTGTATTAATGTTATTTTTACGCAATTAAAATAAACCCAAAATTTTTCAAAATTTAGGGCCCCCGCACCCTCCCCCTCTCCCTGGCTCCATCCTGACTAAATGAGGTTAACTTTCTCGTGGAAATGAAAAGGAAAAGAAAAAAAGGGCAACATTAACTTATATGACGATTTGCATTTTGGCATATGTATCTATACTATAATATATAGAAATGGTGTATTTGACCCTAATTGAATCAATTTTGACTGAATGAAATTTTGTGATTTTTTTTAGATTTTTAATTACAGCTAAAAATTGTGATTGGTTGATGGTTATTAATTAATTTATTTATTTAACAATTTTTTAATTCCCTTAATTCTTGTACAAGAATTAACTGGGCACACGATTTTTCCACATGAATAGTCTTCTGGAACTTTCATTAAATTGAGCTCAATAGTTTTATTCTTCGTGGCAAGTGCAATGTACGTAATCCTAATTCTATATAAACACAGACCTGCACATTTAAATATTGAACTAGTTCTGAATTTAACCAGTTAAATATGTCGCACGTAAAAGGGTCAAAGGAATCGTTTTCACTTTTCATATTCTTTTAGTTCCTGTTCATGCCAGAATATTATATCCCTCATTGTTATATATATATATATAAGCATGAAACTATTTTTTGGGTAAAAGAATCCAATTTAATAGAGAAGTTCAGTTGACGTTACCTGCAAAATTCATTTACACTTATCCATTTACTTTGGATGCATGTGATCGAATATGTTTCACTAGTTTGTCTCATCATAAATCTCAACTTATATCAATCTCAAAATATTTGTAAATGATTCTTGAAGTTTTAATTGGTGAAGTAGTAAACTATCTGTATAATTTATTTTTTGAATTCTTTTTATATGTCTGTTGGTTTTACCGTTTTTTTTAAAATATGTATGTACATAGTTCAAGTTTTTACCCGATTCATCAAGGAATGTTTTGGTTGCTTTTGGCGGATCGCTTACTACCAGGTTGGATCGGGTCTCAACTTGTGGAGGCACCATTTGTGACTATTGGACAAATTTCTCCTTTTCTTTTCTTTTTCTTTTTTGCCATAACGCTCATTATATTCTGGTACGAGTTGGAAGAGGAATTCCTAATTCTTACACGGACAATGAAATTCAAAAAATCAAATAAGAAGTGAAAAATGAGAATTCTAACACCAATCATTTAGGAGTGAGTATTACACCAAGAATTGACAAGCGGATCCCATGCTTGACTAGCCAAGCAGACAAACGACCCTGCATCTTTTTTATCTCCTGCATTTTTACTTTAAAAATTTAGAATATTTCACACTCTCGATCAAATTGATGAAGATTGACCCCCTACATTATTATTCTCTACAAAAGAGTCCTACCCAATTCACTAATTCGTGAGATGATACTGAACTTTTCTATTAATCGCGTCCACAAAAATTTTGAAAATTGTTAATTGTTGTCCTTCAATGTGTAACTTTTTTTCTCAAATCAGAAAATAACAATAAAAAAAATAAAAAAAAGATGAAGTAACATCAAACTTCAAAAGGAAATTTGAAAAAAAAAATCAAACAAATTTTTAATGTGAAGATGAAACATGGGAAGAAAAACAAAAAAGGGAAAGAAGCGAAAAATAAAGTTATTTCATAAAACGGCGATTCGGTTCGATTTTCAGTGTTGAGATTGTCCGTTAATCAGTCGATTTTACTAGTTCTGAACTTATTCGGGCCTTGTCGGATTTTAAGGTCTTTCGGACCGAACAAGGTATCAATCACCGGTTAAATAAATCAGCTGATCCGATCTGGTTTTCAAAATATTGCTTAGAAAAGTTTTTCTTTTATTTTGATATTGGTATGCCAAATAATCTAATATATTCCTTTATTTTTTTCTCTCTCCCAATGTAATTTTCCAACATGTCTTTTTAGAGAAAATTATCATTTTCATCCCATAATTTAATCCCTTTTTAATTTTGGTCCCAACAGTTATCGTGTGTGTGTGTATGTGTGTAATATGGTGCCTCTAATTCAGACTATGTACGGAACGACAGAAGTAGACGCCCAATCACCTAAGATATTTGTATAACGTGGAAGACTCTGGATCTCCAAGAACTGCGTGGATGCAACAAACGCAAGCTCAAAGGCTAAAATGGGGGAATATGGGGGTTGGACCCGTTTTGACTCTCCGGCACTCAAGTCAGACAACTGGGTTGTGCTAGTTTGAAAGAACTAGGGATGTAAATGAGTCGAGCCGGGCCGAGCCGAGTCGAGGTCTTTTTCTGGGTCGAGCTCGGCTCGACCAAGGCTCGCGTCTCGGCTCGAGCTAAAACAAAATTATATTATTTTAAATTTTAAATTAGTTTTTGTAATAATATAATATATCTTTATATATAATAATATATATTAATTGAATATATATACACATATATATAATAAATATATTACTTTTTTATTAATTTTATATAAGAATCAATAAATATATAAAATTTAAAATATTATTTTTTTAATTAAATATGTTAGCTCGCGAGCCACGAGTAGGACTCAAAGTGGCTTGGTTTGGGCTTGGCTCGAGTTTGCTCACTAGGCTCGTGAGCCGGCTCGGCTCGTTTGCAGCCCCAGAAAGAACAAAGTTGTTGGGAGTGTATTAAATGCTGAATAGTAACATACCTTAATAATAAATGAGGGGTTATTTATAGTTGGTGGAGCTTCCTGCGTGTAAGTACACACAGTCAAAGGTGAGAACTAACAAGCATGGCGCAGTATAGCCTTAGTCCTTTCCAGTAAGGCCTCCTGTATCTGCCCTGTCAAAACATTTGGAAATAAAGTACAATGCATGGGGTGCATTTAGTGTGCCTGTAGGAAGGGATGTCCGTATTTAATGCACTTGAACTTATGCATTCTAGGTCGATTCCACAACTCACTCGAGAAATATCTGGGTCTAAGACAATGTGCTCGAGAGGCGTGTGGGTCGGAGGCCTCTCGCGGGTCGAGGGGTATGGGACCAGGCAGAACAGGGAGACAAATATTCCCAAACTATTAGTACAAGGGCTGGCCTGAGTGAGCATGAGCGTTGGATCGAGATGCTGATGTGGCAGTACTGCCTAATGAATTTGTACCGAGGTATCCAGTGATAACACGTAGAGCCTTATTAGCAAAATGGGATTTTCCCCTATCATCTCCCCCCATGTCGGTTATCATGAATGGCATGGTGATCGACCTTGACGTTCGAACTGTGTTGCTGACGTGTAAGTAATCGACCCCTTGGCCCGAGGGGTGCCACGTGTCCGGACATATCAACCTATCGACTCAAGAGGTGATGTCAAGTGGACGCGCGGGTGCGTGTTACGCTGTAGCACCCGAAGCGCAAGATGCCACATCCCCGCACTATAGCTAAATCCACATATGAGATGGACAGCCCATACATGAGCTAAACTATAGCGAACGGGAGACAATCATAAAGAAAAACACACGAGCTAGGTGGGACTAACCCCAAACCAAATAATCAGTTTATAATTACTTAAGCGGAAGCATAAGCAATAGTAATGATCTAACGACATATACCACGAATATATAATAACCTTTACATGCGCTTCGATACAATATATCCAAATCACCACACTAGCATAAATATTTCATCCATTTTCCCGGCACGTGCTATAATGAAAATGAACCGTACAAGACCTGAATGAAAAACTGAACACCACTCTAATCCCGCCTAGCATGTACCTGCAAGAACCTGAAAGGTGGAGGCGTCAGTCTATGAAAGACGGAGTGAGGGGTTTATATAATTATAAGCGCAATTATAATGCAAGTTATATACTCGGGTGAAGTTTTTAGGCAAAGGAAAACCATATAAGTTCAATAATAAAGTAAACACCGCCCGAGAATACAACTATCAGGTTTAACACTTTAACCATTTTCAATCAATCAATCAGTGGCCCGGCGAGTGAGGGCAATTCTCCAACATTACTCCCAATAGTGAACAATACATGCTTGATTTAATTATCACGTGATCATGCAATTCAATTACAGTGCGCATGTAACATTTTCATGAACTTCTTTTTCCTCCGATGACGGGAAGGTAGCTAGCCTTAAACCATCCACGGCATGTTGTACGTCAGGAACATGAGTCCCACGTACGGGACTCCTTCCTCCACCAAACATCCTGGTGGATTCAGGGGTGATCCCACAATAGTGAGGATAGTGAAAGAGTTACCCATCGGCCCATGCTTTCCCGGTTGGCTCAAGACACTACCCTCGGGCCCATAGTGAACATGCTCGGTACATGACATGGCTTGCTTGCAATGAACATGACTTGCTTGTAATCATGAGTAAATTTCATGAAAATTATAGATATAAATACCTTTTGGCCGAAATCTCACGTAAGGGTTGTATAGGTTCTATGTAACTAAAAATTAAACCTCACCTGACAGGCGACAAGACGACTCAAACTCGTGAGACATGACTCATTACTGATACCAAATATAATGCACGGCATAATCATGCAACGAGATGACATGCATTATCAAATGTAGCAAATAATAATCATATTATTGCATGGTATTGATTATATAATAGCATGTCGGTGTCAATCAAGGGATTTGAAAAGGATTTGGAATTCTAAATTTTATGCAGATTATGCCCAAGACCTATTTTTTCATGAATTTTCATGCAATTTTCACAAGTCGAAACTGGGCCAAATTTTGGTAGCGGCCGCGACCTGATTTATGTGTATTTCAGGTCGCGGGCGCGACCTGCTGTTCCGCCAAATTTGAGAGTGGGTCGCAGACGAGACCATTTTTACTCTATTTTTGGTCGCGACCACAACCTTCAAGTACAGCAGAAACAAAATAGGGCAGAAAACAGGGGATGGCTTTGGGACAAAATCAACAACATCAAAATACCAAATAATGATCACCAAAGTGCAAGTTTTCTGGGAATTGACATGTATACATGTTCAATATGCAATAATATTCCATATAAACACTTAAATCATACATGATCATCAAGAGTCATGAGTTTCAAGTTCAAGTATGAATTCACCATAAAAGCTCAAATCTTCCAAGAATTCATGCCTCAAATCATGGTATAATCATATATTCATGCATCAAACAACATATAATCCATTTATTCCATGAATCATAAACCCTAGCTTCATCACTCAATCAAGAAATCATTCATACAACTCATGCATATACCTTGAAGAGAAGAAATGGAAGAAAGTGATGCAAATGGATGATTGAGCTTCAAAGCTTGAAATTTCTTGGAAGAACTTGGTTGAATTTAGCAAAATCCTTTCTCCTTTTCTTCTTGGGTGAACCGAGACAATAAGGGAGCAAATATGTTGGATGATTTTGGATGAAAAATGAAGATGGAAGCATGAAGAAGCTATATTACGTGAATCATCATTTTGATTTTGGTGAAATGCATAAATTGCAATTTAATCCCTCAAGTGTATAAGTCATGCAATTAAGTTCTATTTTAGGAAAAATGATCACTTTAGTCCAATGAAATGATCATGCAATTTAGTCCTCACATTTACAAGAATGATCATTTAAGGACAATTAGGCCAATAAATCATGCTCGACAGTTAATTCACGTAACAATCAAATCCAATTCACACAATAATTCTCAATTTGGTACAATTTCACATAATTTCACATAATCATGTAAGAATACAATTTATAAAACTAATATGACACATAGAAATTAACTAACGAAAGAATTAAAATAATCCTAACACTCGAAAAACTCACACGTGTCGTGCGTACCTGAATAACTGGAAATCGGGGCTTTACATACGCGACATGAAAGAAATGGTTAAGTACGTCCACGTAATATATATATATATATATATATATATATATATATATATATATATATATATATATATACATCTGATTACCCTACATTTAAACCTAATTACAATGTAGTCCATCATTATCAGGAAATTAAATTTTAGTCTCTGACTTTGAGAACCGTTTGTGGTCCTTAGGGTTCTGTTATGTCATTCCAAAAATACTCCTGATTTCTTATTACATTAATAATTTTTAGGGATCATTTTGTTTATATTTGTAAACTTTAGGGATGAATTATAATTTTGGTCATATATTCAGTGTAACACTTATAAAATCGTCAAGGGCATAAGTGTACTTTTATAAATTCCGTTAAAAGACCTCATACCAAACAAGATTTTTAGGGACTAAAATATAATTTTTCGATAATAATGGACTACATTTGATGGGTCTGAATATGGGTACAGAGTCCAATCACTTTAGAATTTGTTTAAGTGAGGCAACCACTGGAAGATTGCCGGAAGAGATGGGGGTTCTACCTGTTAGGACAAACACACAAACAAGGTCAGAAGGCCAAGTTGGGGGAACTGGGGGTGATGCCCAGTTTGGCTCTCCGACGCTCAAGTCAGATGAAGATCTGAAAGAGAAAATATGCTAGGTATGGAGTAGCTGTAATGGAGATTCCTTACGGTGGAGAAGATGACCTTGCGTATTTATAGTTGAGGGTTAGGGACCCTTTAGTCATTTGCATCGTGTGGTCCTGGCCGAATGTTGCCCTAACACATGGCGTTGCGAGAGAAACCTAGGAGGAATCTTTTCTGCAAAAGCTGGTGTAAATTGGTGTTGACAACAGTGATAGGTGCGCGGGCATATACGGGGTGTCAGAGAGCCGTTTGGGGAGTTGGTAACGAGGGCTTGAGAGCACACTCGTGTCAACTAAAGCCTTGGTGGCCAAGGAATCTGCTAGGGGATGAAGGTTAAGGCTTGTGTAACGAATTGGAATGAAAGCCTCTATGAGGGAATGCAGCGTTCGAAGAGGGCTCCCTTGATTGATTGGAATGTTAGCCTTGTAGTGTGAATGACGCTCGTGAGAGAGCGGTAACAATGATCACGTGCGAATGTGACAGAGACAGCACGTGTTCTTGGAGGATATTGGCGCTTGAAGGGTTTCAGCGCTCGTGTATGACTACCGTAATCATAGGATAGGTGTCATCATCTTTGAGGTGCCACGTGTCCAAAGGTGGGACGAGCGCATTTTGACCCCATCATTTTGCCCCCCAATACTGGAGTCCTTAGTGATAAGGGCTGTAGAATTTTTTTCTAATGTAATCCATCGTGCGTGTCGCTCGTATGAGGTTTGGCGTGTTAGGCAATCTTCCTTCTGATTGCGCCATAAATGCGGTCTCTTCAACTGACCGTTTGTAACGTCCAAGCATTAAATGCAATCCTTTCTTCTGACCGCTTGGAGCGTCTAAACATTTAATGCTGATGCGCGTGGGGCGTGTGAGTCTTGGGAAGTACGTGACGGTTCAATAAAGTGCACGGTTTCCTAGGTGGGAAATGATTGTGATTTTGAATTTTTGCCAGAAACGTACCAACTCCCATCCCTATAAATAAGGGATTCTGCATCCATTCCATCTTTTACGCAAACAAATATCCAGAGCATCCTCTTGCAGAGAAATTCCTTGCAAACCAGTTTCAGAGCATTCCAACCATTCCTTTAAGCTTTTTCAGAAAACTCAAGGTAATCTCCGGTGAAACTTTCTAACTTTGCTAACCTTAGAATCAAGTTTAGGATTTGGTAGTCCCCCAAGTTTTATTTCTCCAGAAATCCCAATTTTCTTCAAAAATCCTCCTCTTCTAAAACCAACATATCCCTTCCAAATTCCAACACCACCATGGCCGGACATCATGTAGAAGAGTTTGCCCGTGAAGTCGAAGAGATGGCCACCCAGAATTCATCTCCTCCGGATTCCCCTAGAGACGAAGAGTTGGGCGCGGCCGTTATGGCCATTGATGAAAGAAACCCAGGTGGGGTAGACCATCTCTTCGAAGAGATGAGTTTGGTAATAGAGGCGGAGAGGCAGGGGGTGATTCTCCCGATAACCGAGAGTGCAACTCACCCTCATCACCATACCGTGATAGTGGCCATCGCAGCTCCGGCACCGAAAATTGAGGAAGTAGCGGGGCCCTCTGAAAGATCCCATGACAAAGGCAAGGGTAAGAAAACTCAAAGGCCCAAGAAGACCAAGAAAACCAAGGGGCCTAACGAGGGTGAAGGCTCGGGCATGCAAGCGACCGAGCGCACTCCAGATGAGACTCCCAGCACAATCACTTTGGGAGAAGTGAAGACTATGTTGGTGCCAATTTACTGGGATGAGCGCTTCACATGGAGGATCTCTGCTGATCACGAGCGTGCCAACCGTCCGCCACCCGGTGAGATGGTGGTCTATAAAGATGCAATCATTTCTGGGGGCTTGAGGTTCCCAATTCCAATCCTCGTGGCCCATATTCTGAACGATCTGGGCCTCTGCCCCTCACAAATCGTGCCCAATGGCCTCGCACTGATAACGAGCTTCGTGATCCTCATGAGATGCGCCGGTTACGTGCCCTTCCTGTGGAATTTCAATGCTCTTCTTCAAGTGGTCAGCTCGCCACGCTCGTCGCCTGAAGCGGGCTTCTTCTATTACATTCAAGCGAAGGCCCATTTGAAGTTAATCAACTCTCCCTCCACCACTTATGGCCCAGATTGGAAGGAGAAGTTCATTTTTGTCAAGGCCCCAACAAATGAAGGTTTTGGGGTATCACAAGAGTGGATCTCGCATGGGAAGGGTTCACTCGTAAAGTATCACTTAGAACCCGCCTTCCCAAAGGATTGGGCCAAGAGCTTGGCGAAGGCGGTGAGGGACGAGGACCGCCTGATTCGAGCCAAAGACTGGATAGACGATGTGGAGCTTATGTTCCTCTGCGGTCTTACTAACGACCCGCATTATCTTGAAAACCCTTCCGCTCATGATTTGGAGAGAGACGGTTAGATTTTAGGGCACTAACGTGTAGATAGGAATGCTAACTTGTCTATCTTTGCACTTGTAACTTCTTTTATGAGAGTTGCTTAAGGGTTTCTCACTCTCGTCTTTCCTTCCTTACAGGAGCAGAAATCTTGAGAATGGCCGGTGGAATGAGAAATGCTGCCAGGTTTGCTAACGCCAACAGGCGTCAAGCCCAACAAGAAGACCAACAAAATCCCCGAGGCCGTGGAGCGGGCAGGGGGGATGGTCGTGGAGGCCATAATAGTGCCAGCTCAAATACGGCTCCTGGCGCTCAAACGCAATGAGGCCGAGGGGATGACAGAGCGGCCAACGTGGAGAACAGGATAGTGGTGCGGCCACCTCCTGCGATAGATGCGAGGGTGGCCGACGCTCGCGCTACCAATCAAGTGAGGCCCCCAACAAACGTGGTGACAAGCGGGGCTCAATCGAGCGCTGACCGGACTTCCCGCAAGAGGAAGAGGATGTCCGATACCCTCGCAATAACGGGCAAGGGTAAATAGCTGGTGGAAGGCCCCAAGGGCAACGGAGAAACTTCCTCTTCAGAGGAGGAGCACCTGTGAGGTTTTACCCGTCGAGGGGATAGGCATTTCACCGGCTCCGCGGACGGAGGTGCAGTTCTGTTGAGGCACGGCACGCTCGCTCAAACTATCAGCGAGAATTTGTACAAGAGGGCCTAATTCACTACAGACCACAAGCACCTATATTCGGAGCCTGTTGATAAGGTGACGAGCAACATGGTGCATGCCATTCTTTCTGTGAGTCTACTTCTTCCTTTCTTTGTAACTTGACTTTCTTATGGAAAAATTATTCCTCAACATATTTGTTAATACTTCTGCCTTTTTCGAGCCTGTGCAGAAAGTGCTCCCGAGGGCCAAGAATATTCAGATGCGCGCCTCAGTTTACGCTGATCGAAAGGCAAAGTATAAGAAAATGGCACCCTCGAATGATCCCGCTCAAATCCAGGTGGAGCTGGACACTAAGAAGGTTAAGTACACTTCCCTCAAGGAAGAGTACAGAAATATGGAGGAGGAGATAAAGAGGCTGCAGGATGACTTTGCGAGCGCGGAGAACGCTAGGAGCAGTTTGAGCGACAAGTTTACCCAACTTGATGAGAACTATAAGAAGCTCGAGGCCGAGCGTGACGACTGGAAAATGAGGGCTCTGGATGCAGAAAGGAAATTTGCTGATGCCATGAACCAATGGCCTCAAAGTCTCGAGCGATCAAACAAGGAGGCGCTCATCAAATTCTGTCACTCTAAGGCCTTCAACTTTGCCGCTTCCTTGCATTGCTTGGACGAGGCTCAAAAGGCGTTCAACCTGGCAATCGAGCAGGGCATTTTCAAGGGTTTAACGGATCCGGCCATCCGCAATGCACAAGGCATGGGACTTGTATTTAACGAGCGCTGCGAAGAGGATGAAGAAAATCCTGAGGACCCTGAGGCCAACATAGCTGAGCTGGAATACGATTTTCTGGTCAACCTCATCCAAGATGAGTACGTGGCGGCCCATCCTCTAGAAGGAGCCTCCCAGGCAGCTCAGAATGAGGGGAATAATAATGCTGAAGACCCTCCTGTAAATGAGCCCTCAGAGCCTGCTGCGGAGAATGCCCCCCTTGCAGCTGTTGAAAATGCCAACAACGCCAATGAGCCCAACGCTCCCCAAGCGCCGGGAGGCAATGAGCCTGTGCCCCCAGCGGCCCAACACCAAGAAGAGAATGCCCCCCTTGCACAGGAGCCGGAAGGTCTAGTTCATGGCCCTGTGGCTCAAAACATCTTGGTGGTGTTAGATGAAGACGTCGCTCCAGCTGCTTGAAGTTCCTCTTTACCAACTTATATTGCAATTCTTCTTCCTTTAGTTTAGTGCCATTCTTTTGTAATAACATTATGGGCCATTGAGCCCTTACTTTGCAATTATGGCGAGAGCCTTGATCAATAAAATTCCTTCTTTTCCCTTATACTGTACTCATTTTTCTTGGTTGTGAAGTTTTACTTTGCGCTTGTTGTGAACAAATCTTGTAGTAATAAGATTGTGTGTAATACGCTTAGTAAAAATTGCATTACTCAGATAAGTCTTGGAAACTTGAAAGATTTTGTTAAATCTTGTGAACTTGAAAAATTTTACTAAGTCTTGAGTAATCATGAGGGTCTCATTGTGAGGTTGCCCTCATTCAAGAATTGTGTAAATTTTTGTTTTTATACTTAGAAAATTTTGCTAAGTCTTGAGTAATTATGAGGGTCTTACTGGGAGATTGCCCTCGTTCAAGACTTGTGAAAATTTCTTCTTAACATGGGAAATTTGGCTAAGCCTTGAGTGATTGCGAGGGTCTTATTGGGAGATTGCCCTCGTTCAAGACTTGTGAAATTTCTTCTTGACGACGCTGCCGTTGGACGAGCGTGCTGGCACTTGTCATATTTCAGGACTTGCAAGCGATCCCGTTTTCGAGCGCAAGGCGTTGTAACAATCGGCCAAGGCCTACTAGGATTTCCTTCGCATTTTTCTTCTGATTCATCAAGTTGGTTGTGAGCGTTACCAGTCTATCCTTATGAGCGCGTCCCCCCACGTGGAGTAGAGTGCTGGCAAGCGTAACCCATGTGCAATAACAGCGTTCGTCTTAGAATGGACTGCCAGCCACGCTCGTAGAGACGAGGGACGTGGGTCTTATCCATTCATGTAATTAAAAAAGCAGAAGTACAGAGATATTGAAAAGAATGTATTGTAACTTACTTGAGATTTGAAGTACATAGAACCCATAAACGAGGTGGTTACATCATTGTTTCTAAAGAGCTTTTAAACATAAAACCGCCGGAGGTTACATGCGTTCCAAGGGCGAAGCAAACGCTCACCTTGAAGTGTCTCCAGGGTGTAAGTGTTGTTAGCTCTGACTTGTATAACTTTGAACGGACCTTCCTAGTTGGGGTCTAATTTCCCCACATGTTTGGATACTTCTACTTTCTTCAAAACCAAGTCTCCCAACTGGAAAGTCCTTTCTCTCACACGCTTGTTGTACTGTTGTGCCACGGCGGCCTTGTATTATGTATTTTAGCCCATGCCTTGTTCCTTCTTTCCTCCAGTAGGTCCAACTCCAGGCTCCTGTTATCTTCATTGAGCTGAGGCTCGAAATAGGCTACACGAGCGGATTCGTTTACAATTTCCGCTGGTATCAAGGCCTCTGACCCATATACGAGCGCGAAAGGTGTTTCGCCAGTGGCCGCTCGTGGAGTAGTGCGATAAGCCCAAAGTGCCCCTTGTAATTCTTCTGCCCATTCACTCTTTTTGCTCTCTAGCATTGTTTTCAGATGTTGCAGGATGACCCTGTTGGTAACTTCTGCCTGTCCATTGGCTTGGGGATGGCCCACGGAGGTAAAGCGTTGTTCAATCCCCAATTCTGAACACCACTCCCGTGTGTCAGCTACTATAAATTGGGATCCATTATCTGAAATAAGCACCCTCGGAATGCCATATCTGCGATGATGTTTTTCCAAATGAAGTCCCTCACCACCCTGAAGGTTATTTTTGCTACGGCCTCGGCCTCGGCCCATTCGGTGAAATAATCGACAGCTAAAATGACAAACTTCTTCTGTCCGACCGCGATGGGCAAGGGGCCAACAATGTCAATTCCCCACTGGTCAAAGGGCCAAGAGACATCTATAGGGATCATTTGAGCGGCTAGCAGTTGAGGGAGATTGGAATGGAATTGGCACTTAAGGCACTTTCTGGAAAACTCAATGGCGTCTTGGAGCACTGTGGGCTAATAAAACCCACTCCTCAGGACCTTCTTAGCCAGGATACGCCCTCCTGAATGATTCCCACAGCTCCCATTTTGAACAAGTTCGAGCGTTTCCTTTGCCTGCGAGAGCCTTAGACACCTCATCGGAGGTCCTTGAAATGACTTCTTGAACAGCCTTCCTTCAGAGTCTATAGAAAACCGAGGGGCCTTGTTTCTAATTTTCCGAGCCTCTACCTTGTCAGTGGGACAAACACCATCTTTAAGGAATTTGATGATATCATCAAGCCAACATGGCTCGTGCGGATCAATCATAGAGACCACCTCCCTGGCAATTCTCTCCTCGATCAAAGGCTCTTCCGTTCTAAGGAACGTGACCGAACGCTCAGAAGTGCCTTCTAACGCCGAAGCAAATTTAGATAGAGCGTCAGCCGCTCGTTCTCTGCTCGTAGGACTTGGAGTAAATGGAATTCTTTGAACTTCCCAATGATTTCCCTGGCTTTGCTCAAGTACTGCACCATGGTGGTTTCTCGAGCCTCATAAGTCCCTTCAATCTGGCTCGCAATTAACTGTGAGTCAACATAAGCAGTAATTCTGGAAGCTCCGTTCTGAAAAGCAATTTTCAATCCTTGTATCAGGGCTTCATATTCTGCCTCGTTATTGATGACTTGAAAATCCAACCTGATTGCAAAGTCTAACTCAATCTCATTGGATTCTCTAAGGGTTACCCTTGCTCCTCCCCATTGAGAGGTTGAGGAACCATCCGTGTGCATGACCCACAACCCCTCGTTCTCTGGAGCTAGTTCTAAACCGAAGCGTTGCACCAGCAAATCTGCTACAACCTGCGCTTGAATAGCGGTTCTGGGCTCGAAACTCAAGTCGAACTGACTCAACTCAATGGCCCACTTAATCAGTCTTCCCGAGACATCTGGTTTAGATAACACTTGTTTCAAAGGCTGATCAGTAAGGACCGTTATTGAGTGCGCCTGAAAGTAAGGCCTCAATCGCCTTGATGCATTGCTGAGGGCAAACTCAAATTTCTCGATTTCCAAATATTTCTTCTATGTCCCTTGTAACGTTTTGCTCAAATAATAAACAGGCAAGTGCTTACGTTCCCGTACAGCTATTAGTACCGCGCTCGTTGCCTCGGTCGAAACGGAGAGGTACAGTTATCAAGTGCAGAAAATGATCCAAGTGTTCAGCTGGATCAGTTGTTCCGTCGTAGCGATTGACGGAAGTGGGGATTTTGGTCATTCCTGCTTGGGCCATCAGAACTTCTTCCACGATGGGAGAGCCCCTCGCCAGGGGATGATACTCATAAGTGCAGAAGTTCTCCTCTTGCTCCTTACGGTGGGGGACCCGTAGCTGGCGGTCTTTGTGACGAGCGTGTCTGGCATCGGCTCGTTCATCCCTGTTGTGGGAGATCTGAGACCGCGCTCGAGAGAGCTGTCCAACCATGTCCTTTAAACCCTGCAGCTGGTCTTGCACAGCCGCGAGGATATTAGGATTTACATCTCCTTCTTTGTCCCCTTGCTTCGTGGCTCGGGAAGCCCTTTTGGAGGCATGAGAGTCCCCTTCATTTTCGTTGACTCTTTCCGTGGGCTCCCTGTTCCTGTCCATAGGGGGACGCTCGTTGTTGTCTTAGTGGGGCGTCTCTTTGGCTGGCGGTTGTGCCCTTAGGAATGCCTGAGCCTCCCTAAGCGGGTAAGTTTGTAGTCCGCCCAAAGGAGCGGCAGCTTGAGTGGCCTGTCCAGAGAGGAAGTACATGGAATGGAATCTTTCCCATGCCCCCTGGGCCACTTGAACCTCACACTGGGCGTAAAGAGCCCTCAACTATTGAGGAGTTAGAGGGGGTAACTCTACCCCTTCAATCTCCCTGGGGATCACCACCGGGAGCTGGATCTGCCCGGCGTGATAGGGCTGAACCGGCGGCATCATGACGGTGGGGGTAAGCGTGTAACCCGGTGGCGCCATCATGTAGGACTGCCCTCCTGGATTCGCATGGGTAGGAATCCACGGGCTTTGAGGAGGCTGAGGAAGTGTGGGAAGAGAGGCACCCCCCACGGTGCTAGAAACTGGGGTGCTGGTGGCGCTGGTGGTGGAATTGTAGATTCTGCAAGGGGAGTCACGCCTTCGGCAGGTGGTGCTCCTCCAGCGGCCACGGAAGGAGGCGGTGCTCCGCCAGCCGCGGCGGAGGAAACGACAATATTGGCATCGTGAGAACCTCTTCCCACAGCTCCTGATCTTGTAGCTACCATGGTTGAGAAGATTCTGGGTGTTTTCTTTTCAACTAGCAGAAAAGAAGAAATGGGTTGGGAGCTGGTTTCCCACAGACGGCGCCAAAAATGATGGGTCTGAATATGGGTACAGAGTCCAATCACTTTAGAATTTGTTTAAGTGAGGAAACCACTAGAAGATAGCCGGAAAAGATGGGGGTTCTACCTGCTAGGACAAACACACAAACAAGGTCAGAAGGCCAAGCTGGGGGAACTGGGGGTGATGCCCAGTTTGGCTCTCCGACGCTCAAGTCAGATGAAGATCTGAAAGAGAAAATATGCTAGGTATGGAGTAGCTGTAATGGAGATTCCTTACGGTGGAGAAGATGACCTTGCGTATTTTGCAAACTCATTGGTTTAACCAAAATGTTATTTTTTTTATATTTTTTTTCTTTCATCCATTTGAATTCTCCATACTTCTAGGTATTCAGTATTTTTTTTATATTTATTTGCTAAACCTTTTTTTATTAAAAAGGTTTAGCAAAAATATAATATAACTTATAGTTAATATATTAATTTTAAAAAGAGTTATTATTATTATTATTATTTTTTGTTATTGAAAGAGTTATTATTATGATACCATATATGTTTCCTATAGATTAGAGGACTCTTAATTAATTCTAATTTATTAAGAAGTTATATTTTAACTCAAATAAGTATTTTGAAAATTTTTAAATATACTAACATATTATAATGTAACTTGTCAAAAATGATCATATGAGACATTTTTATATTAAAAATCTTGCAGTAATTAATATATTAATTTCGAAAAGAGTTCTTATTATGATACTCTATATGTTTTCTATACATTGAATGGGTCTTAATTATAACTTATTAAAGAGTTCTATTTTCACTCAAATATTTTTAAAATTTTTAAATATAATAATATATAGTATGATTTACCAAATCACCCTCTAGTTTAATATTATTAAAGGTATTATTGTGGGGATATTTTAGGTGAACAATAAGTTTCAAAAAACCCAAAATCTAACTCGTGGTTTAATAATATATATAGATTAGTTTTTAATTTGTTTAATTTGATTGTGTGAATAAAATTTAGTTACATTAATTTAGTATTCAATTCTGAATTTATTTAGTTTCTCGTGGATCGACTCTCTACTTTTCTATATTTGTTTGGTACTTCTCTATATTACGTACACTTGCGTTTGAACCATTAAAACACGTACATTTAAGTTCACTAAAACTAAATTAATTAAATCTAGAATCATATTTTAAATTAATTAATAAAAATCACTCGCCACCGTCTTGCAATAATTAAAATAAATAAATGTTAAAAATATAGAACGAATCAAAACTTACCTAGTTAAGAAATAAAGGAGCTCTAGAAGTTTAAACTTTATATTAGTTCTGATTCGTTCTATATGATCTATTTGCAGGACTTTTAATGAGAGTGAAATTCACATGTTATATAAAACGGGTGATAGAGTCTTGTTTAATTTATGGTTTTTATATTTTACTATGTGTTAGAGGTTTTTTTTTTTTTTTTTTTCTATTTTAAATTCGAGTGTTTTTTCCACATATCCCATTAATTATTATTATTATTATTATTATTATTATTATTATGGATTCAAACCATTTCCTAGTTACTATTAAGGTGTAAAACTCTCTGATAGGGTAAAAACACGCTTGACCCTCGTTGTGGCACGTGGCATAATTAGTGTAAGACACGTGGCAACTGTAACCGCCCAGAGCGAGCCTTGCCCTCGCTCGTAAAGATATTCTGATCCTTCAAAAAGAGTTAAAACCCGAGCGTGATCCTCGGTACCCTCATGTATTCCCCTCGAAGATGTCTTTCCGCATGGGTCCACAGAAGAGTGGGCACTCCTCCTTTGTTCCAAGGCCTTGGCCCAGATTTCCCTCGGATCTGCGAGTCCTCAAGGCTCATGTTAAACACGAGTGTGCATCTCGCCCTCGTTATCAAACCCAAAACGGTTCTCCGACACAAGGTATACACTCGTACACCTGCCACTGTCACCAACTTTTCACCAGCTTTTGCAGGAGATTCCTCCTAGGTTTCTCCTCATCACGCCACGTGTTAGGGCAACATTATGCCAGGACCACGAGGTGCTAATTACCAAAGGGTCCCTAGCCCTCAACTATAAATAAGAGACTTCATCTTCTCCACTGTAAGTCATCTTCCATAACTTGAGCTCTGCACTTACAACTTCTTCTTGAGATCACTACCTGACTTGAGCGTCGGAGAGCCAAACTGGGAATCACCCCCAGTCCCCCCAGCTTGGCCTTCTGACTCATTGATTTTTGGTGTTTGTCCTAGAAGGTTGAACCCCCATCTTTTCCGGCGAGTTCCAAGCGAATTCTACCCCTTGTTTCCCCACATCAAACAAATAGTAAAGTGATAGGAGTCTTGATACCTCACATTCAGACCCATCATTTTTGGCGCCGTCTGTGGGAAACCACATTTCTCCCTTCTTCTTCGCTAGTTGAAAAATAGATACCGCTTTCACCATGGTCACCACCAGATCAGGTGCAGTTGGAGGTGGCGATGACCTTCCACACGATGGAAATAACAACATCCCACCCCTATCTACTACAGGAGGCGTGACGCCCATTGGAGTGGCTCCCCTCACGACGGAGCAGGTTATGGCCTCGGCGGAAGGCAACACAGAACAACCCGCTGCCGCCGGAATGGGAGGATCTGGGCTCCCTACCTCCCAGTGCCAGCTTCATACCACCCAGGTCCACCCAGGGGGATACCCCATCATGATGCCTCCACCTGGTTACAAGCTAACCCCTTCCCCTATGCTCCCCATGGTCCAACCTTATCATGCGTGCCGGATGCAACTGTCTGTCATCATCCCCAAAGAGATTGAAAGAGTGGAATTACCCCCTATGACGCCCAGGCAACTACAGGCCATTTATACCCAGTGTGAGGTCCAAGCTGCCCAGAATGCTTGGCAAAACTTCACCGCTACTTATTTCCCCTCGGGGCAGGCCACCCAGATTGCCCCACCCATGGGTGGATGACAGGCTCATCAGCTCACGGTGGCCAAGACTGTCTTACAAGCCCGACCACCACCTCCCCTGGTCAACGAAAAGGAGGTTTCCTCGAGAAGAGGGGGAGAGCGCCCACAGGCTGACAAGGGCATGGAACCTGTGGAAAGAATTAACATCGATGGCGAGGCCCACTCTCAAGCCTCAAAACGAGGGAGCAAAGCAAGAGGAGATGACCCCAACCTCCTCGCAGCTGTGCAAGACTAGCTGCAGGGGTTGCAGGATATGGTGGGACAGCTCTCTCGAGCGCAGTCTCAAGTACCCCACGTTGGGGATGAGAGAGCCAATGCCAGAGACGCCCGCCGTCAAGCCCAACAACAACACGCTCCACGGTATCAAGAGCAAGAAGAAAATTATGAGAATTTTGGCCACGAGGGAGGATACCACCACCCTCTGGCGAGGGGATCTCCCCTCGTTGAAGAAGTTTTGATGGCCCAGGCAGGAATTGGCAAAGACCCCACTTCCATCAATCGCTATGATGGAACCACCGACCCCGCAGAGAACTTAGATCACTTTCTACATCTGATGCATCTGTATGAGCACTCCAGTCACTACTATGCTAAAGTTTTCGTCACTTCCCTCGTTGGAATGGCGCAAGAATGGTATAAGCTGTTGCCACCCCTCTCGATTTGGTCGTACGAAGATCTCACCAACGCCTTCCTGAATCACTTCAACTCCTTGAAGGCTCTAGTCATTGCACCAATGACCCTTTACAACTTGGTCCAAGGCGAACACGAGCCCCTCTGGTCCTTCTTTGCTCGCTTCAACAAGGAGGTGCTCCTGGTGGAGAGACCCTCAATGGATTTCTTGATCCATGTGCTCTTCAAGGCCGTTAATCACAAGCAATACGTTAGCAAGAAATTTGTGGACGCCATTGTAAAAAAGAGGCCAGTGTCACTCATGGCCATGAGAGAGATTACCGAGCCATAATTCGTGCTCGAGGATATGTATGGGTCAAACGCTCCCAGACACCCCAGCCACCAGAAAAACGAGAGGGGGACGAGCCCCACAAGGAGCGGCGTAGGTCACCACCTCCTCCTCGCAGGCTTAAGTGGATCCCCCTCAACAGGCCCATCTCTGAAGTTTACGCTCTCTCAGATAAGAAACTCTTCAAGCGTCCCCAAAAGCTGAGAGAGACCGAGTCCCAGAAGTGCTTGGGGAAATACTGCGTTTTTCACAAGCAGAAAGGGCACGACACTGACAAATGCCGTCAGCTGGAGAGTGAGATACAATCGCTCATCGGTGGGGGCCATTTTAAGGAATTTGTGAAGGTCCTGGAACGCTACGATGAGAGCTAGAACGAGCGGACCAGAGAAAGGAGGAGGAGCCCGTCGCGCTCAAGGAGCCCGCGAGGGCGAGGTCCCCCCCGAAAGGCAGCTCTCGAGGCAAGCTGAAGATGTCTGAGCAAGAGAATGCTCCATTTGCGGTTATCCACATGATCGCTGAGGGCTCCTTGGGAGGGGATTCTAACGCCTCGTGCCGCCGGTATGTCAGGAGCTATGATCAACGTCCCTCAGCGCCCAAACAAGTTTATTCTTTCAAGGAGGCGAGTGCTAACCACCCTAAAGAGAATGAAGTGATAGGGTTCAGTGATAGGGATTTAGGGCATATTGTGACACCCTACGGGGCAAGTGGAACCTCTGACTACCCCATAGTTCGCTTGGCCACCTCTTTCGGTCGCGCCCACAGCGAAAGACCCTCATGGTCACCTACGCGGTGGTAGAGATTGAGATCCCTTACAACATCATAATCGGGCGGCCCGTCCTCGTTGATTTCAAGGCGATCATTTCTACTTACCACCAGAATATCAAGTTCCCTACGCCCGAGGGTGTTAGCGAAGTTTTGTGCAATGTCAAAGAAGCATGAGAATGCTACATGCTATCCCTAAAAAAACCCAAGGCCAAAAAGACATTTCAGATTGGGTCCACCAAAAAGTCAGTAGATTTTCCCAACTTGAATAAAGACGGTCCCATGCGGAAAAGAGCCAAGTTGAATAAAAAGAAAAATAAGAAGAAAGATCACGACGTTGGGGACAACCCCGAGGGGGTCCCTCTCGGAGCAGTTGGAGATTCTTCCTCATAAGAAGAGGCTAATGAGGGTGGAAAAGAAAATGCTGAAAATCGATTGACAGGAAAAAAGAGAGCGCTCGAGATCCCTCACCCAGAGGTGCGAATTGAGCCCACATAGAAATTTCTTACCATCGAGTTAGAACCTGGCAATAAGGATAAGACTACCCAAATTGGCTCTAGCCTCTCGGGACCCTCGCAAATCATGATGATTGATTTCTTGGGGAAAAATATTGATGTCTTTGCTTGGAAGCTTCTGATCTCACAGGAATAGATCCAAGCGTCATAGTCCACAGGCTCAACGTAGACCCCACTTTCAAACCAATCAAACAAAAGAAGAGAGATATCTATGGGTTTCGGAAAAGGGTCATTGAGGAGAAAGTGAACAAGCTCCTTGAAGCTCAGTATATTGAGCCCATATTGTATCCTGAATGGCTTTATAACGTGGTCCTCTTACCAAAGAGCGCGAACAAATGGCGGATGTACAACGATTTCACGGATCTCAACAAAGCTTGCCCAAAAGACCTTTATCCTCTACCCAGAATTGATCAGTTGGTAGATTCGACCGCAGGTTGCGAGCACATGAGCATGATGGATGCCTTCCAAGGGTATTACCAAATCTTCATGGCACTTGAAGACCGCCCCAAAACCTCGTTTGTGGTACACCTGGGGGTCTATTGCTTCTTGGTTATGCCCTTTGGGCTAAAAAATACAAGTGCCACATACCAGTACCTCGTCAACCGGATGTTTGAAAAGAAAATTGGAGGGTCGATGGAAGTCTATGTAGATGATATGATAGTTAAGAACAAGCGCCAGGCCTCCCACCTGGACGACCTGAGGAGCACGTTCAGCATATTGCGCCAGTACGGTATGAAGTTGAATCCCTCGAAATGCACGTTTGGGGTACGAGGAGGTAAATTTTTGGGTTATATGCTCAGCCAACATGGAATTGAAGCTAACCTAGAGAAGATCAAAGCCATCTTGGATATTCCATCCCCTCTTAATGTAAGAGAGGTCCAGGTTTTGGTAGGGAAAATAATCTCTTTGAAAACCCCCGCTTCGAAGATAGGAATCTACTTTTCTTCAAAATTTTGTGCAACGCTCGAAATTTGCCTGGACAGAAGAATGCAAAAAAGCGCTGCAGGATATGAAGGCTTACCTCTCGTGCACCCCTCTCCTAACCAAGCCGGTTAAGGGTGAAAACTTATTTGTGTACCTCTCAGTCTCAGCGAAAGCCACGAGCGCTGTTCTGGTGGCCGTACGCGAGCGTAAACATTTACCAGTCTACTAGTCTACTATCTCAGCAAGATGTTGTAGGGCGCCGAAAAGAAATATCTGGAAATCGAAAAGTTTGCCTTTGCCCTCATCAATGCACCACGAAGACTGAGTCCTTATTTTCAAGCACACTCAATCACTGTCCTTACGGACTAACCACTGAAGTAGGTCTTGTCAAAGCCAGAAGTCTCTGGAAGACTGATCAAGTGGTCCATTGAACTAAGTCAGTTTGACATCAGTTTCGAGCCCATAACAGCTATACAAGCGCAAGTGGTCGCGGACCTATTGGTTAAGCGTTTTGGTTTAGAGCATGCTGTTCCTGTAAATGACGGTCTTTGGGTCCTGCACACGGATGGTTCCTCGACCTCTCAAGGGGGAGGAGTAGGGGTAAGCCTCAGAGTCCCCAATGGGATTGAAATAGATGTTACAATCAGGTTGGATTTTCAAGTCACAAACAACGAGGCAGAGTATGAGGTCCTTGTCCAACGGCTAAAAATTGCTTTTCAAAATGGAGCATTCATGATCACAGCTTATGTTGACTCACAATTAATTGCAAATCAGATCAAAGAAACTTATGAGGCTCGAGAAACCACCCTGGTGCAGTATTTGGAAAAAGCAAAAGTGATACTCGGTAAATTCAAGTTCCACGAGCGGAGAATGAGCGTGTTGACGCTCTTTCCAAGTTTGCTTCTGCTCTCGAAGGATCTTGCCAACATTCCATCATGTTCTTGAGAACGGAGGAACCTTTGATAAAAGGGCAGGATCCTACCCGAGCGGTAACAATGATTGATCCTCAAGAACCATGCTGGCTCGATGACGTCATCAGATTTCTCAAGGATGGGATTTGTCCCATGATAAGGTGGAACCACAGAAGATAAGAAATAAGGCCCCTTGTTTTTCATTAGATCACGAGATAAGGCTCTTCAAGAAGTCTTACCACGGACCTCTGATGAGATGCTTAAGGCCCTCACAAGCCAAAGAGACCCTCGAGCATGTCCATCAAAGGAGTTGCGGAAATCATTCTAGGGGGCGTATCCTTGCCAAAAAGATACTGAGGAGTGGGTTTTATTGGCCCAAGTCCTCCAAGATGCCATTGCGTTCTCTAAAAAATGCCCCAAGTGTCAGTTTCACTCTAATGTCCCCTAATTGCCGGCGGCTCAGATGATCTCTATAGACGTATCGTGGCCCTTTGATCATTAGGGCATTGACATTGTAGGACCATTACCAATAGCGGTTGGACAGAAGAAGTTTGTCATTTTGGCCGTAGATTACTTCACAAAGTTGGCTGAGGCCGAGGCTGTGGCCAAAATCACATTTCGGGTAATAAGAGATTTCATCTGGAAAAACATAATCTGCAGGTACGGTATCCCGAGGGTATTAATTTCAGACAATGGATCCCAATTCATTGCAGCAGATACCCGAGAGTGGTGCTCGAAATTAGGTATTAAACAACGCTTCACTTCCGTGGGGCACCCTCAGGCCAACGGTCAACCAGAAGTTACCAACAGGATCATCTTGCAACACTTAAAGACCATGCTTGAAAGCAAAATGGGTAAATGGGCTGAGAAGCTACAAAGGCTTTATGGGCTTATCGCACAACTCCTCGAGCGGCCACCGGAGAAACTCCTTACTCGCTCGTTTATGGATCAGAGGCGATGATACCCGCAGAAATTGTGCAAGAGTCTCAGCGTGTGGCATATTTCGAGCCTAAAGCTAATAAGGAAAATAGAGCGCTGGAGCTGGATCTCTTGGAGGAAAGAGAAATAACGCCTCGGCGCGTATTCATAAGTACAAGGCGTCTGTGGCTCAACAGTACAACAAGCAAGTCAAGGAGAGGACATTCCAGGTGGGAGACTTAGTCCTAAAGAAAGTTGAAATGTCCAAACACGTGGAAAAATTGGATCCTAACTGGGAAGGACCATTCAAAATCATTCAAGCCAAAGCTAACAATACTTACGCGCTCGAGATACCTCAAGGCGAGCGTCTCCCACGACCCTAGAATGCGTGTAACCTTCGACGGTTCTATGTTTAAATCTTGAAATGGTTTTGTAAAAACCACTTTTTTGGGGCTCGATGTACTTCTTGTCCACCAATATAATATATTAAAATGGTTTTCTTTAAAGATAAGGTCCTTCTTATTTTCATATATATGGTGGGAAGTTCCCCCTTGGAAACCTAGGTGATAGCCACACAGGCCCAAGGCGTGCGGATTCCCCTTTACCAGGGATGGAATTATGCTTATCGAGTGCTAAACTCCGCATCAAGGTTTGCCCTCGTCAGAGCGCTCGATAACGCTAAGATCTGATCTCAAGGCCAAAAGCAAAGCCAACCAGAATTCGCTTCTGGCTCGCTCGAAGCCGCCAAATAACCAGCTGGATTCTCACTCCCAGCTCGCGCTCGGAATTTTCCAACACTTAGGAAAATTTTTAGCAAATGCATGTGCAGGAACATACCCAGTGACCAGGGTAACTTCGCAAACGAGCCCCTCACGTTCAAAGCAGGAATTCCCCAATGAATACTGGGACCAGGGCGTCCTCATATATGAGCCCCTCCTGTCCCTCGTGAGAAGATTCTTATCGAAGTTCCCCAAATAACCAGGGTACCTTCGTGTAGAGGCCCCTCACGTCTCATTTGAAATGGGTGCTCGGAATGCCAAAGGTTAACTAGGGAGTCCTCGAGAAAGGGCCCTCATGTTCTCTCAAAACTTACAAGAAAATTCACTAAGTAACCAAGGAGCCATCAAATGAGAACCCCTCGCGTGCTTTACGAATTCTTGCGAAAAATTCTTAAGTAGCCAGGGAACCTTTAGAATGACGTCCCTCGTGCTTATTGAAAATTCTTAAAAAATATCTTAAGGTGACCAGGGGCCCAAGCGAACCCCTCGCGTTCGACGTTCGTAAAAGTTTTTAGATCAGTTTTTATAAGTCTAAACCGGAGTACCCTCGAAGCAGGACGCTCGCGCTTGTTAAAAGACTTGGCATAATTTTACAAGTTCAATATACCATGTTTACTTGGCTTTTTACTCAATTCTTATTGCAAGAGTTTGATGAAACAAGCGCAAAGTAAAATGTATAAAAGACAAACATTATAGGAAAAGAGAACATTCATTCATTTGAAACTGAAGAAAATGGGAGCTCACGCTCAAATTACAAAACGAAAGGGCATTCTTGCCCTTAGAAGTTCATGAAAAATAAGAAAATATTACAAAGTCCTAAGGGAAGAAATTTTCAAGAGTCTTCAGAAGGGAGGCAGTTCATGCGTTCTGGGCTGGGCCATCTCCCAAGTCCACCACTTCATTTTGCACTTAGGGGGCGGGCTCTTGGGCTTGTGAAGTTTGAGCGTTAGAGGCAAGAGCATTCAGCGACACGGAGACCTCAACCATTGGGGTGGAAGTATTCTCACTGACCGGGGCTTGGATCACGTTGTCAGGTTGGCCCTCGGGGGGCAGATACAGCGTCATTAGCCCCCTCGTTATTTCCTTCAGTATGAGGCACCTCTTCAGCCTGGCGAGCCCTCATGAATTCATCTTGAAGGATGTCGACCAAATAGTTGTACTCAAGCTCAGTTAGGTTAGCCTCGGGATCCTTTTCTCCAGCCTCAGGAATCGTGTAGCGCTCATCCAAACAGAGTCCCATGTCTGTGCGCCGTCGCGAGGAAGCGTCCGCCAAACCAAAATGGATGAGCTGCTCAACCACCAAGTTAAATGCACTTTGGGCCTCATCATAGCAGTGGAGGTTAGTGGCGAAGCCAAAAGCCTTGAAATGGCAAAATTTAACAAGGGCATCCTGTTGGGAATAGTGCCCTGAAAATTCAATTTGTTGAATTAATTAAACTGAATTTACAGCGAGTTGTGATTATTTCACATATTAATAATTAATGACGTGTGGTGGTATTCTTATATGAAATGTGTTTCATAGGAAAAGACTTTGAATACCGAAATCACGTGTCATTAAAGTTCTAGTCGGTAAGATAAGAATATGTTCTTATCAAGACTATAACCTGGTTATATAAGATGATTAGTCTTTCGTCATAGGGAATGGTGATTTCAATTATAACACATTGATGATTTTCAATAGGGTTGGAAACATCGAAGTGGACCACTGAGATTATTTATTTTATACTGCTATCTAAAATGAATAAAATCTCAGGAAGCATTGTACTCTTAATCCTGATAATATTTCGGCTTTAGGCATGTAGTGTTAGTCACTGTAACATACTCAAAGTGAGGTCTCCGTAATGGGTGGCCAAAATACTTTGTATGATTCGGTGACAACATGAAATGTGCTAAAGAGTTATATTGATCGAGGAATCTGTGGCCTTGCTGGAAGGTAAAAGATATCCTTGAAATAGATTTGCAAAAGTTCGAATTAAGACTTTGGCCAAAGCACTTCGCGTGATAAAGTCACCGAAGTTGTATGTTGAATGTGTTTCACATACAGAGAATTTGAACTCACATACAGAGAATTTGAACTTAAGGCCAATCAATAAATTTCAAATTAGAGATGAAAAATAAATGATAGTAGTTGCAATTTATTTTTCATGGATATCTACACAGAGGAGAAAAATGCGAAATTATTCTAGATCGAGGAATTTCGTGAATAATTTAATTAATTTTAGAGTGCAACAGTATTTATTTAGTGGAATTAAATATTGTTAAACGGTAATTAATTATTATCATGGGATGATAATATATTAATCCGTTTGGAGCTAAAATTAATTAGTCCTGCAGGTCCCCCTGCAAGCCCCAGTTGAAAACCCAAAGAGAAAATATTAAAAGGAGAAAGAGAAATGAATTTTCAAAGTGTTTGAAAATAAGCCAAGGGATTTATTTTAAGAAAATAAATGAAGTTCCACAGAGTTGGAAATGCCCGGAATTTTATTTTGGAGAAAATAAAATTTTAATTTAAAAAAAAAAAAAAATGCTGACATGGCAGGTGACGTGGCACTGATGTGCCATGCCACGTCAGCAGTGTGGGTCCAGGTGGCGCTGACTGGGCGGCCGCGTGGCGCGCCACGTTTGCGGCTAGGATAGCGCCAAGTGTGCGACTAGGACCGCGCCACGTCGGCGTGTAAGGACGGTCCAAATTCGATTTGGCCGGGTCGGTCAAACGTGTCAGGGTCGGGTCAAAAACGGATAGGATCGGGTCAAACCGGGTCCAGTTGGACCGGACCAGACACATGGCTGTACCAGAATGGGCCACTTGTCGAACCGGACCAGTTCAAGGGTTTGAAACCCTAGCCGAGAGTGCATGGGCGGCGCGTGAGGGCGCTTGAGAGCTCCGATTACCGCGTTCTTGGCGGCTTTGAACTCGTGGCTCTGAGATCTACGACGTGGTCACCTTGGTTTTCTTGTCCAAGTTGCACACGCAAGTTGGGTGTGAAATTACTATTTTGCCCTCGGGTTTTCCCCTATAAATAGGTTCCTTGGGTCCTCATTTCTCATTCATAACTTTGGGAGGTGGTTTTGGCTGAGTTTAAGCTTTGAAACCATATCCCTTTTCTCCTAGTTAATTCCGATTAATTTTGGAATTAATTTTAATTAGGTGTTTGTATAAAACGCCTAATTTCGGGAGATTAAACCCTGAAATGGGTTTCCTAGTTTAAAGTTTATTTTCTCTAAGTATTTAGAGAAATACTTTCGGAGCCCACACTCCGAGGGTGTCCCTGGGGTTATTGCAGGGAAGCTCTGCCGATTTCACTAGGAGATCGGGTATCGGATTCTCGGGAGGTGAATTCGGGAGTTGGAAAAATACCGTTAGATAGCCAAGTTTGCAGTACGGTAATATTTTTCAGTTGTTTTAGTTTAAGCATGATAAATTATGTGCTCTTAGGTGTTAATTGCATGTTAGATATTTATCTGCTTAAGTGATTTAAAATTTATTATCAATTGCATGTATATACTTGAGTAGATCCGGCTAAGTCTTCCGCTATTGTATTAAAATGTTTTAGAAATATTTTAATACTTGTATTATAATAAAAATTTTAAAAAGTGGTCCCGGACTGCTACTGTTCTGGGCCCACCTCCCAGCAACTGGTATCAAAGCCGTGCTCTAGATATATACATGCATTGATATAATGCATGCGATGCATAATTTTAAATCTGCTACTGTGCACGTAAATTCTGTCCAAGGAGGCTGGTTTTTAAGTGGGACCATTGTGACCCCTCCAGTGTTTCCTGGGAATTTACGTGGAATGGTAATTTTCTGGGAATCGATTTCAATAATCTTCCTGGTTAATTACCGAATCAGTAAACATGATTTAAATTATGAGATAATTTATTTATAACATATTTACTTTATGCCATTTAATTTAAGCATGATAATTATGTGATAATTATACCAGCATGCTTAATTGATTTAATTTATGGCATATTTATTTTGTGTCATTTAAAATTTTAAGCATGATAATTATATGAAAGCATGCTTAATTATTTTATTTTATGGGATGATCATGATAATATGAGATATTATGTTATTTACATTTATGCGTATTTTATTTAATGTGATTAAATAATAATGTTTAATAGAGATTGAACAAGATGTATAATTGAACTAATATTTTTCGGCCTAATTAATAAATTGTTATTAAAGCCTTAAAATATTATTAGGATTATAAATGTGATTTAGTAATCGTAGTGGGAGGATATTAATTAGATTAATCACTTCCAACAATAAGACGCCAAAAGTGATTATTAAGATAATCAACAGATAATCCACACCTTATAAAAATTCAAGTGGGAGCGAGATGAAAATAGTTGGATTCTCACGGCCTCCCTTACCCGTCTATAGTATAGTGGATGTATACTACTCCCTTCGGCAGGTATACATTCGCAGTATACAAGATTAGACTTCTACGGATATAATGAAATGCGACGAAAGTCAGCTCGACCACGCCTCCGTGGAGTGTCTTGACTTACTCGTACAGACTTCTAGGTAATGGTACACACTTGACTAAGTAATGTATTAACCTCCCTTCGGAGCTATGTTACATTCACTTAGAGGCCAAGGGTTGACGTGGTGGATTAAAATTGTTTGGTAAGAGTTACCTAGATGACATGTTAATTAAGAATAGTTCTTGCTTTTCTAAGCGGTTTTCGACCTCGCCTCCGGGGAGTCAACTGCAGTTAGTTAAGTCACCATTGCGTAAATCAAAATACTTATGTGGATTTCATTTATTGGTTGGACGCAGAAGAAAGTGAAATACATAATCATAACTTGCATTTATTTATTTATTTCAGTTTTATAATTACGATCTCTCTTAGCCCACTCCATACTACATGTCTATAATAAGGAAATAGGCTAGTAAGGGTTCAACTATGCTGACTAGAAAATGAATCTTGACATCGTGTTGAGACACGAAAGTTTACATACTCACTGAACCTTATCCGAAAATTTCGGAAACTACAACTAGTCAGGATTAGAAAGACGCTTATTCTAAATGGATCAAGTTTGATGATCTGGCTAGTCTTATATCCTGACATCTGTCATAAAAGTGCTTGAGCATCAGACGCATGAGATGTCCACTGATAAGAACATGTGTTGAAGACAGAGTCGTACGAAGATACGAGCCATGAAAACGGTTGTCAATTAAAGATGTTTGAAGGACCATCAATTTAGAATCACATTATGAATATGATAACTAATCTAAACGAGATTGAAAGCCTCTATGCTTAAAGAAACAATCTTAATAGATAGGATACGATCCTATACTCTCTGCCTAAGTCGTTTGTACGTTCAAGATTAATTTTAAAATTTTTTTTAAAACCCAACCTGAACCAATGAATGGCCTCAATATGGCAGAAATGGTGATATAGACTAAGGGAAAAGTTCTCTTTAATCAGACATCAATATCCACGGTCTAGAGAGCCAGTAAGTGGAAGAAAAAAAAAAAGGAAAAGTTCCTAATCGAAGGTTCAGAAATAGAAAGTCAAATCCGACAATGGAAAAGTGTTTCTATTTCGGTGGTAACGGGTATTGGAAAAAGAAATTATCCAAAATACTTAGTTTGTCTGTTTGTTACGCCGTTTAGATAAGATATGAAGATATCTTACCCGTTGAAAGTATGTTTAGTTGGAAATTCACCAAAATCCTGGTGTGTGAACTTGAGATCACCTATCATATTTGCAATTTTTTGCGAAGATTCAAACTGACCAGAAAGTTTGAAAAACGGCTAACACACAACTACTGCTCGGGGATAATACAAAGGGTGGAAGCAAAATTGTATTAAAAGAAAATAACAGTATTTTATACTAATTTCCATAAACCCATGATAACTGAAAATGTATTAGATACATGTGATGTACCAAATACAACATGTGATGTAGAGACGTGTACACGAGAGCATCATTATAGTGGGAGGATTGTCAGGACACCTGACGAGATATCTAAGATTGACCCAAGTGATTGAATCTGATGTATCTGATCCTGTCACGTGTAATGAAGCTATAGAAACTATAGACGCTGACCGTTTGGTCAATATCCATGGAATCTAAATTAGAATCTCTGTATTCTAACAAAGTCTTGAACTTGCAGAGGTGCCTGAAGGCATTAAACCCTATTAGATAAAATTGGGTTCTACAAGACGATAAAGGGAGAAATGGACAAAAGTAGAGACTTTAAAGCAAAGCTTATGGCAAGGGATTTTACCCAGAAAGAAGAAACCATTTATGAGATCTTCTCGCCTATAATAGTGCTTAAGTCCATTATCCTCTCCATTTTATCTCATCATCGATTATGAGATTAGATAAATGGATGTAAAGACTATGTTCTTGAACGGGCAATATCAAGAAGAAGAGATACATGGTACAACCTGAAGGCTTCACACCCAGAAATCAGGTGCATATAATGCAAGCTTAATAGATCGATTTATGATCTTAAGCAAGTGTCTAGATTATGGAGCATCAGAATTATAAGGCAATTTAGATTCTTTGGATTTGTATAATTACCTGATGAACCATAAGTGTACAAAATGACATCATGATAGCGTTGTAATATTTTTATTTTGTACGTAATTAATATTCTGCTCATTGGGAATGATGCAAGAATTTTGTCAGTGATCAAGATTCGGATGTCAAATCATTTTGATAAGAAAAGACCTATGTGAAACTAATGTTATTCCAAGGATCAGACTTTTGTCGTGATCATAGGAATAAGGAGATTGGTTTATCACAAGAAGCATATATAAATAAGGTGCTGACAAGGTATAATATGACGAATTCTAAGAAAGGTTCATTACCTTTTAGATATGGAATTTATCTATCTCGGGATCAGTGTCCTAAGACAACTGAAGAGATAGAAGACATTATTAGAGTTCCGCAGAGGAAGCTTTATGTATGTCATATTATGTACAAGGCCAGCTGTCTATTATATACAGGTCTAACTCAGCAGATATTAGTCAAAACCTAGAATCTGACACTGGGTAGTAGTGAAAGCATATATTGGAGTACTTGAGAAGGACTTGAGATTATATGCTTGTCTACCACAATGGTGAGCTCATTTCAATAGAGTATAGAGATTCGGATTTACAATCTGATTTGTATTCTAGATGTTTGACATCGGAATACGTGTTTACTCTAGAAAGAGCAATCGTTAATTGGAGAATGTTAAGTAGACTTGTATTGCCTACACCGCCATGGAAGTCAAATACATGGTAGCTTGAGAAGCAGCCAGTTAGATGTATTGGTTTCATGATTTCCCAGTTTTTGGCTCAGAGAAACGTCTAAAAGATTCCTTCACTAAAGTATTGGCGTAAAAGAGTGCAAAACGAGTTTTGACACTCGTGTAAAAGGAATAAGACTTAGATGTATGGCCAAATTGAATTTAGGGCAAGTGGGAGATTGTTGGGAATAGTGCCCTGAAATTCAATTTGTTGAATTAATTAAACTGAATTTACAGCGAGTTGTGAGTATTTCACATATTAATAATTAATGACGTGCGGTGGTATTCTTATATGAAATGTGTTTCATAGGAAAAGACTTTGAATACCGAAATCACGTGTCATTAAAGTTCTAGTCGGTAAGATAAGAATATGTTCTTATCAAGACTATAACGTGGTTATATAAGATGATTAGTCTTTCGTCATAGGGAATGGTGATTTCAATTATAACACGTTGATGATTTTCAATAGGATTGGAAACATCGAAGTGGACCACTGAGATTATTTATTTTATACTGCTATCTAAAATGAATAAAATCTCAGGAAGCATTGTACTCTTAATCCTGATAATATTTCGGCTTTAGGCATGTAGTGTCAGTCACTGTAACATACTCGAAGTGAGGTCTCCGTAATGGGTGGCCAAAATACTTTGTATGATTCGGTGACAACATGAAATGTGCTAAAGAGTTATATTGATCGAGGAATCTGTGGCCTTGCTGGAAGGTAAAAGATATCCTTGAAATAGATTTGCAAAAGTTCGAATTAAGACTTTGGCCAAAGCACTTCGCGTGATAAAGTCACCGAAGTTGTATGTTGAATGTGTTTCACATACAGAGAATTTGAACTTAAGGCCAATCAATAAATTTCAAATTAGAGATGAAAAATAAATGATAGTAGTTGCAATTTATTTTTCATGGATATCTACACGGAGGAGTAAAATGCGAAATTATTCTAGATCGAGAAATTCGTGAATAATTTAATTAATTTTAGAATTCAACAATATTTATTTAGTGGAATTAAATATTGTTAAACGGTAATTAATTATTATCATGGGATGATAATATATTAATCCGTTTGGAGCTAAAATTAATTAGTCCTGTAGGTCCCCCTACAAGCCCCAATTGAAAACCCAAAGAGAAAATATTAAAAGGAGAAAGAGAAATGAATTTTCAAAGTGTTTGAAAATAAGCCAAGGGATTTATTTTAAGAAAATAAATCAAGTTCCAAAGAGTTGGAAATGCCCGGAATTTTATTTTGGAGAAAATAAAATTTTAAATTTAAAAAAAAAAAAAATGCTGACATGGCAGGTGACGTGGCACTGACGCGTCACGCCACCTCAGCAGCGTGGGTCCAGGTGACGTCGGCGCACAAGGACGGTCCAGATTCGATCTGGCCGGGTCGGTCAAACGTGTCAGGGTCAGTCAAACGGGTCGGTCGAAAACGGATAGGATCGGGTCAAACCGGGTCCGGTTGGACCGGACCGGACACGTGGCAGTACCAGAATGGGCCACTTGTCGAACCGGACCGGTTCAAGGGTTTGAAACCCTAGCCGAGAGTGCATGACACTCGCCGCCTTTGGGCGGCGCGTGAGAGCTCCGATTGCCGCGTTCTCGACGGCGTTGAACTCGTGGCTCTGAGATCTACGACGTGGTTACCTTGGTTTTCGTGTCCAAGTTGCACACGCAAGTGGGGTGTGAAATTACTATTTTGCCCTCGTTTTTCCCCTATAAATAGGTGCCTTGGGTCCTCATTTCTCATTAATAACTTTGGGAGGTGGTTTTGGCTAAGTTTAAGCTTTGAAACCATATCCCTTTTCTCCTAGTTAATTCCGATTAATTTTGGAATTAATTTTAATTAGGTGTTTGTATAAAACGCCTAATTTTGGGAGATTAAACCTTGAAAAGGGTTTCCTAGTTTAAAGTTAATTTTCTCTAAGTATTTCGAGAAATACTTTCGGAGCCCACACTCCGAGGGTGTCCCTGGGGTTATTGTAGGGAAGCTCTGCCGGTTTCACGAGGAGATCGGGTATCAGATTCTCGGGAGGTGAATTCGGGAGCTGGAAAAATGCCGTTAGATAGCCATGTTTGCTGTACGGTAATATTTTACAGTTGTTTTAGTTTAAGCATGATAAATTATGTGTTCTTAAGTGTTAATTACATGTTAGATATTTATCTGCTTAAGTAATTTAAAATTTATTATCAATTGCATGTATATACTTGAGTAGATCCGGCTAAGTCTTCCGCTATTATATTAAAATGTTTTAGAAATATTTTAATACTTGTATTATAATAAAAATTTTAAAAAGCGGTCCCGGACTGCTACTGTTCTGGGCCCACCTCCCAGCACTTCCTTGTTAGCTTCCGCGATACGCTCGGGAAGCACCCTATTAAACTCCTTCTCACAAGCCTTTTTGGTAGCCTCAGTGTACTATTGCTCAGCCGCATTGAACTTCGCAATCCACCCATTCACATCCTCCATCAGCTTCTTGTTAACATCGGTAAGCCTTGTCGCATCCGCTCAGTAGTTCTTCTGTGATGCCTCGGACTTCTCAAGCTCCTTTGTATGCTCGGTCTCGAGTGATTCTTGTTGAGCCTTTAGTACGTCCATCTCCTCCTGAAGTTGTGCTGGGTCAGCTGAGCGTGCCATCTTTTTGTACTTGGCTTTGCGCTCAGAATATACTATTAAGCGCCGTTGGAGGTTTCTGACCCTCGGAAGCACTTGCTGTAAAATTTCCAACACTTAGCATTTTTCAGAAGTGTAACGAGACATTTGAAGGGAATGAGGGGAGTGAAGGGTCTTACCAAAATGAGCGCATGAGCAAGATCCTCGGCCACCTTCTCCGCACTTTGGGAGTACAACCGCCTATGGTCCCCCGTGAATTGGACCCTTTCGTAGAGCCCATAGGTGATGTTCCGAGCAAGCGGAAGATTGCTGAACATTGTGGTGCTCTCGTTTGGGGGACGACCGAATGACTTATCATCGGCCCGGTCGAAATTCCACAATTGGTCCTCCCCATCGCCACGGTTGCCCTCGACCACTTGCTCGCGCTTGCCCACTATAGGGATGGCATCTGGCATTCTCTTCCTCTTCTTCGAGGGCTAAACTTAGCCCCCTTGAGGCTCCCTTATCACTATGCTCGTGCGTAGCCTCTCTTGATTGTTTGAGGGGGTTGGTGTACCCCTCCGATTTGCTCCGTCACCTTGCCTCGGGATGACACAGGTGTACCCCTTGATGTTCTCCCCTCATCCACGACCGGACGTGCTAGAACTGGCCCCCTGGTGGCCACCACAGCCAACCCCTCAACCTTGATTGGGCGCTTGTTGATTCTGGGGCTACTATTGTTGTTGTGGGTTACGGGAGTTCAAGAGATTGGCCACATTCCTCATTCCTCCTCTCCTCACCATTAGTATGCTTGCACCTGGAATAAGGAGAACGAGGGTCAATTCCTCCTTACAGGGTTCAACAAAATACAAGAATAAAGTCAGCAATCCTATCTAAAGTTAGTTCCCTAGTATCTAACCATCTCTCTCCAGACTTCGAGCGGGTGGATTTCTAATCATTTCGGGGTCATTCATGAGCCCGAAAAAGAATAAGATCTCATCGTCATCCATCAATTGTTTGGCTTTGATAAGCCAACGCACGTTCCTTAGAGTGGTTGTCAACTCTTGGGCCCAAGACAAGGGAAATGAAGGGTCCAAACGAGATCTCACAAGGGGCCTATCCCCATGATCAACCCACTCTCGGGGAACCCCGAAATCCTCACCCTCGGGTGCCCTCACAAAAAATAACTTTTCTTTCCAATCAGTCCCATAGGATGTTGAGGGGGAGTCTATCAGCCTTAGATTGGACTTGGCCTGGATGTAATAAAATCCCACTGTGGGGGATGAGTGTGGCAAGCGAACCACTTGGAAAAGACTATTGAAGTTGTGAATTGACGGCTCATTTCCGGTGCATTTCATAAAAATGACAAAAGCATTGATGAGGGCTATGCTATTGTGCATGATTTGAGAAGGGCTCGGGTTTAAAAGGTTCAAGATGCTCGCCACAGGAACAGAGATAGGGAATCTCAACCCTCCTGCTTCAACTGCATCCCTCTAAACTGCCATTTCCCCAGGAGGGGGTTGTTAACCCTCCCATGCGGTGCTGGAATCCTATAAGCAAAGCGCTCGTCCCAATACCTTGGGGCCTTCATTGAATCTAAATCCCCCATAGTTATGGTGTTGGGGGTCTCATCCGGCGTCCTTTCTGTGGCTTGTAAACCCGAGCCTTCACCCTCGGAGAATTTCATTGATTTCTTAGTCTTCTTTTCACGCTTGGCCGGGGGCTCTTCTAAGGGCCCAGCACCCACATCCTCCTGAGTCGAGCCTGTGATTGCCACTGTTACGGTGTGTCGGTGAGGATGGGTGGCACTTTTCGTCAAGGGCAATGTTATTCCCTGCCTTTCTGCCTCCAATACTAAATCCATCTCCTTAAAGAGGTGGTCAAAACCACCGGGATTCTTCTTACCTATGGCGGACATGGCGGCGTCCAAATCCTCATCCCTGGCGTTTCCAATCATTTCCTCCACCGTTTGATGGAGAGGAGCAGGATTCCGGGAAGAAGAACTCGAACTTGCCATTTCATCAATCTCCCTCACCATTTCTTCTATAATTCTCTTGGACATGGTGGTTTGAAATTGGTGGAGCAGACAGAAATGGAAAAAGGGAAGGAAAAGGACCTAACAATCTAGGGTTCGCAAGTTAGAAATTTAAGAAGAAAGAAGTAATTACCTAAAAGATTGGAGAAACCCGAAAGTTGCTTATGAGTATCTGGAGAATGCTTTGGAGGTTTTTTGAAGAATGCTAAGTGCTCTGAAGTTTAATCGCGTAAAAGGAGTAAGAAAAATGAATCACTTCCCTATTTATAGGGGAAGAAGTTGGTGGGATTTGGGCAATTAATTCAAAAGTTGCAATCATTCCCGCCTTGGTAACTGCCCTATCAACATTTAATGCTGAAGAGGCACACACCATCCGAGAAACACGTGTCGTTTCCTGAAGAGCATGCGCCCCATCAACAGTTAATGCTGGATGACTCAAGCGGTCAGCATGAAGGGACCGCATTAAATGCGGTTTTAGAGTAAGGTTCTCGAGCGCAGAGTTTCCCCCCAAGAATAAACTCTCGAGATTTAAAAATACTTGAATTCAGCAGTCCACCCTACTGAGAGCCACAGGATGGCGGCAAGAAATACCCGCCGGTTAGAGCAGTCATCACAGAAAAACATCAGTAATTGCTTGACCAGAAGGAAACTCCCAAGGCGCTAGATCCCTTCAAAACGAGTGTCTGCCTTTCAAGCCTGAAATCAGGAATTCAGCAGCCGTCATCACTAAGGGCCACAGAATTGGGGGGCAAAATGATAGGGTAAAAACATGTTTGGCCCTTGTTGTAGCACGTGGCATCATTAGCGTAAGATACGTGGCAACTGTAAGCTACCCAGAGCAAGCCTTTCCCTCGCTCGTAAAGATATTCTGATCCTTCAAAAAGAGTTAAAACCCGAGCGTGATCCTCGGTACCCTCATGTATTCCCCTCGAAGATATCTTCCCACATGGGTCCAGAGAAAAGTGGGCACTCCTCCTTTGTTCCAAGGCCTTGGCCCAGATTCCTCTCGGATCTACTAGTCCTCAAGGCTCATGTTAAACACGAGCGTGCATCTCGCCTATCAACCCCAAAACGACTCTCTGACACAAGGTACACACCCGCACACCTGCCACTGTTGCCCGCCACCAACTTTTCACCAGCTTTTGCAGCAGATTCCTCCTAGGTTTCTCTTCATCACACCACGTGTTAAGGCAACATTATGCCAGGACCACGAGGTGCTAATTACTAAAGGGTCCCTAACCCTCAACTATAAATAAGAGACTTCATCTTCTCCACTGTAAGTCATCTTCCATAACTTGAGCTCTGCACTTACAACTTCTTCTTCAGATCACTACCTGACTTGAGCGTCGAAGAGCCAAACTGGGAATCAACCCCAGTTCCCCCAGCTTGGCCTTCTGACTCGTTGGTTTTTGGTGTTTGTCCTAGTAGGTTGAACCTCCATCTTTTCCGGCGAGTTCCAAGCGAATTCTACTCCTTGTTTCCCTACATCAAACAAATAGTAAAGTGATAGGAGTCTTGACACCTCAGATTCAGACCCATCACTCTCGTCACCAATAATAATTGCATATCTAGATATTGTAACATTTAGTTAAACTAGTGAAGATAACTGTGCCTTGCACGTTCTTCATTTTATTTTTTCTTTAATATTTTTTCTTTTATTTATTTTATTAAATTAAAGTATTAACAATTTTTAACTTGATTATTTAAATGTCATAATATTATAAATAACCCCACCTTATTTTTGAAAAGTTACACGTGTAAGCATAATTTTATAAAATTTCTCTTTCCACTTATAAACAATAACTAAAATAATTGAAATTAAAGAAAACTTTTGAATTAAATAATAATAAAAAGTAATTGAAAGTATAGAAATATCTAAATAAATAAACAATAACAATTTATGTCTATTTTTATGAATTTAGTCAGGTCGAAATAAGAATATTTAAAACTATGTTACTATATAAAAATAAAGAAAATCAAATTTATTATTGTTATTATTATTTATTATTAGATTATTTATATAAATTAAGTATATTTCTCTTATTTATATTTCTGCTTAATAGTAATTTTTATTCTTATATTATTTTCGTACAACTATATCCTTAGTTGATACAAATAAATGAGTTAGATCTATTCAATTTTAATCAACTCAATTTTATTATTTCTAACAGTTCAACTACCAAGTGTCAATCCCATAAATAATGCAGCATAATATTCTTCAAAAAAAAAAAAAAAAAAACATAGTCCCTGTAGCACCCCGCACGTGAGGCACCACATCCCCCGCACTAAGGCTCAACACGAGTAACCAAATTGCAAATCCGCACCCGTATCAAACCCTAGCGAACGGGAGACAAACATAAAACCTTCCTAAGCCAGGCGGAACTAGACCCTGCAATGAAATCAATCAACAAAATATAATGCATCAACATGCTCAATTCAAACAAGTGAATCATAAGTATAATTGGGCACTTCAGGCCTCTTTTAAAAATCATAGCAAAACTTAATAAAGCCAATTTCCTAATAAATACATAGGTATCCAATTTCTCAATATAACTGAAACGAGTCATACATAACTCCAATACATGAATGAGTGGAGAGACTCTCCTAATCTAACTCGACCCACTAAAAGACTCCAGACACCTCCGCCTAGCTCGAAACTCCAAAGATCAAACCTGCACACTAAAAGAGTGGGGAGGGAGAGGGGTCAGTCTCTAGAAGACTGAGTGAGCAGGAGCGATACATATATATAGAAACATGCACATGCAAGTCGTAATTCCCGAGCAAGGTTTTATTTGAATTTAGTTCCTGAAAAAGGGCGAGAAAATAGATAAACAATGCTCGACTTTTACGACTAATTCATATTAAATTTATTACTTTCATAGATCATACATAAATATAAGGCTCGGCGAGTGAGCGTGCACAACCTCCATCCAAACTCCGACCGTGTACGACAAATATCCATAATATAGTTTAAATAAGTGATCATGCAATACGTCATAATACACACAAACCATAATTCATATCATAAACATATTCGTTTGGGCGATCCGGATCCCGGCATTCCCGCACGGTGCATAATCATATCATAACCAACCTTCTTCCTCCGGGTTGGTGGTGGGTTTGCAAGACCCGACCACCTCTGTCTTTGACCAAAAGGGGTTACATGACTCCCCAGATGGCACTCAGCTCCCTTTCCCCGCCAATCTCCTGACGAGGTCCAGTACCGCTGTTTAATAGTGGGACTAGTATATGGGATCCCCGTCAGCCCTTGCTTCCTCGGTTAGCCACATATACTAAGTCCCGGGGGCCGTGAACATAACAGCTTAGCATAATCTCGCCAAAACATATCAGTACATACATATGATACATACTATAAGAAATCATACCGTACCGTGTAATTCGGCATATGCTATATACGTACCTCTCCGTGTCATCCTAATCCATAGCTAGCATGAAGGCACACGGTTTGGAGCATAGCCTCATTACAAAACCATTTTTAAGCTTATATACGCTCATACGTATAATTCAGAAGAATTTACTCGATAACTTCATTTGAAAACTATATATATATAATTATAAGGGTTTTTGGCCAAAGCTTTTCACATAAGGGGTGTAGGGTTTGTTACATAGCTAAAACGAAAACCACCCTCACCTGAACCGTGATGAAACAAGGATCGAGCACCAAGTGCCTGAACGATCAAAAGCTCTCCACCCTGGAGACAAACTGTACAAAAGACCACAAGACGTGTTCGTGAGACTCAAGACCCTTGATGAACCATATATGACGCACGGCAATGCTCAAGCATGATATGAAGGCATAAAGATCATATTAAGTCATGAAAATCATATAACCAATTCATTCACTCATTCATTCATTATCATTCAATTCATATTCCCAATCAATTTATTTCAAGAATTCAAATAGGAGCATAGAACATGTTCAAGCTCTTCCATAATGCTACCACATACTTCATATTACATAACATAGCATATATCGAAGGTTTGACAACAAGAAGAAGTCATATGGTATAGAAAATAAGTGATACGATTCATAGACGACATATAAACACACATAAACGGCAATAAGCAAAAGCATACCTATAACTCGTCCAAATGCCACGAAATTGAACCACAATACTCCTAACACATAGCACAACAAGTTCATAGTTCAACATAAAGGGAGATAAAGTCATTAAGGAGGGGAAACAAATCAAAAACCGAAGAGGAAGTAACGAAGACTGCGCATGGGAAGTGACACGGGGGTGTCACCAACCCTTGCCCAACTGAGCCACGGGCGTGGCTCAGTACAGAGCTGCCCAGAGAGTGTGACACGCCCGTGTCTCCCTCTTATGAGTAAATGAGACACGGGGGTGTCACGGTACAGAACTTAGTCCCCTTTGAAATTTTTCCGGCAAAACTGAACTCAAACAAACTCAATCCAAAGGCATACCAAATGAACTCCAAATGCTCTGAAATTTCATATACAACATATTTGGCATGTTATGAACATTTTTCATTTAGAGTGCAAAAGCTAAATCACACGTTAAGATCATCGAAACCGTGAAACAAAACTGGGTCGCTACAATCGGACATATGAGCCCTAATGATTCTATCATGCCTTGATCAAGTACTTAGGGCTTGAATTTGGATCTGAAACTTTGGGGAATGCATGCTAACATACCAAACAACTAATATACATCATATATATGCGAAATGGTACCATTTAAAGCACATTAGAATGATCAACAAGTTACAAAATGTAACAGCAACAATTCTGTCAACAATCATGCATAAGAACAGGCCATGTACTTCGGTTTTGAGGCTTCAAATGGAACCAAATACTTAAAGCATGAATTTTAACATGTAGAACAATAAGTGTACATCAACTCCATGCATTTTCACACGAATTGAAGGCCATATGATCAAGCTACAACACATAAATTCACACAGCAGTTCAAAAACAGGGGAATCAATTAGATCATCAAGTTTGGAGCTCCATATCTCATAATTTCATAAAAGGAGCAAGAGAAGAAATCCTCCTAACATCATATACTATGAGTTAGGAAAGAAATAAGCCAAGAAACAAGTTCATATGATCACATATAAGCAAGAAATTCAGCCACACCAACATATAGGTCACTAGAGCAAAAATCCCTAAAAGTTCATATTAAACTCATAATTCAAACCCTAATCAAATCTGACCCAAATCACGATTTAAGTAGATGAAATGAAGCATAATAGAGTAGAGAAGACATAAATATTCATACCTTGAAGATTTGGTGGAAGAAGATGGTGATTTGAGCTCAAAATCACAAAGGATGGCCTAGGGTTTCTTCCTTTCTTCTCTTCTCCCTTCTCTCGATCAGTTGCAGCTGGAAATGGAGGCTTATGGTTCGGTTTTCAGAGCTAAAGAGGAGAGAAAGGTTTAACTCAAGGTGGATAAGTCATGGTTAAACTTTGGTTGGGTTTGGTTAAGTAGAAAGGGTCCCACCAAGGAGACTAGTCAACATAAGGGCTCTTCTTGCACGAGTTGTCCGTTACGGTTGGATTTCGGAGGTCTTAATGATTTCAAAAAGGTGTGAGGCTTGTTCCATTGTCTCCGAATCGTCGATACGAAGGCAACGGAGTTGACGGAATTCGAATCCGAATTCCCGAGCTCAAGATATCACGCACGGAACCAAGGGTGCGCTAATTGCTCGTTAGCCCCCGACTTGGTTCCAAAAATCAAAATAAATTCGTAAACACGTCAAATAAATCCGAAAACATAAACCGAGCACGTAGGCATGTTCATAACACATATATTTACGACATACTGAATTTTCATACCAATCCGATATCATTACATATAAGAATGGAGCACAAGTAAAACACTCACGCGCAAGAACGAATTCATATTGTTATAAATGAATTACTAAAACTTAAATTCCATTTTAAATAAATTAAACAAACTAATAACATGTTGTAATTAATTAAAGAAATTACCGAAGCAGTTAGAGTACGTGAAACCTCAATTAAGAAATTAAACACCAATTATCAAAGTAAAATAAAATGAATTAAATTAAAATAGAAATAGTTTATGGTTTGAATCAAATATAAACGTTTATAAACAATAAATCATATAATTAACTAATTAAATCGAGCAATTTATAAACAAATACGTCACATTATTATAAACTGAAAAACGGGGGCGTTACAATCTCTCCCCCTTAAAAAGAATCCGTCCTCGGATTCAAAGCACGCTTGAAAACAAACAAGGAGAGATTCCCCGTCTCTCACAAGCAACAAGGAGAGAGCCCCGTCTCTCGAGCAACAATGAGAGAACCCCGTCTCTCCAACAACAATGAGAGAACCCCGTCTCTCGCAAGCAAAGAGAGTACCCCGTCTCTCAAACAAAATAAGAGAATCCCCGTCTCTTAACCGAAAATAAAACAAGGAAGTCTCCAATACTCCCAAGCAACTCACGCAAAACCAATTTTAAAATCACGTAAGGCATCCAAAGCCAGTAATAAATGTCACCCATACTGGTTACTAATTAATCCAAGTAATTTTAACACCGTGCAGATCAAAACACTTAACATAAGAAAAATATATAAGTTAAATTTGCATGGATGCATGTATCATGAATGCTATAAGTACCGTTCACCGTAGTTGCATAATTCAGAACGGTAAGTTTCGTTGTCCAAAGCGTGGTCTGCCCCGAAAGTGTATTCAATGCGCGACCCGTCTTTAAGCGCTTCAAGGTACCCCAACCGAGCAATTGATAGATCCTCTAAGGATTTCATTCTTTATTCCCTTCTAACCTGTCCTGCTTCCAATCTTCTTCGATCTTTCGTCTTTTCCCATAATCTTCTTTCAATCAAACTAACTCTTAATAATTAACTGAGCTTGACCTCCCTGGATCCCCTTGATCGTCCGTCCCAAACTCAGGTCTGTAGTTATTACCTTTACCATATCGAAGTCCAACATATCCCCGAGGCTAACCACTCTAACCAACCTTGATGACTCAATCCCGACCTTAAGATGCATGCTATACAAATTTCTTTCTTTCTTCCATTCGATTGACCCCTTTTCCCTCCCTTTAACTCCTTAGGGTGAAGTTTAGTATTTGATCCCTAAAATTCCTTGACCGAAGAGAAGATGTTCTTGATGATTTTTGAAGTTTGATTCGAATCTTCCTAATGTTCATCCTTGTCAATTCTGACTTAGGAGTTTCCAGAAGCTCCCTTATAATTCTGTTATCCCCAGATCCATGTTCTATACATAGGGATATTCTCGAAGCCATTTCCGTCATACCTACTGAGGGACTCCAACCCGAATAGAGTAACTTAACTCTCCTCTTAACAGCTTAACCCTTCAAGCCCCTTTCAATCGTCAATTTGTTCCTCGGTCGTGCTCTCCCCCTTAAATTTCTGTTGTCCCGGGTTGACTCCGTTGATTCTTCTTTTATCGAAATTCTCGATGAGTAAATCCCATTTCTCTTGATGTCCTAAACTCCTTCTTTATTCTTGTCTGGAACTCTGGTTTCACTTCTCCTTCTGAATTCTCGTTTCCATGAACCTATCCCTTAATGAGAGTTCTCGTTTCCCAAATTCACCTTCCTTCTAATGTCATCCTATTATTTCTCTTCCTCATAACTCAGATGCAGCTCGATTGAACTGATACTTGATAGTTGGGCGAAAGGCTTCCTATCAAGTAAACACTAGAATGCATGTTGGGTAAAGATGGCAATGCATGTGTCACGTTTACACCAAGCAATTATACCACACATTAACGCAACAAAACCAATTAGAAGTGTATGAATATCATAAGATCAAGAGAATAAATAATTAATGCTAAATATGATGCACGTGCTATGAATGCTTTGGAACCTGTCACCAATGGGGTAAGTAGTTAGCTCGACAGCCTTTCCTTGCCACTCCAAGTCCCGCGGTTACTTTGACTTGGTAATCGTTCCTTGCCTTTCCCATGGTCTTCGAGATTCCCATGCATCTTTATAAATCAACTTGTATCTTCCACTTCCAAGGAGTTAGCATCCATACTTCTCTTCGTAATTCGACCTTCACATCTAGTCGTTACCTCGATCAAGAATTCCGCGCTTATCCTTTGGGAATTTAATTCATCTCCAATTGCTTGTACTTGACCGCATGATTTCCTCTCCTTACCGTTTCCATTTGTTGCTCCATATCTCCCAATTCACTTCACAACATGACAATTCAGCTTGGATTTGGAGAAATGAACTCGAATCCTCTTCTCAATATCGCCACCTTCCCTCTATTTATGTTTACCCAAAAGCTTGCCTTCTAGAACCCGACTTCTAATCACTAGGCTTAATTCGAAGTCCTTCTGGGTAGACCCTTGATTAACTCCTATTCCTATTCCCCCAAATATTCCTCTGTTATTGCATCACCAAGGTCGAACCTCCATTCTAAATTTCAGTCGTTAATTGCAACTCAGTCTGTAAGGCTACGCGGTTAGCATTCTCCACATTCCTCCTGGGCATCCTTCCTGTCTTTCATGCCTCCGAAGGAATTTGCAATAGGTTGTTGTGATCATAAAATTTGGCCGTGGTTTGATATCATCTTTATAACCTGGGAACCATAACTTATTTCAAGAATAGATGCATGCGATTAGTGTATGCTCATGACACATATTCAATACGAAAGACAAGAATCCATAGAAAAATGCAACAAGTAATCCAACGAAATTCTTAAGGAAACCAAATTCCAAATTCAAGATCGATGCAATGCACATAATATCACTTAGTCCCTATGCCGTTCGACTTAAACTGACTCCGACATGACTCAAGAACACCGGTTTTTGCAACCGGGCTCTGATACCACTTAAGGATGTAGCACCCCGCACGTGAGGCACCACATCCCCCGCACTAAGGCTCAACACGAGTAACCAAATTGCAAATCCGCACCCGTATCAAACCCTAGCGAACGGGAGACAAACATAAAACCTTCCTAAGCCAGGCGGAACTAGACCCTGCAATGAAATCAATCAACAAAATATAATGCATCAACATGCTCAATTCAAACAAGTGAATCATAAGTATAATTGGGCACTTCAGGCCTCTTTTAAAAATCATAGCAAAACTTAATAAAGCCAATTTCCTAATAAATACATAGGTATCCAATTTCTCAATATAACTGAAACGAGTCATACATAACTCCAATACATGAATGAGTGGAGAGACTCTCCTAATCTAACTCGACCCACTAAAAGACTCCAGACACCTCCGCCTAGCTCGAAACTCCAAAGATCAAACCTGCACACTAAAAGAGTGGGGAGGGAGAGGGGTCAGTCTCTAGAAGACTGAGTGAGCAGGAGCGATACATATATATAGAAACATGCACATGCAAGTCGTAATTCCCGAGCAAGGTTTTATTTGAATTTAGTTCCTGAAAAAGGGCGAGAAAATAGATAAACAATGCTCGACTTTTACGACTAATTCATATTAAATTTATTACTTTCATAGATCATACATAAATATAAGGCTCGGCGAGTGAGCGTGCACAACCTCCATCCAAACTCCGACCGTGTACGACAAATATCCATAATATAGTTTAAATAAGTGATCATGCAATACGTCATAATACACACAAACCATAATTCATATCATAAACATATTCGTTTGGGCGATCCGGATCCCGGCATTCCCGCACGGTGCATAATCATATCATAACCAACCTTCTTCCTCCGGGTTGGTGGTGGGTTTGCAAGACCCGACCACCTCTGTCTTTGACCAAAAGGGGTTACATGACTCCCCAGATGGCACTCAGCTCCCTTTCCCCGCCAATCTCCTGACGAGGTCCAGTACCGCTGTTTAATAGTGGGACTAGTATATGGGATCCCCGTCAGCCCTTGCTTCCTCGGTTAGCCACATATACTAAGTCCCGGGGGCCGTGAACATAACAGCTTAGCATAATCTCGCCAAAACATATCAGTACATACATATGATACATACTATAAGAAATCATACCGTACCGTGTAATTCGGCATATGCTATATACGTACCTCTCCGTGTCATCCTAATCCATAGCTAGCATGAAGGCACACGGTTTGGAGCATAGCCTCATTACAAAACCATTTTTAAGCTTATATACGCTCATACGTATAATTCAGAAGAATTTACTCGATAACTTCATTTGAAAACTATATATATATAATTATAAGGGTTTTTGGCCAAAGCTTTTCACATAAGGGGTGTAGGGTTTGTTACATAGCTAAAACGAAAACCACCCTCACCTGAACCGTGATGAAACAAGGATCGAGCACCAAGTGCCTGAACGATCAAAAGCTCTCCACCCTGGAGACAAACTGTACAAAAGACCACAAGACGTGTTCGTGAGACTCAAGACCCTTGATGAACCATATATGACGCACGGCAATGCTCAAGCATGATATGAAGGCATAAAGATCATATTAAGTCATGAAAATCATATAACCAATTCATTCACTCATTCATTCATTATCATTCAATTCATATTCCCAATCAATTTATTTCAAGAATTCAAATAGGAGCATAGAACATGTTCAAGCTCTTCCATAATGCTACCACATACTTCATATTACATAACATAGCATATATCGAAGGTTTGACAACAAGAAGAAGTCATATGGTATAGAAAATAAGTGATACGATTCATAGACGACATATAAACACACATAAACGGCAATAAGCAAAAGCATACCTATAACTCGTCCAAATGCCACGAAATTGAACCACAATACTCCTAACACATAGCACAACAAGTTCATAGTTCAACATAAAGGGAGATAAAGTCATTAAGGAGGGGAAACAAATCAAAAACCGAAGAGGAAGTAACGAAGACTGCGCATGGGAAGTGACACGGGGGTGTCACCAACCCTTGCCCAACTGAGCCACGGGCGTGGCTCAGTACAGAGCTGCCCAGAGAGTGTGACACGCCCGTGTCTCCCTCTTATGAGTAAATGAGACACGGGGGTGTCACGGTACAGAACTTAGTCCCCTTTGAAATTTTTCCGGCAAAACTGAACTCAAACAAACTCAATCCAAAGGCATACCAAATGAACTCCAAATGCTCTGAAATTTCATATACAACATATTTGGCATGTTATGAACATTTTTCATTTAGAGTGCAAAAGCTAAATCACACGTTAAGATCATCGAAACCGTGAAACAAAACTGGGTCGCTACAATCGGACATATGAGCCCTAATGATTCTATCATGCCTTGATCAAGTACTTAGGGCTTGAATTTGGATCTGAAACTTTGGGGAATGCATGCTAACATACCAAACAACTAATATACATCATATATATGCGAAATGGTACCATTTAAAGCACATTAGAATGATCAACAAGTTACAAAATGTAACAGCAACAATTCTGTCAACAATCATGCATAAGAACAGGCCATGTACTTCGGTTTTGAGGCTTCAAATGGAACCAAATACTTAAAGCATGAATTTTAACATGTAGAACAATAAGTGTACATCAACTCCATGCATTTTCACACGAATTGAAGGCCATATGATCAAGCTACAACACATAAATTCACACAGCAGTTCAAAAACAGGGGAATCAATTAGATCATCAAGTTTGGAGCTCCATATCTCATAATTTCATAAAAGGAGCAAGAGAAGAAATCCTCCTAACATCATATACTATGAGTTAGGAAAGAAATAAGCCAAGAAACAAGTTCATATGATCACATATAAGCAAGAAATTCAGCCACACCAACATATAGGTCACTAGAGCAAAAATCCCTAAAAGTTCATATTAAACTCATAATTCAAACCCTAATCAAATCTGACCCAAATCACGATTTAAGTAGATGAAATGAAGCATAATAGAGTAGAGAAGACATAAATATTCATACCTTGAAGATTTGGTGGAAGAAGATGGTGATTTGAGCTCAAAATCACAAAGGATGGCCTAGGGTTTCTTCCTTTCTTCTCTTCTCCCTTCTCTCGATCAGTTGCAGCTGGAAATGGAGGCTTATGGTTCGGTTTTCAGAGCTAAAGAGGAGAGAAAGGTTTAACTCAAGGTGGATAAGTCATGGTTAAACTTTGGTTGGGTTTGGTTAAGTAGAAAGGGTCCCACCAAGGAGACTAGTCAACATAAGGGCTCTTCTTGCACGAGTTGTCCGTTACGGTTGGATTTCGGAGGTCTTAATGATTTCAAAAAGGTGTGAGGCTTGTTCCATTGTCTCCGAATCGTCGATACGAAGGCAACGGAGTTGACGGAATT